>CM047000.1:72540104-73790104 GCA_025698465.1 Gossypium longicalyx | reverse complement strand
TTCATCATCTTATTACCTTATCGTTGTTGTATCAATACTCATCCCGAGGGTTAAATACATACCTGTCCAAAGTATCCATTTCACATCACTTACCAATACGTCTCTTTTCATCTCGAGTATTCCTCCATTTGAATAGAACTTTACCCATTGAACACATCGAAATATAATTCGGATACATGGTTAATTTGCACATAAGTGCCACATAAGCAATCAAGCAATCATGTAACCCGCCCATAAGCGAACTCGGACTCAACTCAACGAGTTCGGATGCCTAGTTACATCTCACGAACTCGGACTCAACTCAACGAGTTTGAACATTCGCATCCATAAGTGAACTCGGACTCAACTCAACGAGTTCGAATGCTCAACCATCCTAGTGACATGTCACTTGTATCCTAATCTATTCCTAAGGTTCAAACGGGATTTTCCTCGAACACATATCCTTGCCGTCTTCCATAAAATGCCGGAACCAATACTCGGTAACAATTATATTTAACAAATAGCTCACATAGTTTACATTTTATTCGAAAATAACCACAAAGCATATTTTTCATGATAAAAATCAGCATATCACATAATTGACATCAATAACTTAAAAATAACAATTATGCTACATTATTTACACGTGAACTTACCTTGGTACCAAAATACAAAGATTTTGCAATTTAGTCCACAATCTTTTCTTTTCCTCGATTGGGGTCGATTCCACGTCTTTCTTGATCTAAAATAACACATTTAGCTTATTTAATAATCAAATTATCAAATTAATCCTTAATTTAAATTTTGACAAAATTATAATTTTACCCCTAAACTTTTGCATATTTACACTTTTGCCCCTAGGCTCGGGATTAAACTTTATTCCTTATTCTTATGTTTATAACATGCTGATCACTTTTACCTTCTATGGCAACATCAAATTCTCACTCTAACATGTACTTGTGACTATTAGGTATTTTTACCGATTAAGCCCTTTTACTCGTTTTTGCTTAAAATCGAGTAGTACAAGTTGTCTAACATAATTTAAAACCACATATTCTATCATAAAACATCAAAATACACAAATTTCACCTATGGGTATTTTTCCAAATATAAACCCTAGGTTAAATTATTGCTAACATAAGCTTTATCGAGTTACCGGGATCTCAAAAACGTAAAAATCATTAAAAACGGGGCTTAGAATCACTTACTATGAAGCTTGAAAGTTGAAGAAGCCCTAGCTATGGAGAGATGGAGAATTCGGCAACAACTATGAAGATGATAACTAATTTTGTGTTATTTTTCCCTTTTAATTTCATTTAATACCCAAATGACCAAAATGCCCCTCCTTACTAAACTTTCAAAAATTCCTTCCATGTCCTAATTTTGCCCATGAACTTTAAATTGGTAAAATTGCTATTTAAGACCTCCTAATTAATATTTCAAAGCAATTTCATACTAAAAACTTCTAGAATGCAAGTTTTGCAACTTATTCGATTTAGTCCCTAACTTTAAATTAAGCATTTTATGCATAGAATTTCTTCACAAAATTTTCACACAATCATGCAATCATATCATAAACCTCAAAATAATTATAAAATAATTATTTCTATCTCAGATTTGTGGTCATAAAACCACTATTCCGATTAGGCCCTAATTCGGGATATTACACGAAGAGTTTTGGGCCCTGAGTTAGTAGTAGATACTAAGGATAGGCTGAAGTTGATTCGGGATCAGTTGAAGGAGGCCTCGGATAGGCAGAAATCATATGCTGACCTTAAAATATGAGAGATAGAGTATGCAGTGGGGGACTTAGTTTTTCTTAAGGTCTTTTCTTGGAAGAAGGTATTAAGGTTTGGATGGAAGGGAAAGCTGAGCCCAAGCTTCATTGGGCCATATTAGGTTGTAAGGCGGATTGGGCCAGTCGCTTACCAGCTGGAGTTACCTCCTGAACTAAGCCAAATCCACGACGTGTTTCATGTTTCCATGCTAGGGCGGTATCCCTCGGATCCTTCACATTTCGTGGCGGTTGAAGAAATCGAGGTCAGGCTAGACCTAACTTTCGAGGAAGAGCCCATACAAATAATTGGTCGAGACGTCAAAGAACTGGGAAGGAAGTCCGTTCCATTAGTCAAAGTGCTTTGGCTGAATCACAAGGCCGAGGAGGCTACTTGGGAACCTGAGGAAGTGATGCGATGCCAATATCCTCAACTATTTGAATCAGGTAAAATTTCGAGGATGAAATTTCTTTTAGGGGGTAGAGTTGTAACGCCCCAAATTTTGGGACTAGATGAATTGGGCATTGGGCTTTGGGTCTCATAAAATTTTTAAGTGAGCAAGAAAATGACAAATGGCATGTTGGTTATAAGGGTTTAAGGAATTTGGAGTGTCTAGGGGTGTTGGAGAAGTTCTGGGTTCCAGTTTTGTGGTGGAAAAATTTTAAATTAATTATTAAAAGAACCAGGGTTGGGAGTAGTTGGGCTTTTAAATAAAAATAGAGGAAAATGGCATCAAAAAGCCTTGTGGAGGAGTGGTTAAGTGACACCACTTAGAGTGTAGGGAGGTGGCGTTAGTGGCTAGCAATGATATCCAAGGTTCGAATCCTAGCTTAGTATTTTTAGGAATTTAATTTTGGCCTTCTAGAAGGTTGGAAGTGGCGTGAAGATGGACTCTAAGGGGAGTGTTCAGAAGAGAAAATTTAGGAAATAGATTGGGGAGTTATCAGGAAGAAAAACGAGGAGATGAGAAGGGGAAAGTGATAGAGCTAAATTGGGAATTGAGGGTTAGGCAATTTGGCTAGAGGCTATAAATATGTGCCGAGTTTGGGATCCTAGGCTAATACCAAATTTTACATTTTTTTTCCTTTAGTACCGATTGGCTTTTCCATCTTTGTTAGCTGATTCTTTTGCCATTCTTTCTCTCCTTAAATCTCTTTTGATTTACCCTTTGGGTTAGCCGATTCCTTCTGCTACTCTTCTTCTTTAATTTGTGCCAAATAAACCTTATTCACTATATTAGTTTGAAAGCCGAATCTCCCAAGGGCTGAATACTCTTTGGCCGAATACTCTTGGTGCAATAACTACTCCTTCTAGTTCGGTTAAATCTAGTGGAATTAGTATCGAATCTCGGATTGTAGCTCTCTGCCGAAATTGCTCCTTAAGTGTTTGAGGTTTTGATCTAGGAGTTGAACATGTTTAGTGATTTAAGAAGGGGATGTTATACTTATCGCACAAGGTTGGTGACTAAGGGAATCGCAGCATGCTTACTTACCAGGTGTGTACATACACTACACACACCAATTAATCGGTAAAAGCCGAAATGCCGAAAAGCTAAAAAGCCGAAATGCCAAAAAATCAAAAAGTCGAAATTTCTAAAAGCCGAAAGTTGGGCTACAGTAGTCTTGTGAGTGCGCAAATACTCGTGAGGAGGAAACCGATAGGTTGTCTGAGGCCCATGGGCGATTCCATGGACTTGGGCTGTGAGTTGGCCAACCGGGCTAGAATAGGCTTAATGGGCCATTGGGCTGTTGGACCCATAATGGGTAATATTGATAATTGATGATATGTGATGAAAAATTGTATGCAGACATGAATATGAATGTGAATTGGGCCTGATGGGCCATATGAATGAGATTTGGCCTAATGGGCCATATAAATGAGGTTTGGGCCATACACGGGTGATTTGGGCCTAATGGGCCATGTGAACATGATTGAGCCTAGTGGGCCATATACAGATATGTGAATTTGACTAGGCTTTGTAACGGGTGTATGCATGTCTAGGATTGGATCTAAGGAGAGCTTGGTACTTAAGCGGTCTTAATGACTCACCTCCTCTTCTCTGGAATCCTACCTAGTTCATAGTATTCGTTCATCTTAGCTCATGAGATTTGTTAACGGGCTAAGGTAAGTGAAAACCGTAAAGAAAGGGAAAATTATCGAAATTCCCCTAAGGGCAAAAATGACCAAAATACCCCTAGGTGTTGAATGTAAGTTTTATGGATGTGGCATGCATACATATGATATTCTGCTTAGGTTGCATATGGGTTGAGAATTATGGAACGGAGGAAGTATATGAGGATCGCATGGTTGCTTGACGACTGTGGATCCACCGAAGGCTTTTTAAGCCCATTATATGATTAGTAGCTTGCTCCAATGAAGGTAGTTCCACAATCGGGCTACCATTGAAGTGTATCAGTTGGGTGGGTTGATATTTTTATCCCCACATGAAGTGTACCGGGGGATGGTGCTAAAGTGTAATGGATGGATTATTGGGGTGGGTTGCATTGCACTGTATTGCATGTGTGATTTTATGATGATTGATGAATGCTTGCTGCTTGACGAGGGTGTACACACTGAGTTTGCGAAAATTCACCCCCTCTTTTATTTTTCTCAGGTAATGCTCAATAGGAGGTTCGAGGTCTGGAGGGACTCTGGGTGGCCAGCTAGCAAGGCAACTTGGACTTGGTTATTTTAAAAGCATTTAGTTCCTAATTTATTAAGTGATTTTTGACTGGATTGTAATAAGGCCTCCCTTTTTTGTTATTATTTGGATTATTATTCTTATACATTGTAATTGCGAGAAGTTGAACAGGGATTTTCTAAACCACAGTTTTTATTTACTACGTTTCCGCAACCAAACTTTTAATTGATAAACTTTCTTAAATCAAATGTTTTAAACAAAGCTTTTGCAACTAAAAAGAGTGTTTTCATAAGTTAACTAAGGTTTCATGTCTTAAGGAAGGGTTTTCAATAAAAACAAGGTTTTTGCTAAAACACTTCAATGAAATGCGCCAAATTTGGCCATAACGTCTGGCTGGGTTTGGGTGTTACAAATTTTGCCAACTGTGTTGGCTTATAATGATTTGATGATTTATTTTGTATATGGCCACGAGATATGGCTTATATTGATTATTAGGTTGTAAGCCTATTCATATATGCATGCATGTGCCAAGGTAATACATGATGTGGTTAAAATTTTTGGCATGGTTGAATTGTGGATATGATCATGGATGTTTGATGATGGAATTGTGAGTATATGGCATGATGATAACTAAGATATGAATGTGTAAAAATGGAGTAAATTGATGTTACATATTGCATGTGATATGGTAAGCTTGGATTAACAAGGTAAACCTAAGCATGTATAAGTTGATATAGTGTTGTCGAGAACCTAGTTTATTTGATGATTTTTAAGTACTTAATTATGCCATGTTAAGCGCCTTTGAAGTCTTGTATGTGTTGGTGAAAATAAGAGTGGAAATTGGCTTAGAAAATAGCCTAAAATTTCTCCAAACGGGTAGATACACGGGTATGTGTCTAGGTCATATATGACACACAATCTGCATCATTGGCGTGTGATCCTACTGTGAGTCCCCTGCATCTTAGTTTTAAGAAACATAATGCCCAGTAGTAAACACACGGGTACGAGACACGGCTGTGTAAGAGACACAACCTTGGGACATGGGTGTGTACCCTGGCCGTGTGAAGTCTGTACCTTATTCATGAAAATTCATGAAAATTAAATTCGCCCTACGGCTTAGCACACGGGCATGTGACTTGTCCATTTGACCCTATTATGTTAATAACGTCATAAACACAGAGTTACATGGGCTGAGGGCACGGGCATGTGTGTGACCACACGGCCTACCTACACGAGCGTGTGACCTTCCAAATAAAAAAAATCTTAGTGTTGTAAAAGTTCTGAAAGTTCTCGATTTAGTCTTGAGCCACACCTAACGTATGTTTTGGGCCTCGTAGGCCCGTATAAGGGACAATATACATGTTAATGAATGATTTTAATTTGGACGAAATTTTATGGCTTGGTTTTGTATGAATGTTTATGTTTTAGTTAGGTAACACGAGCTCTGTCCCGACATTGGATACAGGTAAGGGGTGTTATATTTAATGGTATCAGAGCCACATTTTAGTCGGTTCTCAGACAAACGTAGCGTGTGTCCGAGTCTAGCTATACATGCCATGAGTGAATTATGATAGTGTGACGATTCTTGACCTTTTAAATTGCTTTTTCATATAGTAATGGATCCCGATCAAGCTATGGCGGATGAAGTCAAAAGTAATACGCTGATTCTCGCTCAAGGGGCAGGGCCGTCTGATAGTAGACCCCCTACAATTAGTCAAGGAGAAGGAGGCAGGGAAGCCTTTCTCCATATGATGAATGCATGGTATACGGAGTTCGTTCGAATGAACGCGAACACTCAACCCCCTCCACCCCCACCTATTCCTCAGCCTAACCCCGTAGTAGTCCAAGGTATGAACTTCATGAGATTGAATAGATCTCCAGTTGATAAGATTCAAAAATAAGAAGTCGAAGAGTTCCAAGAGGGTATGGATGATGATCCCGAAAGGGTAGAGTTCTGGCTTGAGAATACCATCAAGGTATTTGATGAATTATTGTGCATACCAAAGAAATGTATGAAATGTTTTGTGTCACTCCTGAAAGACTCGTCTTATCAGTGATGGAACACCCTTGTGTCTGTTGCATCAAGGGAGAGAGTTAATTGGAAATTTTTCCAAGAAGAGTAACATCCCAAACTCGGCCCAGAAGTTAGACCCAAATCTGACGTGTCACATTGAAGTGTTTTTTTCGAAAACCATGTTTTCCTTAGAAACCCTTCTTATTTAAAACGTAGAACATTGAAAACTTCTTAATTTTATTTTCAAAATTCCTTTTTACTTTGCGGAAGCTAATTCTAAAAGTAACCAATTTACGAAAACATGATGTTTAAAAGTTAAGTTGCAAAAACGTAGTGTTTTAAAAATAGTTGTTGTTTTGGAAAACCACGATCTACTTCTAACCATTATAAAATGTAGTAAATAAAATCCAAAAGTAAAATAAAAACCAGAATTAAGAGAGGCCTTATTACAACCCAATTAAAAGAAATACGCAACAGTAAATAAACAAATCTAAAAACATAAGAAGTGTGTGGCCATCTCCGAGTCCCTCGCAGCACCGAGCCACCTAACCCTAGGGATTACCTGTACAATTAAAAACGGGATGAGTTTACGAAAACTCAGTGTGTAATCCCCTTACTAGAGTAACAGTCAATATATAGAAACAAAAATAGAAATAGTTTGGGCTAGAGCCCGTTAACAGTAACAGTACAGTCCAGTTCAGAGCATACGTGGGCCAAAGCCTATCACAATATCATTTGGGTCACAGCCCATAACAGAATCAATTGGGTCTAGCCCAAACCAATAAACAGTGTCAGGTGGGCCTTAGCCTATATTAGCCTCAGTTGGGCCGAAGCCCACATCGCAATAATATCACTATAATATCATACATGCAATGCCGTGCAGCCCACCCCAATAATCCAACAGCTATACACCAACTCCGTCCCCCGGTACACATCATATGGGGATATAGATATCAACCTACCAATCCGATACACTTCAATGATAGCCCGATTGCGGTACTACCTAACGTTGTAGCAAGCTGCTACTCATATATACGGCTTTAAGCCTTCAGTAGCGGTATTATAATTGGCACAAAGCCATCGGTAACTATATTATGTTTGGCACATAGCCATCAGCAACGGTAATATAATAGGCACACAGCCTTGGGTAAATATGATCCACATAGAGTCATCCATAAGTATGTTAGGCACATAGCCATAGGTAAATACGTTTGGCATAAAGCCATAGTCAAGATGGCACAGAGCCATTTTTAGGTTGGCACAAAGCCACAATCAGATTAAGCGGCACTAAGCTGTCCATTGGTCTACAGTCGTCTCGTGCGACTTGTGCGATCCTATCAGAACTTCCTCCGTATCAATGTCCCAACCCCATGCAATTTGTCGTGTATGTCATGCTTAATCATCACACGTGTATACAAAATGGCCACGCTCAGTAACAATCATTTAAACATATATTAAAAGCATATCAATTGTACAACCACCGCCAAGTCAGTTAAATCATAGTCGTACAATCACAGTCAAATCAGACAAATTCATAGTCCAAGTCAGTCATTTACCCACAAGGGTAAAATAGTCAATTTACTATACAGAGGTATTTCAGTAATTTTACACTACAATGGTAATCCGATAATTTTACAAATCGGGGTTATTTTGATAATTTTACAAACTAAGGGTATTTCAGTAATTTTACAAATCGAGGGTATTTTGATAATTTTATAAATTGGGGGTATTTCGATAATTTTACAAATTAAGGGTCTTTCGATAATTTTACAAATTAGGGGTATTTCAATAATTTTACAAACTGAGGGTATTTTACTAATTTTATAAATCGAGGGTATTTTTGTAATTTTACAAATCGAGGGTATTTCAATAATTTTACAAATTGGGGGTATTTTAGTAATTTTACAAATTAGGGGTATTTCAGTAATTTTACAAACTGGGGGTATTTCGATAATTTTACAAACAGGGTTATTTCAGTAATTTTACAAATCGGAGGTCTTAACGACCCAACAGAAGGTCCACCGTTGCCTCGAGCGACTTAAGTAACCTAAACAGACCTAACGGTGCAAATGGGCCTAAGGCCCATTACTCAGCCCAAGTGGACCCACACGCTCGTGTGGCCCATTTAGCCCAAATTTAGTTACAGCTATGTGACCCAACTACTTCCCACCTAATAGTTAGATTTACACAAGCGGGCCCACGGCCTATTGGGCCCATTCGGCCCAGAATAGCCCCAGCACACGAGAACACTCGTGGCAGCCTCTACAGTCTATCGTCCATGGTTTGTGGGCTCGGTTTACCACACGAGAGATCACACGCTCGTGAGGCCTCAAATGTCGAAGTTTCGACTTTTCGGCTTTTGCCGACTTCTAAGAAAGAAGGGCGTGAATACACACCTGTTAATGAGAACGCGCCAAAGTCCACGATCACCAACCTTGGCACATCCTGCATTGAGTCTTCCTCCCAACTCATCTGGTTTGTTCTATTTAAAGCCAGCTTCTCACCAATTCTCATATTAGCTTCCCGATGTGGGATTACTTTCAACCATTAGGAAAATTCCTCATTTTTATGACCACTTCAACCACAGAGTTCCAGTCCAACTCCACCTCCTACACAGCTCAAATAGCAAAATAAATACTCCACTGCGCATCCCAAGACTTGAACCTCAGACCTCACATTTGCCCAACACGCCACCTTGCCACTCCACCATAGGCTCTTTCTGTGATAAAAATATCTATAATTAACTTTAAGACATATGTGCCATCGTCCAGATTCACTTAAGAGAAAAACCAAAATGAATTCGAAAAGCCAAGACTTGAACCTAAGCTCCCTTGCAGTCTTTATCACGCCACTGCCACTGGGCCAAATGCTTCCTTGTGTTATTTATTTAACACAATAATTTAAAAGGCCATCACCCAAGCATCCAGGGTTTTATTCACTTAATACCAAAAATTTTGCTAAAGCCTAGGTTTGAACCCAAGATTTCTCCAACACTTCTCAGGGCCATTAATCACCAAAGTAGATAATTAATTGTGTCATTTCCTTGCACAATTAAATACTTATATACAACCTCTTTACGGACCCATACTCAAGGCCCAATACTTCTAGGCCCAAATTCGGGGTGTTACAAAGAGTTTCGTAAGAAGTACATTAGCCAGAGGTTTATTGACCAGAAACGAAAGGAATTCCTTGAGTTAAAACAAGGTCGGATAACAGTAATAGAGTATGAGCGTGAGTTTGTGAGGTTAAGCAAATACACTCGAGAATGTGTTTCAACTGAGGCCATCATGTGTAAAAGATTTGAAGATGGCTTAAACAAAGACATCCAATTGTTGGTTCGCATCCTTGAACTGAAAGAATTTGTTGTGCTCGTTGAGAGAGCTTGCAAGGCCGAGGAATTGGCTAAAGAGAAAAGAGAAGCTGAGTTTGAGTCTCGGGAGTCGAAGAAGAGACAGATGGGTAAGTCACTTCAATCCTAATCTAAGAAACCGAGAGAGTTTAATACTCGATCAAGTGCTTCAATTGGGTTTTCAAATAGAAACAATGGGAAGTAGTATTCGGGTTATAAAGCTCAAACAATGGGAAGTAATGTCCACATTGCGGTAGACGTCACCCCGATGAGTGTCGGGTGAATGATTCAACTTGTTTCAACTGTGGTTCCCAAGATCACTTCATTAGAGATTGCCCCAAGATGGTTGAAAAAGGGAAATTTCAGAGTGTAAGATTGGGTAATATTACTTTTAGAGGGAGGCTATAGAGAAACCCAGGGAATGGAAGGAGTATCAAGAGTGCACCCAGAGATCCAGTTGTGAGATTCGAGCGTAGAGCACCTACAAGGGCTTATGCCATTCGCGCTCACGAAGAGGCTTTATCTCCTGATGTGATTACAGGTACTTTTTCTCTGTATGATACTCATGTTGTTGCTTTGATTGATCTGGGATCAACCCATTCGTATGTTTGTATGAAATTGTTATCTGGTATGAATATGCCTGTTCAGTCTACAAAATTTGAGATAAAAGTGTGGAACCCTCTAGGGAAGTATGTGTTAGTCGATAAAGTATGTAAGAATTGTCCTTTGATGATTAGAGGTCGTTATTTTTCGACTAATCTTATGCTTTTACCATTTGATGAATTTGATATAATTCTTGGTATGGATTGGTTGACCGTTCATGGTCTGGTAGTAAATTGTGGAAGAAAAATTATTAAGTTGAAATTTTAAAGTGGTGATATTCTTTGGATTGAACTAGATAAATCGGATAACTTGTCTATAGTGATTTCTTCTATGTCTGCTCAAAAATGTATAAGAAAGGGTTATAAAGCTTATCTTGCCTTTGTATTGAATACAAAAGAGTCTGAGTTGAAAATCAAATCAGTGCCGGTAGTATGTGAGTATTCGGATGTGTTTCCGGAAGAGTTGCCCAGATTGCCTCCTATTAGAGAAGTTGAATTTGGTATTGATTTGATTCCTGGTACTGCACCTATTTCGGTTGATCCGTATAGGATGGCTCCGACGGAATTAAAAGAGTTGAAAGTTCAGTTACAAGAGTTAATAGATAAAGGTTTTGCGAGACCTAGTTATTCTCTGTGGGGTGCACCTATACTATTTGTGAAAAAGAAAGATGGTCCAATGAGACTATGTATAGACTATCTACAACTCAATATTGTAACCATAAAGAACAAGTATCCCTTGCCAAGGATCGATGGTTTGTTTGACCAATTGAAGGCAGCCACAGTGTTTTCAAAGATAGACTTGAGGTCCGGTTACTACCAGTTGAGAGTTAAGGTGCCAGATGTGCTGAAAACTGCATTTTGGGTGAGGTATGGTCATTATGAATTTCTTGTCATGCCTTTTGATTTAATGAATGCTCCTGCTATATTTATGGATTTGATGAACCGTATTTTCTGACCATATTTGGATAAATTTGTTGTTGTTTTTATTGATGATATACTGATTTATTCTCGTGAAGAGATCAAGCATGCCGAGAACTTGAGAACAGTTTTGCAAACTTTGTGAGACAAGCACTTGTATGCTAAGTTTGGTAAAAGTGAATTTTGGCTTAGAGAAGTTGAATTTTTGGGCCACATTGTTTTAGGTGATGGTATTAGAGTTGACCTTAGTAAGATTTCAGCTATTGTTGAATGGAAACTACCGAGGAATGTGTCAGAGGTTAGAAGCTTTCTAGGCTTAGCCGGTTATTACAGACGGTGTATTAAAGGATTTTCCATGATTGCTACTCTAATGACAAGGTTGTTACTGAAAGATGTCAAGTTTGAATGGATAGAAAAATGCCAACAAAGTTTTAAGAAACTAAAGGCATTGTTGACTGAGGCTCCAGTTTTAGTACAACCTAAACTGGGAAAAGAATTTGTAGGTTATAGTGATGCATCCTTGAATGGATTGGGATGTGTACTTATGCAAGAAGGTAAGGTAATAGCTTATGCCTCGAGGCAGCTAAAACTGCATGAGAAGAATTATCCGACACATGATTTGGAACTAGCCACCATTATGTTTGCGTTGAAGATTTGGAGACATCATTGGTATGGTGAGAAATGTCATTTTGATACTGATAATAAAAGTTTAAAGTACTTAATGACTCAAGAGGATTTGAATTTACAGCAAAAGAGATGGTTGGAACTATGAAAAGATTATAAGTTAGTGATTGACTAGCATCCGGGAAAGGCAAACTTAGTCGCCGATGCCCTGAGTAGGAAATCCTTGTTTGTATTGAGGGCTATGAATACATGGTTGGCTTTATTAGATGATGGTTCTATTCTAGCTAAGTTAAGAGCTAGACCGATGTTTCTCCAAGAGATTTATGAAGCTTAGAAAAGTGACAGTGATTTGCAAGACAAGAGAGTTCAGTGTGAGTCGGGTATTGAATCAGATTTTCAGATTGATTCTGATGGTTGCTTGATGTTCCAAGATAGGATTTTTGTTCCGAAAAATACGGAGTTGATTCAAAAGATTTTGTATGAGGCACATAGTGGTTGTTTGTCTATTCATTCGAGTAGTATGAAAATGTAGAATGACTTGAAGAAATTGTATTAGTAGCAGTATGAAAAGAGATGTTTCTGAGTTTGTATCGAGATGCCTAATTTGTTAGCAAGTAAAAGTTGAAAACCAAGTACCTTCCTGTTTACTTCAGTTTATGATGGTTCCTGAGTGGAAATGGGATAGAATTACTATGGACTTTGAGACGGGTTTATCCTTGACTCCGAAAAAGAAAGATGACATTTGAGTTGTGGTTGATAGGCTAACGAAGTCGGCTCATTTTATTCCGGTACGTACCGACTACTCACTTGATAAGTTAGCTGAGTTGTATATCTTTGAAATTGTGAGATTGCAAGGAGTGCCTTTATTGATTATTTTAGATAAAGATCCGAGGTTCACTTCGAGGTTTTGGAAAAGGTTGGAAGAAGCTTTAGGTACAAAGTTGAACTTTAGTACCACTTTTCACCTGCAAACTGACAGTCAATTTGAACAAGTAATTCAAATTCTTAAGGATATGCTCCGGTGTTGTATTCTTGAATTCGAGAGTAGTTGGGAAAAATAACTACCTTTGGTGGAATTTGCCTACAACAATAGTTTTTAGTCGAGTTTGAAAATGACACCTTATGAGGCTTTGTACGGTCGTAAGTGTCAGACACCATTGTATTGGACCAAACTCAGAGAGAATCAGAATCATGTGGTCGATTTATTCAGAGAAACCAATGAAAAAGTAAAGACAATTTGTGATTGTTTGAAAGCAATTTTTGGTAGATAGAAATCCTACGTAGATTTAAAACGGAAAGAGATTGAGTTTTAGGTTAGTGATAAGGTTTCCTAAAAGTGTCTCTGTGGAAGAAAGTTCTTAGATTTGGCCAAAAAGGCAAGTTGAGTCCGCGTTTTATCGGACCGTATGAGATTACTGAATGGATAGGACCGGTAGCATATCGTTTGGCCTTACCATCTAAACTAGAAAGGATTCACGATGTGTTCTATGTCTCTATGTTGTGCCGATACCGATCAGACATTTCACATGTGATTTCACCAACAGAAGTTGAGATTCGACTAGATATGATTTATGGCGAAGAGCTGGTTAAGATTTTGGCCTCGGGAAGTCAAATAATTAAGAAACAAAAGTATTCCCCTTGTTAAAGTGTTATGGAAAAGACATGGGGTTGAAGAGGCTACATGAGAGCCCGAGGAGGCCACGAGAAAACAATACCGAAACCTTTTTTATGGTAAGATTTTTAGGGACGAAAATCCATGAGAGGAGAGTTGTAACATCTTGATTTTGGGCCTAGTCAGAATAGTGGTTTTGAGACCCCAAATTCGAAGTAGAAATATTTGTTTTATGATTGTTTTGAGGTTCATGACATGTTTGCATGATTGTGTGAAAGTTTCATGAAGAAATTTTGTGAATAAGTGTACAATTTAACTTTTAAGACTAAATTGCAAAAGTTGCAAAATATGAGATTCTAGAAGCTTTAAGTATGAAATAGCTTTGGATTATTAATTAGAGGTCCTTAAATAGAAATTTTCTGAATTTCTAATTTTATGGACAAAAATGGGCATGCACGGATAAAATTTGAAAGTTTAGTAAAAAGGGCATTTTGGTCATTTAGTTAATAAAAGATTAAAAAGGAAAAAAATCAAGCAAAATTTTCTCATCTTTTTCATGTGGATGCTGAAATTTCTAAGGAGCCATAGCTAGGGTTTCTTCACTTTTCAAGCTTGATAGTAAGTGCATCCTACCCCGTTTTTAATGTTCTTTGCATTTTTGAAGTTGTCATCAACCGATCTAGCTATTTTTACCATTATTTTGAGCTAGGATTCATGTTCAAAAACTTACTCATGTGTGACATGCATGTATTTTTTATGTTTAATGGAGGAATATGAAAGTTTGATGTGTGATAAACATCTTTTACAAAGAGATTTTTCACGAAAACACCTAAAAAGGACCTTTTTGTAAAAGTTGTAAAATAGGTGGTAAAAATCTGATTTGAAAGAAAATATGAGCTGTTATAAGTATGATATAGGTTCGGCTAGGCTTGGGTAACAAAGAAAGTGAGTACATTTCATTTTACGAGCCTAGGGTCTAATTTGTAAATATGTAAAAGTTTAGGGGCAAAACTATAATTTTGCCAAATTATGATTTATGGGCTGTTTTGAACAATGTGATAATTAAATAAGTGAGATTTACTATTATAGATCAAGAAAAACAGAGTCCGAACCTAAATCGAGGGAAGAACAAAGTTGTGGACTAAATCGAATAGTTAGACATATTTTGGTACCGAGTTAGACATCGTGTTATTATGTACCTAATGCTTTGATATTGCATGAAATGTATATTTGTTTCTATGGATTTGGTTAATGATGACTCGATGACGATCCTACGAAGATTTGGTACTTCGAAATCCCGGTTGAGCCTTAGGAATAGATTGGATACAAATGTCATGACATTAGAGTTATTGAGATCTCGTATAAAACCATATCTGGGATATGGCATCAGCATGCGATTTCATGTGAGACCACGTCTGGGACATGACTTCGAAAATGAGACTTCGTATAAGACCATATCTGGGATATGGCATCGATATGAGACATCGTGTAAGACCATAGCTGAGTTATTAGCATCGGCATGTGATCCCATGTAAGACCATATCAGGGATATGGCATTGGCATCTTACTATGTGTATGAGATTTCCCAGGTATTCTTTAGTATTCCAAGTGGTTCAACGGGTAATCCAAAGATTATGCTAAAGAAATGACAAGGTATGATCATGTTGGAAGGGTACAAGTATGTACTCAAAGCTCATAAATATTGAGATTATGAATCGATGAGACCTCAGTAAAAGGTGAATGAATGAATCATGATAATGAGTTTTATTGTACACTATGTAAATGACATGATTTAAGATGTATATATGTGTGATAAATTATATTATGTTATGTGTATAATAATGCATGACTAATGTTGTTAATTATTTACATGCTAACTTAATAAGATTAAAGCTTACCCCCTTCCTTTTCATCCCTTATAGTGACGCCAAGCTAGCTCGGGGATCGAAAGTCATCGGAGCATCGATCACACTATCAACTTGGTCATTTGGGTATAATTGGTTTTGATATTTTGAATATAGCATGTATAGGGGACTTGGTCTTTTTGTTTACGTGTCATATTAATTTGGCCAAGTGTGTTGGCTTATAATGATTTGATGATTCATTTTGTATATGGCCTTGAGATATGGCTTATATTGATTATTGGGTTGTAAGCCTATTCATATATGCATGCATGTGCCAAGGTAATACATGATGTGGTTAAAATTTTTGGCATGGTTGAATTGTGGATATGATCATGGATATTTGATGATGGAATTGTGAGTATATGGCATGATGATAACTAAGATATGAATGTGTAGAAATGGAGTAAATTGATGTTACATATTGCATGTGATATGGTAAGCTTGGATTAATAAGGTATGGTAACCTGAGCATGTATAAGTTGATATAGTGTTGTCGAGAACATGGCTTATTTGATGATGTTTAAGTACTTAATTATGCCATGTTAAGTGCCTTTGAAGTCTTGTATGTGTTGGTGCAAATAAGGGTGGCAATTAGCTTGGAAAATAGCCTCAAAGTTGTCCAAATGGGTAGACACACGGGCATGTATCTAGGCCATGTGCCACACACGGTTTGCCCCATAGGCATGTGATCCAGCCGTGTGTCCCCTGCATCTTAGTTTTAAGAAACAGAATGCCTAATAGTAAACACACAGGTACGAGACACGGCCGTGTCTCTCGGCCTTGGGACACGGGTATGTGCCTTTGTCGTGTGAAGTCTGCACCCTATTCATAAAAATTCATGAAAATTAAATTCGCTACACGGCCTAGCACACAGGCGTGTGACTTGGCCATGTGACCTTATTATGTTGATGACGTCATAAACAGAAAGTTACATAAGTTAAGGAAGTGGGCGTGTGCGTGACCACACGGCCTATCCACACGGGCATGTGACCCTCCAAATCAAGAAATTTTTTCTAAGTGTTGTAAAAGTTCCAAAAGTTCTCGGTTTAGTCTCGAGTCACACCCAATGTATGTTTTGAGCGTCATAGGCCCGTATAAGGGACAATATGCATGTTAATGAATGGTTTTAATTTGGACGAAATTTTATTGCTCGGTTTTGTATGAATGTTTATGTTTTAGTTAGGTAACGCCTCGAACCCTGTCCCAGCATCGGATACAAGTAAGGGATGTTACAGCTGAGACACACGCTCGTGGTTTTTCCCGTGTGGACAAAAATAGCCCATTTGCAAGGCCAATTTGCCACCCCAACTTCAATATACCTACACAAGATAAAATGTACCATTTCCATACACAAAAGGGTAGGCAAATCAATCCCAATTCATGCTATACTAATACAACCATTTCACTTACTCAAATATATACCAAAACATACCAAAATAAGCCACCACTCATGGCTATATATACAAACCAAAACATATACATTTACAAGCCATTTCTAATAGCCAAACACACATCAATATTAACATCATTTACAAGTCAAATCTCATGGCTACAATCACAACCAAAATACCACAACTAGCCTATACATGCCATATACCATAAATGTATAATCCAAAAGTACCAACTTAGATGTTTGATAGTACAATGATGTTCCCAACAACTCTTGGATCCGAGCTAGCCTTGATATCACTAAAAACACAGGAAAAATAAACAAAGTAAGCTATTAAGCTTAGTAAGCTCGTATGAGATAAACTTAATGCAATCACATAAACATAAATCAATATGTAACATCCATTAACTATCAAACCTTTTAAGTACTCATTCACAAAACTATATACTCTCATAATCATTTTTTTGATTCAAGGCTAAAATGGTTTATTCACATTCCTGTACCATCTCATACCAATCTCATATACATTCTCATCTTTCATTTACCCGTTGAACCATTCGGAATAGAAGTCGGATACTCAAGGGTCTTACATGATAAGTACCTATACCATGGCCTGAAGCCAAATCAAGGTAACTTATCTAAAATTCCGATATCATGGCCCGAAGCCAAACCAGTTTATCTCGCACCCGAAGTGCTAAATCCTGGCCCGAAGCCAACTCATGGTATCCCTAATGACATGCCACTAACATCCTAAACTATTCCTAAGGTTCAACCAGGATCTCGAATATCGAATCGTCGTCGAATAACTATCGTTCATGTCCACAGTCTCGTATTCACAATTTATGTAATATCAAAGAATATGAAATACATTTATATTGAAATTTATCACATACGAACCTACCTCGTATTCGAAATTGACAGATTGGGTCGACTACTCGATAACCTTGCTTTTCCCACGATCTAAATCCGAATTCTTTCTTTCTTAATCTATATGAACTCAAAATTCACTTAGTTATTCATCCATTCTTCCAATTTAGTCCAAAACATACATTTAGGCATATTTACACATTAGCCCCTAAACTTTCACATTTAATCAATTTAGTCCCTATTTCACAAATATACAAAATTCACACAATTCAACAAAAATGATGCTTATGTAAATTATATATAGGTCCCTAGCAGCCCAAAACTTTCATTTATTTCACATTTCAACCACACAATTTGCACATTTCACAATTTAATCCCTATTATGCATTTTCATCAAAAAACACTTTACAAAACAAGAAAATCTATCATCAAGCTTTCATATTTCAACATTAAACATCAAAGAAAACATAGATTCAAAAAAAGGACCTCTCAAAATCCTTAACCATTTTGAAATCTAAGGTACGGGCTAGCTAGAATACGAAGTAATGATCTCAAAAACGTAAAAATCATTAAAAAATGAGCTCAAAACACTTACCAATTAGCCTTTCAAGTGCTAAACCCTAAAACTCAATTCTTCATCAATATTCGGCCAAAAGAGAGAAAAGATGGACAACAATTCACTTTATTTTTATTAATATAACATTTATTAACTATTTTACCATTTTAACCTTAAAATTAATACAAAATTTCATTTATGCCAAACCATTAACATCCACTAACTAAATAATGGTATATTTACCACTTAAGGACCTAAACTTCAAAGTTTTATAGCTATTTTGCATCATTAGCTAATAGAACAACACTTTTGCAATTTACGCGATTTAGTCTTTTTTACTGAATTAACCATTCAAGTAGTAAACTTAGCTCACGAAATTTTCACACATATCAAATAACATGATGTAAATACTGAAAATAATATTAAAATAATTTTTTGAAATTGGATTTGGGGTTTCAAAACTACTGTTCCTATAACATAAAAAATTAGGGCTAGTCAGAATAGTGGTTTTAAGACCACAAATTCGAAGTATAAATAATTATTTTATGATTATTATGAGATCTATGATATGATTTCATACTTGTGTGAAAATTTCATGAAGAAATTTCATTGATAAAGTGTCCAATTTGACATTTAGGACTAAATTGAAAAAGTTGCAAAATGTGAGTTCTAGAAGCCTTAAGCTTGAAATTTCCATGGATTATTAATTAGAGGTCCTTAAATAGCAATTTGCCCAATTTTTATTTTTATGGACAAAAATGGGCATGAATAGGAAATTTTTGAAAGAAAGGCCTTAAGGGTATTTTTGTCATTTGGTTAAATAAAAGAATAAAGAGGGAAAAATAAGTCAAAATTGTGTTCATCTTCTCCCACCTTGGCCGAAAATCTCAAGGGTTCCATAGCTAGGGGTTCTTCAACTTTCAAGCTCAATAGTAAGTGCATCCTAGCCCCGTTTTTAATGCTTTTTATATTTTTGAAACCCTCGTAACCCGATTTACCTATTTCTAGCCATATTTTTTAGTAGAGTTCATATTTCAAATTTGACCCATGTATGACATGCATGCGTTTTGATGTTTAATGGAGGAATATGAATGTTTGATGTGTGATAGACATCTTTTACCAAGTGATTTCTAGTGAAAATGGCTAAAAAGGACTTATTTGTAAAGTTTGTAAAATGGGTAGTAAGATGTATGATTTAATGAGAAATGTAGGCTTCTATGAGTATGTTATAAGTTCGGCTCGGCTTGGTTAACAAAGAAAATAAACACATTTCAATTTACGAGCCTAAGGACTAATTGGCGAACATGTGAAAGTTTAGGGGCAAAACTATAATTTTACCTAAATATAGTTTTTGGACTGATTTGAATAATGTGATGATTAAATGAGCTGAATTTGCTATTATAGATTAAGAAAAACGAAGTCTGGACCTAGACCGGGGAAAGAACAAGATTTTGGACTAAATCGAATTAATTGTCCATATTTTGTACCGAGGTAAGTTTATGTGTAAATAATGCAATGATATATCATGTTTTAATATTCTATTAATCTATGAGTCTCTATGTTTAATTGTTAAGACAAGTGTATAAACGATTTTATAGTCTATGAGCATGACATTGTGAACGAGTTTGACGAATATATGATATCGAGAAAATCTCGTTTGAACCTTAGGAATAATTTAGGATACAATGTGACATGTCACTAGGAACTATGTGATTATGAGCTCATAAAATTATGTGTATATGTGACTATATGAATCCGGGTGCTAGTCTTGTACGTTCTACCGATGGCTGGTAGCCCGACATGTGTTGCGGGTATCTATCAGGTTGTGTGAGCAGCCCGAGTAGTTACGTCCTGATTGTCAAATTGTGTGAGCAGGCCCGTGATTAGCTCAAAAGTGGGCAATGTGTGATTCTGATATGAGGTAGCATGTGGCTACGTTTGAAGCATTATGTGCAAGTCTTCCATATATCTGATAGTATTACGAGTGTTCAATGGGTAAATAAGTGAATTGTTTGATAATTAAGTCATTGATGAGGAAATATGAGAATGTATTACGAGTTAGTATAGGTATGTACGAAAAACTCTTTTGAATGAACTCCATATGTGATGATCTTTCGGTAAGATTGAAAATGTGTAAGTTATGCCTATGAATTTACGATGACACATATGTAAACTATGTTATGTCAATGGTATATATATTAATGATTATGTTGCTATTTATTTGCATGTGAACTTACTAACCTTTATGCTTACTTCTCTCTTTTTTCTATTTTCTTATAGTATCGCCAAGCTAGCTTGGGGACCGAAGGATGTCGGAGACTCGATCACACTATCAATTGGACATTTGAGTATAGTTAGTCTCAAATTTTTGAGTATGGCATGTATAGAGACTTGGTCTTTTGTTATATGTCATATTAGGTTAGCCAAATGTGTTGGCTTATAATGATTTGATAATTCATTTTGTATATGGCCATGTGATATGGCTCATATTAATTATGGAGATGTAATCCTATTCATATATACATGTTTTTGCTAAGGTTATTCATGATGTGGTTAAATTCCATTTGGCATGGATGAATTGTGGATACGATCATCAATGTTTGACGATGGATTATGAGTAAATGGCATAATAACAACTAAGGCATAAATGTGTAAATTAGAAGTAAATTAATGTTGTACATTGCATGTGATTTTGTAAGCCTAGTTTAAATAAAATATAGAGTCTTAACAAGTATAAATTGATAAGAAGTTGATATGCATGAGCTTAGTTTGTGAAGGTGTAAGTACTCATTTATGCCTTGTAGGATGTCATTGGGATTCGTAAGTGTGCATGTAACATTAAGGGTGACAAAAGTCTTGGAAAATAGCCTCAAAGTTATTCATATGGGTAGACACACGGATTGCCCTATGGGCATGTGCTCTAGCCATATGTCCCCTGCACCCTAATTAATGCAAAATAGAATGCCTAGTAGTAAACACAGGGGTAGAGACACGGATGTGTGCCTCTGCCGTATGAAGGGCACAACCTTAGGACATGGGCGTGTGCCTAGGCTGTGTGAAGTCTGCACCTGATTTTGGAATTTAATTCGCCACACTGCCTAAGCACACGGGCGTGTAACTTGGCCGTGTGACCTTATTTGTGTTGATGACGTCGTAAACAGAGAGTTACACGGGCTAAGGACATGGGCGAGTCCTAAGCCACACGGGCGTGTGACCCTATTTCATGAAATTTTTTTAAGTTTTTCAAAAGTTCTCGGATTAGTCTCGAACTACTCTCGATGTATGTTTTGGGCCTCGTAGGCCCATATAAAGGACAATTTACATATGTATGAATGGATTTAATTTGAACAAAAATTTATGGCCTAATTTTGTATGCTGCTTGTGATTAAGTCCGGTAATGCCTCGTATCCTATCCCAAAGCCAGACACAGGTAAGGGGTTTTACATTTAGTGGTATCAGAGCTACAGTTTAATCGATTCTTGGACTAATGTAGCACGTGTACGAGTCTAACTATACATGCCGTACTTATATTATGATAGTGTGATGACTTCTGAAGATTTTGACATGTGTTTTCATATAGTAAATGGATCCCGACAGAGTAGTGGCAGATGATGTTGAAAGTAACGTACCTACGCCCCTAAAGAGGCAATGTCGTCTGATAGTAGAGCCTCTACAGCTAGTCGAGGAGAAAGAGGTAGGGAAGCCTTTCTCTATATGATGGACACCTGGTATACGAAGTTCGTTCGAATGAACCCGAACACTCAACCCTCTCCACCCCCGCCTATTCCTCAGCCTATTCCTGTAGCATCCCAACGTATAGGTTTTATAAGACTAAATAGACCTCCAGTGGATAAAATTTGAAAGCAAGGGGCTGAAGAGTTCCGAGCTAGTAAAGATGATGACCCTGAGAGGGCAGAGTTCTAGCTCGAGAATACCATTAGGGTGTTTGATGAGTTATCATGCACACTTGAGGAATGCATGAAGTGTGTTGTGTCTTTTCTGAGAGACTCAGCTTAGTGGTGGAACACCCTTGTGTTGGTAGTACCAAGGGAGAGAATTAACTGAGAATTTTTCCAAGAAGAATTCCGTAAGAAGGTACATTAGCTAGAGATTTATTGATCAAAAAAGGAAGGAATTTCTCGAGTTAAAATAGGGCCAAATATCGGTAACAGAATATGAGCGTGGGTTTGTGAGATTGAGCAAATACGCTTGAAAATGTGTATTGACTGAGGCCATCATGTGCAAAAGATTTGAAGATGGATTAAACGAAGACATCCGATTATTGGTGGGTGTCCTTGAACTGAGAGAATTTGCTATGCTCGTAGAGAGAGCTTGTAAGGCAATGGAATTGGCTAAAGAGAAGAGAAAAGCTGAGTTAGAGTATCGATATTCAAAGAAGAGACATATGGGTAAATCATTTCAGTCCTCAACTAAGAAACCAAGAGAGTTTAATACTCGATCGAATGTTTCAGCTGGGTTTCCAACGAAAACCATGGAAAACAGTATTCAGGTCATAAGGCTCAAACTACTTCGATAGTGAGTGTGGGTAACCCTTGACATAATAGACCTGAGTGTCAACATTGTGACAGACGTCACCCCAGTGAATGCTGGATGAATAGCCGGGCATGTTTCAAGTGTGGTTCACATGATCATTTTATCAAGGATTGTCCCGAGATGGTTGAAAAGGAAAAACTTCAAAGTGCAATATTGGGCAATGCTACTTCTAGAGGGAGACCACAGAAGAATTCGGGGAATGCGAATATCCAGATGTGTTTCTGGAAAAGTTGCTCAGATTGCCTCCAGTTAGAGAAGTTGAGTTTGCTATTGAATTAATTCATGGTACTGTACCTATTTCGATTACTCCATATAGGATGGCTCCGATGGAGTTAAAGGAGCTAAAAGTCCAGTTACAAGAGTTAATGGATAAAGGTTTCGTGAGACCTAGTCATTCTCCGTAGAGCGCACCAATGCTATTTGTGAAAAAGAAAGATGGTTCAATGAGATTGTGCATTAACTACCGATAGCTTAATAAGGTAACCATAAAGAACAAGTACCCCTTACCTAGAATCGATGACTTGTTTGACCAATTGAAGGGAGCCACAGTATTCTCAAAGATAGACTTAAGGTCCGATTACTAGTAGTTGAGAGTTAAAGATTCGGACATACCGAAGGCTGCATTTCGGACGAGGTATGGTCACTATGAATTTTTGGTTATGCCTTTTGGTTTATCGAATGCTCCCGCAGTATTTATGGATTTGATGAACCGTATTTTTCAACCATACTTAGATAAATTTGTGGTTGTTTTTATTGATCATATATTGATTTATTCTCGTGATGAGATCGAGCATGCCGAGCACTTGAGAATAGATTTTCAAACCTTGAGAGACAAGCAGTTGTATGCTAAGTTTAGTAAAAGTGAGTTTTGGCTTCGAGAAGTCAGATTATTGAGACACATTGTTTCAGGTGATGGCATTCGAGTAGATTAGAGTAAGATTTTGGCTATTGTTAAATGGAAACTGCCAAGGAATGTGTCAGAGGTTAAAAGCTTCTTAGGCTTAGCCGATTATTACAGATGGTTTGTTAAAGGATTTTCCATGATTGCTACTCTGATGACGAGATTGTTACAGAAAGATGTCAAGTTTGAATGGACGGAAAAATGCCAACAGAGTTTTGAAAAACTAAAGGCATTGTGGACTGAGGCTCCAATTTTAGTATAACTTGAATCGGGAAAAGAATTTGTGGTTTATAGTGATGTATCCATGAATGGATTGGGTTGTGTACTTATGCAAGAAGACAAGGTGATAGCTTATGCCTCGAGGCAGCTGAAACTGCATAAGAAGAATTATTTGACACACGATTTGGAATTGGTTGCCATTGTGTTTGCGTTGAAGATTTGGAGACATCATTTGTATAGTGAGAAATTTCGTGTGCATATTGACCAAAAAACTCTAAAGTACTTGATGACTCACAAGGATTTGAACCTACGACAACGGAGATGGCTAGAGTTGATAAAAGATTATGAGCTAGTGATTGATTATCACTCGAGAAAGGCGAACATGGTCACCGATGCCTAGAGTAGGAAATCCTTGTTTGCCTTAAGGTTTATCAACACTCAGTTGGCCTTATCAGATGATGGTTCGATTCTAGCTGAGTTAAGAGCTAGACCAATGTTTTTCCAAGAGATTTCTGAAGCTCAGAAAAGTGACGGTGATTTGCAAGCCAAAAGAGTCCAATGTGAATCGAGTATGGAATCAGATTTTCAGACTAGGTTTGATGGTTGCTTGATGTTTCGAGATAGGATTTGTATTCTTAAGAATACCGAGTTGATTCAGAAGATTTTGCTTGAGGTCCATAGTGGTCGTTTGTCTATGCATCCGGGTAGTACGAAAATGTACAATGACTTGAAGAAATTGTATTGGTGGCCGAGTATGAAAAAAGATATTTCTGAGTTTGTTTCGAGATGCCTGATTTGTCAACAAGTGAAAGCTAAACACCAAGTACCTTCAAGCTTACTTCAGCCTGTGATGATTCCCAAGTGGAAATGGGACCGTATTACTATAGATTTCGTGACGGGTTTGCCTTTGACACTGAGAAAGAAAGATGTTGTATGGGTTTTTGTAGATCGATTGAGAAAGTCATCTCATTTTATCCCGGTACCAACTGACTATTCACTTGATAAGCAAGCTAAGTTGTATATTTTTGAAATAGTGAGGTTGCACGGGCTGCCTTTATCGATTATATCGGATAGAGATCCGAGGTTCACTTCGCAAATTTGGAATAAGTTGTAGGAGGTTTTGGGTACAAAGATGAATTTTAGTACCGCTTTCCATCTGCAAACCGATGGTCAATCTAAACTAGTAATTCAAATTCTTGAAGATATGTTGCGGTGTTGTGTTCTTGAGTTCCAAGGTAATGGCACCTTATGAGGCATTGTATGGGCATAAGTGTCGAACACCTTTGTATTGGACCGAACTCAAAGAGAATCAAATTCACGGAGTTGATTTATCAGAGAAACCGAAGAAAAAGTAAAGATAATACGTGATTGTTTGAAAACCGCTTCGGATAGATAGAAATCCTACGCGGATTTGAAATGGAAAGAGATTGAGTTTCAGGTTGGTGATAAAGAATTTTTGAAAGTGCCTCTATGGAAAAAGGTTTTGAGATTTGGTACAAAAGGCAAATTAAGTCCACACTTTATTGGACCGTATGAGATCACCAAGAGAGTAGGGCCAGTTGTCTATCAGTTAGCCTTATCATCCGAACTGGAAAAGATTCATGATGTGTTTTATGTGTCTATCTTACGTCGATACCGATTCGATCCTTCACATGTGATTTCACCAACAGAAGTCAAGATCTGCCCGGATATGACTTATGGCCAAAAGCCGGTTAAGATTTTCGCTCAGGAAGTCAAATAATTGAGAAACAAAAGTATTTCCCTTGTGAAAGTTTTATGGAAAAGACATGAGTTTGAAGAGGCTACATGAAAGACTGAGGAAGACATGAGAAACCAATAACCAAACCATTTCAGCGGTAAAATTTTCGGGGACAAAAATCCCTAAAGGGGCAGAATTGTAACATCTAGAATTAAGGCCTAGTAAAAAAAGTGGTTTCAAGACCACAAATCCGAAATATAAAAAATTATTTTATGATTATTAGGAGGTTTATGATATGATTGCGTACTTGTGTGAAAATTTCATGAAGAAATTTCATTGATAAAGTGTCCAATTTGACATTTAGGACTAGATTGCAAAAGTTGCAAAATCTGAGTTCTAGAAGCCTTAAGCATGAAATTGCCATGGATTATTAATTAGACGTCCCTAAATATCAATTTTCCCAATTTCTATTTTTATGGACAAAAATGGGCATGAATAGGAAAAATTAGAAAGAAAGACCTTAAGGGCATTTTTGTCATTTGGTTAATAAAAGAATAAAAAAGGAAAAATAAGTCAAAATTGTGTCCATCTTCTCCCACCTTGACCAAAAATCTCAAGGGTTCCATAATTAAGGGTTCTTCAACTTTCAAGATCAATAGTAAGTCCACCCCAGCCCCATTTTAATGCTTTTTACATTTTTGACACCCTCGTAACCCAATTTACCTATTTCTAGCCATATTTTCTAGAAAGGTTCATGTTTCAAATTTTACCCATGTATGACGTGCATGTGTTTTGATTTTTAATGGAGGAATATGAATGTTTGATGTGTGATAAACATCTTTTACCAAGTGATTTCTAGTGAAAATGGCTAAAAAGGACTTATTTGTAAAGTTTGTAAAATGGGTAGTAAGATGTATGATTTAATGAGAAATGTAGGCTTCTATGAGTATGTTATAAGTTCGGCTTGGCTTGGGTAACAAAGAAAATGAACACATTTCATTTTACAAACCTAGGGACTAATTTAAAAAAATGTGAAAATTTAAGGGCAAAACCATAATTTTGCCTAAATATAGTTTTTGGACTGATTTGAATAATGTGATGATTAAATGATCTGAATTTGCTATTATAGATCAAGAAAAACGGAGTCCAGACCTAGACCTGGGAAAGAACAAGATTTTGGACTAAATCAAATTAATTGTCCATATTTTGTACCGAGGTAAGTTCATGTGTACATAATGCAATGACATATCATGTTTTAATATTCTATTAATGCATGAGTCCCTATGTTTAATTGTTATGACGAGTGTATGAACAATGTTATAGTCTATGAACATGACATTGTGAACGAGTTCGACGAATATGTGATATCGAGAAAATCTCGTTTGAACCTTAGGAATAATTTAGGATACAATGTGACATGTCACTAGGAACTATGTGATTATGAGCTCATGAGATTATGTGTATATGTGACTATATGAATTCGAGTGCTAGTCTTGTACGTTCTACCGGTGGCTGGGTAGTCCGACATGTGTTGCGGGTACTTGTCAACTTGTGTGAGTAGCCCAAGTAGTTACGTCCTGACTGTTAGCTTGTGTGAGCAGGCCCGTGATTAGCTTGAGACGAGAAATGTGTGATTGTTATATGAGGTAGCATGTGGCTACGTTTAAAGCACTATGTGCAAGTCTTCCGTGTATCCGATAGTATTCCGAGTGTTCAACGGGTAAATCAGTGAGTTGTTCGACAAGTAAGTCATTGATGAGGAAATATGAGAATGTATTACGAGTTAGTATAGGTATGTACGAAAGACCCTTATGAATGAACTCCGTATGCGATGATCATTCGGTAAGATTGAAAAGGTGTAAGTTATGCCTAAGAATTTATGATGACACATATGTAAACTATGTTATGTCAATTGTATATATATATTAATGATTATGTTGTTATTTATTTGCATGTGAACTTACTAACCTTTATGCTTACTCCCCTCTCTTTCCATTTCTTATAGTATCCTAAGCTAGGTTGGGGATCGAAGGTTGTTGGAGACTCGATCACACTATCAATTGGACATTTGGGTATAGTTAGTCTCAACATTTTGAGTATGGCATGTATAGAGACTTGGTCTTTTGTTATATGTCATATTGGGTTAGCCAAATGTGTTGGCTTATAATGATTTGATGATTCATTTTATATATGACCATGTGATATGGCTCATATTAATTATGGGGATGCAATCCTATTCATATATGCTTGTTTATGCTGAGGTCATTCATGATGTGGTTAAATTCCTTTTGGCATGGATGAATTGTGGATACGATCATTGATGTTTGACGATGGATTGTAAGTAAATGGCATAATAACAACTAAGGCATAAATGTGTAAAATGGAAGTAAATTGATGCTGTATATTGCATGGGATTTGGTAAGCCTAGTTTAAATAAAATATGGAGTCTTAACAAATATAAATTGATAAGAAGTTGATATGCATGAGCTTAGTTTGTGAAGGTGTAAGTACTCATTTATGCCTTGTAGGATGTCATTGAGATGTGTAAGTGTGCATGTAAGATTAAGGGTGACAAAACGCTAGGAAAATAGCCTTAAAGTTGTCCACACGGGTAGACACATGGACGTCTGTCTAGGCCGTGTCTGACACACAGTCTGCGCTATGGGCGTGTGCTCTGGCCGTGTGTCCCCTTCACCCTAATTAATACAAAACAGAATGCCCAGTAGTAAACACATGGGCAGAGACACGGGCGTGTGTCTCTCCTATATGAAGGGCACAGCCTTAGGACATGGGCGTGTGCCCGGGCAGTGTGAAGTCTACACCTGATTTTGGAATTTATTTCGCCACACAGCCTAAGCACATAGGCGTGTTCCTTGGCCGTGTGACCTTATTTGTGTTAATGATGTCATAAATAGAGAGTTACACGAGCTGAGGACACTGTCATGTCCCTAGCCATACGGGCGTGTGTGACCACACCTGCCTACCTACACGGACGTGTGACCCTGTTTCATGAAAAAATTTTCTAAGTTTTTCTAAAGTTCTCAGATTAGTCCCGAACTACTCCCGATGTATGTTTTGGGCCTCATAGACCCATATAAGGGATAATTTACATATGTATGAATGGATTTAATTTGAACGAAATTTTATGGCCTAGTTTTGTATGCTACTTGTGATTAAGTTCGGTAATTCCTCGTATCCTGTCCCAGCGTCAGACACGGGTAAGGGGTGTTACTGTTTCGATTTAGCTAAAATCGGGCTGTTACATTCAAGCTGAAGATAAGTGGCATTGTAAGAACATTTACATTATGAGAAAGACAACTTACTTTAGTAGAAAATCTTATTAAGTTTGTAATCCTATAAAAGAATCGAAGTGAGCATTTTATTCAAATATTGTGAAGGATTATTCTGTCGTCTACATTTCCAATTGCGGAGATGGCTAGTCTTGCCTATCGGAGCAGTTGACTCCACAGACAGAGACATAGATGTATTCATTGGTAGAATGATACATTAGACTGGACCCAAGATGAATTAATTCTAAATCGGTGTGTGAATTAATTCACTTGTGGTATTCATGGTGTGATTTACCTAAATCCTGAGTTAGTTATTGACCATGCATGCAACTCAAGTTCTTTGATATAAGTGGAGGCTTGTAAACTCTAAATTGTATAGGATTTTTATAGTAGTTTTTACAACCTTTTTACTTAAAAATAATACTAATCCCGAGTATTTGTTAGTTAATTAATTGAATTTTACTTATATTCCAAAAATGGACATTAACTTATAAAATATGAAAATTTGTGCTTTATTTTGTTAATTTTTTGCATAAATTAAATTATTTCATGTTATTTATTAAAGTATTATATTTAATTATGCAATGGGACTATGAAGTTGATTTAATAAAGAGCTTATTATAATTTTTTCGTGGACATAAGCAATTCTACCCTGTTTGGACGGCAAAACCATGCAAATTGGGTCATGAAGATATTGCTTTGACCTAGTGAAAAATGGTGCTACATGGTGGACAAGTTTGACTATTAAATGGGTCACAAAACCGTTCAAACAAGGAGAAGAGAAGGCCAATTCGGAAAGGATATTTGGGCATCCAAAAATTAGCTTTCGGGATAATTATTTGGAGATTACTACACTTGGAAGATCATGAAAAATCAGCACACTATATTTTCTCAAGAAACCATCCACCCATTGCATGATTCAAACATGATTTTATGCTTGAATCAAGCAACATATCAATGAGGAACGAGATGCCCTTGACAAACATTTAGAGGTAGAATTATTTGACATATAGGGCATTTATTTTTTAGGCCCAGTTCCTTTTTCTTATGGTAACAGGTATATCCTAGTAACTGTGGATTATGTATCCTAGTGGGTTGAAGCTGAAGCATACCCAACAAACGATGCTAAGGTTGTCATGTGATTCTTGCATAAACATGTGTTTACACGGTTTAGGAGTCCTAGAGCTATAATTAGCGATGAAGGATCTCACTTTGTAAATAAATGGCTTAAGTGGTTACTTGACCAGTACGATGTGAAACACAAAATTGCCATTGCCTATCATCCACGGTCAAATGGGCAAGTTGAAAGGGTGAATTGTGAAATTAAAGGTATCATTGAGAGGGTGGTGCACCCTAGTAGAAAAGACTGGTCTCAAAGGCTCAAAGATGTTCTATAGGCCTATCGAACTGCTTTTAAGACACTGTTAGGAATGGCACCTTATCAATTAGTCTTCAGAAAGATGTCAATTGCTGCTAGAGTTGGAAAATAAAGCTCACTGGGCTTTAAAACAATTAAATTTGGATCTTAAATAAGCTAGTGAGAGAAGGATGTTACAGCTTGATGAGCTTGATGAGTTAAGGTTATTTTCATATGAAAATGCCAAGATGTATAAAGAAAAGACTAAGAGAAGGTATGACAGTCATATGCAACCACGTGAATTCAAAGAAGGTTAGAAAGTGTTATTGTTTAATTCAAGGCTAAGGTTATTTCCGAGAAAGCTCAAATCCTGATGGAAAGGACCTTATACCATCCACAAAGTTTATCCATATAGAGCTATAAAATTGTATGATAACAATGAAGGGATATTTAAAGTTAATGGTCAACGTCTCAAACATTATTGGGATGGTAAAATTGAGCAAATTGAAACCTCGTTCAATTTAATATACCCTTGATTTTTAATATTTTTATTTTTTTAATAAATAACATACTTAGAAATTATTATTCTTGGATTAGTACATTAAATTAAATCTATCTAAGTGGATTGGAAATTAAGTGGGACCATTGTGACCCCTCCAACCTTTCTTGAGATATTAATTTAATGTAATTTTTCGAGAAGAAATTTTCTAAGTAATCCGAAAGAAATTTTTAATTTTAATTTATTTGTTTATGCTTAATAAGAGGGTCAATTTGGTCCAAGTACTAATTATTTTATTTTTCTAGTTCAGTTTAATTTTTTAGTACAACAAATAATTATAGTTTGGGCTTGAGGCCTAGAACAATGAAGAGGAGAAATTTGCCCACTAAATGTTGTCCATAGGGTCCCTAAAAACCCTAATTTTGCCGCCACTTTTCCCTTCCTTCCTTACATTGCCACCCAAGCAACAATTGTAGCTAAATTTTTGCTACAAGTTCACCATATTTTATTAAAATATAAACCCCTCTTTACTATCATATTCTTCACACCATTCAAAGAAATTAGCTGTAAACCTTAGCCATCTATTCTTTTTCCTCTTAGCCGTCGGCCTCAAATCCTGAAAAGTCTCCCCAGTTTTCCTCCCTTATTGCAAAACCGTCCTTATTGCCACCTCTAGTCTTTTGCCAGAGCAACCCTGTAACATCCCTAACCTTTATCCATCGTTGGAATATGGTTTTGGAGCATTACCGAGTACTCATAATCTAAATCATTCATTTCAAAGCATTTTAGTAATGATAATATAATTCATCGGTAACATGCATAATGTCCCTTATTCAAGCCTTCGTGGCCTAAAAATCACTTTAGAAATGATTTGGGACTAAATCGGGAACATTTGAAAATTTTGAGAAAAAGTTAGAAAAATTTCACTGCAGGGGTCACACGACCGTATGGCCAGGTCGTGTGACTCACATGGCCAAGTCACACGTCCGTGTGTCTAGCCGCATGGGTATTCGAAGTAGGGACACATTGCCGTGTCCTAGCCCGTGCCCATGCCCATGTAACTCACTGACTTAGGTCACATGGCCAAGCCACATGCCCGTGTGCTAGGTCATGTACCCTACGAAATGGCCTCGCACTCCCGTGTTCTAATTGTGTGTCGCACACGGCCAAGTCACATGCCCGTGCGTCTAGTCGTGTGGACCTAAAATGTGCCTTTAACCACAAGTTTACCATTTCCTACTTACTTGGGCATTAAGTAACTCAAAAACCATTTGTTTAACCTATTCAAAACACAATCAAACACACTCAAAACATGCCAAAACAGTCATCTTAGGTGCCTAACCAATGTACCCTCATTAGTACCACATTTACATCATCAATGCATCATTCAAATAAAAATTATAAGCATGCCAAAATCCATCAATTTGGCCTAGCTCATATCTACTAAAACATCAACTTTAATTCACATACACAAAACAAGCATTGATTCAATTCAACATACCATATTATGGATTCAAACAAAAGCACATGTTTACTTATATGTACCAAAACAACATAACACTTATAACTTCATTTACAATTCATCCACAAAATAACTATGAACTAGACATTCTAGGTACATGCCAACACAAAAGACTATCATCATCACATTTGAGATCGGGATAGTTGTTGGATGCTAAATCAGTGATCAAAAGAGAAGTACCTTACCTGCGCACAGAAAACAAAACCTACTCTGAGTAAAACTGAGTGATATTTCTATAAATCGAACAATTAAAGACATAATAATACATGAATGTTCAAATTAAATTTTCAATCACATTATTAACTAAGCATAACATTACAAGATATCATCATTTCAATTTCATACATATTAATGCATCATTCCATATTGTATTCAATTTTTTTCACATGATTTCATACTTGATTTGGCTTAAACAATTATCTCAATTCCCGTCACTTGCTATATAAATAGCTTTTCATATATCAATCAACGTTTCATTTATACAATGGCATAACTTATTCCACATTCAATTCATGAGTACATAACTCATATATTTCTTTTGTTCACAACATATTTCACATTTCATTTTACAATCTATTATCTCATTTCCATTTCACATACCATTGCATTTCAATATCAAATATAGAACTTTATTATTTATTTACCCCTATTAACATGACTCAGACTCGAACGATACATGGATCCAACCAACACACCAGTTTTGCACCCAGTGCCTCATCGGATAAATTTGAAGTAATAACCGTGCCCAATGATATATAAATTGACACCTAGTGTCCCATCGGTTAAACCGAAGCAAATTGGCACCCAGTGCCTCATCGACTTGAAGTCAAGGAAATCCCTAAACTCTTCTTATCATATGGCATGCCAACTATATTCGACTCAGCCCGATACAATTAATAGGGTTTAATTTCACATTTCAAATACAATCAATATCCAATTCTCATATTTGCACTTATATTCATTTCAATTTAAATAAATCAATACATTCATAATGTATATACCAATTCAATACATTTCAATCAACTATCAAAATGCCAAATACTCACCTCAATCACTTACCATACGCATTAAATCGAATTACAATAATTAACAACTAGGTTCGAATTTATAGAAATACAAACCGAGAATTCTGAGCTGTTCGACGTTGATTTTATCCTTTCCTTTTTAATCGAGGATTTTGGTACGATGTTAGCTACAGAATTAAAACAGTTAAAGTATATTAATACAATGCAATTTAATTTCATATTGCCTATTTTAAAGTTTTACTCAATATTTGCTTAAATTCTAATTTAGTCCCTAAATCGAGACTAATTTTTATTCTTCACATTTAATCCTATATTTTATACTAATTTCACTTTAAGCTAAATTTAGCTCACTATTTTCAATTAAACCCCTAAATTTTAAATTTTTCACAATTTAGTCCCTATTACTCAAAATTTACAATTTGTTCTAAAATTTAATCCTTTTCCATTTCTAGCTTAAAAATCTATCAATTTAATCCCTAATACTAAAACTATTCAACATTAACAACATTTAAAATCTTAATAATTGCTAAAATTTTGACATGGGTCGGGTAGCCCTAGGTACCAGGATTCCAAAAATATAAAAATTACAAGAAAAGAGACAAAATTGACTAACCAATTGAAGTTGGAACAATTTGGAACCCTAGGCCGTGCGTTCTTCCCTCTCTTCTTCTTCTTTTTTTTTTCTTTCTTAATTATTTTGCATGTCTTTCTAATTCTTTCTCTTTATTCTTTCTTTTATTATTATTACTTTTATTATTATAATCTTTATACATGTTAATTCCATTTTATAATTCATAATATATAACACATATATATATTAACTATTATATATGTATAAATAACCCATTAATGTCGACCACTACCCAATATAAATGTATAATTACCACTTTAATCCATCAATTCAATTCAACTTTCACCCTATACATGATTTATCCATAAACTATAATAACTCTTAATTCATGCAAATTCACTTAACTGAAACCTAATTAACTACACAACTAGCTTTGTAAACATTTATTAAAAATATTTACAAGTCTGATTTACGGGAATGGAGTCCCGAGAATGCATTTTCTGACACCCCTAACTATTTGATAGTTACAAACCCTATTGCCGCCGCAAGCTTATTGCTGCTGCAACTTCTTTTGCCATCACAAATTACCGATTTATTTTCCCTTCGCTTTCTGAAATTCTGCCTATTTGTCAGAAAAATACCATGTCTCAGAAAAGAACTAAATCTTCCAAGACTTCTACTGAAAATCTGATTGTGATTCAAGACGAGGAAGCGAAGGAAATATTTGATCCCATCTTCAAGAATCAACCCATTATGCTAGAAAAATGTTTTATTTTGGATAGCGGTGACAAGATGGTTATACCCTTGACAATTCAAAAGACAATTGATGCTCTCAATTAGAACTACTTTTGTGATGCGCGAACACTGCCTGAAAAGGAATTAGTTCGAGAGTTCTATGCCAATTTAATTATGACAGATGCTACTAAAGTTCTTGTTCGTAAAAAATAGGTACCCTTTACATCTAAGACAATTAATGATTTGTTTAATCTGCCTAATGTTGAAGAAGGTAGTTACTTTGCCATGATGACAAATATAAATTATGATTTTATTCAACAAGTGCTTAATGTTGTTACAAATCCAGGATCCCAATGGATTATAAGAAAGTATGGTAGTCATTCTTACTAAGGAGAATATCTAAAACTGTGGCTAAGGTATGGTTCTACTTTGTTTGATATAGCTTCATGCATATCTCACACAGTTCCACCATCTCGATGGAATGAATGCTTTTGTTGTATGCAATTATGATAGAAGGTCCACCAATGTTGGGAAAATTATTCTCAAAAAGATCCACGATTGTGATAGAAAGAAGGCAAGAAGTGCTTTCTTCCCGTCATTGATTACTTCTCTTCGCTTAAGGCCCAAGTTAATTCAAAAGCAAATCTAAAGGGCTAGTATGTTCAAGGATGCATCACAAGGCATGATCTTGAAAGGTTAGTAGAGGATGTTCATCAGTTGAACCAAATTGAGCCGAATGAACCAATCGAACCAAAAACTGATGAGTCGTCAAACAAATTTGAATCGAAAACTGACTCAGTTGATGAGATAGAAGAAGTAGAATCTAAAGGAGAACCAAACAGTCTTGAATCGATAAGGGAACCAAACATATCTAAACCAAGAGTGGAGTCAAATGTTGATGAGCCAATTGAAAAGTGTTGACCCTGAATTGACTATTCCTATGCCCACTTCTTTAAATACTATGAAGAAATCGTAATTTTCAATTATGATGGATATGTGGAAATTTATGCATAAACAACAATAGGCTTGTTGGAGATGATTCAATCAAGAATACTTTTAAGAATATCTCTAATAGTTTTGTTCTTGAGTTCCCAGATCATATCTTTGAGTCATGGAAGAAAGAGGATGATTATGCAAGCGATAGTGAAGATGCAAAAGAGGAAGACAAAGATGGATAAGTAAGATAAATAAAATGGTGGAATTACTTATCCTTAGTATTTATATTTAGGCATTTATTATTATTTCTTAGTTAGTATTTTTTTAGCATAATAAATAGAATATTGCAAGCATGAATAAAATATGTTCAATGTCTCTTCATTAGAAAAAAGTGAAGTGCTGTGGTAGTGGGAATGAACATGTCTTGTATTAGATTGATAAGAAAGACTTGGTACTTAAGTAGTATTTATGACTCACCTTTCTTTTCCTACAACCTTACATGGTGTTTAGTTTTCATTCATTACTTTGTTTTCACAATGAGGACAACGCTTCTTTTTAAAGGAGGGTAAGGCAATATTTGCATGAATTTTTAATTTTTTTCAAGTATGTTTCAATCTTTTCACATAAGTATGCTAAAATAAATGAATGTTTAGAGGAAATTTTTGTTCATAAGTTAGTTCAAATGTAATCATGATTTCTGATTTTATCTAAGTTATTTTTATGTTATCTTGAATTATAGAATGCTTGTATGTTCTCTAGTCTTATGTAGTACTTGCCATGAAAATTTAATTTCCTTAGAAATGGGCATACATAAAGGCTTAGTCTTTAGAATTGACTTAGTAACTTTCTTGAGGCAAAATCCTAGGAGGCATAAGAATCTAAATATGATATAGGCACATTTTCTTTGGATCGTTTGAGCCTTTCAAACCCACCTTATTGTATTGACCCTTGAAACCTTATTTTTGAGCTTAATGGCCTATTTATTGCAAAGTACCTACATCATAAGCCATATTACCATATTTTTTATCCTTTTTTATGCACCCATTTTAACTAAATTTGTCTTGATGATCAAAATTTGAGAAAAATTTTGAAAATATGTACATGCTCATAAATAATAATAAAAAGAGAACAAGTTTGCTCAAATTCTGAAAAAGATTCATGAGCATGAGTTTGAAATAAGTTTGGGATTGTTCCAAAGACCTCTTCGAAAGAAGGTTGTGTTGTAAAAAGATCTAAGACAAAGTTAGGGTTAAGACTAGTGAACCTAAAAATTCATTTCTCTTTATCCCCACCTTTAGCCTAGCCCTATTACAACGTTATAAAAGACCTATTAGTTTGATAATTATGCCGATTACATTAGTGGAGAGAAATTGCTAAGTGCAACATATGAATACCACTACATAAACCTTATGATTGTCTTGTCTAAATTGGTGAATGCTACATATGGCTTTGAAATGCATGCATACTATGACTTATGTTGGCATTTCCTTATACTTAGTGTAAAATTTTGGAATAATGTTTGCATCCGAGCTACTTATCAATAAAAGGAGTTTGTAAGCATGGTTTTGTTAATACAAGATTATGTGCAAAGATTGATGCTACTTAAACATATTGCAAGTTTGCTTTAGCCAAAGTTTTGCTTTTTGCATGAAACATTACTTGGGACAAGCGATGGACTAAATTTGGGAGTGTGTAAACTCTAAATTATATAGGTTTTTCCAAGTATTTTTTACCATTTTTTTACTTAAAAATAATACTAATCCCAAGTATTTGTTAATTAATTAAGTGAATTTTGCTTATATTCCAACAATGGACATGAATTTATAAAATATGAAAATTTTTGCTTTATTATGTTAATTTTGTGCATAAATTAAATTATTTCATGTAATTTATTAATGAGTTATATTTAATTATGTATCGGGACCATGAAGTTGATTTAATAAAGAGCTTATTATAATTTTTGCATAGACATAAGCAATTCTACGCTACTTGGATCGCAAAACCTTGCAAATTGGGTCATGAAAATGTTGCTTTGACCCAGTGAAAAATGGTGCAACATGGTGGACAAGTCTGATTATTAAATGGGTCACAAAACCGTCTAAACAATGAGAAGAAAAGCCCAATTCAGAAAGGATATTTGGGTAGCCAAAACTCAGCTTTTAGGATAATTATTTGGATATCCCTACGCTTGGAAAATCATTGAAAATCATCACACTATATTTGTTCAAGAAACTGTCCACCCATTGCATGATTCAAACATGATTTTATGCTTGAATCAAGCAAACTCACCCTCCTTTCCATAAATTATGGTTGGACAAAGGTGGGAGAAATCTAAGGATCTTTGATGCCATATTTAGTAAACTCCTCCACCAACCTCAAGTATAAATACGCACTCCCATCTCACATTTCAATCTTCCCTCATTCATCCTTCATTTAAAATTTCTCTTTCATTCTCTCATTTCTTCTCTTCATTCCCACGCACAGCATCCCATATTTATTTTCTTTCTTAGCCAACAAAACCTTGATAAGATCATCTCTTGGTCGGCCACCATGAGGAGCCATTACCAAAGGAGCAACACGAGGACGGGAGGAAATATTTTCAATTGGAGTTCGCAAGGCTGCTGATTTGAACAGAGTTTATTCTTCCTTTACTTGTTACTTTGATTTTAATCATGTTTGCAATGTGCTTTATTATCTTGTCATCAACAATGGTAGCTTAAATCTATTTAACTAGGATGATTTCATTAATTCAATTAAGTTTCTTTAAATCATGTTCATAGTGTTTGTGCCTCAATCATTCATGTTTCCAATTAAACTCAAGAATGTATTTCATTCATACGTGATTGGATGCATTTGAATTATCTGAGTAATCCTAACCAGACGACGACTAATGAACACAATAATTGAAAATTGCATGCTTGATTTAGATCCTATTCTGACTAAATTAAAGGTTCATAATAACTTTAATGAGTTCTATTATCTTTCATAGTTTTTAGGTTTATGTGATTAAATTATTTCAAACCTAACCTGTCCCTATTACTTCACATAAATTCTAATAAACCCTCAGTATAATATGATCAATAAAATGCAATTTAAAGGGTTTAATCATCTATCACTCAAAATATTGTGTTTTTATCACCAAATTTTTAAATTTAATTTTACAATTAATTGATTAAATTACACAGTCCATGTGGATACGATAACTCTTTTACTTACTTGTTACTTGATAACGACTGTGTACACTTGCACAAACCTACGCGTTGCAAGGCTTATGCTCTAAAGATGATGAAGCTCATAGCCAGTCTGTTGGGTACATGACTTGTGTATGGCATGGCTTTACTAGCAACATTGGAAATCATAGCTCAACTAAAGAGTTGATGATTCCTCTCATTGGCAATGTGCGGATTGATAAATATGGAACGTGACCACGAGTTGCTTGTTCTCGAACAAGCAATTTATTATAATCATTTGTTAATAGTGATCATATTAATCATTAAAAAGACAAAATGGTGACAATGAGATAAAATAGGATTGTATTCAACAAATTTAACTTAAAGGAATCAAGGATATCATATGAGGGTAACACACATATAAAAACGTCATTGGACGGAGTAGTTGGATGAACTACTTTAGTAAATAGTATACAATAAGGAGTATCCAATCATAGTACATTTTGTGAACTGACTCCTTGATTAAAGAATTTTGAATTATCGGAAAGATGCTTTTAGACATATTTTTAATTACTAGAACCTAATTGTATATGTTTGATTGGTCCCTCCACTAGCAACAAAAGCTCGATCGGACTGCATTTGAATCAGAAGAAAAATCTACGACTTTGTAAATAATTTAATTGAGTCAATTGATTCTGTAACACCCTTAACACGTATTCGTCGCTAGAACAGTGTAACACCCAAAACCCGACCCAGACGATATGGCCGAATCTGGCGAGTCACATCAAAACATTGTTCAAAATTGAGTTGTCGTTAAAAAGTTCATCTCTATAATCAAAACTTTTTGCTCGAGGTTAGCAAATCATCTCATCAAAAATGTTTACTTAATGTCTTGCATTGATACTTTAAGTTATTTAAAATCGTGGAAGCTACTAAAGTTTGAAATATAAAAATATATGTTTTTTAAGTGTTTTTGAAAATTCGTGTTTAGCAGTTTTAAATAAGGAAATCAAAAGCCCAATTAAAAATTTAATCCCTCAAGGCCTTATTACAGAATTAAAACCTCAAAATATAAAATTCAAATAAAAAGTCTACAGCAAAGCATCAGCGGCCGTGTGGCCACCTCTAAGTCTCTCGTGGCTCCAAATCACCAAAGGTTAGGGATTACCTATACAGGTAAAGGAAAGGGCGAGTTTACGAAAACTCAGTGTGTAATCCCCTATCAGTCAAACAGTAACAATACATGTAGTAACAGTCTGGGCCTCAACCCTATTCAATATCAGTACAGTCTAGGCCTAAGCCCTATACAATAACAGTGTGGGCCTAAGCCCAATACAGTATCAAAATCAAAAACAGAATACACGTGGGCCTAAGCCCAATACAGTGACAATATCAGTAACAGAAATGCAATAGTGTAATAATGCAATCCATCCCAATCCAGCCAACACACCACCTGTACCAACCAACACACCATGTGGGGATAAAATCGACCCACCCAGCCAGAACACCAATATCGCAGTGAAGCTGCTAATAGAAATGCAGCATGCTGCTAATAACAGTAAACATGGCAAATCCACCAGAGCAGTGACTGTGACATAGTCACCAGTACAGTACTTCCTCAATTTCAAAATCCCAACCCATGCAATATGTCATGTTATAAATATTACGTGTATTCAAATTCATACTCAATACAGTCATATATGTAAATCATAAGCACATCAGTCATACGGAACATAAAGGCATAACCGTCATCTTACCATACAGGGGTATTACAGTCATTTTACCTTATAGGGGTATTACAGTCATTCTGCCCTATAGGGGTATTACGATCATTCTGCCCTATAGGGGTATTACGGTCATTCTACCCTACAAGGGTATTACAGTAATTCTGCCCTACAGGGGTATTATCGTCATTCTACCCTACAGGGGAATTACGATCATTCTGCCCTACAGGGGTATTACGGTCAATCTGCCTCAGAGGGGTATTACGATCATACCGCCCTACAAGGGTATTACGGTCAATTTGCCCTACAGGGGTATTACGGTCATTCTACCCTACAAGGGTATTATAGTCAATCTGCCCTACAGGGGTATTACGGTCATTTACCCTACAGGGGCATTACGATCATTCTGCCCTACAAGGGCATTATGGTCAATCTACCCTACAGGGTCATTACGATAAATCTGCCCTATAGGGGTATTATGATCATTCTACCCTATAGGGGCATTACGGTCAATCTGCCCTATAGGGGTATTATGGTCATTCTACCCTACAAGGGTATTACAGTCATTCTTCCTTATAAGGGTATTACGGTCATTCTGCCCTACAGGGGTATTACGGTCAATCTACCCTATAGGGGTATTACGGTCAATCTGCCCTACAAGGGTATTACGATCATTTCGCCTAACTGGGGTCTCAGCATATTTAGCGACCTCTCAGAAGGTCTACAGTTGCCTCGAGCGACTCCGATGACCTAGATGGTCAAAACGGTATAAATGGGCCTAGGGCCCATTACTCGGCCCAAGTGGGCCCACACGCTCGTGTGGCCCATTTAGCCCAAATCTAGTCACACCTATGCGAACCTCATAGCCCAGTCCATTATTTGTCACTTACCGTAAATTTTATCCGTGTGGGGCGCACGAGGCCATTGGGCCCACCCGGCCCATTTTGGCCCAATGTGGCCAAAAACAACATAAGTTATGTGCGTGACATGACAAGTCCAACTACTTCCCACTTAACAGTGAGATTTACCCATCCCGGCCAACGGGCCCATTGGGCCCATTCGGCCTATCAAGGCCTAGAAACGTCCTGAGCCATGTGCGCGACGTGGCCAGTCCAACCTTCCCCACCTGATGATAAGATTCACCCATATAGGCTCACGGGCCCATTGGGCCCAACGTGGCCCATTATAGCCTAAGCCCACGAGATCACTCGTGGTGGCTTCTTTCGTCGTACACCTACGTTTCGAGGGCTCAGTTCACCACACGTGCTATCGCACACTCGTGTGGCATCATACGCCATGTTTCTGGCTTTTCTGCATTTTGCCGAGCTATAGTCATAGCAGAGTGAACATCACGCACATTTTCGGCTTTACAACCGATTATCAAACAAGGCATCTGATTACACACCTAATCACGTAAAGTACTAAGAACTCACAATCACCAGAGCCTATATTCAACATAACATCGGTTAATCACTTAGCAATATAGTTAAAAGAATCTTAACAAAAATCCCTAGCCAAAGGATTGACTACCACTTGCCTTGGTCAACTATGATTTGCCTCCTTAATCCAAAGTTTGGTGCAGTCATCCTTCCGCAACCTGGCGAAAAGTCCCAAACTATCGACACCCTATGTCACTTAAACTTGGGGGCAGAGACTACGTGTCCACTCCCACTCTGCACCATTGACACCTCTTTATTGCTATAACCCCCTTTGCTCATCACGAGTTCGATTAACAGAGGTTACTCACCAAATCGAGAACAGAAATGGAGAGAGAGGTTCGGCTACAAGAGAACACAAGGAGAAAAGGGCAGTCGGCTCTAGAAAAGTGTAAAAAGGATTAGACTTAAACATATTGCAAGAATAGAGAAAACAAATAGTAATCAAGTAACTCACCAATTGTTAAAGAACCACTACCAAATCTAAATAGAACAAAAAGGAGAAGAAGAATCCAGAAATCGGTCATAAGGGTTAAGAACTAAAAGCCGAAAGGAAGAAGAGAAAGTCAGCTAGGAGAAGAAAACCAAAAGGGAAATGGAGAGGGAGGAGAGAAATATGTATTCGGCTAAGTTGAGAGAAGGAGAGGAGAGCAAAGAATCCGCCAACCAAAAATGTGAAGGGATTGAAGAGAAGAAAAGAGGGTATTCCATTCACGAGGAAACTCTTGAGAGAGGGCAAAAGAGGTGCCAAGCCAACACGAACAAAATACCTGAATGGTAACAATTCAGCTACTATAGAAAATAAAATAAGAAATGCCGGAAACCCCAAAGACCCCTAGCAAGAATCGGTTAAGAAGTGCAACAGAGAACTCCCAAAATGCTCAAAATCCTGAAAAATGGGAAACTACTCCCTCAAAGCCGAATTAGTGATCACAAACGGCACTAGTCTTCCCCCCTCATTCCAAACCCCTTGATTTTCTCCATAACCTCCTCCTAAAACTCCTCATTTATCTCGTCCACTGAATTTTCTCCTTAATTTACTCTAACTCCCCATTCAAATTCAATTCAAATTCTTATAACCAATTCAACCACAGAGTTCCAGTCCAACTCCACCTCCTACACGGCTCAAATAGTAAAATAAATATTCTATTGACATCCTAAGACTTGAACCTCAGACCTCACAGTTACACAATACGCCACCTTGCCACTCCACCATAAGCTCTTTCTGTGTCATATTTTATCCTCAATGAATTATAAGGTCTATAGGCCAAAGTCCAGGTTCTTTTAAAAAAAATCAAAATAAATTGCAAGAGCCAATACTTGAACCCAGGCTCCCTTACAACCTTAATGACGCCACAACCCCTAGACCACATGCTTCCTTGTGTCATTTATTTAACACAATAATTTAAAAGGCCTTCATCCAGGCATCCAAGGTTTTATTCACTTAAAACCAAAATTTTTGCTAAACCCCAGGTTCGAACCCAAGATTTCTCCAACACCTCTCAGGGCCATTAACCACTGAAGAAGACATTTAATTGTGTCATTTCCTTGCACAATTAAATACTTATACACAACCTCCTTACGGACCCATACTCAAGGCCCAATACTTCTAGGACCAAATTCGGGGCGTTACAAGTAGGGTTATGAAGCATTACCAAAATTTACATATCAAATACCAATATTTTATAACATTTAACATTCATGTCAGATATTACTCATAAAGTCCCTTATATGAGCCCTCGAGGCCCAAAATATGCATTAGATACAAGTCATGACTAAATTGGATACTTAGAGAATTTTTCGCAAAATCTTAAATTTTTTCCTAAGTGTAGGGGTCACATGCTCGTGTCTCAGACTGTGTAACTCTCTGACTTGGGTCACACGGCCAAGTCACACGCCCATGAGCTAGGCCATGTATAAGTGTAAGGGTCACACAGCTAGGCCATACGCTCATGCGCCAGGCCGAGTGAAAATACATGGGCATTCTATTTTAAAATTTTTAAGATGCAGGGGACACACGGCCAGACCACATGACCATGTGCTAGGCTGTGTGACACACACGGCTAAGACACACGCCTGTGTGGACAAAAAATAGGCTAGTTTCTGTAACGCCCCAAATTTAGGCCTAGAAGGAATAAGCCTTGAGCATGGGAACAGCTAGGAGACTACACGTAACTAATTAGTTGTACAAGAAAATGGCACAAATGCATGTCTGCTTCAGTGGTTAAGTGTCCTGTGAAGTGTTGGAGAAGTCCTAGGTTCAAACCTAGGCTTTAGCAAAAATTTTAATTTTAAGTGAATAGGGCCCTTAGTTCTAGATAGTAGGCTTCTTTAATTAAATTAGGTAATATATGATACAAAGAGAGTTGTGGCGTAGTAGTAGTGCCGTGTTGTGCTTCTAAGGAGTTTGGGAGTTCGAGTCACTCTGTGCACAAAGGAGTATTTATTTTACTTTTTTGCTGCATGAGAAGTGGAGTCTGACTAGAACTCTACAGGTTGGAATTTGAATGGGTCATGGAGAAAATCAAGGAGGATTTCATGGAGAGGACTGTGGAGGGATAAAGGGAGAAATATTTGGAGAAAATTAAGGAGTTTGAGTGGGAAAGGAAGTGTGTGCCGAATTTGATCTCCCGCTTTGAGGAAATTCAGCTTTGGGGAAACTATAGGGGTTGTGCAAGTTTTGGGGTTCAGAGTTTTTTTGTTCTTCTCTTCTTTTTTGATTTTGTTAACACCCTCGGTTATCTTCTGCTAATATACTAATTACTGTTTGGGACTTTGGTTTTAAGCTTCTGTTTTGCTTTATTTTTATCTCTTTTGGCCGAATATACTCTTTTATTTCGGTATCATCTATTCCTTTAGTTTTTTTTCTCTTCTTGGTAAGGTAAGCCAATTGTTCTTTGCCCATTCTTTTCTTCCCTTTTTTGTTCCTTTTTTATTTGGAATACCGATTTTACTCGGCCTTTTTTTCTCTCCCTATTCTTGATCGATTGCTTCCATACGTTGCTGTTGGTTTATTAATTCTGTTTTGGCGAGAGTTCCTAACTAGAACAGTAAGTGTTCATATTGGTCTTCTCATTCAATCTATTCTTTCTCATCCTTTTCCTTTAAACCGAATGCCTCATTTCTATTCTCAATTGCCGAATGATGATCTTTTCCCCATGATACATGGCTCGTTGTGTTGTCAGGTCCCTCGAGGAATGGAGTAGTGCAGTGGTCTTGAAGCAACTTACCCTGTAACACCCCAAACCTGGCCCAGACATTATGGCCAAGTCTGGTGTGTCACATTGAAGTGTTTTTCGAAAACCATGTTTTTATTGAAAACCCTTCTTGATGTTTAGAAACTTTTACCGTTTAAACTTGTAAACCTTTGTAGTGGCAGAAACATGTTATTTTAAAAACAGTTAAGTATCAAAAAAAAAATCAAACCTCCTTTGTTATGGCTTAGAGTGAATGGATACTACGCACCAGGTAGGATTCAAGAAAATAGGAGGTGAGTCAATTAGACTGCTTAAGTACCTAGCTCTTCCATGATCCAATCCTAGACATGCACACACCCATTGCCACACTTTAAGCTTATTACTTGTCCATGAACAACAAATTAAGTTCAAGTCTATTTAAAATATTTATTTCCCTCGGTTATCGTGATATTTTGAAAATAAGTAACTTTTATAAAACGCGTCTTAGAGCTAACCAATTTTAAGGAATCAACTTAAGCGATGTGAATCTCAAGTTGAAAATGATTTAAATAATTTAAAAACCCAAAATAAAAATAATAGAGCGGCCTTATTACAACTTTAACCAAAATAGAAATAATCAAAAATAAATGTGAAATTTAAAAGGAAGCTAATTGAAACATATTTTAAAAAAAACCAGAAATTTAATCTTTGTGGCCACTCTGAATCCCGCCCAGCTCCAAGTCCACCATCTAGGGCTCACCTGCAAGGATGGAAGAGAAAGGGGGTCAGTTTGGAAAACTCAGTGTATAAATTATCCAAACCAAAGCCCAAATCAGTTCAAGCTTTACTGGGCCTAAGCCCTATTCAGAAATCAGAGCTAACTGGGCCTTAGCCCATATCAATATTAATCTGGGCCATAGCCCCTTACAAGTCGAGATATATTGGGCCTTGCCCATATTAACACAGTTGAGCCCATTTCAATATAGTCTCATATAATTAATGCATGATAAAACCATCCAACCCTGCACTTGCCTCCGTCCATCCCTACACTTCCTGTTGGGATTAAATCACCCACGCCATCCCTACACTTACAGTGTTAGCACCGGTTGCGGCACTAACTATAATCCGCAGCAAAGCTGCTTATATCAGAATATGTGGCACAGCCACCAGAACGGGTTCTTCCTCCATAACATAACCCAGATCCCATGCAACAGATATACATGTCATGGCATACAATAAACAGAATCAGAATATCAAGCATTTCAGTCAAAATTAACCCTAGGGGTATAACGGTCATTTTGCACCTAGGGGTAAAACAGTAATTTTCATACTTAGGGGTAGTTTAATAAAATTTACTATTCTAGAGTTTACATACATATTCTAACCATTAACACATTAACAGAAGCACTTACCGAGCATTTTTACCGAATTGGGCCCGTTGGCCCACTAACCCGTTTTCGGCCCATTAAGCCCAAATATACCGAAGTGCACGAAATTGTGCACTCTGCAATCATACTGCTTACGATTACCAAAAATTAACAACCAAACCACCTCACGAGCACTCGACGCTCGTAAGTTTACAAATGTCGACTTTTCGGCTTTCCGACTTTTTAGCTTTTTGGCTTTTGCCGATCTAGTCTATGAGTGGGTGTCATTTACACACCTGATTTAGAACGGTACGTTGGCGAGATCCACACACACGAACTGCCTTTCTGCCGAAATTGATGACTAGATCTAGATTTAGTCACTCCGATGATCCAAGCTTTTCACACACTCCTTGATCGGCAGCCTTTAATCCTCACAAGAGGTCTACTCGTTGAAGAACGTTCCAAATACCTTTCTACCCCCGATCCGTTGTGAATCCAACTTAAGCGTGCGTAGAAAATAGATCTAAATATTAATTCCCGCATCACTAAAATATGAAGCTTTTCGGCTTTTGGATCTATCCTAGAATATGGCTATTGCGATCTAAAAGAAAAATAGGTGACGATAAGTTCACCATCGAAGAGACAATCAGTAGAGGAAGAGATGTAAGATTAGAGGTTCGGTCTTTCGAAAGATTAAAAGGAAATGAGATATGGTTTCAACCAAAAGAGTAATCGGCAACCAATATTTGAGAAGAAAAAATTATTTTAAATAGAATTTGGCTTCGAGGAAAGAAAATAGAAAAGAAGAGAATTGTTCAGCTTTTGGGAAAAATAGAAAAGAATATGAGCAAAAGAAGTAAGATAAAATTAGAATAAAATAGAAACAAAGAAAAAATCCGATTGAAAGGAAAATAAAATTAAAATTGGCTACCACACTAAAAAAAATATCCCAAACCTCCAAGAAGGATATAACTCATGAAGGTCCCCCCAAAATAAAAGCAATCGGCACCTCATGCTTATGCCCGAATGGGTGCTTAAATAGGCACAAAAGTCATTTTCCAATTTTAATTCCTTCCTTAGCTCCTTAATTCATGGCCAAATTCAAAGTTTGAATTTAATTCAAACTCTCCACTACTTAGCAACAGTCCACCCCTCAGCCGACTCCTTCTGTTGCTGGTAGAGTTTCAATCCCGTACGGCCCTTCCCACGTGCGTACAGGAAAAAGAATCACTCTCTTGCGCGTAACGCTGCTCGAACTCGGGACTCTCCAGTTACCCAAAGATATTCTTGGCCACTGGGACGCGCGTTCTCTTTCAACAATATACTATCACATTTTATCTTAAAGGTTACCTGCTGAAGTCCCGTTCATTTAAAAAATATTAAATTAAAACATACCTGCACCTAGACTAGAACCCGTGCCCTAGTGGAACTCCTAGCACCCTAGGTGCCACTGCGCCACAAGCGTCCTTGTAGCATAACTCGGTCTCAACTATTCTTAAACCTTACTTTAGTGCGACCTGGCTTCTAAAATAAAAACAAGCCTTTGCGTGCGCCAACCCTCGAACCTAGGCACTATACCATACTCCCAACGCCTCTGCCACTGGACCGAACTTCCCTTTGTGTTACCTTTTAACCCCAAATATATATAAGGCTTCCCTGCGTAGTTCCCTGATATAAAGAAAAATAAAACACTTTTGCACATGCTGGGAGTCGAACCCCAGCTCTCCTTCCCACTACCTAGCATGCTAACCACTGGGCCAGGTACGCTTCCTCATGCCCAGTCTTGCCCAATTTATCAATAAAGCCTACTGCCCAGATTCCCTTAAGAGACAAAATTTAAATTTTTTTTTGCTAAAGCTATAGGCCGAGCCCTGGACCTTTTTTTTCCTACACCATAACCTTTCGTAATTTATTTAATTGCTATACTAAACTTACAAAATAATAATAATAATAACAATAACATCCAAATTATTCGAGCCGTCTTCTACCCGAACCCAGACTCAAGGCCCATTACTCCTAGGCCCAAAAATCGGGGCGTTACATACCCCTTCCTCTTATTAATCGAATAAGGTAAGAACACTACATTACTGTTAGGTTAGGCTGAATATCCCTATCGATTGTAAGTTGATGTTGTGGATCTAAGCCACATCTTTGATCAATCCTATTTAACAGGATCTGTTGTTATACAGCTAATCGGCAAGGAGCATCTGTTTGGTTCTAGCCAGCGATCTTAAGGTAATAGGTTGTATTACTGTCAATCAAGGTTAGTAGCAATTGAAAGTCTAGGGATTTAATGTTGTAAATTGTAACGATTGGAAGGCTAACAGTATGTTTTATTGGAATATAGGCTTTGGGCTTGTGAGCGATTCACTTGATTTCGCAAACAGGTGTTTATTCACACACTGAATAGACTGCAGAACAGCAAAAGCCAAAAAGCTGAAAAGCTGAAAGAATGGCCTTTTGGCCACATGGGTGTGCGAAAGCACATGTGGTAAACTGAGCCCATGAATCGTGAGCATAAGACTGTAGAGGCCACAATGGGTGTTCTCATGGGCTTAGGCTGTTTTGGGCCTCGATGGGTCGAAATGGGCAACGTAGGCCCAATAGGCCCAATGGATAAAATCAGCAATATGTGGCTAATACTGGACTGGGCTATGTAGTTCGCATGGCCGTGGTAATTTTTGGGCTCGATGGGCCGCACGAGCATGTGGGCCTACTTGGGCTGCATAATGGGCCTTAGGCCCATTTACACTATTAGGATCGTTAAGGTTACACGAGTCGCTCGAGGCGACTGTAGACCTTCTGATGGGTCGAGAAGAGTACTTAGACCCCAAGGTAGGTAAAATGACCAAAATACCCTTATAGGGTAAAATGACTATTTTACCCCTCGAGGGTAAATGACTGATTTGTGCTATGATTTATCTGTACTGAGCATGACATTCTGCATACTTGTATGATTTATGACATGACATTCTGCATGGGGTTGGGATACTATTATGCAGGAAGTGTACTGTAGCCTTGCCACATATATCGCATCGGTGGCTTTGCCACATATCGATATTGGCGGCTTTCTTTGCGTTCTTTATTCATTGTGACTTTGCTGTAATATTATTACTGGCAGCTTTGTTGCGATATTATTACTGGCAGCTTTGTTGCGATATTCGTGTACTGGCTAAGTGGGTCGACTTTGTCCCTACATGGTTTGTTGGTGGTACGAAGTGGTGTGTTGGCTGGATTGAGATGGGTTGCATTATTCTACTATATTGTTACTGTATTGGGCTAAGGCCCACTTTGTACTATTTCTAAGTAGGGCTCAGGCCCAGGCTGTTACTATATGTTGTACACCAATCGACTGATAAGGGATTACACACTGAGTTTTTGTAAACTCACCCTTTCTTTTTGACTGAGCAGATAATTCCCAGCTTTAGGCAATTTGGTGCTATGAGGGACTCGGAGATGGCCACACTACTGCTCCTGTTTTATTTTATTTATAATTTATTTGTTATTATATTTCATTTTGGGTTTTAAATTATGTAATAAAGCCTCTCTAATTTTTTAGCATTTAATTTGGGATTTTTGTTTATTATGATTTATATCTATTAAGAGTGGAAAGCAATTTTTCCAAAACAATAACTGTTTTCAAAACACTACGTTTTCGAAACACTTTTGAAATGCTTCCGCAACAAACAGAGTTTTAAAAATAATGACAACTTAAAATGAGTAACGAATAGCTAGAATGATTTGAGTTCTAACAAAGAGGCTTAAAATTTCCAAACGGGCTTTCATCAGCAAGAGCAAGTTTTTGAAAAGCACTCCAATGTGACACCGCCAGATTCGGCCATAACGTCTAGGCTGGGTTTGGGGTGTTACAGTTTCCAAGGCACATTTCTCACCCATCTTGTCTTTCACCTACACCAACACTTAAACACATTCACAAACCATATCAAAGCATTTAAAACAAGTCCAAATCATGTCTTAAACATGACATAATATCACATAGAACCAATGTACTCTTAGGTACCCCAGATGACAATTTATTATCATGTTAATATATCATTCATACTTGTCCAGTTTCCAAATACATATATGCATGATCACATTCATTTTTTAAACATGATAGATCCACTTATAAATATATCAAAATATATCAAATACAAGTCATTCCAATGGCTAGTTATAATTAAAGCATTTATATGCCATTATTGGCTAAATAACCTATATATGCCATTATAACCATAATTGGTTTACCATATATACGAAAATGGGTCAATGGATAGTGTGAGTGATCTCTACCAAGCTTCCAATACAATGAGCTTCCGAATTACTATAGAATAAGGGAAAATAAGACAGAGTAAGCATATAATGCTTAGTAAGTTCGTATAAAATGGTAATTAACTTACCACTCATTTAAATTCAATATAAACATACAAGACACATTTAATCAACTAGATCACGAGCCCTAACACATGTCATCATCTCCCTTGTTAGTCATATATTTCATATAAAATTCAAGAAACATGTATGGGCTCAACAATAATTAGATTTCTATGTACATATACTTTCAACATCATATATTTATATAACATATACAAATCATATCCTTTTATTTCAAGTACATTTTCATAATAATTCATCTCGAGTTCAGATTATTTCATGTCGGAAGTTTACTCATTAAATCATTTAAAATATCAATGTCACACGGTATTACACTCAAGGTGTAAAAATCTATAATCATGGATAAACATATTCATCAAACAAATTTCATGTTCATATATCATCATCTCATATTTCCATATATCATGTATCATCATTTTTCATGTATTTCAGACAGATACGTGTAATAATTTATTTCGTGTTCATATCTTCTCATGTCAGGATTTTACCTATTGAATCATTGAAAACATCGATGGATACACAGGTAGTACACTTAAAGTGTACAAATCAGAAACCGTCAATTCATATTCGGGGGTGCTCATTAAAGCACATAATCGGAAAACCCTCTCTCGAGCCATATAATAGGAAGCTCACAAAGAGCCTATCAGGAAGCTTATCCGGGCTATATATAACAGGAAGCTCACACAGAGCCATATTCAGGAAGTTCACAAATAACTTTTAATCAAGAAACTCATGAAGAGCCTTTAAACGAGAAGCTCACGAAGAGCCATTAATCAAGAGCTCCAGATAGCCATATATCTGGAAGTTCAAGCGAGCCATATCAGGATGCTCACAAAGAGTTGTGTTTGTGTCTGCAATATATGCAGGGTCACATCCGATCATATAACAGGACACTCACAAAAAGCTGCGGTAGTTCGCAACACATGCAAGATCACTACCGATCAGGATGCTCGTAAGAACCATATAATGGGAAGTTCGAGAGGGCTTATAACAGAATGCTCGTAGGAGCTGCGGTGTGTCCGCAACACATGCAGGACCACAACCAATCGGGAAATCCTGTATCCATTGAATTCTATTATTCAAACGGGATTTAATATTTATCGGGCTTTGTCGAACATGTAACCAATTTCATGTATATGGCATTTATACAATTCACATACACAACATTCAATTCAAGCATATAAATATGCACAATTTAATTACACGAACTTACCTCAATAAATGTTCGTGTACATAAAATCTACTAATCTGACACTTTCTCTTTTCCGCGTTCTAACTCCGAATTTGGTCTATCTGGGTCTATATGAGTAAATTTAACATCAATTTAATAAAATTCATACTCAATTCAGTCCAATTCACATCTTAGGCAAAATTATCGTTTTGCCCCTAAACTTTTAATTAATGGCGATTTCGTCCCTAGGCTCGTAAAATGAAATTCATGCAATTTAATCCCTATTCCAAGCCTAGCTAAATTTTACATGTAACATTTACAGCCCATATATCTCATAAAAAATTAGAATTTTCCATGAATTTTACAACTTTACAATTTAGTCCTAAAATCATAATTTCATCAAAATTCACTTTACAAAAGTTGTTTATTTATCAACAACCTTTCATTTTCTACCATAAATTTCAAAATTTCAGCATACTCATCCATGGAAAAACCATATTGCTTTGATAACTTTGCAAATTAGACCCTGAGATATCTAAATTAAGCTATTACGATATCAGAAACATGAAAATTACTAAAAATAGGACTTGAATACTTACCCAATTAAGCCAAAATAGCTTGCTTGAGCTCAATTTCACTTAGCTAGGGTTTCCATGTTTTATTTTGGAAAGATGATGATAAAATGATGATATTTTTTTTATCATTTATCATCTTTTATTATTTCACTTTCCAATTTCGTCATTTTCTTTATTTTATTTTCCATGGATGAATCATCATCCTTAACCATTAAGCATTTTTAAATGGTCTATTTAACATATAAGGACCTCCACTTTAAAAGTCTATAGTTATTTAATCCCTCTAGCTATTAGAACTCAACTTTTGCACTTTGTGCAATTTGGTCTTTTATCAAATTAGACATGTTACCAGTAAAATTTCATTACGAAATTTTTATATAACATTTCCATCATACTATAGACCATAAAATAATATTAAAATAAATTTCCCTTCCGAAATCGAATTTGTGGTCCCGAAACCACTTTTCCAATTTCACTGAAAAGGGGTTGTTACAGATTCGATGTGGAATTAAATTAGGTGGTTGTGAGAATTGTTCAACTAGAGAATTTGATTAAATAATTTTCTTGAAAAATTAATTTGGAAGATCTAAATGAGTTTTAGGAAAATCAATTTTGATCAAGTAAAATTAAATTAATCAAATTAATTGAAATTAATATAATATTTTTGAAAATTAATTTTCAAGTCAGACAATTGGCTCAAAGGGTAATTAAATTTGAAAATTGGACCTGAGATCATAAATTGAGTTTAATCCCTTCTGTAGATACCATACCTAAATAAGTCAATTACTCATGAATAACTTCTTCTTTAACAGTGACATTGCGTATCCCGAATAAATTTTAAGAATAATCTGATGCCTCTTTTAAAACCATCTTTATTTACTAACTCATTCTTAGCTCTAACCGCATTATTACTCATTTAGCCACTAAACTTTTCAATTTCACACTTGTGAACTGAATCAATATAAATATTGTGAATTTCATTATTTAAAACTGTACTGGTGAGAGAGTAGAGGTCGTAAAGCCTCAAAATTTAACTTTCATATATACACATGTATAATATAACATTTATCATAAACATGTTCATTATAAAAAAATTTATTTCATACCTTTATGAATCTCTACTTATCATAAGCAACATTTTCATGCATATACTTGAGTATCACTTTCAACATTATCGAAATTAGCTCTGTTGGAAAGTATCTCTGTCTATTAGTAAAATAATTCTTGTAACCCCCTCACCCGTATCCAGCACCAGGACAGGGTTCAAGGCGTTACCGGGTTTAAACTTTCACGACATACAAAACTGGCTCACAAAATTTCGCCCGAAATTTAAAACTTTCCAAACACATACATATTGTCCCTTATACAAGCCTTCGAGGCCTAAAATATACATCGGGACGGTTCGGGACAAAACCAAAAACATTCGATAGATTTTGGGCAACTTAATAATTTTTTTTGCCTTGGAGAGTCAGACGCCCTTGTAGGTAGGGCCGTGTGGTCACACACGCCCGTGTGGCTTGGGACACGGCCGTGCCCTCAGCCCATGTAATTCTCTATTTAAAATGTTAGCATGCATTTAGGGGCACACGGCCAAGACACACGCCTGTGTGTCTAGCCCGTGCACTATACTGACTTAAAATTTTAAGTGCAGGGGACGCACGACCATACTACACTTCCATGGGGGCGAGCCGTGTGTCACACACGGCCTAGACACATGCCCGTATGTCTCCCCGTGTGGACCCTTTAAGGCCATGTTCCAAGCCTTTGGTCACCCTCTATCAACCAATCACACTTATAGGATACATTAATACATGATAAGGCAAAATTATACGCTTATATAAAACCATGATAAACCTCATTGCAAGAAAACCTCATATAATTGGTTTTATACATGCTAGATTAATTCCCTTTTTGTATTAATGGTTTCCATATCTCTTTAACACATTCAAGATTGGCTTATTCTTATAACTCATTGCCAATTATAACCAAGCTATCACATATGAACATAAACATGCATAGATTTGAAGGTCATAGCCTACTACAAAATAAGCCAATTCCCATGGCCATATACAAAAAGATATGGGTATCTTTACATGCCTTCACCTTCGCAAATCAAATGACATATATAAAAAAATACTCAAAGTTCTATACATGCCATTAAACCAAATAAAAGTGTCTATATTCCAAAGTTGGACTAGTTGATAGTGTGTTGACTCTCCAACCGTCTTCCAATTTTGCGAGTCCTCGAGCTCTGTAATATAAGGAAAAGAGAGGGCTAAGCATTTACATGCTTAGTAAGCCCAAATAACTGAAAAGTAAACTTACCGATTAATTAGCATAAAGCCATATTAGGCAATAGAATCAACAAGCATGAAAATGGTACCCCTATCACAAGCACTCAATTAACAAGTTAGTCACAATAATAATATACAATGTAATTTGTCTCAGATGAGCTCATCATTCATCATTTCATAGATATACATCATATTAATCTCGTTGAGTTTCTAGGAAATGTTGATGGATTATCCACTTACCGTCAATTCATAAGAATGATCATTTCATGTATGCACTCCCGCGAACCTCACATCTTACGGCAATCTTACCAGTCTAGGCTAAATCCCCCATAATATAAACTCATAAGGTGATGTCGGGATTACTAGTCCAGGCTAAATCCCTTATAGCGACAAACATCCTTATTGAGTTTGAATCTGAATTGTCAGTCTAGGCTAAATTCAGACCGTAATCGGATTACCCGTTCGGGCTAAATCCTTAATGCACATATATTCTTCGAGAGGCTCAATCATTCAAGGAACACCCGTCCAGGCTAGATCCTTTCTATATTTGAGATCAACGGATTACCCGTGTAGGTTAAATTCTTTTTGCAACACATGCAGGATCTCAAGTCACATATAAATCATGGTTTATCCGTCGAACATCCTTTTTAACCCCAACCGGGACATTTTTCAACATGTCACTTTTTTTAAAGATACGTTTCATGTGATTTCATGCTATTATCAAATGCAATTATCATACATTCATAAATCATGCAATTAGGCATGTTATGAGTTTACTTTAATTTATCCAAACTTACTTGGTATTCGTCTCGGTATCGTGTTTCGGTTATTCTGAAACCTTTCGTTTTCCTCGATCGACCTCCGAAATTTGTTCCTCGGGGTCTATAAAAATAAATATAGATCATTAACACGTCACATTGGACCTTTTGAGTCTAAATTTCACCCCCGGTCCAAATGATCATTTTGCCCCTAACCTTTCACATTTTTACAATTTAGTCCCTAGGCTCGTATAATGAAACACATGCAATTTCTACCTTACCCAAGCCTAGCCGAATATTTTTCCCTTCTATGGCAACCCACATTTTTCCATTATTTCTCATTTCTACCATACATTATACAGCTTTTTCAAAAATGTCCTTTTTAGGGGGTTTTTCATGAAAATCACCTAGGAAAAGATGTTTATCACACCTCCAACTTTCATATTCCTCCATAAAACATCAAAATACAAGTAACTCATGCATGGTTAAATTTCTAAACATGAACCCTAGCATGAAATATGGGTAGAAATAGAGAGCGTAAGCTACCGAGATTTCAAAAATACGAATAACATTAAAAACGGGGCTTGGGAGCACTTACTATTGAGCTTAAAAATGTTAAAAACCCTATCTATGGAGGACTTCAGAATTTCGGATAGTACAAGGGAGAATATGGCTGATTTTTGCCTTCTTTTTCCCATTTTATTTCATTAAAATGCCAAATGACCAAAATGCCCTTAAGCTCTTTCTTTGAAATTTTATCCATACAACCCCATTTTTGTCCAAAAACTTAGAAATTAGGAAATTTGCACTTTAAGACCTTCTAATTAATAATCTACAGAAATTTCATACAAATTGCTTCTAGAAGCCAAGTTTTGAAATTTATTCAATTTGGTCCCTAATTTTCAATTTGACACCTTACTCAAAGAATTTCTTCATGAAACTTTAACACATGCATATTCTCATATTCTAGACCTCATAATAATCATAAAATAAATATTTTGATGTCGGATTTGTAGTCCTGAAACCACTATTCTGACTAGGACCTATTTCAGAATGTTACATTTCTCCCCCCTTAGGGACTTTCGTCGCCGAAAGTCTTACCCATAAGCAGGTTCGGATATTGGCTTCTCATGGTTTCTTTCGGCTCCCATGTAGCCTCTTCCACACCATGTTGATGCCATAAAACCTTTACTAAGGCCACATATTTATTTCTCAACTGTTTAACCTCACGAGCCAAAATCTTTATCGGTTCCTCTCCATAGGTCATGTCTTGTCTAATCTCAATCTCTGCCAGTGAAATCACATGAGAGGGGTCTAATTAATATCGCCTTAGCATAGATACTTGAAACACATCATGAATCTTTTCCAGTTTGGGTGGCAATGACAAATGATAGGCTAGTGGTCCAACTCTTTCAGTGATCTCATACGGCCTGATAAATCGTGGACTCAATTTGCCTTTCCGGCCAAATCTCAAAACCTTTTTCCATGGAGATACTTTTAAGAATACTCTATCTCCAACTTGGAACTCAATCTCTTTTCTTTTCAGATCAGCATATGACTTTTCCCTATCTGATGCCGCTTTTAAACAGTCTCGTATCACTTTAACCTTTTCTTCAGTTTCCTTGATCAGATCAACCCCGTGATTCTGACTTTCCTTAAGTTCTGTCCAGTACAATGGAGTTCAGCACTTTCTGCCATACAAGGCCTCATAAGGTGCCATCTTCAAACTCGTTTGAAAATTGTTGTTGTAAGCAAATTCTACCAACGACAAATATTTTTCCCAACTACCTTGGAATTCGAGGATGCAACATCGCAACATGTCCTCAAGAATCTGAATCATCTGCTCAGTCTGACAATCAGTCAGCGGGTGAAAAGCCGTACTAAAAGTCAATTTTGTACCCAAGGCTTCTTGTAACTTCTTTCAGAATCTTGAAGTGAACCTCGGGTCTCTGTCCGAAATAATCGACAGCGGTACCCCGTGTAATCTCACGATCTCAAAGATATACAAGTCGGCTAATCTATCAAGGGATTAATTTGTTCTTACCGGAATAAAATGAGCTGATTTTTGTCAACTTATCCACCACAACCCATATAGCGTCTTTCTTTCTAGGAGTCAATGGCAATCTTGGCACGAAATCCATAGTAACTTCGTCCCACTTCCATTTGGGGACCATCATAGGTTGTAACAAACCTGAAGGTACTTGATGTTCAACTTTAACTTGCTGACATATCAAGCATTTTGATACAAATTCAGAAATGTCTCTTTTCATGCCATTCCACTAGTACATTTTCTCAAATCATTATACATCTTGGTACTTCCAGGATGAATAGACAAACGGCTATCATGTGCCTCTCACAAGATTTTTTGAATAAGTTCATCATCTTTGGGCACACAAACTCTATCTCTGAACATCAAACATCCATCAGGACCGATCTGATAATCTAATTCAATGCCCGACTCGCATTGAGTTCTTTTAGCCTGCAGGTCACTATCATTAGTTTGAGCATAATAGATTTCCTAAAGAAATGTCGGCCTAGCCTCTAGCTCTGCCAAGACTGAACCATCATCAAGCAATGCTAATCAAGCGTCCATAGCCCTCAGTGCAAACAAAGATTTTCTGCTTAACGCGTCAGCGACCACATTCGCCTTTCCCGGGTGATAGCCAATGATCAGTTCATAATCCTTAATTAATTCTAACCATCTCCACTGTCTCATATTCAATTCCTTTTGAGTCATCAAATACTTCAAACTCTTGTGATCGGTAAATACACGACAGGTCTCACAATATAAATAAAGCCTCTAGATTTTCAAGGCAAAGACAATGGTGGTGAGCTCTAAGTCATGTGTTGGATAGTTCTTCTCGTGTGGCTTCAACTGTTGTGAAGCGTAGGCTATCACCTTGCCATCTTGCTTAAGTACACAACTTAGTTCGTTTAAGGATGCATCACTGTACAAACTCCTTTCCCAGCTCAGGCAATACTAAAATAGGAGCTTCAGTCAGCAATGTATTTAACTTCTCAAAACTTTGCTGACACTTCTCCATCCATTCAAACTTAACGTCTTTCTGTAGCAACCTCGTTATTGGATTCGCTATAATGGAGAATCCTTTCACAAATCTTCGATAGTAATCGGCTAAGCCCAAAAAGCTTCTAACCTCAGTTACATTCTTAGGCGGTTTCCATTTGACAATAGTATAGATTTTACTTGAATCCACTTGGATGCCTTCACCTAAAACAATATAACCAAAACCCAACTTTCTGGAGCCAAAACTCACTCTTGCTAAACTTAGCATACAGTTGTTTTTCCTGTAAGGTCTGCAACACAGTTTTCAGGTGTTTTGCATGCTCTGTCTCATCTTTGGAATAAATCAAGATGTCGTCAATGAACACAACGACAAACTTATCCAAGTATGGCCAAAAGATCCTATTTATTAGGTTAATGAATACAGTCGGTGCGTTCGTTAATCCAAACGGCATGACAAGAAATTCATAATGACCATACCTCGTTTTGAAAGCTGTCTTAGGTACATCTGATTCTTTAACTCGTAGCTGATAATAGTTGAACCTCAAATCTATCTTAGAAAATACGGTGGCTCATCTCAACTGGTTGAACAAATCATCGATCTTTGGTAAAGGATACTTATTCTTAATAGTCACCTTGTTCAATTGTTGATAATCTATACATAGCTTCATCGAACCATCTTTCTTCTTTACAAACAATACGGGGGCACCCCAAGGTGAAAAGCTTGGCCTTGTAAAACCGTTATCCGTCAGCTCTTCTAACTGTGTTTTTAATTCTTTCAGCTCGGTTGGCGCCATCCTATACGGAGCAATAGAAATGGGAGCTGTTCCTGGCACTAATTCAATACCAAATTCTATCTCTCTCTCAGGAGGTAATCCGGGTAATTCTTCCGGGAATATGTCTGGATATTCACATACTATTGGCACAGACTCAATCTTTAACTCTGTTTCTTTAGTGTTCAATTCAAAAGAAAGGCAGGCTTCGTACCCTTTCTCTCATTAATCTCTAAGCAACCATTGTCGTGACTACAACCAGCGGCGTACCCATTTCTCTTGAATCAACTCGAAGAATCTTACCATCTGGGCATTTCAATTCAATATACTTACTACCACATTTCACAATTACATCGTGCAGGGCTAACCAATCCATACCAAGTATTACATCAAACTCATCAAATGGTAACAACATAAGGTTAGACGGAAAGCAATGACTTTGAATTGTCAAAGGGCAATTCTTATAGACTTTATCAACTAGGACTGATTTGCCTAGTGGGTTCGACACTCTAATGATAAATTCCGTAGGTTCAATGGGTATGTTCATACTAGTCACCAACCTCATGCAAATGTATGAATGCGTCGATCCCATATTATTTAAGGCAACAACATATGAATTGAAAAGAGAAAAAGCAACCGTGATGACGTCAGGAGCAGAGGCTTCCTCTCGAGCGCGTATTGCATACGTTCTTGTTGGGGCTCGAACCTCTAATTTTGTAGTGTCTTTGGCCACAACTCGACTGCCACTAGCACTTCTAGGATACCTCGGAAGTCTACCTCATGCAATAAGAGCACTCGACTTCGTGGTTTCTTTCACTTCTTTTTCGATTCGCTTTGGGCAGTCCCTGAGAAAGTGGTCAAAAGAACCACATCTGAAGCATGCACCGCACTCCATTTGGCATTCTCTGAAGTGAAATTTGTTGCAGCTCTTACACTTCAGCTTTTGGTCATCTACACTCCCCACACTAGTCACCATCGGGAATGAAGACTTCTGATTATGTCGTTTGGAGCCTTTCGCTTTACCCGAATATCCTACAGATGAAGTGGAGCTTTCATGTTGGCTTCTTGATTTCTTTGTCGAAAATGGGAATGTCTTACCGCTGGATCTCTTGCTCAAAACTCGAGCCTCTCTCTTCACTTGCTTTCTTTTATTATTGAGCTCCTCAGCCTTCTTGGCCCAATCAGCTAATATGGTGAACTCCCGTATTACAAGAATCCCAATTAACAACTTAATTTCCTCATTCAGACCTTCCTTGAAGCGTTTACACATTTCTCACTCGGTTTGAACCCATTCAGCTGCATAATGACTTAGCCTTACAAACTCTCTTTCGTATTCTGCCAGAGTCTTATTCCCTTGTTTGAGTTCCAAGAACTCCTTTCGCTTCGAGTCTAAGAACATTTGACTGATGTATTTCTTTCTATACTCTGCTTGGAAGAATTCCCAAGTGATATTTTCCTTTGGAAACACTGAAGATACGGTCTTCCACTAGTGGTATGCAGTATCCTTCAGGAGAGATACGACACACTTTAAGCACTCATCGGGTGTGCACAATAATTCATCCAGTACCCGTGTAGTATTCTCAAGCCAGAACTCGGCTCTTTCGGCATCATCCTCAATTTTAACTCTAAATTTCTCAGCCCCATACTTTCTAAGCTTATCTACAGGGGCCTTACCAATTCTTACCGATGCCATACCTCAGGGAAAATCCTCATCAAGTTGGTTAGGGGGCAGGGGAAGTCGTAGTATGTTGGGGCGATTCCTCAAGTAATCCTCAAACCATTCATCCATCATGTTAAAGAAGGCAGCTCGAGTCTCTTCCCGGCCTTCAGACATAAACCTTCTAATACTACTAAATACAGCTCGTTGTACGAAAGCTAGAGCTTGGCTTTCAGCTCCCTCAGACTCATCTTGTGTTTGACTGGAAGACATTTACTATATTCAGAAACAAGTTTAACAGTTAGGAGATATCACAGTATCAACGTTCGAAGAATGGCATGTATAGTAAAACTCATTACTCTCTATGGTAGTCCTAGAACCGACTAAATTGTAGCTCTGATATCACTAAATATAACACCCCTCACCCATATCCAGTGCCGGGACAGGGTTCGAGGCGTTACCGGGTTTAAACTTTCACGACATACAAAATCAGCTCACCTAATTTTGCCCTAAATTTAGAACTTTCCAAACACATACATAATGTCCCTTATATAGGCCTTCGAGGCCTAAAGCATACATCGGGATGGTTCAGGACAAAATCAAAAGCATTCGATAGATTTTTGGCAACTTAATAAATTTTCTTGCCTTGGAGAGTCACACGCCCGTGTGGGTGGGGCCGTGTGGTCACACACGCCCGTGTGGCTTGGGACACGGCTGTGTCATCAGCCCGTGTAACTCTCTATTTATGATGACAGCGTGCATTTAGGGACACACGCCCGTGTGTCTAGCCCGTGTACTATACTGACTTAAAATTTTAAGTGCAGGGGACGCACAGCCATACCACACACCCATGAGGGTGAACCATGTGTCACATAAGGCCTAGACACACGCCCGTGTGTCTACCCGTGTGGACCTTGTTAGGCCATGTTCCAAGCCTTTGGTCACCCTCTATCAACCAATCACATTAATAGGATACATTAATACATGATAAGGCCAAATTATACGCTTATATAAAACCATGATAAACCTCATTGCATGAAAACCTCATATCATCGGTTTTATACATGCTAGATTAATTCCCTTTTTGGTATTAAGGGTTTCCATATCTCCTTAACACATTCAAGATTGACTCATTCTTATAACTTGTTGTCAATTATAACCAAGCTATCACATATGAACATAAACATCCATAGATTTGTAGGTCATAGCCTACTACAAAATAAGCCAATTCTCATGGCCATATACAAAAAGATATGGGTATCTTTACATGCCTTCACCTTGGCAAATCAAATGACACATATAACAAAATACTCAAAGTTCTGTACATGCCATTAAACAAAATAAAAGTGTCTATATACCAAAGCTGGACTAGTTGATAGTGTGTTGACTCTCCAATCGTCTTCCAATCTTTGCGAGTCCTCGAGCACTGTAAGACAGGGAAAAGAGAGGGGTAAGCATTTACAAGCTTAGTAAGCCTGAATAATAAAAAATTAAACTTACCGATTAATTAGCATAAATCCATATTAGGCAATAGAATCAACAAGCATGAAAATGGTATCCCTATCACATGCACACAATTAACAAGTTAGTCACAATAATAATGTACCATGTAATTTGTCTCAGATGAGCTTATCATTCATCATTTCATAGATATACATCATATTAATCCCGTTGAGTTTCTAGGAAATCTCAATGGATTATCCACTTACCGTCAATTCATAAGAATGATCAATGATCATTTTATGTATACACTTCCACGAACATCAAATCTTACGGCGGGATTACCAGTCTAGGCTAAATCCCCTATAATATAAACTCATAAGGTAATGTCGGGATTACTAGTCCAGGCTAAATCCCTTATAGCGACAAACAACCTTATTGAGTTCGGATCTGAATTTCCAGTCCAGGCTAAATTCAGACCCTAATCAGATTTCCTATTTGGGCTAACTCCTTAATGCACATATATTCTTCGGGAGGCTCGATCATTCAAGGAACACCCGTCCGGGCTAGATCCTTTCTATATTTGAGATCAACAGATTACCCGTCTGGGCTAAGTCCTTTCTGCAACACATGCATGATCTCAAGTCACATATAAATCATGGTTTATCCGTCGAACTTCCTTTTACATGCTAGATTAATTCCCTTTTTTGTATTAAGGGTTTCCATATCTCCTTAACACATTCAAGATTGACTCATTCTTATAACTCGTCAATTATAACCAAGCTATCACATATGAACATAAACATCCATAGATTTGTAGGTCATAGCCTACTACAAAATAAGCCAATTCCCATGGCCATATACAAAAAGATATGGGTATCTTTACATGCCTTCACCTTGGCAAATCAAATGACACATATAACAAAATACTCAAAGTTCTGTACATGCCATTAAACAAAATAAAAGTGTCTATATACCAAAGCTGGACTAGTTGATAGTGTGTTGACTCTCCAATCGTCTTCCAATCTTTGCGAGTCCTCGAGCACTGTAAGATAGGGAAAAGAGAGGGGTAAGCATTTACAAGCTTAGTAAGCCTGAATAACAAAAAATTAAACTTACCGATTAATTAGCATAAATCCATATTAGGCAATAGAATCAACAAGCATGAAAATGGTATCCCTATCACATGCACACAATTAACAAGTTAGTCACAATAATAATGTACCATGTAATTTGTCTCAGATGAGCTTATCATTCATCATTTCATAGATATACATCATATTAATCCCGTTGAGTTTCTAGGAAATCTCAATGGATTATCCACTTACCGTCAATTCATAAGAATGATCATTTCATGTATGCACGTCCACGAACATCACATCTTACGGCGGGATTACCAGTCTAGGCTAAATCCCCTATAATATAAACTCATAAGGTGATGTCGGGATTACTAGTCCAGGCTAAATCCCTTATAGTGACAAACAACCTTATTGAGTTCGGATCTGAATTTCCAGTCCAGGCTAAATTCAGACCCTAATCAGATTTCCTATTTGGGCTAACTCCTTAATGCACATATATTCTTCGGGAGGCTCGATCATTCAAGGAACACCCGTCCGGGCTAGATCCTTTCTATATTTGAGATCAACGGATTACCCGTCTGGGCTAAGTTCTTTCTACAACACATGCATGATCTCAAGTCACATATAAATCATGGTTTATCCGTCGAACTTCCTTTTTAACCTCAATCGGGACATTTTTCAACATGTCATTTTTTTAAAGATACGTTTCATATGATTTCATGCCATTATCAAATGCAATTGTCATACAGTCATAAATCATGCAATTAGGCATGTTATGAGTTTACTTTAAGTTATTCGAACTTACCTGGTATTCGTCTCGGTATCGTGTTTTGGTTATTCCAAAACCTTTCGTTTTCCTCAATCGACCTCTAAAATTTGTTTCTCGAGGTTTATAACAATAAAATAGATCATTAACACGTCACATTATACCTTTTGAGTTTAAATTTCACCCTCAGTCCAAATGACCACTTTGCCCCTAACTTTCACATTTTTACGATTTAGTCCCTAGGCTCGTATAATGAAACACATGCAATTTCTACCTTACCCAAGCCTAGCTGAATATTTTTCCCTCCTATGGCAGCCCACATTTTTCCATTATTTCTCATTTCTACCATACATTTTACACCTTTTTCAAAAAGGTCATTTTTAGGGGGTTTTTCATGAAAATCACCTAGGAAAAGATGTTTATCACACCTCCAAGTTTCATATTCCTCTATAAAACATCAGAATACAAGTAACTCATGCATGGGTAAATTTCTAAACATGAACCCTAGCATGAAATATGGGTAGAAATAGAGAGAGTAAGCTACTAGGATTTCAAAAATACGAAGAACATTAAAAACGGGGCTTGGGAGCACTTACTATTGAGCTTAAAAATGTTAAAAACCATAGATATGGAGGACTTGAGAATTTCAGCTGGTACAAGGGAGAAGATGGCCGATTTTTTCCTTTTTCCCATTTTATTTCATTAAAATGCTAAATGACCAAAATACCCTTAAGCCCTTTCTTTGAAATTTTATCCATACAAGCCCATTTTTGTCCAAAAACTTAGAAATTGGGAAATTTTATCTTTAAGACCTTATAATTAATAATCTAAAGCAATTTCATACAAATTGCTTCTAGAATCCAAGTTTTGAAATTTATTCAATTTGGTCCCTAATTTTCAATTGGACACCTTACTCAAAGAATTTCTTCATGAAACTTTAACACATGCATATTCTCATATTGTAGACCTCATAATAATCAAAAAATAAATATTTTGATGTTGGATTTGTGGTCCCGAAACCACTATTCCGACTAGGCCCTATTTTGGGATGTTACAATTCTCATCAGAGTGAGGAGATATCACACTATCACTAGTTATATAATGGCTTGTATTTCTAGACTACACATATGCTACATTCAGTTTGAGAATCGACTAAATCGTAGCTCTGATACTAATAAATGTAACACCCCTAACCTGAACCCGTCACCGAAACAAGGTTACAGAGTATTACCGAATTTTATGACTCAAGTAACAAAATTTTCATAAACGTTTAGCGTTAATATAAGATTTAAATCAAATTTAATCATATATTCCCTTACATGAGCCCTCGAGGCCCAAATCATGGATTGGAATCAAGTCGGGAATAAACCGAGTACTTAGAAAATTTTTCGTAAAATTTCAAATTTTTTCTAAGTGTAGGGGTCACACGCCCGTGTGGTCAGGCCGTGTGGTTCACATGGCCAGGGACAAGCTTGTGTCTTACGCCATGTAACTCTCTAACTTGGGTCACACGGTCAGGTCACACACTTGTGTGCTAGACCAAGTGTAGGTGCAAGGGTCTCACGGTCAAGCCACACGCCTGTGTGTCAGGCCATATGATCAATTCTAAGCATTCTGTTTTGACATTTTAAAGATGTAGGGGACACACGTTCAGATCACATGCCCATGTGTTAGGCCGTGTGTCACACACGGCTAAGACACATGCCCGTGTCTCTACTCGTGTAGACAAAATAGGCTATTTTCCAAGCCACATTTCTCACCCAATTTGTCTTCCTCTTACACTAATACTTTAATATATTCATAAACCATTTTTAAAACAATTAATTCAAGACAAAACCCAATCTCATGCATGATATAACATCACATACAACCAATGTGCTCTTAAACACCTTAAATAACAATTTACCATCATGTAATCAAACATGCAAAACTTACTTAACTTATCAAATTCACCTATATGCTCATTTTACCAAATATGCTGGAATTAATCATCAATATGCCAACAAGATTTCTATCATTCAACCATTTAAGTACACACCAAACATGTTATAGCCCCATTAATACACATCAAAACACGTTCATCATAAGCCATTCCAATGGTTAGTTTTAATCCAAATATTTACATGCCAATATTGGCTAATTAACCTATACATGCCATTATAACCATAATTAATTTACCATATGTACCAAGATGGGCCGATGGATAGTGTGAGTGATCTCCACCGATGCTTCCAATCCAACGAGCTTCTGAATTACTATAGAACAAGGGAAAATAAAACAAAGTAAGCATGAAATGCTTAGTAAGTTCGTATAACATGGTAAATAACTTACCATATATTTATGTTTAGAATAAACTTGCAAGGCACTATCAATCAATTTTATCATAAGCCCTAAACACATCCTCATCGTTGGCCAAGTAATCACATATGATAGTTCTTAATCATGGATGAACAAAGTCATCAAGCATGATCCAAATTCATGTAATAACCAATTCATGCATCATTATATCAAGTAATGTCATTTCTATGTACTTCATGTACATACGGGTAATATTTTATTTCTAAGTCATACTATCTCATATAAACATAAAGAAACATGTATGAGCTCAATAATAACCAAATTTCCATATACATATATTTTTCCACATCATGAATTAAAATAACATATACAATTCATATCCCCCTGTATTTCAAGTACATTTTCATAATAATTCATCTCAAGTTCAGATTATTTAATGTCAGAACTTTACCCATTAAATCATTTGAAATATCAATGTCACAGAGGAAATACACTTAACGTGTACTAATCTATATTCATGGATGAACATATTTATTAAATAGATTCCATGTTCATATATCATCAACTTGTATTTCCATAAATCATGTATCATCATTTCATGTATTTCAGGCAGACACTTGTAAAAATTCATTTCTTGTTCATATTTCTCATTGAATTTATTTGAAATATCAATGGATACGTAGGTAGTACGCTCAAAGTGTACAAATCAGAAATCTGTCAATTTATAATCAGGGGTACTCATTAGAGTACATAATTAGGAAGCACTCTCTCAAGTCATATATCATGAATGCTCATATGAGCGATGTAACAGGAAGCTTATCCAGGCTAAATCAAGAAACTCATAATAGTTTTAAACGAGAAGTAAAGAACTATTAATCAGGAAGCTCATGAAGAGCCTATTAGGAATGCTCACAAAGAGCCATGTAACGGGAGCTCCGGATAGACATATATCAGGGAGTTCAAGCGAGCCATATCAGGACACTCATAAAGAGCTGCGCTTGTGTAACAGTCCGTTTTAGACCCTAAACGGAACAGTGGTTTTGAGACCACAAATTCGAGTTAAAAAAATATTTTAAAATTATTTTATGTGTTCATTTTGTGTGAATTTACATCTGTGAAATTTTCATGATTTAATTCTGTCGTTTAGGTGTCTGATTAAATAAAAGGACTTAATCGCGTAAATTAAAAATTTGATGGTTAAAAGCATAAGGGCTAAATTTTTAGTGGCTTTCTAAGTTGGAGCTTTTATGTTGCAAATAATCCAATTGAATAGGTAATGGTCGGTTATGTCCTTGGTTTAATGCATTTTAACATTTAATAATAAAGGTTAAAAAGGTAAAACAATGGTAAGTTAATATATATGATATAATATATGATAATTAAAAGAAATGCTCATATTATATGTCATTTTTGAAACTTAAATAAGAAAGAAAAAAAAGAAAAAAACTAAGGTTCGGTTGCCTTTCAAGCACAATCAAGGTAAGAATTCAACTCGATTTTTGATAATTTCTACATTTTTGAGATCGTTGCTTCGAGTACTACAAAACCCATGCTTGAATTTTTTATTTTGATGAATATTTTGAGTTGTGACATTGTTGATAGCTTGTGATTTTTGTTGTTTGATGATGAAAAATGAAAGATATGTTTTAGATTAACATATTTTGTATTGGAATTTTTGATGATTTTGAGTAATTAGGACCTAATTGCAAAAATAATAATTTGAGGGACTAAAATGTGAAATAAATTGAATATATGGACTTGTTTGAGAGTGGGTAAAATTCGGCCCAACATAAGTATAGGGAAATTTTGTTTATTTTGTGTTTTGTGCAATAGGGACTAAATTGTAAAAATAGTAAATGTCAAGGGTAAAATGGTAATTTGCCTATTTATGTGATTTTGGACTAAATTGAATGAAAATGTGTTTGAATGAGCTTAATTTGAATATGTTTAGATCTAGAATCAAAGAAATCTGACTTGGATCGGGGATAAACGAAAGTCGTCGACTAGAAGCCCTGTCTCGTTTTATAACGTCCGAGGTAAGTTTATAAGCAAATATACGTGTTTAAAGGTAATTAAATGTTAAATTTATATGTTGTTATGAAATTTTAGAAAATGTATATGCTATGGCCGAACAGGAACAAACTTGGCTACTACACCTCCGAATTCGTTTTGACCAAGTTACGACGTCTGAAAGCCCCGTATGAACCTTAGGAATAGTTAGGATACATATGTCATGACATAAGTATATGTGTGCGAGTAAGACCATGGCATTGATATGTGATTCTGATATGTGTTTACGAGTAAGACCCTGTCCGGGACAGTGGCATCAATGTGTGACTACATGTAAGACCACGTCTGGGACGTTGGCATTGTACAACTTGTGTAATTATCCGAGTGTCCTATAAAATTTCGAATGGTTCATCAGGCAAAGGTAAACTAGATACGAATGTGTATTATGAGTTAAATGGCTAGGTATGAAATAATTAGATATTTACTCGGGATAAGGTAAGTAAATACTATGGACTTTTGTTGTAAACCATGTATACTGCAAATGAAGAATATATGAGTATTTGATGTGTATATTCAGCTTGTGAAGGAATAAATTTGTGTATTATTGAAATGTTTCTTGTATATGTGCATATATGAGTTAGCATATTTGGCCATATAGGTAATATTTATATATGTGTTGATAATTAATGATTCTTAAGTTTGTGAATAAGAGTAAATGGATGTAAGGTTTATTATGACTATTTGGTTTGGAATTTGTTTACTAACATGGTAAGTGACTATTTGAGTATTCAGCCAAATAAGGATTATGTGTGGAAATTGTCATATTATGTTTCTTGAATTTGTTTTAATGGTAAGCATGCTTGATTATGTGGTGATATTTTGGACTCGAAATGTTGAATGATGATAATTGATTTGTCTATGTAAGCATTCGGTCAAGGTAAAAAGAAATGGTGTTGGAAGTGTTTCATTGTATCTTGTGTGTGAACTTAAGGTTAAGCTTTGGTCAAGATATTATAATTAGGTTTAATAAGATAGGTTGGATGCATTATTGAACTGTTTATTTGCTTATAGCTTACCTTGTGTATCTTGTTACTCTAATTTATAGATTTTGGAATCAAGTTACAAGCTCGGGTATCATCAGCAAAGTCCATCACACTCTCTGCTATTTCGTTATTTAAATAGTCGAACTCGATCTATAGCATGTATAGGATGGATTTTATTTTGAAATATTAGAATTTTAGGTTGTGTATAATCTAGCCAAGCAAAAATGGCTTAAGTGTTATGTTTAAGTTTGGTTTGACTAGACTATGGTTTGAGCTCGTTTCAATTATCTTGTTATGTGCCATGGTTTAGAAGTAATTATGATATGCGTTTTGCGTATTGAATTTGTTTATTAATCTTGGATGTGGTATAAATGTGGTAGCTTTGATGTATATTATACTAAGATAAAGTATGCATGTGGATGTTGTTTATTATACTTAGTTTTGATCCAGTATGTTTTTGGTAATAATGGTTTATGAGATTTGTTTGATAATTCAGTAATGGAAACTTTGAATAGGTGAGTGGATTATATATGTAATTCGGCTTGCACGACATTAGCTAAGGAAAATGTCTCATGATTGTTTGTCATTTACTTGGCATATATTCAATTATTAAAGTGTGACTTTGGAACCTAGGGCAAACACGCATTAGCATTTAAATCTTAAGGCATATTCGGTTATGTTACATTGAATTAAATTGAATGTGTAGTTGTTTGCTAAATTATAAAATAAGTTTTCAATTAGTTATATTATGAGCTTATGCTGAGATTGATAATTGTGTCCAGAAGTGGTGGAGTTAATAATGTTGTAATGTACTTGACCTTTATGTAACATGTTACATCTCGTATATATTAATTATTTATTTACCCATAAGTAGGAATTACTATTAAGCTCTATTCGACTATACTAGTTGTCTTTATTTATGCATGTACATATATGTGTACAAGTAGACTCACTAAATTTTACTAATGTACAAAATATGAATTTCATTTAGGTTAACCGTATGGTGTTACATGTAGGAATAAAGAGGACAATAATGGGATTTATTTTCCTTTATTATATAACCTATGCAAATGCATGGTTTATTCAAGAAAAGGTCTAATATTCTACATTAAAGATATTGATAAGATATATGTTCGGTAAATGTATAAGTTATGCTGATGTACTTTGAGATATATTTTATTTATACTATGTGATGAATGATAAACTTTTTTTTAGGTTCTGATATATGAAAAGATTATACCTATTGATATGATATTAATGTCGAAATGTAATATATAATACGCAATTGTATGAATTTGTAATATGATCGGTAATACTTCATGACCCTAGTCCGGTGACAGATACGGGTTAGGAGTGTTACATTTTATTAGTATCAGAGCTACGATTTAGTCGGTTCTAAGACTAACGTAGCGTGTGTGAGTCTAGCTATACATGCCATAATTTCATGACCCTAGTCCGGTGACAGATATAGGTTAGGAGTGTTACATTTTATTAGTATCAGAGCTACAATTTAGTCAGTTCTAGGACTAACGTAGCGTGTGTGAGTCTAGCTATACATGCCATAATTATATACTAAGATAGTGTGATGACTTCTGACATTTGAAATGTGTTTTCATATAGTAAATGGATCCCGACAGAGCTATAGTTGATAATGTCAAGAGTGTAGTGCCTGCTCCCGCACAAGGGACAGCGCCGGCTAATTCTCAACCGACTTCGAGTAATCAAGAAAGTGAGGCTAAACAAGCCTTCTATCAAATGATGAATGACTGGTTTACTCAATATATCCGGACTAATCCGGCTATACAGCAACCTCCACCCCCAATTAATCCATCTTCGATGCCTATTGTACCTCAAGTAAGTGATCAGCTGAGATTGTATAAGCCACCTATTGACAAAATCAGAAAACACGGAGCTGAAGAATTTAAAGCTACTGATGAGGATGATGCTGAGCGGGCTGAGTTCTGGCTTGATAATACCATCCGTGTGTTTGACGAGCTATCTTGTACCCCAGATGAGTACTTGAAATGTGCCATATCTTTACTTCTAGACACAACATATCACTGGTGGAATACCCTAGTATCAGTAGTTCCGAGAGAGCAGGTGACCTAGGAATTCTTTCAAACTGAGTACCGTAAGAAATATATCAACCAGAGATTTATCAACTAGAAGTGTAAAGAATTTTTGGAGCTGAAACAGGGTCGGATGACCGTGACAGAGTAGGAGTGGAAATTTGTGAGACTCAGTCGGTATGCCCGAGAGTGTGTTTCTACTGAGGCCATAATGTGTAAAAGATTTGAAGATGGGTTGAATGAAGACATTAAACTACTAGTTGGCCTACTTTAGATAAAAGAGTTTGTGGTACTGGTTGAACGGGCTTGCAAAGCTAAAGAACTTAGAAAAGAGAAAAGAAAAGCTGACTTTGAAGATTGAGATGCACGTAAAAGAACATCCAGTAAGTCATTCCATTCGACATCAAAGAAGTTCTGAGATGATTTCAGCCATTCTAAAGCCACTTCAGGTTACTCTAGACAAGATCAGAATAGATCACCAGTGAACTCGAGAGCTAACGCAGTAGCGAGTGTGGGTAATGTCAGATCGAATCAAACCGCGTGTAAACACTATGGTAAAATACATCCCGATAGTTGCAGATTGCATGATCAAGCTTGTTTTAAATACGATCGATAAACCATTATATTTGAGATTGCCCAGTGTTAGCTGAGGAAAATCCAGTGCAAAATACAAGATCGGGTAATACTGCAGCTCGAGGTAGACCACCCAGAAATCCTGGTAATGCAAGTGGTAGTCAGAGAGGGACTAAAGATACAGCTGTTAGATCTGAGGCTCGTGCACTTGCCAGAGCCTATGCTATATGTGCACGAGAGGAGGCTTCATCCCTAGATGTTATTACTAGTACATTCACTCTTTATGATACTAATGTAATTGCATTGATTGAACCTGGTTCTACTCATTCTTATGTGTGTGAGACATTAGTATTCAGCAAGACTCTGCCTATTGAGTCTACTGAGTTTGTGGTTAGAGTGTCAAACACCTTGGGCCGGTGTCTTATAGTTGATAAAGTATGTAAGAATTGTCCCTTGATGGTTCGAGATTTGTGCTTTCCGGCTGATCTGATGTTGTTGCCATTTGATGAGTTCGACATAATTCTGGGTATGGACTAGTTGACATTACATGATGTTGTTGTGAACTGTAAAAGAAAGACTATTGATTTATGGGGCCTGAATGATGAGACTGTTCAGATTGAATCAAGTGATTTGAAAGGGTTACCAGTAGTGATTTCTTCGATGTTAGCTCAGAAATATGTGAGGAAAGGCTGCGAGGCTTACTTTGCATATGTGCTTGACAGTAAAGTGGTTGAAAGGAACATTGAGTCAGTGCCAGTTGTATGTGAGTACCCAGATGTGTTTCCTGAAGAATTACCGGGTTTGCCACGTATTCGGCTTTGGCACCTATTTAGGAGGTAGAGCTTGGTATTGAGTTAATGCCTGAGACGACTCCGATATCTATAGCTTCGTACAGAATGGCACCTACAGAATTAAAAAATTTGAAAGCTCAGTTACAAGAGTTGACAGATAGAGGTTTCGCGCGACCGAGTTTTTCTCCGTGGGGTGCACCTGTGTTATTTGTGAAAAAGAAAGACGGAACTATGAGAATGTGCATTGATTATAGACAACTTAATAAAGTGACTATAAAGAATAAATATTCGTTGCCATAAATTGATGATCTATTTGACCAGCTGAAAGGAGCTACAGTATTTTTGAAGATAGATTTGAGGTCAGGCTACAATCAGTTGCGAGTTAAAGACTCTGATGTAAAGACTACTTTCCGAACGAGGTATGGACACTATGAGTTTTTGGTTATGCCATTCGAACTCACTAATACACCTACTGTTTTTATGGACTTGATGAATCGGATCTTCAGACCGTATTTAGACCGGTTTTTGGTTGTGTTTATAGATGACATTTGGATTTATTCTAGAGATGAAGCTGAACATGCCGGACATTTGAGACTTGTGTTACAGACCTTGCGAGATAAGTAGTTGTATGCGAAATTTAGTAAATGTGAGTCATGGTTAAGTGAATTCAGTTTTCTAGGTCATGTGGTATCAGCATCTGGTATTCTGGTTGATCCGAGCAAATTTTTAGCTATACTTGATTGGAAACATCCGAAGAATGTTTCTAAAGTCCAAAGCTTTTTGGGACTTGCTAGTTATTATAGACGGTTTGTGAAAGGTTTCTCTATGATTGTAGCCTCGATGACAAAGCTATTGCAGAAAGATGTTAAGTTCGAGTGGTCAGGGAAGTGCTAGCAAAGCTTTGATCAGTTGAAAGCCCTTTTGACCGAAGCTCCAGTGCTAGTTCAACCAGAATCTGGTAAATAATTTTTTATTTATAGTGATGCATCTTTAAATGGTTTGGGTTGTGTATTGATGCAGGAAGGCAAAGTTACAGCTTATGCCTCGAGACAGTTGAAGCCACATGAAAAGAATTATCCGACACATGACCTAGAATTGGCAGCCATTGTGTTTGCATTGAAAATTTTGCGTCACTATCGTTCAGTGAGAAATGTCATGTGTATTCCGATCATAAAATTCTAAAATATTTGGTGACTCAGAAAGATCTGAATTTGAGGCAACACCGATGGTTAGAATTTCTTAAAGACTACGAGCTTGTAATTGATTGTCACCCGGGAAAGGCTAATGTTGTTGCTGATGCTTTAAGCCGAAAATCACTATTTGCTTTGCGTGTAATGAATGCGCATATGGACATATCTAATGATGGTTCGGTAATAGCTAAATTGAAAGCAAGACCGTTATTTATTCAACAAATTTGTGAAGCCAAGAAGATTGATAATGAGTTGATCACAAAATAAGCTCAGTGTGAGACGGATATTGATTCAGAATTCAGGGTTGATGCTGATAACTGTTTAAGATTTAGAGATCGAATATGCGTTTTGAGAAATTTAGAGTTGATTCAGATGATTTTGAATGAAGCTCACTGCAGTCAGTTATCTATTCATGCAGGTAGCACAAAGATCTATAATGATCTAAAACAGCTTTACTGGTGGTATGGTATGAAACGAGATATTTCTGAATTTGTTGCAAGATGTTTAGTTTGTCAACAAGTAAAAGTCGAGCATCAGGTACCCTCAGGACTACTTCAGCCGATTATGATACCAGAGTGGAAGTGGGACAGAGTTACTATGGATTTTGTATCTGGTTTGCCGTTGACATCGAGCAAGAAAGATGCAATCTAGGTTGTTGTGGATAGATTGACTAAGTCGGCTCATTTTATTCCAATACATACAGATTACTCGCTTGATAAACTAGCTGAATTGTATGTTTCTTAGATTGTGAGATTACATGGTGTGTCTATATTTATTGTTTCGGATACAGATCTGAGGTTTACATCATAGTTTTGGAAGAAACTGCAAGATGCGCTAGGTACGAAATTACATTTCAGTACTACTTTCCATCCACAAACAGATGGTCAGTCTAAGCAAATCATTCAGATACTTGAGAATACGTTGAGATGTTGTATTCTCGAGTTTAAAAGTATGTGGGAACGATACCTACCTCTGATTGAATTTTCATATAATAACAGCTTTCAGTCAAGTATCAAAATGGCATATTATGAGGCTTTGTATGATCGTAAATTTCATACGCCATTGTACTGGATTGAGCTCAATGAAAATAAGATACACAGGGTCGACTTGATCAGAGAAACTGAACAGAAAGTGAAGGTGATCCGTGAAAGTCTAAAAACAGCGTCAGATCGTCAGAAATCTTATGCGGACCTGAAACGTAAAGATATAGAGTTTCAGATCAGAGATAAAGTCTTCTTGAAAGTCTCACCGTGGAAGAAAATACTTAGATTTGGTCACAAAGGTAAATTGAGTCAAAGATTTATTGGGTCGTATGAGATTATAGAGCGTATCGGACCAGTTACTTATAGACTGTTGTTGCCACTTGAGTTAGAAATGATCCACAATGTATTTCATGTCTCGATGCTTCATAGATATTGATCTGATCCTTCACATGTGATTAGCTCGTTTCAATTATCTTGCTATGTGCCATGGTTTAGAAGTAATTATGATATGCATTTTGCGTATTGAATTTGTTTATTAATCTTGGATGTGGTATGAATGTGGTAGCTTGGATGTATATTATACTAAGATAAAGTATGCATGTGGATGTTGTTTATTATACTTAGTTTTGATCTAATACGTTTTTGGTAATAATGGTTCATGAGATTTGTTTGATAATTCGGTAATGGAAACTTTGAATAGGTGAGTGGATTATATATGTAATTCAGCTTGCACGACATTAGCTAAGGAAAATGTCTCATGATTGTTTGCCATTTACTTGGCATATATTCAATTATTAAAGTGTGACTTTGGAACCTAGGGCAAATATGCATTAGCATTCAAATCTTAAGGCATATTCGGTTATGTTACATTGAATTAAATTGAATGTATAGTTGTTTGCTAAATTATAAAATAAATTTTCAATTAGTTATATTATGAGCTTATGCTGAAATTGATAATTGTGTCCAGAAATGGACTTAAGAATGTTGTAATGTACTTGACCTTTATGTAACATGTTACATCTCGTATATATTAATCATTTATTTAACCATAAGTAGGAATTACTATTAAGCTCTATTCGAATATTCCAGTTGTCTTTATTTATGCATGTACATATATGTGTACAAGTAGACTCACTAAATTTTACTAATGTACAAAATATGAATTTCATTTAGGTTAACAGTATGGTGTTGCATGTAGGAATAAAGAGGATAATAATGGGATTTATTTTCCTTTATTATATAACCTATGTAAATGCATGGTTTATTCAAGAAAAGGTCTAATATTCTACATTAAAGATATTGATAAGACATATGTTCGATAAATGTATAAGTTATGCTGATGTACTTTGAGATATATTTTATTTATACTATGTGATGAATGATAAATTTTTTTTTAGGTTCTAATATATGAAATGATTATACCTATTGATATGATATTAATGTCAAAATGTAATATATAATGCGCAATTGTATGAATTTGTAACATGATCGGTAATGCTTCATGACCCTAGTCTGGTGATGGATACGGGGTAGGGGTGTTACAGCTTGTGTCTGCAACATATGCAAGATCACAAACAATCACATAACGGGATGCCCACAAAGATTTGTGTTTGTGTTCGCAACATATGCAGGATCACAACCGATCAATAAACAAGACACTCACAAAGAGCTGTAGTAGTTGCAACACATGCAAGATTACTACCAATCAGGATGCTCACAGAACTATACAACAGGAAACTCGAGAGTGCTAATAGCAAAATGCTCATCTGAGCTATAGTATGTCTGCAACATATGCAAGACTACAACCATTACAGGAAATCTAGTAATCCATAGAATTTCATTTATTCAAACGGAACTTAACATTTTTTGGGCATTATCATTTATCGGCTTTGTTGGATATGTCTTCAATTTTATATATATAATACTTATACAATTCACCTGCACAACATTCAATTCAAGTATACAATTATACATAATTTAGTTACACGAACTTACCTCGACAATTGTTCGTGTATGTAAAATCTACTAATCAAACATTTTTGTCTTTTCCTCGTTCTAACTCTAAATTTGTTCTATCCGAATCTATACGAGTAAATTTAACATCAATTTAATAGAATTCATACTCAATTCAGTCCAATTCACATTTTAGGAAAAATTACCATTTTGCCCCTTAACTTTTAATTAATGATGGTTTCGTCCCTAGGCTCGGAAAATGAAATTCATGCAACTTAATCCTTATTTCATGCCTATCCAAATTTTATAAATAACATTTACAGCCCATGTATTTCACAAAATTCAGAATTTCTCCATAAATTTTACAACTTTACAATTTAATATTTTCATCAAAATTCACTTTACAAAAGTTGTTTATCTATCAATAACCTTTCATTTTCTACCATAAATTTTAAAATTTTAGCATATTCATCCATGTAAAAATTTCTATACTTTGATAACTTTTCAAATTAATCCCCAAAATAGCTAGATTAGGTTATCTCGATCTCGAAAATATAAAAATGACTAAAAACGGGACTTGAGTACTTACCTAATTTGGCCAAATAAATTTTCCCTTACTTCCATTCTCAATGGCTAGGGTTTTCATATTTATTTAGGAAAGATGATGATAAAAATGATGATATTTTCTTTATTTAATTATTTATCATCTTTCCAATTTTATCCTTTGCTTTATTTTATTTTCCATGGATGATTCGTCATCCTTAACATCTAAGTATTTTTAATGGTCTATTTTCCATATAAGGACCACAAATTATGAATTCCATAGCTATTTAATCCCTTTAGCTATTAGAACTCAACTTTTGCACTTTGTGCAATTTGGTCCTTTATCAAATTAAACATGTAATCTGTAAAATTTCTTTATGAAATTTTTATATGACATTATTATCATACTGTATATCATAAAATAATATTAAAATAAATTTCCTTTCTGAAATCGAATTTGTGGTCCCGAAACCACTATTCTGATTTTACCAAAAACGAGTTGTTACAAAGTGTGTTCGTTTTGAGGATGGTTTGAGGGATAGTTTGAATGTTTTGATAGCTCCTTAGTGGGAGTGAGAGTTTTCCATTTTGGTGGATAAGGCAAAGATCGCTAAAGAGGTTAAGTGCATGGAGTGCCAGAATAGGGATCTTGAGAGGGGTAAGAATAAGAGGGATTCGGAGCCCTCTAATTTTGCTCAGAGGCCTAAAAAATGGGCTAGACCTGATGGGCCTTCTAGAGTAGGAGTTCTAGTTGCTTTTGTTGGGGTTCAACTATACAGTGATTGTGGTAGGCGCCATTTGAGTGAGTGTTGGAGGAGATTGGGGGAATGTTTACATTGTGGGTCAATGAAACATCATATTAGAGAGTGCCCACAACATTCAAATTAGATGTAAGCTTTAGTTCCAGGTTTTGTTCAGCCTCAAAGGGCAGTACAGCAGTCGCCTAGGGGCCATGGTTCGACCAAGAGTGGTAATGGTTTGAGTAGTGGACAGAGACCATCGGGCTGAAGTGGTAATCAAGCTGAGGCAAGGCAACCTGCGCTAGTAAATGTTGCACGACACCGTGAGGACAGAGATGCCCTTGACGTGATTACAGGTACATTTCTTATTTATGATGTTTCGTATGTTGCATTGATAGACATAGGGTCACTACACTCGTATATAGCTAGTTCTGTCTCTGGAAACTTGGGGATTACTATTGAGAGTACTTCGAGTGAGATTTCTGTATTGAGTTAGTTGGGTCAGTTGGTTCGAGTAAACATACTGTATAGGAATGTACCACTAAAAGTACAAGGGGTTGTATTTCTAAAAAATCTGATGAAGCTACCACTTGGGGTGTTCGATTTGATTCTGGGTATGGACTGGTTAGTAAAGCACTGAGTCAACTTGGATTGTACGACTAAGAGGGTAGTTTTGAGAATCGAGGATGATGCGGAAATTGTTGTGATCGACAAGCGTTGGGATTACTTTTTCAACGTAATCTCTACTCTAGTGGCTAAAAAACTGTTTTGGAAACGGTGTGGCATACTTGGCCTACGTACGTGTTTTAGTTTCTAGGGACTATTCTATTGAGAATGTCAAAATAGTGAGAGAATTTCTGGATGTTTTTCTCGATGAATTACCTGGTTTACCTCTGAATCGGGAAGTTGAGTTTGACATTGAGCTTCTACTGGGTACAGCTCCGGTGTCCATCACTCCTTATGGAATGGCACCAAAGGAGCTTACGAAGCTTAAGGCTTAGCTTCAAAAGATTCTGGATGGTGGATTCATCCGTCCTAGTGTGTCTTCGTGGGGAACACCGATTTTGTTCATCATGAAAAAGGACGGTACCATGAGGATGTGCATTAACTACTGACAGTTGAACAAGATAACTGTGAAGAATAAGTACCATTTTCCAAAGATCGACGATCTATTTGATTAGTCTCATGGGACTTTAGTATTCTCGAAGATAGATCTCTACTCTGGGTATCATCAACTTAGGGTTAATGAATTTGATGTTCATAAGACGGCTTTTAAGACTCGTTATGGGCACTACGAGTTCCTAGTTATGACTTTTGGTTTGATGAATGCTCCAACTGTATTCATGGATGAGGTTGAACATGATGAGCATCTTAGAGTAGTTCCTTAGATACTCTGAGAGAAACAACTCTACACTAAGTTGAGGAAGTGTGAATTTTGGTTAAGGGAAGTAACATTTCTAGGGCACATGGTTTTTGCTGAGGGGATCTGAGTTGATCCTAGAAAGACTGAGGCTATACTTAACTGGAAATAGCCTTTCGAGATCCATAGTTTTCTGGGTCTTGCGGGTTATTATTAAAGGTTTGTTGAGGGGTTCTCACTAATTGCAGCTCCTTTGACTAAGCTTTTACGCAAGAATGCTCCTTTTGTCTGAACTGATGCGTAACAATCAAGCTTTGAGAAGCTCAAGTCTATTCTGACTTAGGCTCCTATTCTGATACAGCCTAAATCTGGTAAGGAGTTTGTGGTTTATAGTGATGTGTCACACATCGGTTTGGGATGTGTACTGATGCAAGATGGTAAGGTTGTGACTTATTGGAACAACGAAAATGTGCAAGTGTACACAATCGCAACAAGTAATAAAGTGACAAGTAAATGTCGAGTTATTGTATCCACAGGGACTGTGAAATAAATTATTTATGAATGCAATTTTAAAAGCACTTTGGTGAAGAAAAATGTTTTGATTTGAGGAAGTGACTAAAAACTAGGATTTTAACAAAGTAAAATAAATAAAAATAAAATAAAAGTTCCAATGCACGATTTTAAAAGATGATTCTAATCAAGATGACATAATTGTGTTAGATTAATTACATTTCTAAATTAGAATTATTAAACTCATGCTCATGTTGTTACAAATAAATTCACGGTAACTCGGTAATTTGCTAACTTATGAACATACTTACCTACCAAAATCCATTTATCTTTTGACTATATCTCTATGTCAATTCAACTGATTAAACAAGTTTTAATAAGCAAATGTGTTAATGTACATACATACTTATGAAATTAAAATAATCTCTTGTACATATCTCTATGCCAATTCAAACAATTAATTCAATCTCATAAGCACATAAAATATTATGTAATGTAACAATGTATTTCTACCTTAAAACAGTTTAATCACAATAATCTTGCAAGTTATGCAAGGCTAATGTATCGTTAGATACTGTTGCTAATTTAACCCTCAGCTACCTCAGATGATTAAACATGCACTGATTAAGTATCGTGTCAATTAATTACAATTTCAATCCGTTTAAATAATTAATTTATTATTTATCTTACAATTGTAATACAAGAATAACTTAGTCATGTTTTTACCTAATCAAACATCTTACCGAGGCCTATAACAACACAAACATAATTTTAATAAATTAAGTAGACAAAATGCAATCAACCTAACACAAATTAAATTTAAGCCATATTAATTAAATTAAACAATTCAAAATCACAAATATTCATAGATATGTTCATCATAAAAACAACAAAATTAAAAGGATAGGGAACAAAAATAAAATCTGGTGTTTTCTCCGTGTCTTGACTAGTTTGCTCCACTCCTTTTTTGCTTGTTCTTATCGAATCGAGGCTTTTACGAACACTTGAATGCTGCTTCAAATGGTGGTTGATTGAATCTTTTTCAAGAGGTAAAATCGGTAGGGGAATAGGGGAAGAAAATGAAGAACAATGGAAGGGAATGAAGAGAGAAAGATGAAAGAGAAGTGAAGAGATGAGAAGGGTTGAGATATGTTTGAAGTGAGTAGCAAAGGGGGGTATTTATAGGTATAGATGGCTGCTAAAATTAGGAAAAATCAGTAGGCATAGAGTCCCCTCATGGCCGGCCTCACATGTGGCAAGTTTGAAGGTTTCAAACTTGCTATTTTAAGGTAGGGGCAAATCTAAAAATGTATAAATAGTGGAGGGGTTTGAATGCAATTTTTAAAAAAATTATTTTTTTCCATTTAAGGAATAATTTCTCGGAAGATTATGTTGAAATCAATTCCCAAGAAAGATTAGAGGGGTCACAAGCGGTCCCGCTTAAGTTCCAATCTCCTAGATAGAATTTATTGAAACATATTAATCCCGAAAATATACCCTAAATCATTTATTTAAAAAAGAAAAACAAGAAAATTTAAATATATGATCAAATGAATGAGATTTGATCCTGTTTAATTTTATCCCCCCAGTAATGTTTTAAGCATTGAACATTGACTCAAAAATGACCTCCCTTAATTTGAAGTTCGACAACTCCATATAGATAAACTTGGTGAATCGTAAATGGACCGGACCAACATGATTTTAACTTACCTAGAAAGAACCTTAATATGGAATTGAATAACAAGAGTTACTGACCTGCTTCAAATTCTCAAACTCGAATGTTCTTGTCATGCTATCTTTTAAGTCTTTCCTTGAGTAATTTGGCATTCTCTTATAATAACTTTCAAAATTCTTCTAACTTGTTGAGTTGAAGCATTTGTTTCTCCTTAGCAAGCTTAAGATCCAAGTTGACTTGTTGGAGAGCCCAGTAAGCTTTGTGCTCTAACTCCAAGGGTAGATGACAGGCTTTCCCAAAGACCAACCTATAGGGTGACATCCCTAAAGGTGTCTTGTATGTTGTCCTGTATGCCCATAAAGCATCGTCCAGTCTTTTGGACCAATCTCGTCGGTTCAGGCAAACTATCTTCTAGAGTATGCCTTTGATATCTTTGTTTGCCAGTTCAGCTTGCCTATTTGTTTGCGGGTGGTAAGCTGTGGCAACCTTGTACTTCACTCTATGCTTGTTGAGTAACCATTTCAACCACTTGTTCACAAAATGGGACCCTTCATCATTGATGATGGCTCTTGGGGCTCCAAACCTTGTGAGGCTCTGTATGGTCGTAAGTGTCGTACTCCACTATGTTGGGTTGAGTTAGGTAAACGACGTGTTTTGGGTCCTGAGTTGGTTTCCAAGACTGAGGACAAAGTCAGATTAATTTGGGATCATCTCAATGCAGGTTTTGATAGACAGAAGTCTTATACAAATCTGAAAATGAGGGATATCGAGTACTCTACGGATGACTTTGTCTTTCTTAAGGTATCTCCGTGGAAGAAAGTTCTGTGGTTCAAATGTAAGGGCAAGTTGAGCCCTAGGTTCATTGGGTTGTATCGAATTTTGAAGTGTGTGGGACCGATCACTTATTAGTTAGAGCTATTAGAGCTACCTCTGGAGTTAGATCGTATCCATGATGTATTTCACGTCTCTATGTTGAAGCGGTATTGGTCTAACCCATCTTATGTTGTTTGGGTTGCGGAGATTGAGGTTAGACCAGATTTGACTTTTCAGGAGGAACCGATTTAGATTTTAAATTGAGACATAAAGATTCTGAGGAGAAAGTCTATTCCATTAGTTAAGATTCTATGGCAGAATCATGGCATTGAGGAAGCCACGTGGGAACCTGATGATGCAATGCGTCAGCAGCGTCCTCATCTATTTGAATCAAGTAAACTTTAAAGCTAAAATTTCTTTTAAGGGGTAGAGTTATAACTCCTTAACTAATTTAATTTTGTTTCTGTGAATTCTGTCATAAATATGCATCTACTTCAGTGATTGAGTGTTCTAGGTTTGTGTGTTTAAGGTCTCGGGTTCGAGTCCCACATTTGGAAATTTTTTCTATTTTTAATCCTAGCCTATCCCATGGCGGTTTGGCTTATATTCTATTGTTAGTCAAATCATATCAGAATGAGCCTGCGAGTTCAAGTGTTAAGGTGTTAGCTTGCCCTAAGGTCTCATGTTCGAACCCTCGTGTGAGCGAAGGATGTTATTTTTTTGCTTCTGGGCGCCTGTGCCGGTTATATAGTAGAGGTTGGATGGAATTGAAAGTTTGTGATAGTGGATGAATGAGTGGGTAGTTGGAGTTGGTTTAAATGAAAGATCATGGCTTAATTTGGGGGATTGTATTTTATTTTATTTTTTAATTAATTTTACTTTCTCTTTCCAAAATTTCCTTTCCCAATTTCACGTTCTATTTTTCCCCATCTCTCATATTGTCTTCTTCTTTTTCCCTTCTCTCTTTCTTTTGGTCAAATTGCGGTTTTGTTAGTTCATTGATTTTGCTTCATCATACGGGTACTTGAGATTATTTGTTCTACTGTCAGAGCATTTCGTAAGTAGCATTTTTACTATTTACGTTACCTTTTGGAGATTTTCTGTTCTAGGAATTAGTTTGCAATTTTAATGAATGTTGGTTTTAAACGTAGGAATTCGTTGATTGTTTAGGAGAGGGGCTGGAAACATTCGATTCTGCGGCAAATTCAGTTTGGGAAGCGTTGTTTTTCAAAGGTGAGCACTTCATTGAATTTGAGATTTATTTTTATAAATCGTTTCGATTATTGACTTAGTATCCTTAATCAAATTATAGCTTCTGATGGTCTCGGGATTGCTGTAGTAGCAAAAACGAACCATGTGTGTAATGAAAACACGAGAAAATGAGGTTCAAAACGAAAGCCGAAAAATGGCCTATCGACACCAGAAGGGCGTGTGTCTAGCCATGTGCGACACATGGCCATGTGACGGGTGAGTGTGTAACCGTGTGGGTCATACGAGCTAGGCCAATTTAGGTGTGTAGGCCCACACGGGCATGCCACAAGGGCATGTGAGCCGTGGGTCGGGATATGTGGGCCACACAGACAAGGCCAATTTGGGCATGTGGGCCACACGAGTAAGTTCAATTTGGGTGTGTAGGCCATACAAGCATGTGGGCCCATACAGGCATATGGGCCCATAATTCTAAAATTTTCCCTCGGGTCACATATGTCGTTTCGATCAACTGTGGGTCTTTCGTAGGGTCGGTAAAGGCAAAACAAACCCTAGTGCATGATATCTACTATTCTGATAGACTGATTTGAGCATTTAAAAGTTGATATGTATGATTTAATTAGTTCATAATAACATGTATGTTATCTGTATATGAGCATGCGGGACATGTTAACTCTGTTATATTTGTATATCTGTATTTTGTATCTGTATATGGGGTAGGATTTGTATATGTAGAGGAAGTGTTCTGTGAGGCGACATTTCACCGATATACTGGCAGCTTGGCTGCAAACTATTCTAATAAGTGTCGTAAAGACATTATGTGGTGTGTAAGGATGGGTGGGTGTTTTATACCCCATATGATGTGTTAGGATGGTCAAAAATGGTCTGTAGAGGATAGGGGTAGGACTTTATATATCTGTATGTTTCTAATAATTCGATTCTGATATGATCTGATTCTGTTAATTACTTATGCCTGCTTCTGTTCTGATATACTAAGAAATCTAAGTTTATGTGTATGTATGACTCTATTTAGTTACACACTAAGTTTATGAAAACTTATATCTGTTTGTCTATTATATTCAGGTAATCCTTAGACATAGGTGGTTCGGTGTGGTAGAGTCTCAACGGTGACCACAAGTTCGTAAATTGGTTTAATTAATAGTTTTATTTAAATTCTAGATGATTTTGAGAGTTTTGTAATTTATGGGCTCTCTAAACTGTTTATGTATAATTTGAGTTTTAGGTGCATTTTGACTTTTTAACTACAACGTGTGGCAAATAACAGTTTTTTCACAAACAAATGTTTTTGAAAACACAAGCTCAATTTTCAACTATAACAACTTACAAACTTCCACTGCAAATTTATGTTTTACCTAAAAGGGCGATAAATGACAGTTTCATTTAAAAAGTATAATAAGTTTTTTTGAAAACGTGGACTCTTTTAGTAATAATTAATACGAGAAATTTTGACATGAAAGTTTTGCTTCAAAACCCTTCTTCATAACATTTCAAGATTCGACCATAACCTCTAGGCCAGGTTAGGGGTGTTACAATCTCTCCACCTTTACCAATCGAGAATATGCTTCAAAGTTTCCAAAAATTACATATTTTCCAACAATCCCCCACATGAATGAATATTGATTGTTTTAACGAAAAACATTGACTCTATGTGGTGATAAAATCTACAATCGATAGTTGCATAGGATAGGTAGGCATCCACACTTGACCTTCCCTTGTGAATGTATATTTACTTTACTACCAGACCAATAGACGCAGTGTCCTTGAACTATTCTGTCTTTTGTGTAAACGATGATATACCTCACACAACTACCGCCTGGCAAGGTTTTAGTTCTCATGGGTATGTTCATATGACTGTGACCATCTCCTAGTTCTGCAAGACTTTGAGAGAACTATGCCTTAATAGTTTTCTCAAAGTGGCCCCACTTCACTCTCACATAGGTGACTTATGTTTCTCGGCTCACCGAAACACACAACGGTCAATAAAAGCATTGTTAACCTATTCCATTTTTAGTCACTATTTACATCATAGGAATGGACTTGGGATAATAACCCTGTAGTGACCTCACAGGTCTATGAAAGTAAGTTGTCCCTTTGAACCTTGATCTTGGGATCTCCAGTTAGCTAGGTAGGGTTTTCCTTCACATAGCGCCTTTTATTTCTATTGGCTTTAGTCTCATTCCTTTCGATGTTTTATCAACTTGATCTCGGTTTAAGCCTTTAGTTAGCAGATCCGCAATGTTATATTTTGATTTTACAAAATCAATAGAGATAACTCTGTTTGAGATTAGTTGTCTAATGGTATTCTATCGACGACGCATATGTCTTGACTTTCCATTATATATTACATTTTGTGCTCTACCAATAGTTGCTTGGTTATCACAATATATGCATATTGCTGGCATAGGCTTTGGCCAGTCAGGAATATCCTCCAAGAAGTTTTGAAGCCATTATGCCTCTTCTCTAGATTTGTTTAAAGCTACAAACTCAGATTCCATTATGGATCTAGTTATAATCATTTGTCTTGAGATTTCCATGAAATAGCTCCTCCTTCCAATGTAAAAACATATCCACTTGTGCATTTGGTATCTTGAATATAAAATATCCAATTGACATTGGAGAATCCTTCTAAAATAGTAGGACCTTTGGAATAATGCAATTCATAGTCCCCGAGTATATTTGAGATATCTCAGAATCCTCATAATTGCTTTATAGTGGTTTTCCCTTGGATTGCTTATGAATTTGCTGAAACAGCTTACAGTGAAAGCAATATCTGGTGTAGTACAGCTCATAAGGTACATTAGACAGCCTATGACCCTTGCATATTCCACTTGGTTAGCACTTTCACCTTTGTTCTTGGGCAGATATTGGCTCGTATATATTGGAGTTCTAGCTATGCCAGAATCGTCCTTGCTAAATTTCCCAAGAATCTTGTCCACATAGTGTGACTAAGTCAATATGAGACCTTCAGATGACCTCTAGATTTGGATGCCCAAAATCACATTAGCTAGTCCCATATCTTTCATGTCAAACCTTGAATTTAACATGTCTTTGGTACGTTTTACCATTTCATTGTTACTTCCAACAATAAGTATGTCATCAACATATAAACATAGAATTATATATCCAATATCGATAGTTTTGACATACACACATTTCTTACGCTCATTAACCTTAAAGCCATTTGTCATCATGACATTATCGAACTTTTCATGCCATTGTTTTGGTGCTTGCTTAAGTCCATATAAGGACTTCACCAATTTATAAACTTTCCTTTCTTGACCTAGAACTACATGACTCTCAGGTTGTTCCATGTAAATTTCTTCATTAAGATCTCCATTTAGAAAATCTATTTTAACATCCATTTGATGTCCTTCTAGATTCCGTGAGGCGGTAATTGCAAGTATCATCCTTATAGAAGTTATTCTAGATATTGGAGAAAAAGTATCAAAGTAGTCAGGGCCTTTCTTTTGTCTATAACCTTTTATAACCAATCTGGCCTTGTACTTAACAATTGTTCCATCTGCTTTCATTTTCTATTTGAAAATCCATTTAGAATTTAATGGTTTAATTGTCAGGGGAAGATCCACTAATGCCCATGTATCATTTTGCATGATGGAATCAATTTCACTTTTAATAGCATCTTTCCATGAGGTGCTTTCTAATGACCGTATAGCATCATTATACGTTTGAGGTTCAACCTCTAGCATAAAGGTTAGAAAATTCAATCCAAAATATTTTTCCACCCTTGCTCGTTTACTCCTCATTGGCTCCATCTCAATTTCAACCTCGTCTTGACTATTTTCATTTATAGTCTCTAAAGTTCATTTTGTTGAACTTGAATCAACTTCCTTAGCTTTACAAGAAAGATATTTTTAAAGAATAAAGCATTCTTTGATTCCAATATAGTATTCTTGTGAATGTCATGATTCTTTAATTCATACACAAGAAACCTATATGCAATACTATGATCTGCATAGCCAATAAAAATACAACCCACCGTTTTAGGACATATTTTCATTTGCTTTGGTAGCAGAGCCATTACTTTTGCAAGACACCTCCACACTTTCAGGTAGTTGTAAGAAGGTTTTCTATCTTTCCATAACTCATATGGTGTCTTATCCCTTTTCTTGCGGGGAACTTTATTTAAAAGGTAATTAGATGATAGAATAGCTTTCCCCCACATGTTCTGTGATAACCCAGAGATTCCTAGCAATGCGTTCATCATTTCCTTTAGAGTCTGATTTTTTCGCTCAGCTATTCCATTTGTTTGAGGAGAGTATGGTGGTGTCAATTCATGAATAATACCATGTTGTGCACAGTATTCACAAAATGGTTCAACATATTCACCACCACGATCACTTCTCACCATCTTAATCTTTTTATTGAGTTGGGTTTCAATTTCCTGCTTATAGAGAATAAATTTCTCTATAGCTTCGTCTTTGCTCTTAAGCAAATATACGTAGCAATATTTAGTGTTACCATCAATGAAGGTAATAAAATATTTATTCCCTCCTTTGGTTTGAACAAAATTTAAGTCACAAATATCACTATGTGTTAGATCAAGTGATTCTGTACTTCTTTCAATAGTTTGAAATTAAGACATTGTTAATTTTGCCTCAATACAAGTTTCACATTTATGTTTATAATTAATGTGAAACGAAGGAATATGCTCTAATTTAATTAATGTATGTAAAGTATTATTAATTAACATGTCTGAGCCGACCATGCCATAAATTAAATAACTCAAGCATATAAACAGAAGAAGAAGCAACATTGTTATTCATACTTTTTGGTTTTCCAAAGATTGCATTAAGTTTCCACATGTCATTTAATACATATCTCCTTCCAACAAACATTCCCTCTTTGACAAAATTAGTTTTTAGGATTCAAACACCATCCTAAAGCCATGCACACTAAGGAGTGTTCCAAAAACAAGATTCTTGCATATATCAGGCACATAAAACACATTTTGAAGCTTGAGTTCTTTGCCAGAAGTCATCTTCAAGACCACAGTACCCTTCCCCTTGATCTTGGAAGTTACAGCATTACCCATATAGAGCTTCTCCCCACTTTCACAGGGCTCCAACTTAGAAAAGGAGTTTTTGTCACAACAGATATGACGTGTGGCACTAATATTAAGCCACCATTGTAACAGCCCATTTTTCTGTGAAATCGAAACAGTGGTTTTGGGACCACAAATCCGAGCCGAAAATAAAATTTATTTTTATTTTATTTTATGGTTCGTAATATGATATAAATTTTATGTGAGAATTTTGATAAGAAAATTTTTCCAATTATGTGCTTAATTAAGAGAAGGACTAAATCGCATAAAATGAAAAAGTTGGATTCTAGTAGCTGGAAGGATCAAATAGCTATGGAATTCAAATTAGACCATTAATTAAAGTATGTAGATATTTTGGTGACTCATCCATGTAAATTTAGAAAAAGGGCAAGGACTAAATTGGAATTCAACTAAATTTGTTAATTAAAAAGATAAAAACAAAATAAAATCATATTTTCTCATCTTCTTTCCCAAAATAAACATGGAAACCCTATGAGAGAGAGAAGAGACTTTCATGACCAAATTGGGTAAGTTTTCTTGTCTCCTTTTTAGTAATTTTGATATTTTTGGAATCGAGATAGCTTAATCTCTCCATTTGGGGGATTAATTTTAAAATTTATCAAAGTATGAAATTGGTTCATGGATGTATATGCTGGAAATTATAAATTTATGGTATAAAATGAAAGGTTATTGATAAATAAAAAACTTTTACAAAGTGATTTTTGATGAAAACATGATTCAGGGACTAAAATAAAATGTTGTAAAATTTGAAGAAAAATTCTGAAACTTTATGAATACATATGCTGTAAAATTTGTAATGGGGCTTTGGTTAGGCTTGGAATAGGGAGTAATTTGCACAAGTTTCATTTTTCGAGCCTAGGGACGAAAATGGAATTTATGGAAAAATTAGGGGCAAAATAGTAATTTTTCCTAGGATGAAAATTTAGTCCACATGAATGAAAAATATGATAAATTGATGTTAAATTTACTCGTATAGATATGGATAGACCAAATTCAGAGTTAGAACAAGGAATGAGGAAAATGTCAGATTAGTAGATTTTACGTACATGAACCTTTGTCGAGGTAAGTTCGTGTAACTAAATTGTATATGTTTTTATGCTTGATTTAAATGTTGTGTTTGTGAATTTTATCAATTTCATAAATATGTGAAATGATCACCTACTTGATATAGCCCGATACATGAAAATGCCCGATAAAATGGTAAATGAATAAAATGTTACTTGTATGCTTGACATGAATGTGGAATGTGTTTTACTTGAATTACATAAATGTTACGGAGGTATGAAATAAACAAATGCCTGATAATGCTTGAAAAGTGTTTAAATCCTAGTTGAATAAATGGAAAATCGATGGATATGTGATTTCTCGAAACGAAAGAGGTCCTGCATTTGTTGCAAATAGGATTTAGCTCGGATGAGTAATCCTTCGACCTCAATTCTGATAGGATTTAGCCCGGACGGGTAATCCTGATATAAGTCCCCTCGAGCATATACTATGGATTGGATTTAGCCCGGATGAGTAATCCAGATCAAGCTCTTTAAAGCATATGTCATAAAAAGGATTTAGCCTAGATTGGTAATCCTGTAGTGTAACACCCTAAACCCGGCCCAAACGTTATGGTCAAATCTGGCGGTGTCACATTGGAGTGCTTTTTGAAGACTTGCTCGTACTGACGAAAACTCATTTGGAAATTTAAAACCTCTTTTTTAGAACTCAAATCATTCTAAAATCCGTTATTCATTTTAAATTGTCATCACCTTTAAAACATTATTTGTTGCGGAAGCATTTCATAAGTATTGCGAAAACGTAGTGTTTTGAAAACAGTTGTCGTTTTGGAAAACCGTGTTCTACTCTTAGTAGATATAAAATATAATAATCAAAAGTCCCAAATTAAAAGCTAGAAAATTTTGAGAGGCCTTATTACAAAATTAAAAACCTAAAAGTGAAATCTAAATTTAATAAAGTCAAATGCAAGACACAGCAGTCGTGTGGCAACCTCCAAGTCCCTCGCAGCACCATATCGTCTAAGGCTGGGGATTACTTGTACAGTTGAAAAGAAATGGTGAGTTTACAAAAATTCAGTGTGTAATCCCCTAACAGACAACAGAAATCAAAATATGCAAAACAGTCTAGGCCATAGCCTTATTCAGTAACAGAGCAGTCTGGGCTTTAGCCCTATACAGTAGCAGAGTAGGCCCAAGCCCATAATAGAATCAATATAGAGCAAATAAGTATCTCAACCCAATCTAACCAGCACACCACCCGTACCAGCCAACACACCATGTGGGGATTCGATCAACCCACCTAGCCAACACACCAATAACGCAGTGAAGCTGCTAAAAACAGAAAACATGGCGAAGCCACTAGAATCAGAATATGTGGGAAAACCATTAGTACAAAACTTCCTCCAAATCAATCCCCAACCCTATATAGTATGTCATGTCATAAATATTATGTCTATGCAAAGTCATACTCAGTGAAATCATTTAGGTAAATCATAAGCACATCAGTTATACAGAATATAAGGGAATAATCACCATTTTACCATACAAGGGTATTACAGTCATTTTACCTTACAAGGGCATTACGATCATTTTACCTTACAGGGGTATTACAGTCATTTTACCTATTTTAGGGTTTTAGCTCAGATAATGTCCTCTCCGAAGGTCTACAGTCACCTCGAGCAACACAAGTAACCTAAATGATCATAACGGTGTAAATGGGCCCAAAGCCCATTACTTGGCCCAAGTGGGCCCACACGCTCATGTGGCCCATTTAGCCCAAATGTGTTCGCACGCTCGTGAGGCCTCAAATACCAACATTTTAGTATTTTGACTTTTCAGCTTTTGTCGAATCATAGTCTAACAGGGGTATGATTACACACCTCTTTTGGCTTTGATAGTAATTGAGTGGTGTACGATTACACACCTATTCGCGAAAGCCTATGAATCACCCCTTGAACACCAACCTACATCATCCAAATTAATTATTCAGTCTTACAACTGTTAATATTCTCAGGAACTAAAACCATGATCTAACAGTCATCACCTACCACGATTAGATGATCTGGACTAATCCCTCCAAAATCGCCAGCAAAAACAACCCTTGCACCCTAGCGATAAACTGCACCATAATGGTTTCTTGTTAAAAGAATATTTCCCTAAAACCCATTTGAGTATTTGGTCAATACCTAAAACAAGGTGTCAAGTTTACCTTAACTGAATGATGAGAGATAGAAAAGTTCTATGGCTTCACGATCACCTTACTCCTTTGAGACCCCTAGAACCATTGCATAATGCACCACGAGGAACGAATAAGAATTGAAAATAGAATAAATAAGAGGAAAACATAACATTCAGCTTCCCCAAAAGCAAAGTTTCAATAAACAGATTAAATACATATGGAATTGATTGAATAGCAAAAGGGGATCTTACGAGTACTTACCGGTTACCTAAATATTTATGAAACCGATACCACCACACTCCAGCGTACCAAAACAATCCCACAACACTGAGTGGCAGACAAGAAACTGAAAGACAAGAAGAAGAAGAAATGGTCGACTTAGAGAAAATCGAAAGAAAGATTAAAATGACTTAGAGGAAAAAAAAAAGAGACTATATTAGGCTATCTTGAACAGAAGAGAAATAGTAAAAATGGTAAAGAAGAAGTTAAGAATGGGGACTTTGGCAAGGTAACAAAAATGTAACCTGAAGACAATGTCGACAAAAGTAAAAGAGTCCAAATGGTCACTTGAAAAAGTGGTACTGAGGAGACAAGAATCCAAAAACGTTAAAAGAACAAACCTAAAATTTTAGAGAGGAAAATCAGCTCCTACACATTCACAAATTGCCGAAAAAGCACAAAGTGAGTTCCCTAGCCGAATTTGCACAATCAAATTCCCTAATTCGGCTACAACTCTTCCAAGCTTCCAATTTTTTAATTCACTCCACCCTTTTCTCCATAATCCACTCCTTCAAATCCCCAACAACCAACATCCTATCCATTAATCCCCTTCCCTTTTACCAAGTCCACAACCACTCAATAGAGTTTTAGTCTACCATAAACACTTGCCGCCCCAAGTAGCAAAATAAATATCCTTTTGCATGCAATGGGATTCGAACCCAAGCCCTCTCAGTTGCTCAACACGTCACTTGCCACCAAGGCACAAGGCTCTTTTTATGACACATTTTACCCACAAATATTTATAAGACCTACAAGCTAAAGCCAAGGTTCACTTAAGGGGAAAAACTAAAATTTTTGCAAAAGCCTAGACTTGAACCCAGGCTTCTCAAACACTCCAAAACACACCCAAATCACTTAGCCAATAAAGCAAACATGAAATTTCTGCCACTTTCTTGCTGAACTAAAATATTTATGAACAGTCTCCTAACCGCTCCCATGCTCAAGGCCCAATACTTCTAGGCCCGATTTCGGGGCGTTACATGTAGTATATATATGTGGCTCGATGGTGTACTCTCTAAAATAGTACCTTATGGGTACCAATGAATATGAATTGATGGATCCTGATTCGTACGCCTCAAGTGTACTACTTATGTATCCATCGATAATTCAAATAAATTCAACAGGCAAGGTTTTGACAGGGGCAAATATAAATTTAAAACAAATTGACATGGAATGGTGTATATGATATGGAAATATGACATGAAAGAATATTACATGAAATGCAAGAAAATGATGATACATGACAAGTGATATACGAAATATGAGATGATGATATTTGTACATGAAAATTATTTGATGAGAATGTTCATTCTTGATTATAGACTTGTATACCTAGAGTGTACTAATCATGATTTTGATATTCCGATTAATATGTGTAAAGTTCTGATGCAAAATGATTTGAACTCAAAATGAACTATTATGAAATTATACTTGAAATAATGAGATGAATTATGTATGTTGAATGAATACATGATGTGAAAAGCATATGTGCTTGAAAACTTGATTATTGTTGGGCCCATACATGTCTTGATATTGCTATGGAATATATGACTAACAAGGGCAATGAGGATGTGTGTAGGGCTTGAGATCAAAGTGGTTGATTATACCTTACTTAGTTACCTCAAATAGGATGAAGGGTAAGTTAAGTATCGTGTTATACGAACTTACTAAGCATTTTATGCTTACTCTATTTTATTTTCCCCTATTTTAAAGTAATCAGATGCTCGTTGGGTTGGAAGCGGAGATCACTCACACTATTCATCGGCCCATGTCGGTATAGTATGGTAATTCAATTGTGTTTGTAATGGCATGTATAAGAGATGTTGGCCATATTGGCATGTAAATAAGCGATGCTTGTAATCTAGCCATTGGAATGGCTAGTAATGATTGTTTTGATATACTTGTAATGTCATCTCATGTTAGCCACATATATGTTAAGTAGTTGATCAAATTATGTCTAACATGAGGACATAACCAAGGTAATGTTGTAAACATGTATGCATGAAATGATATGCCATGATGATGGATGGAATATGCTTGATTAGAATGCTTGAAATGGTTAGTAATTGTATATGATGATATATCACGTTAAATGATAGAATCAATGTGAATAAAATGCTTGGATTTGTTGGGTTATGAATACAAGATGTGGTGTAGGATTATGGCAAAGTTTGGGGTGAGAAATAAATCTAGGAATGACTTTATTTTGTCTATACGGGTATACACATGGGCGTGTGTCTAGACCGTGTGTGACACATGGCCAAGTAACATAGGCATGTGGTTAGGCCATGTGTCCCCTGTACCTTAATTTTGAGAAACAAAATGCTCAAAATTGAGTACTCAGGTAGAGACACGGGTGTGTGTCTCAGCCGTGTGTGCCACAGGGCTTAGAACACGGGCGTGTGTCTTGGCCATGTGAAACCTACACCTAATTCGAATTGAATTAATTAACCACACAGCCTAGCACAAAGACGTGTGGCATGGCCGTGTGGCACAAGTCAGAGATCTACCTAGTTTTGAACATGGCCTTTAACATGGGCGTTCCCAGGTTCACACGGGTGTGTGAACCCTGCACCTGGGAAAATTTTGGAATTTTACAAAAAAAATCCCTGAGTTCCTAATTTAGTCCCGACTTGATTCTAATGCTCGTATTGGGCTTCGAAGGTCCGTTTAAGAGACATTATGAATGACCTCAATGAATAAATAGTAACTAGCAAAAAAATGTTCTGAATGTTCCGGTAATGCTCTGAAACCCTGTTCTGGAGATGGATATGGGTTAGGGGTGTTACAACCATTCTCTTGGATTTAGTTAATCATGTTAACCTTAGAAATCATATCACATAAGCCCATATCTTCCACAACATCTATAGGAGTTTCCATTTTTGGTTAAGATTTCAGAAACAAAACCAGAATTAGAAAAATTATCAACTTTTGTTAGACGACAGGAATTTAATAAAACCTGGAACAAAAGTTTATACGGTCTAATAAAAAACATAATAAAATAATGCACCAGGTAGGTAACTCTGAAAGAGAGGTGGTGAACTTGGCACGCTTGAATACCAAGTCTTTCAAAGAACCAATCCTAGACATGCACTCTCATATTGTCTTTTTAATTCACCGTTGATAAATTTCTTTTTATTTGGTGTAACAATTTTGAAGCTACAATTTAAGTTTTAACAATTTAAAGACACAATTAATGCACAATAAATAGAAATTTTAATTTCCAATTTATATTATCCTTTGAATTTGTTAAAAAGCAGAATTAATATTCTGAAACAAAATCAAAATCAATTCTATTGTAGCTTACTTTGAGCGTAAATTTCTCATTCTTCACTCGACCATTTTGAGCATATGATATATCGTTGTAAAGGTCTCATGGAGTAGAATATAAAACCATAATTTTATGATTCAACTTTCCACCTTTACTAATCGAGAATATGCCTCAAAGTTTCCAAAAATTACATATTTTCCAGCAGCTTCAAGTGTTATGGTGACGTACTCCTGAAACAGGTTTGGACCTTTTTTTTTTCAATTGAAAAATATCAAAACACAATTGTTTTAGAATTAAGTTTTGACCTCCTTTCTTTAGTTGGACAAGTAGGAGGACAACTTTATTTAGAACCGGTTTTGTATTCATTAAGATTTCTTTAAAAAGTTTTTGAAATTTTAGAGAGGGCTTCAAGTATACAAAATATTTCCTTTAGAGAATTTTTATATTTCTAAATTTGTGAATGTGTAAAATGACTTGAGGGTGACTCCCTTTTATAATGCTAGTGTAACACCCCTAACCCGTATCCGTCGCTAGAATAGGGTTATGGAGCATTACCAGGGTTTACGGATCAAATAGATAGAAATTTCAAACATTTAATAACATATCAATATTTATAATAAAATCAATCAAAATCATATATACTATCCCTCATACAAGCCTTCAAGGCCCTAAATACGCATCAGAAACAAGTCGGGACTAAATTAGAAACATATAGAACTTCATGGAAAAAGATAGAAAAAATCACAATATAGGGGTCACACGTCCATGTGGTTAGGCCATGTGACTCACACGGCCGAGAGACACGCCCGTGTCTGAGGCCGTGTGCTAGGCCATGTAATAGCCTGATTGTAACCGTTTAAAAACTACAGGGGACACACAGCTGTGCCACATGGCTGTGTCACACATGGCTGAGACACATGCCCATGTCTTAGGCTGTGTGGACAAGAAAATTACCACTTCTAAGCCATTTCTTTCACCCTTTCAAGCATAAACCAATAAGAATTTGTACATGTATACTGGAACAGCCCATTTTTAGTCAAAATGAACAGTGGTTTCGGGACTACAAATCCGAAGTTGAAATAATTATATTGTTATTAGTTTGAGGTCTATAGCATGATAGAATAATTGTGTGAAAATTTCGTTAAGAAATTTTATCATTTAAATGCTTAATTTGATAAAAAGGACTAAATCACGTAAAGTAAAAAAGTGAAGTTCTATTAGCTAAGGGTGTCTAATAGCTATGAAATATTAAAGTGGAAGTCTTTATGTGGTAATTAGACCATTGTTAATGTTAGTGGATATTTCAGGACATATATTAAGTGATTTTAATGGTTTATTAACAAGGTTAAAAAGGTAATTTAGTAAAATAAATAAGTAAAATAATAAAACAACAAAGCTATCATCTTTATCTAGTCTCTCCCACCGAAATTAAGAAGATAGAAACCTCCATGGATGCATGCTAGGTTCGGCCAAGGCATTTTTGCTCAAATAGGTACGATTTTTGTCCCATTTTTAATGATTTCTATATTTTTGGTATCTTTGCAGCTTAGTCTAGCTAGCCCAGGGACTAATTTGCAAAAATATTAAAGGTTTAGGGTTTTTCCATTAATGGATATAGGTGTATTTTGATGTTTGATTATAGAAAAATGTATGGTTGTTGTTAGATAAACAACATTTACAAAGTGATTTTTTGACAAAATTGTCATTTAGGGTTCTAATTGAGAAATGTTAAAATTTTGTGGTTAGATTGTGAAATAAATGAAAAATATGGGCTGCTGGGACTTAATTGAAATTCGGCTAGCATGGGTATAGGTTGAATTTAGTGAATTTGTGTTTTTATAAGCTAAGGACTAAACTGTAAAAATGTTTAAATATTAGGGGCAAAAGTGTAAAGTTGTCTTCATGTGTATTTTGGATTAAATTGAATTGAATGAAAATAAATAAGTTAATTTTGATTACATTTAGATCAAGAAAAGTGAAATTTGAATTTAGATCGGGGGAAAAATAAATTATCAGGCTAATCAACTTATTTCGCTATTTATGCAATCGAGGTAAGTTCGTATATTAATAAGCATTTGTATAATTGTGTTTTAAATGTTTTATTATTGAATTATTTGTGAATACGACCTTCTGAATATATTCAATGAAGATTTGGCATTGAGAAATCCCGGTTGAACCTTAGGAATAGATTGAGATACGAATGACATGTCATTAGGGGTTATGTGATTGGGTGTTGGTCCGTACGTCCTACCGGTGGCTGAGTTATCCGGCATGTGTTGTGGATTATCATCAACTTGTGTGAGCAGCACCGTGTAGCTTCGTCATGACCATCAGCTTGTGTGAGATTATGATTAATTATGTGATTGAATATATGTTAATCTTATAATTACATGATTTTGATGTATACTAGGTTATATTACTTGAATATGATTAAATGGTGAGTTTTACTTATTAACTATATGAGCTTACTAAGCTTTATAGCTTACATAGTAAAATCAAAGCTAACTCGGATTCGGGAATCGTCGGAGACTTCACCACACTATCAAGCTATCACTTCTGTACTTTTGAGTTTTGGTTATATGGCATGTATAGGAGTTATGGTCATTTTGATATATGTTAGTAATGGTTTTAGCCATTTGAGTTGGCTTGTAATGGATGAATGGTTTCTAATGTGTATAGCCATGTGACTTAGCTTATTTGGTTATGTTTGATAATGTTTGTATATATGTGCATATGGCTTATGTGTTTGATGAGAGATATGTGATGCTTGTTGATAATTAGAAATTAGGGATACTATATGGTTGAGATTTGAATTTGGTATATTTGTGAATTTAGGTAAAATAATGTATGTTTGAAAGTGACCATATTGATGTTTTGAGAATGTGAATTGTTGGTGTTGAAATGGTATGAATCGTGTTTGGTTGAGGTTGGTTGATTGCCTATTTTTGCCTTGTGTAGGTGCATGCAAATTTGGGTGGCAAGATGGCTTGGTACATAGTCTATTTTTGTCCACACGGGCAGAGACACGGGTGTGTGTCTCAGCCATGTGTGACATAAGGTCAAGTTACACGGCCGTGTGTCCCGTGTGTTGAATTAAAAATCAAGTCACTAAGCTCCACACGGCCTAGCACACAGACGTGTGACTTGGCCTTGTGGTATAAGTTAGTATACCCTACAGGTTTGGCATGGCCTAACACACGGCCTGGCATACGGGCGTGTATGGCCATTTCGAAGGGCATACGGGCTGGTCACACGGGCGTGTGGTTGGCCGTGTGACCCAAGTCAGAGAGTTACATAGGGTCGAACACGGGCTGAGACACGGCCATGTGATCCCATTTCGAATGTCCACATGGCCGTGTGAGACACACGGTCGAGGCACACGGACGTGTGTCCCCTGTATTTTGCAAAATTTTCTAAATGTTTCAAAAAAAATTTGAGTTATCAATTTAGTCCTGAACCACCCCGAATGCATGTTTTCGGCCTCGTAGGCTCATATTAGGGACAATGTGAATGATGTTGAATGATGACTGCATGAAATTTGAAAAAGTATGTTTAATTGTATACTATGTCTGGTATGTTTAATTGTATACTATGTCTGGTAATGCTCCGTAACCCTATTCCGGCGTTGAATACGGGTGAGGAGTGTTAGATATACAAGGCCTTTAAACATACTCAAATTATGCAAAGAATGACTAATCTCCATACCAAATGTTCATACAACCAATATGCCAAAAGACACCTCAATCATCAAGCATCAACTTATATATATACATGAGCATGTTTGTTTAAACCTTAACCATACATATCTAATTAATCTCAATACTATTTTCGTGCTATATCAAAAATAATCTCGCTACCTTTGACCATATTTATACCATTTACCAACTGACTTGTTTCCATACCAATACATAACACAATTGACACATACCAACCTTACCATATTAGGCATATCATATTCTAATCATGCACATCTATTCAAGACTTTTCCAAAACATATCATGTCTTGACCATATTGAGATCGATACAACATATACCAACTATGGTTATTTCTAAACATACATCAAATTGACCATATTAACCATAACCAACAAAATATCAATAGTACCTTAAGTACCTCAAATTCAAGGCAATATTTCATGCCATAATTATCAACCAAAATGACATATATATACCAAACTCATCAATTAAACATTAGACATAATTCACCTATACATGCCATTATAACCTTAACCAAGATATCAAAATCTACCAATATAATATTTGGATAGTGTGATAGATCTCTGACGAGCTTCGAACTTGATCAAGCTTCTGATAATCTGTAATGTAAGGGACAAACAACTACGTAAGCAATGAATGCTTAGTAAGCTTGTACAAACTTTAAACATAATATTCCAATTCAATAATAAACTTTATATGATAAATATAAAGCTATACCAAAGCCTCAAGTTTTATCAACTACATTACCACTAACTCATAAATGAGTAAGTCTATCAACATCATATATAAATTCATTCCTAACATAATAAGATTTTATAAAACATTTTACACCATCATTATATTTTCATAAAACTACGAATAACTTCATTTACTTACTTTCCATTCCATTTACTAAACATAAACTTAAATAACAACATCAATTAACTAATTAATATATTTATTCATAACATAGGTAAGCTCAACCATAACATATGTAATTTCTCATACATAAGTACATTATTCAACTCATCAATCCCTTTTTCATCATATCACATTTCAATTATGAACATACCATTTCATTTGTATAATACCATACATAAACATATACATCAATCATAATCTCAAGCTTAACATAAGCCTAATCACCATCATCGATACACAAGTTAGTGTATTTATGTATATAGCTCATTTGGAGTCAATCACATGATAAAAAATTTTATAAGAAATTACACCTTTTGAATCTTACCACCTTTTCATGAACATAAATATATTTCCATTTGGTCAATTACCATTTCAATGTATATCATTTCATACTATATTCAACTTACACATGCTATCATATTTTATTTGTTTCACAAATATCCCAATTCTTATACTTGCTATATAAATAACTTTTCACATATCAGACTACATTTCATTTTAACAATTGCATTATCCATTCCATATCCACTTCATGAGTACATAACTCATATATCTCATTTAATCACAACATATGTAACACCCCTTATCCGTATTCAACGCTGGAACAAGATACAAGGCATTACCGAACTCATATCACAAGCAAACATACAATCCTGAGTCATAAATTTTCATCCAAATTAAAATCATTTGCATTCAAACATAAAGTCCTTAATGTGAGCCTACAAGGACCAAAACATGCTTTGAAAGTGGTTTGGGACTAAACCAAACACTTAGGGAATTTTTACAAACTTAGAAAAATTTTTGCTATGAACAGGGGTCACATGCCCGTGTGCGCAGCCTGTGTGGTCACACACGCCTGTGTCTCTAACCCGTGTAACTCTCTGATTTGCAAGTCATGAACAAATTAAGGTCACACGGCCAAGTCATACGCCCGTGTGCTAGGCCATGTGGTTAATTTAATTTTTCATAAAATAGGTATAGACTTCACATGCCCAGGACACACGCTCGTGCCTGAGGCCGTGTCCCTCACACAGTTGAGACACACACCCGTGTCTCTACCCGTGTGCTCAATTTTAAGAATTTTGTTTCTCAAAATTAAGGTACAGGGGACACACAGCTGGAGCACATACCCATGGAGCAGACCGCGTGTCACACATGGCCTAAACACATGCTCATGTGTCTACCCGTGTCAACAAAATAAAGGCTATTTGCCAAGCCATTTGTCACCCTCATTTACACCTACACATGTACAAGTTGAAGGCATAATTCATAACACACTTGGACAACCAATATATCCACAAACAAGGCCAATTCATGTCATTTCATTTTCACACATGACATACTTACAACATCATATTCTACCAAACCAAATCAAACCAAACCCACATTTACAATTACCAACACACATACTTTTATCATGTAATAGCCCGATTTTGGGGCTAGTCGGAACAGTGGTTCTGGACCACGAATTCGACGTAGAAAAATTCATTTTTATTATATTTTTATGGTCTATAGTTTTAAAGAACTATTTTGTGAAAATCTCATTCGAAAATTTTGACGTTTAGGCACTCAAATTAGTCAAAAAGGACTAAATTGTAAAAAGTGCAAAAGTTGAGTTTTACTTATTAGATCATTGGATAAGTTAGTGTATAAAAATGGATATGAATAGGTCAATTTTCAAAGTTATGCTTTAAAGGCATTTTGGTCATTTGGTAAATAAAAGAATAAAAAGGGAAAATAAAGCCAAAATCTGCTCATCTGTCTTCAACCTTGGCTGAAAATTTGAAGAACACCATAGCTAGGGTTTCTTCAACTTTCAAGCTTGATAGTAAGTGCATCCTAGCCCCGTTTTTAATGCTCTTTACATTTTTTTAACTCGTTATCATTCGATTTACCTAGTTCTACCAATATTTTCAAGTAGAGTTCATGTTTAAAATTTACCCATGTGAGATATGCATGTATTTTGATGTTTTATGGAAGATATTATATGTTTAAGGGGTGATAAACAACTTTTACTAAGTGATTTTTAGTAAAAATGCATGAAAAGGACTTATTTGTAAAAGTTGTAAAAATGGGTAGTAAAAATGTGATTTGATGAAAAATAAAAACTGTTATGAGCATGATTTAGGTTCGGTTAGGCTTGGGTAACAAATAAAATGGATACATTTCATTTTACAAGCTGAAGGACTAATCTGTAAAAATGTGAAAAGTTAAGGGCAAAACTGTAATTTTAGCATAATGTGATTTTCGAGCAGCATTGAGTAATGTGATAATTAAATAATTTAAAATTTCTACTATAGATCAAGAAAAAAGATGTTTGGACCTTGATCAGGGAAAAAACAAGGTTATTGACGATTAAGTCTATTTCTTACTATTTTGTACCGAGGTAAGTTTGTGTGCAAATAATGCAATGTTGTATTATGTATTTAATGTTTAATATCACATAAATTGTATGATTGTTTCTATGGAAATATTCAACGAATTTTTGATGATGAGAAAATCTCAGTTGAACTTTAGGAATAGTTTAGGATACAAGTGACATGTCACTAGGAAACCATGAGTTATGTGATTTATGTAAATCCAGGTGCTGATCATGTACGTCCTACCGGTGGCTGGGTAGTCCGGCATGTGTTGCGGATACTTGACAGCTTGCGTGAGCATCCCGTGTAGCTACGTCTTGACTAACAGCTTGTATGAGTAGGCCTGTGATTAGCTCGTGTGCGAGCCCTATGTGTTATGATATATGAGGTAGCATTGGCTACATATGTGGCACTTATGTGCAAGACTTTCCATGTCTCTGATAATATTTCAAGTGTGCAATGGGTAATCCGAAGAGTATGTCAAAGATGATAAAGTATGCAACTATGTTATGAGTTGGTACAGGTATGTATGTAAAACTCATGAGTATGGGCTTTAATATGAGATGAACTCTTGGTAAGAATGCTAATGAGTAAGTTAAGCCTACGATACATGATGATAATTATGTTAACTTATGTTGAGTAGTTATATGATTAATGTATGATTTATGTTACTTATTAGTTGCATGCAAACTTACTAAGCTTAAAAGCTTACTCCCCTTTTTCTTTCCATTCCTTATAGTGTCACCAAGCTAGCTCGAGGATCGAGAAACGTCGGAGCTCGATTCACACTATCAAACGAATATTTTGAATATGGTATGAATAGGGACTTGGTCATTTTGTTACATGTCATATTGATTTAGCCAAATGTGTTGGCATTGTAATTTTTAATGATTCATTTTGTACATGGTCTTTGGAAGTCGGCTAGTATTAATCTTATTGGTCATTGGTATGTTTATGTGATGACACTTATCATGAAGATGAAATTAGCATGAATGGAAAGGAAAGTATGTGATGTTTATGCATGATAGATGTTAGTATGTGCAAATGATGTATTGATATCTTGTTTGTGGCTGATTTGGTTGTATGTATATGCTTGGATTGGTGATGCTTATTGTTGTGTAGGTTGGTGGAAGTAAGGGTGGCAAAATGGCTTGGTAAATAGCCTTATTTTATCCACATGGGTAGAGACACAGCAGTGTGTCTCAGCCGTGTGAACGACACGGCCTAGGGACATGGGCGTGTGTCCAGGGCGTGTGAAGTCTGCACCTATTTTATGAAAAATTTTCAAAATTAAATTCGCCACACGGCCTATCACACGGGCGTGTGACTTGGCCGTGTGACTTCCTTTGGTGCGTACCGTCATAAACAGTGAGTTACACGGGTTAAGGACATGGGCGTATGTGACCACACAGCCAACCCACACGGGCCTGTCCCAAGCCACACGGGCGTGTGATCCTGTTTTGATGAAAAATTATCGAAGTGTCATAAAATTTCCTAAAGTTCTTGATTTAGTCTCGAACCACTTCCAAAGCATGTTCTGGGCCTTATAGGCTCGTTTTAGAGACGATAGGAATGTATGTGAAAGGTTTTAAATTTGGATGGAAATTTACGTCTTGGTTTTGTATGTTTGCTTATGTTTAAGTCCGGTAATGCCTCGTACCCTGTTCTGGTGTCGGATATGAGTAAAGGGTGTTGCATTTAGTGGTATCAGATCTATGGTTTAGTCGATTCTCAGACTAACGTAGCATGTGTTTGAGTCTAGCTATACATGCCATATATAAATTGTGATAGTGTGACGACTCCTGACAATTTTAAACTGTGTTTTCATATAGTAATGAATCCTGATCGAGCTGTGACAGATGATGTAGAAAGTAATGCGTCGACTCCTGCCCAAGGGACAGTGTCAGTTGAGAGTAGACCCGTAACTGTGTGTTAGGGAGGAGAGGCTCGGGAAGCCTTCTTCCAGATGATGAACGAGTGGTTCTTAGGGTTCGTTCGAACATACCCTGCTGCTTAACAACAACATGCTCCACCCCCTTTTAATCCTCAACCTGTCCCCATAGTGCCTCAAGTTATGGACTTTATGAGATTGAATGGAACTCTGGTTGATAAAATCAGAAAGCAAGGGGCTGAAGAATTTAGAGCAAATGCCGATGATGATCTCGAAAAGGTAGAATTTTGGCTCGAGAATTCTATTAGAGTATTCGATGAGTTATCTTACAGACCCGATAAATGCTTGAAATGTGTTATATCTTTACTAAGGGACATGGCATATCACTGGTGGAAAACACTAGTATCTGTGATTCCGGAAGAGAGGGTTACATGAGAATTCTTTTAGGAGAAATTCCAAAAGAAGTATATCAGTAAGCGATTCATTGATCAAAAGCATAAAGAATTTCTTGAGCTGAAACAGAGTCACATGTCAGTCACTAAATATGAAAGAGAGTTTGTTCAGCTCAGCAAGTATGCTAGAGAATGTGTTTCCTCCGAAGATATTATGTGTAAAAGGTTTGAAGACGGGCTCAATGAAGACATCAGATTGGTAGTGGATATTCTTAAGCTGAAAGAATTTGTTGTGCTCATTGAGCAGGCTTGTAAAGCAGAGGAACTGACCAAAGAAAAGAGAAAAGCTGAGTTTGAGGCTAAATAAGCAAGAAAGAGACCGATGGGCAAGTCGTTCCAATCTCAGTTTAATAAATCTAAAGAGATGCATTCTCGTTCTCATGCTTCAGTTGGGTTCTCAAATAGAAAGCGTGGGAATCAGTATTCGAGTTATGAAGCTCAGACTATTTTTATTGCGAGCATTGGTAATCGACCTAATAGATCTGGATGCCCATATTGTGGAAGATGTCACCCCGATAAGTATCGAATGAATGATCGAGCTTATTTCAAGTGTGGTTCCCAAGATCATTTCATTAAAGATTGCCCTGAGATGACTAAAAAAGAAAAGTTTCAGAGTACAAGGCCGAGTAATACTGCTTCTAGAGGGAGACCCCCGAGAAATACCGAGAATGGAGCCAGCAGCAAAAATGTGACGAAGGATTTAGCTGCAAGATCTAAAGCTCGAGCACTTGCTAGGGCTTATGCCATTCTTGCTCATAAAGACACATCTTCTCCCGATGTTATCACCACTACTTTTTCTTTTTATAATACTAATGTTATTACTTTGATTAACCCAGGATCTACCCATTCATATGTATCCATGAATTTGATAATTAGTAAGAATATACCTGTTGAATCTACGAAATTTATGATTAAGGTGTCAAACCCTTTAGGCAATCATGTATTAGTTGATAAAGTATGCAAGAAATGTCTTTTGATGATTAGAGTCATTGTTTTCCTGCTGACTTGATGTTGTTGTCGTTTGATGAATTAGATGTTATATTGGATATGGATTGGTTGAATATGCATGATGCTATAGTAAATTATAGATGGAAAGTCATTGAACTGAAATGTGAAAATGATGAAATCCTTTGAGTTGAATCAGATGAGTCAGATAGATTGCCAATTGTGATTTCTTTGATGTCTGCTTAGAAATGTATAAGAAAAGATTGTGAAGCCTATCTTACCTATGTGTTGAATACAAAAGAATCTAAATTGAAAATAGAATCAGTTCTACTAGTGTGTGAATATCCGGATGTGTTCTCGAAAGAATTGCCAGATTTGCCTCCGATTAGAAAAGTTGAGTTTAGTATTGATTTGGTCCCTGGGACTACACCGATATCGATAACTCCGTATAGGATGGCTCCGGCTGAATTGAAAGAATTGAAAGCTCAGTTACAAGAGTTGATAGATAAGGGTTTTACGAGACCAAGTTATTATCCCTGGGGTGCTCCAGTATTATTTGTAAAGAAGAAATATGGATCTATGAGATTTTTCATTGATTATCGACAACTTAATAAAGTGACCATAAAGAACAAGTATCCCTTACCGAGAATTGATGACTAGTTTGATAAGTTGAAAGGGACAACAGTGTTTTCAAAGATAGATCTGAGACCTGGATACTACCATTTACGAGTTAAAGAGTCGGATGTGCCAAAGAATACCTTTAGAACAAGGTACGGGCACTATGAATTTCTTGTTATGCCTTTCAGACTAAGAAATGCTCCTGCAGTTTTTATGGACTTAATGAATAGAATTTTTCGACCATATTTAGATAAGTTAGTGGTTGTTTTTACTGATCTATTCTCGAGATGAGACAAAGCATGCAAAACACTTGAGAATTGTTCTGCAGACCTTGAGAGAAAAACAGTTGTATGCTAAGTTTAGTAAAAGTGAATTTTGGCTTTGAGAAGTCAAATTTTTGGGACACATTGTTTCAGGTGATGGTATCTGAGTTGATCCGAGCAAGATTTCTACTATTGTTGAGTGGAAACCACCAAATAATGTATCTGAGGTTAGAAGCTTTTTGGAATTAGCCAGTTATTACAGACAGTTTGTTAGAGGATTTTCTATGATCGCTACTCTTATGACGAGATTGCTACAAAAGGATGTTAAGTTCGAGTGGTCTGAAAAATGTCAGCAAAGTTTCGAGAAATTGAAGGCATTATTGATTGACGCACCAGTTTTAGTGCAACTTGAATCAGGGAAAGAGTTAGTAATTTATAGTGATGCATCATTGAATGGATTAGGATGTGTGTTGATGCAAGAGGGCAAAGTGATATCTTATGCCTCGAGACAACTGAAACCGCACGAAAAGAACTACCCAACACATGATTTATAGTTGGTTGCCATTGTGTTTGCCTTAAAGATTTAGAGACATCATTTGTATGGTGAGAAATGTCATGTCTTTATCGATCATAAAAGTTTAAAGTATCTGATGACTCAAAAAGATCTGAACTTGCGACAACGAAGATGGCTTGAGTTATTAAAAGACTATGAGCTTGTGATTGATTATCATCCAAGAAAGGCGAATGTAATGGCCGATGCTTTGAGCAGGAAATCTTTGTTTGCTTTGAAGACCATGAATACATAGTTGATTTTATACGATAATGGTTTGATTCTAGCTGAGTTGAGAGCTAGACCGATGTTTCTTCAGCAGATTTGCAAACTCAAAAGTGTGACAGTGAGTTACAAACCAAGAGAATTCAGTGTGAATCGAGCGATGACTCAAAATTTCAATTTAAATCCGATGATTGTTTGAGATTTCGAGGTAGGATATGTGTTCCTAAAGATATAGAGTTGATTTATAAGATTCTTAATGAGGCACATAGTGGTTGTTTGTCTATTCATTCGGGCAGTACAAAAATGTATTATGATTTGAAGAAAATGTATCGGTGGTCAGGCATGAAACGAGGTATCTCAGAGTTTGTTTCAAAATGTTTGATTTGTCAACAAGTAAAGGCTGAACACCAAGTACCCTCGGGTTTACTTCAACCTGTGAGGGTTCCCGAGTGGAAATGGGACAGAATTACCATGGATTTTGTGACAGGCTTACCTTTGACTCTGAAAAAGAAGGATTCCATTTCGGTTATCGTGAACATATTAACAAAATCGACTCATTTTATACTGGTACGTACTTATTATTACTTGATAAGCTTGTTGATTTGTACATTGCTAAAATTGTTCGACTTCATGGAGTACCTATTTCTATTATATCGAATAGAGATCTGAGGTTCACTTCACGGTTTTGGAAAAAGTTGCAAGAAGCTTTAGGTACAAAATTAAATTTTAGTACATCTTTCCATCCACAAATCGATGGTCAATCCGAGAGAGTAATTCAATTTTTAGAAGATATGCTCCGATGTTGTGTTCTAGAACTCCAAGGTAGTTGAGAAAAATATCTACCATTAGTTGAATTTGCCTACAATAATAGCTTTCAATTGAGCATAAAAATGGTGCCTTATGAGGCATTGTATCACCGAAAATGTCAAACTCCATTGTACTGGACAGAGCTTAGAGAGAATCAGATTCACGGGGTTGACTTAGTTAGAGAAACTGAAGAAAAAGTAAGGGTGATCCGTGATTGTTTGAAAGCTGCTTCAGATAGACAAAAGTCGTACGCGGATTTGAAAGGAAAAGAGATTGAATTTTAGATTGGTAATTAGGTTTTTTTGAAAGTATCTCCATGGAAGAAAATTCTAAGATTTGGTCATAAAGCCAAGTTAAGTCCGCGATTTATTGGGTCGTATGAGATTACCGAAAGAATAGGACCGGTAGCATATCAATTAGCTTTGTCATCTGAGTTGGAGAGGATCCACAACGTCTTTCATGTGTCTATGTTGTACCGTTACACATTAGACCCTTCGCATATGATTTCCCCGACAAAAGTTCAGATTCATTCGGATATGACTTACAGTGAGGAACCGATCAAGATATTAGCCCGGGAAGTAAAACAATTGAGAAATAAAAGTATAGCTCTTGTGAAAGTGTTGTGGCAAAGACATGGGGTTGAAGAGGCTACTTGGGAGCCCGAGAAGGCAATGATAAAATAGTACCCAAACCTTTTTTTGGTAAGATTTTCGGGGACAAAAATCCCTAAAAGGGGGAGAGTTGTAACAGCCTAATTTTGAGGCTAGTCAGAACAGTAGTTTCGGGACCACGAATCCAACGTAGAAAAATTCATTTTTATTATATTTTTACGGTCTATAGTTTTATAGAACTATTCTGTGAAAATCTCATTCGAAAATTTTGACGTTTGGGCACTCAATTTAGTTAAAAAGGACTAAATCGTAAACAGTGCAAAAGTTGAGTTCTACTTATTAAAGGTTTCCAATTGCTTTGAGATTTTAAATTAGAACTCCTTAGTTGATAATTTGACCATTGAATAAGTTAGTGAACAAAAATGGACATGAACAGGTAAATTTTCAAAGTTATGCATTAAGGGCATTTTGGTCATTTGGTAAATAAAAGAATAAAAAGGGAAAATAAAACCAAAATTGGCTCATCTTTCTTCAACCTTGGCTAAAAATTTGAAGAACACTAAGCTAGGGTTTCTTCAAGTTTCAAACTTGATAATAAGTGCGTCCTAGCCTCATTTTTAATACTCTTTACATTTTTAAAGTCGTTATCATCCGATTTACCTTTCTACAAATATTTTGAAGTAGGGCTCATGTTTAAAAATTTACCCATGTGAGACATGCATGTATTTTTATGTTTGATGCAAGATATTGTATGTTTAAGGGGTGATAAACAACTTTTACTAAGTGATTTTTAGTGAAAATGCATAAAAAGGACTTATTTGTAAAAGTTGTAAAAATGGGTAGTAGAAATGTGATTTGATGAAAAATACGGACTGTTATGAGCATGATTTAGGTTTGGTTAGGCTTGGGTAACAAAGAAAATGGATACATTTCATTTTACCATCCTAAGGACTAATTTGTAAAAATGTGAAAAGTTAGGGGTAAAACTATAATTCTACCATAATGTGATTTCTAGGCAGTATTGAGTAATGTGATAATTAAATAAGTTAAAATTTCTATTACAGATCAAGAAAAATGAAGTTCAGACCTTGATCGAGGGAAGAACAAGGTTATTGATGATTAAGTCCATTTCCTACTATTTTGTACCGAGGTAAGTTTGTGTGTAAATAATGCAATGTTGTATTATGTATTTAATGTTTAATATCATATAAATTGTATGATTGTTTCTATGGAAATATTCAACGAAGTTTCGACGATAAGAAAATCTCAGTTGAACCTTAGGAATAGTTTAGGATACAAGTGACATGTCACTAGGAAACCATGAGTTATGTGATTTATGTGAATCCGGGTGCTGATCATGTTCGTCCTACCGGTGGCTGGGTAGTCCGGCATGTGTTGCGGATACTTGACAGCTTTTGTGAGTAGCCCATGTAGCTACGTCTTAACTGACAGCTTATGTGAGTTGGCCGGTGATTAGCTCATGTGCGAGCCTTATGTGTTATGATATATGAGGTAGCATTGACTACATATGTGGCACTTATGTGCAAGACTTTCCACGTATCCGATAATATTTCAAGTGTGCAACGGGTAATCCGAAGAGTATACCAAAGATGACAAAGTATGCAACTATGTTATGAGTTGGTACAGGTATGTATGTAAAACTCATGAGTATGGACTTTAATATGAGATGAATTCTTGGTAAGAATACTAATAAGTTAAGCCTAAGATACATCATGATAATTATGTTAACTTATGTTGAGTAGTTATATGATTAACGTATGGTTTATGTTGTTTATTAGTTGCATTCAAACTTACTAAGCTTAAAAGCTTACTCCCATTTTTCTTTCCATTCCTTATAGTGTCGCCAAGCTAGCTCAGGGATCGAGGAACATCGAAGCTCGATTCACACTATCACGATTGTTTTGGGTATACTTGGTTTCAATATTTTGAATATGTCATGTATAGGGACTTGGTCATTTTGTTACATGTCATATTGGTTTAGCCAAATGTGTTGCCATTGTAATGGTTAATGATTCATTTTGTACATGGCTTTTGGAAGTCGGCTAATATTAATCTTATTGGTCATTGGTATGTTTATGTGATGACGCTTATCATAAAGATGAAATCAGCATGAATGGAAAGGAAAGTATGTGTTGTTTATGCATGATAGATGTTAGTATGTGCAAATGATGTATTGATATCTCAAAAGGTATAAAATCGTCGGTACCCAAAATAACAAATTGATAGTGTGATGCGATCTCCGACGATCTCCAATCCGAGCTAGCTTGGTGACACTATAAAACATGAAAATAAAATAGAGTAAGCTATATAACTTAGTAAGCACGTATGTAAGAAATAAGCAAACCCTACCATACATTAATTATGCAAGTAATATAATATAAGATAATACAATTTACCATAACCTTATGATCATAATTCATTTCCATCACAACTTACCTTGATATTGTCATTTCATGAATTAATAATCATAAGCTTTCAGTACATATTTGTACCATCTCATAATAATTCATACTTAGTCTCATCGTTGTCATGCCCAATGAACCACTCGAAATAACAAATTTGGATACTTGGGAAACCTTGCACAGAAGGTGCCACATGTGTAGCCATTGCTACCTCTATCTCATAACACATATATGCTCGCTCTCGAGCCAACAACGGGTCTGCTCAAACAAGCTGTCAGTCAAGATGTAGTTACTCGGTGCTGTTCACACAAACTGTCAAGTAGCCGCAACATATGTCAATATACTCAACCACCGGTAGGACGTACAAGACCAGCACCCGGATCACATAACATATGTAACACCCCCTACCCGTGTCCAACATCGAGACAGGAAACGAGGCTTTACCAGACTTAAACGCAAACAATCATGTAGTCCGAGCTATAAAATTTTGTTCAAATTTAAAACTTTTCAATTTCTATCTTAAAGTCCCTTATTTGGGCCTACGAGGCCTTAAATGTGCTATGAAAGTAATTAGGGGCTAAACTGGGAACTTTGGAAAGTTCGAGAAAACTTATAATTTTTTTTCTCATAAAATAGGGTCACACGCCCGTGTGGACACAAGGGCACACCCGTGTGTCATCAACCCGCCCGTGTCCTCAGGCCGTGTAACTCTCTGTTTATGATGTCAGCACACAATTTGAACCACATGGCCAGCCCACACACCGTGTCACCAGGCCATGTCCCTCACACGGATGAGACACACAGTCGTGTCTCAGCTCATGTGGCCAACAGTTAGGCTATTTTCCAAGCCTTCATGTTACCCATAATCCCTTACATCTTTATACATGTCATAACCACAGTTCATAGAAACATTTTAATGATTAAAGCACTCTTTATTAAGACGCAACATGACGTTTTCGAGGCATCATACACATTTACATATTCTTCACATTATACCGATTCTAGGCATACCAAATCTTATTTATTTGACCAAGTCAAATACTTGACCACAGATTCTCTTATACTATGATTATCAACTTATCCATCCAACATTCACGTTCAAGGCATTATAATCTTACTTGCCCTATTATACATTTACCATGGTCATGACCACTTCGAATGGTCATGAAGCATTCATCACACATGCATGTCACAACACCAATCATGCATGACCAACCATCATGTTCACATCATTTCATCACAAACATTATAACATAGCATGGATAGATAAATTTACAAACCATACTCAATATGAGCCCCACCCTATGGCCATATACAAATGAATCAAAATAAGCCAATACATTTGGCCAAATCATAGAACACATATCATAAAAACTAATCCCTACACATATCAAAGTAAGCTTTACGCTTAGTAAGCTCGCATGAAAAATAATAAGCAATATGGTAATATGCTATTTTTCAATTTCCCCCTTTTTATTCAAAATCCAGATAAGTTGTTTTCTCGAGTCGCAGTCATTAAATTATTTATATCTAGGGCTACAGAACTCCAAATTAATATCTGTTAATTTTCCCAGAAACTAGACTCACATATCTTTTTACCATAAAATTTTCAGAATTTTTGGCCTAGCCAATAAGTACAGTTTTTTCCTTAAAGTTTCCCCTGTTTCACTATCTGACAGTTCCAACTTCTCTTCACTACGAATTAATTATCTCATAGTACGGAACTCGGATGATACTTCCATCTATTTCCCTTGAAAGTAGACTCATTTTATATCCCATAATCATTTTTTTACAATTTTTAATGATTTTCCAAAGTTAAGACAGGGGAGTCCAAGATCACTCTGACCCTATTTCACAAAAATTTAAATATCTCATCATATGAGATTCCTTTTCTTACACCATTTCCTTTATCAGAAACTAGACTCGATAAGCTTTAATTTCATATTTTACTCAGCCTCTAACTTAATTTCCATTATTTTTGGTGGATTTTCAAAGTCAAACTGCTACTATTGTTCTAATCTGTCTTAGTGCAACATAATGATAACCATCACAAATTTTGTCATAGAAATTATTCTCGTAAATATCATTCATTCATTTGCACTCTTATCACAAGTCCATTTCATTTCACATGGCAACACATGCTCATGGGTTTTGAGTACGTACTTGTGCTATCTCTTAGCACAGCCACTCATCCAAACATGACAATCATATACATCACACTAGTATCATCTAAGCATAGATTAGTTTATTATTTCGAGTATTTCTATTCCATTTCTCATATTAATTCCCATTGAATTCCTCAGAATCTCGATGGATATCACATTTATCGTCAAGTCATGCAAGTGATCATTTCAAGTGCACACTCCCGTAAACCTCACTCATTACGGCGAGATTACCAGTCTAGGCTAAATCCCCCGTATCATAACTCACAGAGTGTTGTCAGGATTACCAGTCCAAGCTAAATCTCTTACAATGACATACACTCTCATAAGCTCAGATCTGAATTACCAGTCTAGGCTAAATTCAGTCATTAATTGGCTTACCCGTTCGGCCTAAATCCTTAATGTACCCATATTCTTCAGGAGGCTCGATCACTTAAGGAACACCCGTCCAGGCTAGATCCTTTCTATATTGAGATCAATGGATTACCTGTCCGGGATAAATCCTTTTCTGCAACATATGCAGGATCTCATGTCATGTAAACAACGATTTATCCATCAAATATCATTTTTTATTCAACCGGGATTTTCTCTTTCAATCAAGTATGTCAATATGCATAGATGATCCTGCAATGTACATTCAATTCAACACATTTTCATGTTTATTTGGGCATTAATCCATACAATAAAAATAACATATCACCTAGTTTTCATACAAACTCATTCATCTCATTTAAAATGTCAATTTCAATATAATTATAGCAAGATATATTTCATGTATAGCAATAATAACATGAATAATATGCTTATTAAATCACGCGAACTTACCTCGAATATGGAAACGGCAAAATTACCATTTTAGTCCAAAACTTGTATTTTCCTGATTTAAGCCTGAATCTCGATTTCCTTGATCTACCATTTCAAATATAGCCTATTTAGGACTCACATTATTGAAATTGATCCAAAATCATATTTTGGAAAAATTACATTTTTGCCCCTAGGCTCGTAAAGTGATTTTTATTCAATTTTCCCATTCTATAGGCCTAGCCGAACCATTTTCATAACTATAAAAAACTACAATTCTCATCATAACACCCTTTTATACCATTTTTACAACTTTTACAAAACGATCATTTCGGACGTTTTTGTCGAAAATCGCTTAGTAAAAGTCGTTTATTTAACACCAAACACTCATTTTCTATCATTAGACATCAAAATACAAGCATGTCACTCATGGGTAAATTTTTAAACATAAACCCTAGCTCAAAATAATGGTAGAAATGAGTAGATCATGTTACCGGGACTTCAAAAATGTAAAAAAAAAAAATTAAAAACGGGGGTCGGGATCACTTACAAATGAGCTTGGAAGCTTGAACCAAACCCTAGCCATGGTGTCCATGCTACTTTCAGCTGGATGGAGAAGATGATAGCCAATTTTGGCTTATTTTCCCTTTTTAATTCTTTTAATTATTAGATTACCAAAACACCCCTAACTTAAAAATATTTTATTACACCCATTTCATGTCTATTTTTATCCAACAATTAACCAATGGTCTAATTACCATTTAAGTACCTCTAATTTAAAAACTCATAACAATTGGACACTTCTAACATGTGGAACTCAACTTTTGCACTTTTTACAATTTAGTCCTTTTGACTAAATTAAGTGCCCAAACGTCAAAATTTTCGAACGAAATTTTCACGAAATCATTCCGTGAAATCATAGACCATAAAAATATAATAAAATTAAATTTTATTATGTCGGATTTGTGGTCTCGAAACCACTATTCCGACTAGGCTGTAATTCGGGATGTTACAACATAAAACCCTAATGACATGTCACATGTATCCTAATCTATTCCTAAGGTTCGATTGGGATTTCTCACTTGCCAAATTATCGTCAAATATTTCTGTAAGATCGATTTCACAATTCATGCATAAATTAAAGCAATTAAAATACATTTAAAGTAAAGCTTAAACATATGAACATACTTCGGTTACAAAAATGGCCAAAATGACCTATTCGTCAAATACTTTATTTTTCCCCCGATCTACACCTGAACTTCATTTTTCTTGATCTATAATACCACATTTAACTTATTTAATCATCATATTATTCAATTCAGCCCAAAAACACATTTATGGCAAAATTTATATTTTTTCCCTAACTTTTTAACTTTTTATAATTTAGTCCCTAGGATCGTAAAATGAATTTCATTCAATTTCATCACAACCCAAGCCTAGCCAATTGTTATTTATGCTCATAACAGCCCACATGTTTCATTTATTGACACTTTTCTACACATTTTATAGACTTTTAAAAATAAGTCCCTATTTGATGTTTTTACCGAAAATCACTTTTCAAAAGTTATTTAACAAACAACAAATAACAAAATACAAGCATATTCAACATGGGTAAAATTTTAAACTTTAACTTTCTTTCAAATTAGTCCTTGAAATAGCTAAATCAAGTTACAACGATCTCAAAAATATAAAAATCGTTAAAAATGGGACAAGAACGAACTTACAATCGAGCTTGGAAGCTTGGCCAAAATCCAGGCTATAGTTTCTCCCAAAATTTTGGCTTTATGGACTAAATTGAAGAAGATGACATCTTTTATTTTAGTTAATTTGTCTTTATTTACTAGATTACCAAAATGCCCTTCACTTAAACTTTGAAATTTTTCCTAACCATATCCATTTTTGTCCATACTAAGATATAATGGTCTAATTACAATTTAAGGACCACTAATTTAAAATTTCATAACAATTTACTACCTTTAGCCTATAGAACTCAAATTTTGCACCTATTGCAGTTTAGTCCTTCTAGCCAAATTGGACACTCAATCGATAAATTTTATTAATGAAATTTTCACACAATTATTCTATCATATTGTGGACCTTAAAGAAACAATAAATTAAATACTTCTACTTCAGATTTGTGGTCTCGAAACCACTGTTCCAATTTGACCCAAAAACGAGCTGTTACGACTCTCCCCCTTTAGGGATTTTCGTCCTCGAAAATCTTACCAAAAAATAGGTTAGGGTACTATTTTCTCATAGCTTCCTCGGGTTCCCACGTAGCCTCTTCGACCCCGTGTCGTTGCCACAAAACTTTCACTAGAGCTATGCTTTTGTTTCTCAATTGCTTAACCTCTCGAGTTAACATTTTGATTGGTTCTTCACCATATGTAATATCAGGTCGAATCTCAATCTCTGTCGGTAAGATTACATGTGATGGATCTGATTGATACCGTCGCAACATTGACACATGAAATACATTGTGGATCCTTTCTAATTCTATCGGCAAAGCTAGTCGATATGTCACTTGCCCTATTCTTCTAGTAATCTTATACGGCCTAATGGAATGCGGACTCAACTTACCCTTGCGACCAAATATAAGATTTTTCTTCCACGGAGATACTTTCAGAAACACTTTATCACCAACCTGAAATTCAATATCCTTTTGTTTCAAATCTGCGTACGATTTCTGTCGATCCGAAGTTGCTTTCAAACAATCAAGAATTACTTTCACTTTCTCTTCGGTTTCTCTAACCAAATCAACCCCGTGAATTTGTTTCTCACTGAGCTCAGTCTAGTATAGTGGAGTTCGATACTTGCGACCATGCAATGCTTCATACGGTGCCATCTTAATACTTGATTGAAAATTGTTATTATGAGCAAATTCGACTAAGGGTAGATATTTCTTCCAACTACCTTCAAATTCTAGAACACAACAATGAAGCAGATCTTTGAGAATTTGAATCACTCTCTCATATTGATCGTCGATTTGTGGATGAAATGCAGTACTAAAATTCAACTTTGTACCCAATGCTTCTTTCAATTTCTTCCAAAATCGCGAAGTAAACCGCGGATCTCTATCCGAAATAATAGAAGTAGGCACTCTGTGCAATCTAAAAATTTCAGCAATGTACAATTCAGCTACCTTATCAAGTGAGTAATCGATACATACTGAAATGAAATGAGCTGATTTCGTCAATCTATCAACAACGATCCATACAACATCTTTCTTTTTCAGAGTCAGAGGTAACCCCGATACGAAATCCATCGTAACTCTATCCCACTTCCATTCGGGTATGGTCACAGGCTGAAGTGAACCCAAAGGCACTTGATGTTCGGCTTTCACTTGTTGACAAATCAAACATCTCATCACAAACTTTGAAATGTCTCATTTCATACCTGACCAGCAATACAATTTCTTTAGATCATTATACATCTTTGTACTTCCAGGATGGATAGACAAACAACCATTATGTGCCTCATGAAAAATTTTCTGAATCAGTTCAGTATCTCTCGGTACATAAATCCTACCTCAAAACCTCAAACAATCATCAGATCCAATCTAATATTATGAATCACTATTCGTTTCGCATTGAACTCTTTTAGCTTGCAACTCATTATCACCTTTCTGAGCTTCGCAAATTTGCTGAAGAAATACTGGTCTAGCTTTCAACTCGGCCAAAATCGATCCATTACCAGATAAGGTTAGTCGTGTATTCATTGCTCTCAAAGCAAATAAAGACTTTCTACTTAAAGCATCTGCAACTACGTTCTCTTTTCCCGAGTGATAGTCAATCACGAACTCATAATCTTTCAACAGTTGGAGCCACCTCTGTTGTCGTAAATTCAAATCTTTCTGAGTCATCAAATACTTTAAACTCTTTTTATCAGTAAAGATGCGACACTTCTCACCAAATAAATGATGTCTCCAAATTTTTAGAGCGAACACAATAGCAGCCAATTCCAAGTAGTATGTCGGATAACTCTTCTCGTGCGGTTTCAACTATCTCGAGGCATAAGCTATCACTTTACTCTCTTGCATCAATACACAACCAAGGTCATTCAATAATGCATCAGTGAAAATCAAAAACTCTTTCCCCGACTCAGTTTGCACTAACACCGGTGCCTCAGTCAACAACGCTATCAACTGTTCAAAACTCTTTTGACATTTCTCAGACCACTCGAATTTCACATCCTTTCGTAACAATTTGGTCATAAGTGTAGCAATCATCAAAAATCCCTTAACAAAACATCAATAATAACCAACCAAACCCAAAATGCCTCTAACTTTGGATACATTTCTCGGTGGTTTCCAATCAATAGCTGCCGAAATCTTACTCAGGTCAACCGTATACCTTTCGCTGAAACAATGTATCCCAAAAATCTGACTTCTTGGAGCCAAAACTCACTTTTGTTAAATTTATCAAACAATTTCTTATCTCTCAAAGTCTGTAAGACAATTCTTAAATTTTTGGCATGCTCAAACTCGTCTCGGGAATAAATCAAAATGTCATCAATAAAAAAAACCACAAATTTATCTAAATAAGGTTGGAAAATTCGATTCATCAAGTCCATAAAAACTGCAGGAGCATTAGTTAATCCAAAAGGCATAACAAGAAATTCATAATTCCCATACCTCGTTCTGAACGTGGTCTTTGGCATATCCGACTCTTTAACTCTCAACTGATAATAGACTGATCTTAAGTCTATCTTCGAGAACACTGTTTACCCTTTTAACTAATCGAACAAATCATCAATCCTCATTAAAGGATACTTTTTCTTTATTGTAACCTTGTTAAGCTGACGATAATCAATACAAAGTCTCATGGATCCGTCTTTCTTCTTGACGAATAACACTAGTGCACCCCAGGGCGAAAAACTCAGTCTCGCAAAACCCTTATCTGTCAACTCTTGCAACTAAGACTTCAATTCTTTCAATTCGGTCAGAGCCATTCTATACGGAGCTATTGATATCAGTGAAGTCCCCGGTACCAAATCAATAGTAAACTCAACCTCTCTGATCAGTGGTAATCCAGGAAATTCTTCTGGAAACACATCCGTGTATTCACAAACTACCGGCACAGATTCAATCTTTAATTCAGACACTTTCATATTCAATACATATGCAAGATAAGCTTTTTACCCTTTTCTTACATACCTCTGAGCTGACATCGACGAAATCACAATAGGTAGCTCACGCGACTCATCCGGTTAAATTCGAAGAATTTCATTATTTTGACATTTCAATTCAATAATCTTTCATCTACAATTCAATACTACATTATGTAGATTCAACCAATCCATTCCAAGAATCACATCGAACTCATCAAACGATAAAAGCATTAAGTCAGCTGGAAACCAGTGACCCCGAATCATTAAAGGACAACTCTTGCAAACTTTATCAACTAGAACATATTTGCCTAAGGGGTTTGACACTTTAATCACATACTCAGTAGACTAAACAGACAAATTCTTACTAGATACCATATTCATGCAAATATAAGAATGAGTCGATCCAATATCAATCAATGCAACTACATTAGTATCATAGAGAGAAAATGTACCAATGATAACATCAGGCGATGACGCATCTTCACGAGCATGAATAGCATAAGTTCTAGCAGGTGCTCTAACCTCTGATCTCGTAGTTAATTCATTCGCCACACCTCTGCTACTGTTCCCACTTCCAGTATTTCTTGGTGGCCCCCCTCTAGTGGCAGTATTACTCGACCTCGCATTCTGAAAACTATCTTTCTTAGTCATTTCAGGGTAATCACGAATGAAGTGATCTTGGGAGCCACATTTAAAGCAAGCCTGGTTATTCATTCTACATTCAACGGGATGTCATCTACCACAGTGTTGACATTCAGGTTTATTAGGCCTAGCGTTACCAACGCTCACTATTGACGTAGTATGGGCCTTAGAACTCGAATATAGCTTCCCACAATCCCCATTAGGATACCCAGCTGAAGCATTTGATTGAGAATACAAATCCTTTAATTTCTTTGACGAAAAATAAAATGACTTATTCATCGGTCTTTTTCTTGAGTCTCTAGCCTCAAACTCAGTTTTTCTCTTTTCTTTGCTCTACTCTTCGGCCTTGCAAGCTCGATCAACTAGCATGACAAATTCTTTCAACTCTAAAATCCCAACTAGCAGTCTGATCTCTTCATTCAACCCATCTTCGAATCTCTTGCACATGATAGCCTCGGTGGAAACATATTCCCAAGCATACTTACTGAGCCTAACAAACTCTCGCTCATATTCAGTCACAGATATACGGCCCTATTTCAGCTCTAAAAACTCTTTGCGTTTCTGATCAATAAACCGTTGACTGATATATTTCTTTCTGAAATTTTCTTGGAAGAAACCCCAGGTAACTCTTTCTTCCAATACCAAAAATACGATAGTATTCCACCACTGGTATGTTGAGTCCCTCAATAATGATATAGCGCATTTCAAGTACTTATCGGTGTGCAAGAAAGCTCATTAAATACACTAATAGAGTTTTCAAGCCAAAACTCTACCCTCTTGGGATCATAGTTAACATTGGCCCTAAATTCTTCAACCCCTTGTTTTTGAATCTTATAAACTAAAGGTTTGTTAAATCTTAACAATTCCACACCTTGGGGAGCTATGGGAACCGGTTGGGGTTAGGTGGGGGTGGAGGATGTTGGGTAGCCGGATTTGTTCAAACAAACTCGGCAAACCACTCATTCATTTTTTAAAAGAAGGCTTCTCTAGCCTTTCCTCCCTGATTAACCGTTACTAGTCTACTTTCAGATGGCACTGTCCCTTTGGCGGGAGCTGGTGTATTATTTTCAACATCGTCAACTACCTCTCGGTTAGGATCTATTTACTAGATGAAAACACAATTTAAGTTGTCAAGAGTCGTCACACTATCAAAAATTAAATATGGCATATATAGCTAGACTCTCACATACGCTATGTTAGTCCGAGAAATACTAAACCATAGCTCTGATACCACTAAATATAATACCCCTTATTTGTATTTAATGCTGAAATAGGATACGAGCCATTACCAGACTCACATCACAAGCAAGCATACAATCCCGAGTCATAAATTTTCATCCAAATTAAAATCATTTGTATTTAAACATGAAGTCAACCGAGCACTTAGGCAATTTTTACAAACTTAGAAAAAAATTTGCTATGAACAGGGGTCACACGCCCATGTGGTTTGGGACACGCCCGTTTGGGCAGGCCGTGTGGTTATACACGCCCGTGTCCCTAGCCCATGTAACTCTCTGACTTACAAGTCATGAACAAATTGAGGTCACACAGCCGTGTGCTAGGCTGTGTGGTTAATTTAATTTTTCATAAAATAGGTGTAGACTTCACACACCCGGGACACACGCCCGTGCCTGAGGCCGTATCCCTCACACGGATGAGACACACACCCATGTCTCTGCCCGTGTGCTCCATTCTGAGCATCAAGGGACACACGGCTGGAGCACATGTCCATGGGGTAGACTGTGTGTCACATATGGCCTAGACACACACCCTTTTGTCTACTCGTGTGGACAAAATAAAGGCTATTTACCAAGCCATTTGTCACCCTCATTTACACCTACACATACACAAGTTCAAGGCATAATTCATAGCACACTTGGACAACCAATACATCCACAAACAAGGCCAATTCATGTCATTTCATTATCACACATGACATACTTACAACATCATATTCTACCAAACCAAATCAAACCAAACTCACATCCACAATTACCAACACACATACTTTTATCATGCATAATTCTTCATAAATTTCATAGCATACTAATGAGTCAATCTCAACTATTCAACAACAATCCATTAAGCCACATTCAACCATTTATCAAGCATTTATAAATCACATCACACAAAAGATTGTTGCACATGCATGTATATATATATAAGCTTACAACCAAATCAACCAAAATGAGCCAAGTTACATGACCAAATACCACATCAAGCCTTTGACAATTACAAGCCAATAGATTTGGCCAAATTCACAATGACACATATAACAAAATGACTAAGTCCCTATACATGCCATAATCTCAAAATGTTTAAAATCATCGGTACCCAAAATAACATATTGATAGTGTGATGCAATCTCCGACGATCTTCAATTCGAGCTAGCTTGGTGACACTATAAAACATGAAAATAAAACAGAGTAAGCTATATAGCTTAGTAAGTACGTATGTAAGAAATAAGCAAACTCTACTGTACATTAATCATGCAAGTAATATAACATAAGATAATATAATTTACCATAACTCATGATCATAATTCACTTCCATCACAACTTACCTTGAAATCGTCATTTCACGAATGAATAATCATAAGCTTTGAGAACATATATGTACCATCTCGTAATAATTCATACTTAGTCTCATCGTTGTCATACCCAATGAACCACTCAGAATAACAAATTCGGATACTTAGGAAACCTTGCACACAAGGTGCCACATGTGTAGCCATTGCTACCTCTATCTCATATAACATATATGCTCGCTCTCGAGCCAACAACGGGCCTGCTCACAGAAGCTGTCAGTCAAGATGTAGTTACTCGGTGCTATTCACACAAACTGTCAAGTAACCACAACATATGTTAGTATACTCAGCCACTGGTAGGACGTATAGGACCAGCACCCAGATCACATAACATAAAACCCTAATGACATGTCACTTGTATCCTAATCTATTCCTAAGGTTCGATTGGGATTTCTCACTTGCCAAATCATTGTCAAATATGTTCGTAAGGTCAATTTCACAATTCATGCATAAATTAAAGCAATTAAAATACATTTAAAGTAAAGCTTATTTAACATACGAACTTACCTCGGTTAAAAAAAGGCCAAAAGGACCTATTCATCAAATACTTTATTTTTCCCCCGATCTACACCTGAACTTCGTTTTTCTTGATCTATAATACCACATTTAACTTATTTAATCATCACATTATTCAATTCAACCCAAAAACACATTATGGAAAAATTTACATTTTTCCCCCTAAGTTTTTAACTTTTTACAATTTAGTCTCTAGGCTCGTAAAATGAATTTCATTCAATTTCATCACAACCCAAGCCTAGCTGATTGTTATTTATGCTCATAACAGCCCACATTTTTCATTTATTCACACTTTTCTACACATTTTACAGACTTTTACAAATAAGCCCCTATTTGTCCTTTTTATCAAAAATCACTTTTCAAAAGTTGTTTAACAAACAACAAATATGCATTTTCTACCATCAAATATCAAAATACAAGCATATTCAACATGGGTAAAATTTTAAAATTTAACTTTCTTTCAAATTAGTCTTTAAAATAGTTAAATCAAGTTACAACGATCTCAAAAATATAAAAATCGTTAAAAACGGGATAAGAACGGACTTACAATCGAGCTTGGAAGCTTGGCCAAAACCCTAGCTATGGTTTTCCCCAAAATTTTGGCTATATGGAATAAAATGAAGAAGATGACATCTTTTATTTTAGTTAATTTGTCTTTATTTACTAGATTACCAAAATGCCCTTCACTTAAACTTTGAAAATTTTCCTAACCATGTCCATTTTTGCCCATACCAAGATATAATGGTCTAATTACCATTTAAGGACCTCTAATTTAAAATTTCATAACAATTTACTACCTTTATCCTATAGAACTCAAATTTTGCACCTATTTCTATTTAGTCCTTCTAGTCAAATTGGACACTCAATCGATAAAATTTCTTAACAAAATTTTCACACAATTATTCTATCATGCTATAGACCATAAAGAAATAATAAATTAAATATTTGTACTTCAGATTTGTGGTCCCAAAACCACTATTTCGATTTGACCCAAAAACGGGTTGTTACAACATATCTCATTTTCATGTTTCAAATCACCATCCCATTTTCAATTCTCATACAATATTATTCAATATCAATCATAGTATCATTTATTTAATTACCTCTATTAACACGACTCGGACTCAGACGGATACACGGACCAACCAACACATTAGTTTGGCACCTAGTACCTCATCGGATAAATCTGAAGTAGTAAATGTGCCCAACGATATATAAATTTGACACCCAATGTCTCATCGGTTAAACCAAAGTAAATTGGCACCTAGTGCCTCATCGAGTCGAAGTCGAAGAAATCCCTGAACTCTTCATATCTTATGGCATGCCATCTATATTCGACTCAGCCCGATACAGTTAATAGGGTTCCAATTCACTTTCCAAATACAACTAATATCCAATTATCATATTTGCACATTATCACACTAGCACAATCTCAACTGATGAATTCATTTATGTTCAGGTCAATATTCAATAAATAACAAATCTTTCAAATTCATTAAACAATTATCCTTACCGAGATTTTCCATACAAAGAATGACTTACGGATATGAGTACATTGTTAGTCCAACCAAACACACCAAATCACGACTGTACTCTATCCAGCGTTCAATCCAATCCGAGTAATCAAATTCAATATTATATCTCAAATTACCATTAATTATCAATAATTAAAATAAATAAATATACAAGTTGTACCAGGTTAATCTACTCAAAAATTCATATTGATGTTAAATTCTAACCATACGAACTTACTTGGCTAAATTGCAGAAATGTCAAAGTATAAGGGCATTTTGGTAAATTTTTTATTCTCCTCGATTTTCTACTCGACCTTTATCTAAATTAATAATTTCATTCAATTTATTAATTCAGACAATAAAACAATTTATTTTATGAATTTTTTTACATTTTTACAAAATTACCCCTAACATTTTACTTTTATTCAATTTAGTCCCTTAGCCTAAAACATGCAAATTAACCAAAAAGCGAGTTCCATCTTTGACAATATAAAATTCTTGAAGGTCCAAGACGATAAGGCAAAATCGTCTGATCGGCTTCAGCCTGAGATACCATATTCGCCGAGAGCACACTTCAAAGCGGAGGGGGCAGCTAAGCTAACATAAGGTCGGACAGAAAGAGTCCATTCCTGAGTTGAGGACAGGATCTCAGATATCTGTTTTTAATGCAAACCCATGCTAGCCGAATATTCATGGCATTCATTACAGCCCATTTTTGCAATAATTTCACAACAAACCCTTATATTTTTACTATTTCAACAATTTAGTCCCTAATTGGAAAACTTATCAAAATTACTTAACAAAATACTTTTAAAAATCTATCATCTCAAATTCATCATTTAGTAACTAAAATCATATAGATTCATCAATGGAAACATTCACAATCTTTAAAAGTTTCAAAATTGAAAGTACGGGCTAGTTAGACGTAGTTGCAACGATCTCAAAAACATAAAAATTATTAAAAACGGGGCTAAATTGAACTTACATTAACCATTAAAAGAATGGTCGAAACTTGAAACTTCCATGGTTTCTTTTTTTTTTCTTTTTATTCGTGAAGAAGAAGTCACCAGAATAAATACAAATATTTTGGTTTTAATTTAATTTAATTATTAAATTACCATTTTACCATTGGTTAAATAAATAAATAAATAACCAAAGTCATGTCCATATTTTTCCATGAAATAAATATATGGCATAATTACCATCAAAGGAAGGTTTAATTTCACAATTGGTCCTTCAATTTCATTAAATTCTAACTAAATAAACGTATTTACAATTTAATCCCAAACTAATTAGGACTAAAAGAATAATTAATCCAAAAGCTAGTGGATAACACCACTGCTTGGAAACTTTAGCCATGGTTTAATTACCATATAAGTCTCTTTTTCGTTATTCAATTAACCATTCAATCACTCAAATCAAATAGTGATTAAATTTTACATCTTTTACAATTTTGTCCTTTTTAATTAATTAACTATCAAAACGTTAAAAATTTTCAATGAAACTTTAATACCACCTTAATGACACTCCGTAAATATTTATAAAAATATTTACGACTCGGTTTATAAAAACGATCACTTTAAATGGATGGTTTACATTCCACAATAACTGTCCTTTACTTAAAAAACGCTAGCTGTAGCAGCCCGTTTTTTAGTGGTGTCAAAAACAGTAGTTTTGGGGTCATCAAATCCGACGAGTAAGTTCGTAAATATTATTATTTAATAATTACGAGTCAAACATGGTTTTAAAAATATTTTTGGTATGATAATTTACGCTATTTGAATGATTAATTAAGTTTAAGCGGTAAGACTCTAAGGTTAAGTGGTTCTAGAAAATGAGGTATTGGAATAAAAATATTTAGACTATTTTATTTATTATTTATCTCAAATTAATTTAATTAGATAGAGATAAAATAATAATTTAATATTATTACTTAATCAATTTAATTTAATTTAATTAGTGGCATTATAATAAATTAATTGAAAAAAATAATTATGATACAATAATATTATCATTTTTAACCATGATAATTTTGGCTTGCAACATATATATATTTTGTAATTAATTCGAATTTTTTTTCGTCCACCACAAAAGACACCTTGTAATATTTCATATAATATAAAAATAATAATTTAATTTATTTAAAAGATTTTTTATATATACACTATTTATAAAAAAATAATAAATATAATCAAAATTTATAAAATAATTTGTTAAAAAATTATATATTTTAAAAATTATTTATTAAACTCGATAACGCAAGTCAAAGTTTTCATTTGATAATATTAAAATAATTTTATATTTGCGTGGACTTGTGGAATTCTTTATACTCTAGAAGCGGTGGGCTACAATTTAATTTGGGATGGAGTTGTATGAGGTTTTTCATTGCTCTGTACAAGTTGAAAAGTCAAGGCGGAGATCGACTTGATTTCCAGCTATTTATTTCGAAAAGGACTCTGGTGTTCTAGTAATAACATGACGACCTTGGTGACCTCAATCATTCCTATGGATGCCAAACTCTTTCGTCATTAGATGTTGATAATGATTTTAGTGCTTTTAAAAAAAGGGTTCAAATAACTTAACTATCGAATTTTAAAAAAATAATTATTATAATTATGAAATGGATATTGATGAGATTCTCTTTGATAAGTAAAAATAAAAAAAAACTTGTGGATTTTAAACTTCTTTATAAAAGTGGTTGTGATAAATTGTAGAATTTTCGTGGGAAATCATTTGCTTTTTCAGCCTTCTGCTTTTCAATGTGTTTTGCACATGTTTCTACGCAATCAAAGCTACATTCAACGAAATGAAGTGTTCAAAATTGACGCTTGACGTCCAACCTAACTTTGCTTTTCCAATGAAAATTATTCATTTGAGACAATCCTATGCTATTTTTCCCAAACAATAGCATATGTTGGGTTTTTTATTGAAATAAATTTTAAAAAAAATTATATATTAAAATAAGTTGTCAATTGAATTATTTATTAAAATGAATTATTTTTTTCATTCGCGCTTATCTGATAGGCGCAACTCTTTTTTATATTAAAATATATATTTTTTTAATAAAATATTAATTTTTTATTTTCGAATCAGTATGACCTGTGTATAAATACGAATACAGATTGCGCCTATCTCAGAGGCGCGACTAGTTGAGCCTTTTTCAGAGGCACGATTAATTGCCCCTATCTTAGAGGCGCAAATGGTGGGGCCCTTAACTTCTGTTGCTTAATTTTTCCCCTATATATACCTCAAAAATTGTCAATAAAAATAAAAAATCAAATAAAATTACATTCTATAAAAATTACATTAAAAAAATACAAAACACTAAAAATATTGATATTTGTGGGTGTTAAATAATTTATAACTTAATTTTAAATTCACCATATACTAAACTAAACACAACATTGATATTTGTGGGTGTTAAATTTTTTAATTAAAATTTTAAATAATTTTAATAAAAGCATTTGTCAATATCTTAATTCATACTTAGAATCAACAGTGCATTAAATGGAATTCAAATATTCATATCCTACTTATTATTGTAGATATAAATATCCATATCCCATATTTTTTCACACAGCCAAAACTCTACTCCCATTGTTCAAAATATTTCTTAATTATGAGTTTTGAGAAACGCTTTTAATTGATACTATTAATGTATTATTATCAATTTTTTAATTTTTTTAAGTTGCTGTTAAGTATTGGTATATTAATAATTGATTTATATTTTTCAATATTTCTACAATCATTTTTTTATAAAAATAATTTTAAAGTATATAAATTTATGAAAAGAGTCTGTTTATGATTAAACTTGGACAAATTTATATCCAAGTTGATATAAAAAATATGAAATGAGTCTGCAGTAGCAGTAGCAGATGACACGCGAGGGGCTATTTGTGCACTGTGTGGAACAGTACCATTTGCGCCTACCTGTCAGGCATGATTAGTCGTGCCTATCTGACAGGCACGACCCATTCTCGTGTATTTTTTACCTGTATTTTGACCCGTTGACCGTATTTTTATATGTATATAAATTTAAATACTTTTAATAAAAATAAAAAAATAATATTTTATTTAAAAAAACAAAAAAAAAATTTTAATATAAAAAAGTCGTGCTTGTCAGATAGGCGCGAATAAAAAAAACAATCCATTTTAATAAATAATCCAGCTGACAACCTATTTTAGTATATATTTTTTTTAATTTATTTCAGTAAAAAATCTCACATATGTCCCTCACCCTCTCACAACTCCCTTCAAGTTTTTGGTACATTCATAATCTTTATGCCACGTAATATTACTAAATTCAATTTTTTTTACTTAAATCTATAATAATTTAAAACTAAATATCTCATCCTTTTACCATTTTTACACTATCTTTCAGGTACCAAGGAGCCTAAAGGGATATATATCATTGTTGGATTAGCAAGTGTTTGATTTAATAGTGAGATATCTTATATTTTTAAAAGGAGAATGTATATTCGAATTTTAAATATAATATTATTAAAAAAGATAGTCACGAACCTTAAACATGTACCATAAAAATGAATATGGCAAATATTAATATATATATATATATGAATATCAAACTTATCTCAATTGATCATATAATTATCTTAACAACTATATTCAATTTATGTTATTATTTAAGATTTTAATTGAGTAAGTGTCATCTATCAACCAGTTTCAACTCAATTGTAAATTTATTAAAAACACATTATTTATTCAATGTAATAAATATTATTTTGGGAAATTTTTTTTATTTTTTTATATAAAATCTAAGAAATATATGCATACATATAAAAGGGTAGGAATTTGAGACATAATTTTCACTTTCCCAACTTACATGTTTAACTTATATATTTTACAAATTATTTATATAATTATTTTCACCTATATTATAGATATATTATGATCTAATATAGTCAAAGAAAATGAAATAAATTTATGTAGAAACTAAAAAATATGAGGGTAAAATTTCATATTTTTTAAATTCCAATCAAGAAATAAACTAGAATCTCTAGTTTCAATCACCTTCTTTTTTCTTATATGATACATTAATGCTAAATTTTATAACACGACTAATTTTATCATATTTTAGTATATGAATTAGTAATAATTTAATATCAATTGGTAATTTTTAACCTTTCACATTACTTTTTTTTTTTACATAAGTGAAGGTATAATTTTTACTTAAATTAAAGAGGTCTAATTTTTTTAAAAAAAAATTTACTAATATTTTTAAATTTAAAAATGAATTTGTACTAACTATTATTTATTGTATATCTATCTATGTAATATATATTTATCAAATAATTTTTTCCTTATGTTATTATATTAATAATCAAACCTAACGTAAAACTATTTCATATTTTACGAATTATTAGTACAAACTCTTAAAAAATTAAGAATTTATTTTTAGTTCTTTTAGTATTGGCCAAATAAAAAATTGCATTTTTAGTCCCCTCAAATAATTCAATTTAAATTATTTTAACAAAAAAAGTTTTAGCTTTAGTCTCTCAAATATTTTTAATTTTATTTTAATTTTTTATACAAAATTTCTTACTTCATCCTTGTGCCTATATACAAATTTCTATAAAATTCCAAGTAATTTTTAGAACATAGTACTTTTTAAAAACTATTTTAAGAATATTTTTTTAGAAAAAGAATGATAAGTTTAAAAAATGACATTAAGTATTTTGAAAATTATTTATACTGTTTCATATATATAATATTCATTTTTAAACTAATGTATAAAAAATTAAGGATTAAAATCTAAATACATAATATAATTGTATAATGAGATAAAAATTAAAACATAATATGATCGGAAGTATGAACAAATATCAGAATTATTATTAGGATCAACCCGATTAAGCAACGAACAAGAAAAATAGCGGAATAAATTAAGAAATTGAACACACAAATTTAACGTGGAAAAACCTCTCCAAAGAGGATAAAAAATCACGGGCAAAGATAATTTTACTATAATGGCAAAAAAACAAAGAGTACAAAAGATGGAGATAAAAACTAAACCCTGAAAACCCGAAAACAAAGAACCCACAAAACGTAAACACAAAATTCTCTAAATGTGTTATGAGTTCTAATCTCTAATGAGTGTGTTTCTTCTAAGGCTGTAAAAGAGCCTATTTATAGGCTAAATTCATAGGTCAAATAATAATAAAATAATCTAAACTAATCAGTGTTTGATTGAAACAAATAAACAGAGTTTAACTGAAAGATTATTTCTCAAATTTGACTGAAAATAGGAGTCATATTAACAAATCTCCACCTTGACTCATATTTCCACAACGCCATCTTTGCCAAAGCCCGCGACGAGCCTACCTTGAACTATACAGGGAATTAACTGAGTCGAATTTGTACTTAGAAACTGGAAGACTTCTAGCCTTCGACTTGTACACTGCCAAATCAAAACTAACCCGGGTCTAAATTTCACGAACACAGTGTCCTAACTTTTCAAAACCTGCATCCAAAAGAGAACCTCTCTTCAACGAAACGGTCATACATTTTTCCCTCCTATGACTAAGTTGCCTTCGCTCCAAACGAGTTGACTTCGACTCCGTAATGGACGAGGGACGTCTGATTTCACCGGTCACTGTAGAACCTTCCAGAATATAAAAATTGCCGGTTCTCTTACCTTTTAAAAAAACGAGAGCTCCACGAGATACTTTAATGCCACTCGACTTGATGTTGATTCTGCATCCTTTCAAGTCTAAAATACTCAATGAGATGAGATTTTTTCGTAAATCAGGTACATACCTGACATCTAAGAGTTTCATAATCGTCCCATCATGTATCTTAATTTTAACAGTACCAATACCGATTACCTTACTAGATGAATCGTTTCCTATGCGCATAACTCCACCTTCAACCGAACTGTATGTAGAGAACCATTCTCGATTGGGACACATATGGAAAGAACATCCCGAATCTAGGATCCACTCGGACGTGAGCTTGGAGTTATCGTTCGTTGACACTAACAAGAAATCATCACCGTTTTCATCGGCCAAATTAGCATCAGCTACATCTTCCTTGTTACTCTCAGTAGTTCTTTTATTTCGCAGTTTATAACAATCTGCTTTGACGTGACCTAACTTTTTACAATAGCGACACCTTTTGTCTCGTTTCTTTGATGCTACCAACACAGAAGGTTGCCTATCTGCCTTGCTATCCAAATGAAACTTATTGTCGAGTTTATCTCTACTCAACAAATGACCCTTCACATCTTCGAACGAGAGTTTGTCTCTGCCATAAATCAGGGTCTCCCTGAAAGACTTGTATGAAGGGGGTAAAGAGCACAATAATAGCATAGCCTGATCTTCATCGTCAATATGAACCTCAACATTTTTTAAATCATTTAAAAGAGTAATGAATTGACTGATGTGATCTCTAAGAACCTCACATTCGTTCATGCGAAACGTAAATAGACGTTGTTTCAACACTAAATGGTTAGCCAGAGACTTAGTCGCATAAAGAGTTTCTAACCTTTCCATAAGGCGGATGAGGTCTTATCCATCAATACCTCCTGCAATACTGTATTCACGAGGCACAGCTAGATTGCAGACAAAACATTTTCATCAAGCTCTTCCCATTCTGTTTTATTTAGATTCTCAGGCTTTTTCCCGGTAACAACCTTTTTCAAACCAGATTGAACTAGAATTGCCATCATCCGAACTTGCCACAGATTGAAATTTGTCTCACCATCGAACTTCTCAATTTCAAACCTTGTTGTTGTCATCTCTGAATGAGCTGATTTATAAAAATTGAACTAGCTCTGATACCACTTGTTAGGATCGACCCGATTAAGCAACGAACAAAAAAATAGAGGAATAAATTGAGAAATTGAACACACAAATTTAACGTGGAAAAACCTCTCCAAAGAGGGTAAAAAATCATGGGCAAAGATAATTTTACTATAATGGCAAAAGAACAAAAAGTACAAAAGATGGAGATAAAAACTAAACCCCGAAAACCCGAAAACAAAGAACCCACAAAACGTAAACACAAAATTCTCTAAATGTGTTATGAGTTCTAATATCTAATGAGTGTGTTTCTTCTAAGGCTGTAAAAGATCCTATTTATAGGCTAAATTCATAGGTCAAATAATAATAAAATAATCTAAACTAATCAGTGTTTGATTGAAACAAATAAATAGAGTTTAACTGAAAGATTATTTCTCAAATTTGACTGAAAATAGGAGTCATATTTAACAATTATAAATGAAACAAATAAAATTTAAAACATAATTTTTTATATATTAGTTAAAAAATGAATATTATATATATGTAAAAATATTGTAACAGTATAAATAATTTTTAAAATATTTAATGTCATTTTTTAAACTTATCATTTTTTTTCTAGAAAAAATTCTTAAAATTGTTTTTAAAAAGTACTATGTTCTAAAAATTACTTGGAATATTGTATAAAAAATATTTGAATTTTAAAGTTCAAATCTTATATTCAAATATTAAAAAACGTTATTCAATTTTAATAGTGTATTTAACTTGTGAGAATAGTGATAATAATTTTTAAAAATTATTAAACTGTTTTAAAATTTATAGTGACATATTATGTAAAATTGTAAGTTGAATTATTGAACATAAACAAATTGAAAGCACTTATAATGAAGATATAACTTGCAGAACAGCTGAAGGGGTTTATGTTGCAAATTTTTTCTTAGTAAATATTTTTTTTATCACATGTCAAATTTTTATTGTATAAACATATTAAAAATTTAATAACTTTGTAATATATATTATATATGATATTAGAATATTAAGGAAAGAAAAAAGAATGATAGTATCTTCGAACAAATCTCAGCATATTTTAAATGAGGATATAAATATATACTATGCATAATCACGATTATAGTTTCTTAAATTAAATACAAGTTTAGACTAGAGCCACTTTGTACAAACTTGAGGGCTTAATCAACCCAACATGACATCCCATAGAGCAGAAAAGGTCCGAAAGGAATCCATGGTTGAAGTCTCCCAGTCCCAGAATATGGATCATCATCTCCCACTTAATGAGAATGATTCACAAGACATGTTCATCTTCCAAGTCTTGGACGAAGCCAACGCTCATCACGCCCTCCCACTCAATAACTATTGCCACCAGTTTCAGTTTCAGGTAACCGCAACAAGCCAAACCACGCTTGAACCAGCCAGGAACCCACCCAAGAAGCATTACAGGGGAGTCAGGCGTCGCCCATGGGGCAAATACGCCGCCGAGATCCGTGACTCCAGTCGACAAGGGGCACGGATGTGGCTAGGCACATTCGAAACAGCTGAAGCTGCTGCTTTGGCGTATGACAAGGCAGCTTTTAGGATGCGTGGTTCAAAGGCTTTACTGAATTTCCCAGCTGAAGTTACGGTGGAACCATCATCGGTTCAAAGATTACGGCCGAATGAAAGCTCAAAAAGATTGGAAGAAACAATCCGTAGTTCAGGTAGTAGCTCCACCAAGATTTCATTTGGGGCATTCATATCGGAATCAGAGAGCAGGACAACAGGGGAGTCCCGTAATAAAGGATCAGAATCGGATAACTTAAACAAGACGACCAGTTCTTGAAAGTTTCCTAAGCCAGGGTATTCATATGTGTTACGGTTTTCGTTTTACCTTTTTAATTTTAATTTTAATTTCCTTTTTTCTGGGTTTTACATTTTCCCTTTTGATTTAATTTTTCTGTATAGAAGAGATCTGTCTAGTTAGATCGTGGGTGTCCAATGAGCATTGCAACAGAGTGCACAAATGCGATTTTAGGACCATAAAATTGGTATAAAATATGGGTTCGATTTTATTTTATTATTACATTTATTGTATCTAAATAAATCCAATAGGTGTAAATTTCACAATTGCCTTTTTGGTTTCCTCGTACAAGACTAAGTGCGCCAATTTGGTTTCGATTTGACTTATGATTAGTATATAAATTTAATAAACGTAAAAGAAAAAAACCTTTAGTTTAAGGTCAATTTGCAACAAGACTTTTATCAAAACCCTTTTGATCCATGTGAAGATTTACCTACCCCAAGTTTACTTGTCAAAGGATTCAATGGTTGATGCACATTTTTAAAAATTTTGTGTCTGTATGTCAATAATTTAAAATAAAAAATAAGATTAATTAAAAAATAAAAGAATAAAAGAATAAATAATAAAAAGAAAAAAAAAAAACAAAATATTTACAATGATTTTTATATTTATAGGCATAAAAAATATAAACAAAATAAAGGGCATTAGTGTCCTAAAGTATATTAAATTTATTGTTCTAATGGATATTCACTTTATAATAGTAAAATATTTAGGGTAAACTACACCAGATGCCACTGAACTTTGATTAATTTATAATTTTTGCCACCAACTTTTTAAAACTTATGAAGATGTCACTAACAGTATCACGTTATTACAAAAATACCACTCAGCCTTTTGTTACCGCTATTTAGTAACGTGCTTTTGACATGGCATGTTAAATGTGTCACATGTTTTTTTCCTTTTTTTTAATATTAAAATATTTATTTTTTTATTTTTTTTATTTTCCTTTCTTTTTCCTTCTTTTTCTTTTTCATATTCTTTCCTTTCCTAGCAAACCACTAAAAGAATTGTTTTCAAACACCATAAATGAGCTTGTTAGAACTTGAATAGATTAAACTAATCAAATATCTAAATTGAATTGCAAAGTTTGCAAATTTTACAATGGTCCTACAACTTTTGACCAAACAAAACCAAATAACAACAATTGACAGCTAAACTAAAATCATTTGTTCTTTCGGGGGTAAATTGCTACCAAAAAAAATCCATAACTACATATGGAAATAAAATTTAAACAAAAAAAAAGGGATTTCCCTTTCACCTAGAATGTGCAATATTGCCACATTGAATACATTTAGGCTTATTAAGCCCACATCATGTCTTAGGTAGTATATCCATATGTTGAAATAGCGAGGAGGATGAGGCAATGTTGCAACAGTCGTAGTTGTAGTTGTGGTCGTCGTAGTTACTTTGGAGGTGCATTTCCTCACTGATGGCAATGAAGTTGTCATTTTAAAGCACATTTTTCCTAACGAGTTCATTCTTAGACTATCTACTACTACCCCCTATCACACCTCAAGTTTGGTAGACTTAAGATTTTGGTGAATAGCGGCAAAATAATATGTTTGGCGAAGTGTAATCTGCCCATATGTTTCTTTTGGTGCATAGGTCTGGGCGTATTGTAACTATTGTGTATGTAAGTGAAGATTTTATTTCAGGATATTCTGCTATTTAAAGGAAAAGATGGTGTTAAGCAAAAAGGGGTAAGTATGATATGAATTATCATCAAAGGTATGTTACACCTTGTTTGTCTGAAGTACTGTGCTAGTTAGGTTGTAAAGTTACCTGGTTAGGAACCAACTAGATAGACTAGTCTTATTTTTATCATACGAGATTCTCATTTATATTTCTCTTGAAAACTATGAACTACTAAGAAGGCAAATTCTGAAATGTGAGACACTTGTAAATTCCACCGAATAGGATGAGTTATATATATGTAAGAAGAGTTCAGGAAAAGGTTATTCTTCTTCCTTGAATGATGTTCTCTAATTATTTTTATTAAATAAAATGGTATCTCTTCCTCATTAAGCTAGAAGTTGTGAATCTGGATCTAACCAATGGCTATCCTATCTCTAGGTAAGTATTACAACATTGCATGTGTAACACCCCTTACCCGAGTCCAAGGCCGGGATCGGGCACGAGGCATTACCATACTTAATTACATGCATACAATTGTTTCCGAATCACCAAGACTTGATCAAACTTAAAACTTTTTCGAACCTTGTTTAAAGTCCCTAATGTGAGCCTATGAGGCCTCAAACTCTCATTGGGAACCATTCGGAACCAACTCAGGTCCTTAAACCGACTTAATAAAAATGACCCTTGAAACAGGGCTCATGCCAGTGTGGAAGGGCAACACGCCCGTGTGGAAGGGCGGCACGCCCGTGTCCCATACCCGTATGAATTAAATTCTAAATTCGAACCTACAGGGGTCTTCACACGGCCTGACACATGTCCGTGTTTATGGCCCGTGTCCCTCACACGGCCATGACACGCCCCATGACATGCCTGTGTCCTAGCTCATGTCCAAAAATATTGACATTTTGTTTCTAACATCAGCATCTAATAAAGGGGCACACGGCCAAGGCACACGCCCGTGGCTAGAGGCCGTGTCCTCTACACGTCTGAGACACACGGCTGTGTCTCTGCCCATGTGTTTACTACCATGCATACTGACTTGTAATTTTTATGTACAGGGGACACACGGCCTAGCAGCACGGCCATAGGGCTGCCTGTGTGTCACACATAGCCTAGACATACACCCATGTGTCTACCCTTATGGACAAAAAGTAAGACTATTTACCAAGCCTTTTGCCACCCTAAAACACAATCGAATACCAACAAACCTATCAAAGTTTAACCTATTATGATTTCTCAACCAAACAACCATAGCTAATGCCTATGTACATTTCATATATTCAAGCATGCCATCAATTTCACTTTCGTGAAAGACTATCTTGCCTTCATATATAAACTTTCAATATTAGCCATTTTCCATAGCCTTATACAAAATGAATCAAATGCTAAAATAAGCCAACACATTTGGCCAATTAACAATGACACAAAATTCAAAAGTCAAGGTCCTATACATGCCATAATCTAGATAAAAGATCTAATTATACCAAGTGCTTCGGATGATAGTGTGATCGATGCCTCTGACGTCCGATGATCCCCGAGCTAATTAAGCAAAACTATAAGAAAATGGAAAGGAGAGGAAGTAAGCATAAAGCTTAGTAAGTTGCATGCAAATGAATATAACAACAACTTTACCATTCATCATCATGCTCATAATACGAATGTAGGCATAAATACAACTTACTCATCACTATCCAATACAATTCACATAGCATATATTGAGCTCACATCTTATACATTTCAATAAGTACCTGTACCACTCACAACATGGTTATACTTTTCTCGTTTAACCTAAACTGCAACTCTCACCGTTGAACCATTTGGAATTCTATCGAATATTCACCAAGCCTTAAACGTAGGGTGTAATACCGATGCCATGTCCCAGACATGGTCTTACACTGACTTTTGAAATCGAGGCCGACGCCATATCCCAGACATGGTCTTACACTAGCTCTCGCATATCCGTGCCAATGCCATGTCCCAAACATGGTCTTACACTGACACCTCTATACATGCCGATGCCATGTCCCCGAGATGGTCTTACACTAACACATCTCATAGCTGATGCATGTCCCAGACATGTCTTACACTGGCTTACATCACGAGGCCGATGCATGTCCTAGACATGTCTTACACTAGCCCTCGTCTTAATGCCGATGCCATGTCCTAGACATGGTCTTACACTGGCTCTTATAATGTGGCCGATGCATGTTCCAAATATGTCTTACATTAGCACACATATAACCCAAATGTCAAGGCATGAATATCTGATTTTATTCCCTAAGGTTCAAACGAGAATTCTACTATCTCAATATTCAACATACATAATCATTTCCACAAACAAGCAATTGATGCTATATCAATTCAAACACATATAATAACAATGTAGTTGTATTATTTACAAACAACTTACCTCGAATTACAAAATGTGTATGATTAGTTCGGCTTGGTCCACTTGCCTAGCTTTTCCTCGATCTAGGCCTGGATTTTTTAATTCTTCATCTAAAATGATATAAATTCATTCATTTCATCAGCATATTAATCTAGACACTCAAAAATTCATAATTAGGCAAAATGAACATTTTGCCCCTAGACTTTCACAAAATGACTGTTTTACCCTTAGGTTCGAAAATCAATTTTTATCACATTTTATCACTAACCAAGCCTAGCCAAATACCTTTTAAACTAGAAGAAACCCACAATTCTCATTATTACACACATTTATCACCTATTTTACAACTTGTGCAAAAGGGTCCTTAGTTAAGGTTTCCATGAAAACTTCTTCACAAAAGTCGTTTATTTAACAACCATGATTCACTTTATTCCATAAAATTTCAAAAATAAACATGTTTAATATCATGGAAAAACCCTAAAATTTTAACCATTTTTCAAAATAGTCCCCTCATTTGAAAGCCCTTGCTACAAGGGGTCTAAAAATACAAAAATCATCAAGAAAAACTATCAAAATCACTTACTTGTGTAGGTAAAGAGTGGCTGAAAATTTTCAAGCTTCCAAAACCCTTAATTTGTTGGTATTTTTGGTGGAGAAAGAAATGGGAAGAAGATGATATCTCTTTCTCTTTCTTTAATTCTTATTTTATTTTTTTAAGTCACCAAACACACCTAATATTTGACTTTTGACCTCTCTTGTCTCCCTATGGCATGCCACTCTCCTAAAAAGGGTCTATTTTCCATTTAAAGACTCCAAATTAAGGTTCCTTAGCAATTTAACACCTTTAGCTATCAAAATAGGACTTTTGCACTTTATGCGATTTAGTCCTTTTTCACAATTAAGCATGCAATCGATAAAATTATTTCACCAAAATTTTCATACTCTCATATAATTATGCCACAACACATAAAATAATATTAAAAATAATTTCTACAACCTCAGTTTAGTGGTTTCGAAATCACTTTTTTGACTGGGCCCAAAATCTTCCCGTTACAATTCTCCCCCTTAGGGATTTTCGTCCCCGAAAATCTTATTGGTGAAAAAGTTTGAGTATTGGTCTCTTATAGTCTCTTCAGGTTCCCACATGGCATCCTCGAATCCATGTCGATGCCACAAAACCTTCACGAGTGCTACACTTTTATTCCTCAATTGTTTGACCTCCCGAGCCAAAATCTTAACTGGCTCTTCGCTATAAGTCATGTCTGAGCTAATCTCAACTTCTGTTAGTGCAATCACATGCGAAGGATCCGATATATATCGACGTAACATGGACACATGAAACATGTCATGAATCTTTTCCAACTCTTATGGCAAAGCCAATCGGTAGGCAACAAGCCCTACTCTCTCTATAACCTCATAAGGTCCAATAAACTGTGGACTTAATTTGCCTTTCCTTCCAAATCGGAGAACCTTCTTCCACGAGGATACTTTCAATAATACTTTATCCCCGACTTGAAACTCGATCTCTTTTCATTTCAAATTCACGTAGGATTTCTACCTATCCAAAGCAGCCTTCAAATAGTCGTGAATCACGTTAAATTTTTCCTTGGTCTCTTTAACTAAATCAACCCCGTGTATCTTATTCTCTCTTAGCTCGGTCCAATACAAGGGTGTTCGACACTTACGCCCATACAAAGCCTTATAAGGCGCCATTTTCAGACTTGACTGATAACTGTTGTTGTAGGCAAATTTGACTAGTGGTAAATACTTTTCCCAACTGCCTTGGAACTCGAGAACACAACACCACAACATATCTATAAGATCTGAATTACTCTCTCCAACTGTGTGTCGGTTTGTGGGTGAAATGCTGTACTAAAATTCAGTTTCGTTCCTAATGCCTCTTGAAACTTTTTCCAAAACCGTGAGGTAAACCTCAGATCTCTATCCGAAATAATCAACAAGGGCACTCTATGAAGTCTCATGATCTCAGAAACATATAGATCAACCAATTTCTCAAGAGAAAAGTCAGTACGCACCGGTATAAAATGTGCCGACTTTGTAAGCCTATCAACAATAACCCAAACGGAATCCTTTTTCTTTGGTGTTAAGGGCAACCCTGACACGAAATCCATGGTTACTCGATCCTATTTTCACTCGGGAACCATCACATACTGAAGTAAACCTGAGGATACTTGGTGTTCGACCTTTACTTGTTGACAAACTAGACACTTAGAAACAAACTCAGAATTGTCTCTTTTCATCCCCAACCACCAGTACATTTTCTTCAAGTCGTTATACATTTTTAAATTACTCAGATGGATAGATAAGCAACCACTGTGTGCCTCTCGTAAAATCCTCTAAATAAGCTCATTATCCTTGGGTACACAAACTCGGTCTCAGTACATCATACAACCATCAGTACCACTACTAAACTCTAATTCATTTCTCGTCTCACACTGGGCCATTTTAGCTTGCAAGTCCTTATCACCTTTCTGAGCCTCACATATCTCTTGAAGGAACATCGGTCTAGCTCTCATCTCAACTAAGATCGAACCATCATTAGTCACGGTCAACTGAGCATTCATAGCCTTCAAGGCGAACAATGATTTTCTACTCAAAACGTCGGCGACTATATTCGCATTTCTCGGGTGGTAGTCAATTACTAACTTGTAATCCTTTATCAACTCTAGCCACCTTCGTTACCGTAGATTCAACTCCTTCTGAGTCATTAAATACTTGATGTAACAACCCGATTTTTTGGCCTAGTCAGAACAGTGGTTTCGAAACCACTATTTCGAGGCCGAATAAAATTATTTTGATATTATTTTATGTGATATAGCATGTTTATAAATTTGCATGAAAATTTTGGTAATTTTATTTTAGCGATTTCTAGCTTAATTTCAAAAAAGGACTAAATTGTAAAAAAGGTAAAAGTTGTATTTTAGTACCTAAATGTGTCTAATAGCTAGATAATTAAAATTGGGGGCCTTTGAAGGGCAATTAGACCCTTTTTAATAGAGGTGGCCAGCCAAGGGAGACAAGATTGGTCAAAAAGCCATATTTTATGGGATTTAAATGACTTTTTGGTAATAAAATAGAATAAAGAAAAAAATTGTCATTTTTATTCATTTTCTTCTTCTCTTTCACTGAAAATGGCAGCAAAGAAAGGGTTTTGAAGCTGGAAAATTTCAGCAAATAAACTCCCTTGATAGTAAGTGATTTTGATGCTTTTTCTTGATGATTTTTGTGTTTTGGAACCCCGAGCTTCCAAAAGAGGGGACTATTTTGCAAAATGATTAAGAGTCTAGGGTTTTTCCATGAAAGCATATGTGTTTTTTTCTGAGTTTTTATGGAAGAATATGAGTCTTGGTAGTGTTATAAACAACTTTTGTGAAAGAAATTTGCATGAAAACACCTAAAAAGGGGTATTTTGTAAAGTTGTAAAACAAGTTGTAAATATGCGAAATAGTTGAAATTATGAGTTGCTATAGTTATAAAAATGGTTCATATAGGCTTAAGGAGTAAATAAATTGAATAAAAATCATTTTTCGAGCCTAGGGGTAATTTGGTAATTATGGCAAAGTATAGGGGTAAAATTGTAAATTTTGCCAAAATGTGTCATTAGACTAATTTGATTAGTATATTGTTTTAATAAGTTAAATTTGATGTTATAGATGATGAAAAATGAGATTTGGGCTTAGAACGAGGAAAAAAACGAGAAATTGATGTTTAGGCCTCTTTTACCAATTTGGTGTCGAGGTAAGTTCATATGATAATAATAATAATGCAAAGTTATGTTTGCATTACATTCGTTATTAATATTGCATATATTATATGATTTAACATATTAGAAAAGTTGATGGAATGTTGTTTGATGTGTGGAATTATGAAATGGAGAATATTACATGAAATGTAAGAAAATGACGATACATGACATGTGGTATATGAAATATGTGAAATTAAATGCTTTATTGTTACCATGTGATGTGTTTGATAATACATGCCTTAAATGCCAATTATTGTCATGAAAGTATGAATATGTTATGAACACAGTGAGATGCCATTACAAGCAAGTATGACAGAGATGTAAAGTATGAGAAAGGAAAATCTCGTTTGAACCTTAGGAATTGTCTAGGATACAAGTGACATGTCACTAAGAAACTATAAATCTGAGCTCGTTGTGTGGTCCAAGTTCATTATGGATGTGTTACATGTTATGAGGTAGCTTTGGCTACATATATTACGCGCTATTGAGTGGTCTAGCTGCGTATATAGCACTTATGTGCAATCTTCTGTATATCCATTAGTATTCCAAGTGTTCAACAGGAAATCTAAGGAAAGATTTGATAATGGTTCCAATGAGGCAAGTCATTGGGTGAATATGTACTTGAGTTATGTTACAAGTTGTACAAGTATGTACACTAAACTTACGTGTAATGCCTTGATATGTGATAATCTATGAATGTATATAGTATTTGGTGAATACTATGAAAATGACATGATTTGGAATAAGTCTTTGATACTTGATGACATTGAGATTATGGGTCCATGCTTATGGTGCATAGCTATGTGTTCTTACCATGATAGATGAAATGATGTTGTATTAATTTAGTGAACAATAATTGTGAATGGGTAAATTAGCTTGGATAGTTTTGGGCTATTGCAGTGGTGTAAATTTGAAAATACACTAAAAATAGTGGAAAATAAGTTAGAGACTGAATAAAATATGGAATTAAAACTTATTGAGTCTAGTTTCTTATAAATGAAACTGTGTAAGCAAAAGAATTTCCTATTATGAGATATTTGAAGTTGTGTGAGACAGAGTTAGAATGACTTTGAAATTCCCTATTTTGATTTGAGAAAATAATTATAAATTGTAAAAAATAGTTATTAGTCATAATTTATATATTTAGAATCCTTAATGAGTCTATTTTCAATAGAAATAGATAAGAACATTATTCAAGTTCTGTGCTATGAGAAAATTAAACTTTAGAGCAGAAGGGTCAAAACTATCAGATAATGAATTAGGGGTAACTTTGAGGAATAAACTGTACTAATTGGCTAAACCAAAAACTATGTAAATTTCATGTTAGAAAGGTAAATGAGTCTAGTTTCAAGGAAAATTAACAGAACTTAATTTGGAGTTTCGTAGCTCCAGATATAAATATTTTATTGACTATTGTACAAGAAGACAGCTTATCATGAACTTGAGAATATGTTGGGAACATTGATAAAAACTTGTTAATGAGTTGTTTATTGTTTTCATATGAACTTACTAAGCGTAAAGCTTACCCCCTTCCTTTACCATGTTCTCTAGTGTTTCCAGGTTAGCTCGGGTTGGAGTTTGTCGGAGATATCATCACACTGTCAAGCTACCGCTATTGGTGTAAGTGATTTCAAGTACTTTGAGTCTATGACATGTATAGGAGTTTAAATATTTGAGTGTGTGATATTTGCTTTAGCCAAATGTATTGGCTTATATTGATTATGGGGTTGGTAAACCTATTTATTTATGATGTGTCTTTAGTGGCTTGGTATGAATGGTTTGTGGGTGTGACCATGGATGCTTAGTGTTGAAAATGAGTTTTGAAGAACATGTGGATAGCTATAGCATTCAAGTGGTAAAGATAAAGGTAAAACCTACAATATTGGTTGCATGTGAAATTGCCATGATCATGACATGCTTATGGATGTTTAAGTGCTCATCTATACCCTGTTGTATGCCATTGAATATTGTGTATGCATGAGTTGTGAAGGGTAACAAAAGGGCTTGGAAAATAGCCTTATTTTGTCCACACGGGCAAGACACACGGGTATGTGTCTAAGCCGTGTGTGACACACGGTCCACTCCTATGGGCGTGTTGTCCAACCGTGTGTCCCCTGCACCTAAATATTTCAAGTCAGTATGCATGGTAGTAAACACATAGGCAGAGACACGACCGTGTGTCTCAACCGTATGAAGGACACAGCCATAGGACACAGGCGTGTGCCTTGGCCATGTGGCTTCAATTTTTTCATGACCAAATGGGCAGAATGTCCAGGTTTTTGGACACGGGCTAAGACACGAGCATGTCAAGGCCGTGTGAAAAATCACTGCAAGTTGAATTTTGAAATTTATTCCGCATGGGTATGAGACACGGGTGTATGCTCTATATCCACACGGGCGTGTGGAGCCTTAAAGCATGAAATTTTCCAAGCGTTTCTTAAGTTCTCGGTTTAGTCCCGAACCATCTCTAATGCATGTTTTGGGCCTCGTGAGCCAGTTTAAGGGACAAAATGCATGTGAACGAGAAGTTTTAAGTTAAAAGAAATTTTATGGCCTAGTTTTATATGCGTATGCTTGAGTTAAGTCCGGTAGCACCTCAAACCCTGTCCCAACGTCAAATACGGGCGAGGGGTGTTACACTTGAGACTTTTTGTAACGCCCCCACGCCCGAGACCGTCACCGGAGTCGAGTATGAGGTGTTACTAAACTTAATTTAACATTTTAAGAACTTTAGATTATTTGTTTCAACATTCACAGCTTTTTAGCTACTTGCGTTACAGTCACAAGAAAAATCATATCTCGAGTTACGAAACTCGAAATCAAGATCCATAAATTTTCCCTGAATCTAGACTCATATGCATATCTACTAATTTTTTTCTAGAATTTTTGGTTGGGCCAATTAGTACAGTTTATTAGTTAAAGTTACCCCCGTTTCAGGGCTTGACTGGTCTGACCTCTGTTTACTTCGAACCACTTTTCTCTCTGTATAAAATTCATATGAATATGAGGTTTATTTCTCCTGAAACTAGACTCAATAAGGATTCTTAGGATATAAAATAAGCCACCTAATTACATCTTTGCAATTTATGGTGAATTTATAAAGTTGGAACAGGGGATTCAGAAACTACTCTGACCCTGTTTCACTAAAATTCAAATATATTCTAAAATATAATTATTTTACCAGTTTAGTTTGTTTCATGTGAAACAAGACATAATAAGCTTCAATTTGATATTTAATCCATCACCAAATTCAATTTCTATGATTTTTAGTAAATTTTCAAACTCACGTCAGTGTTACTGTAATATTCTGTTTATGGCAAATTTCATCCTTTTTATGAATTTTCATGAACTAGGTAACTTATTAACTTTCCATAACATCAAACATATTCTAAACTAACCATTTCCATAATTTATCATCATCAAGCACTTCCTCAACCATTTCATCACCATACCATAAGATCATTTACACAAAATAAGTATTTTGCTATACATGCCATACTTAAATTTACAAGCCATTTTACCGAAAAGTTCTTAGGATAGTGTGATGATCCTCCGACCAATCCCGACTCTGAGCTGGCTTGTCCAAAACTACAATGAGTAAGAAAGAGGGAGTAAGCATAAATGCTTAGTAAGTTCATATGCAAATAATAAGTAACATAACAAAGCAATCATACTAAACAACATTAGCATGGTATCACCAAAACATAAATCTCATTTCTAATCATCATTCATCATTTTCTACCTTATCGTTATTGTATCATTACTCAACCCGAGGGTTAAGTACATACCTGTCGAAGTGTCCATGTCACATCACTTACCATTACGTCTCTTTTCATCTCAAGTATTCCTTCATTTGAGTAGAACTTTACCCGTTGAACTCATCGGAATATAATTCGGATACGTAGGAAGTTTGCACATAAGTGCCACATATGTAGCCAAGCTACTATGTAACCCGCCCATAAGCGAACTCGGACTCAACTCAACGAGCTCGGGCGTTCGCATCCATAAGTGAACTCGGACTCAACTCAACGAGCTCGGATGCCTAGTTACATCTCACGAACTCGGACTCAACTCAACGAGTTCGGACATTCGCATCCATAAGTGAACTCGGACTCAACTCAACGAGTTCGGATGCTCAACCGTCCTAGTGACATGTCACTTGTATCCTAATCTATTCCTAAGGTTCAAACGGGATTTTCCTTGAACACATATCCTTGATGTCTTCCGTAGGATGCCGAAATCAATACTCGGTAACAATTTGTACTTAACAAGTAGCTTACATAATTGGCATATTGTTTGAAATTAACCACAAAGCATACATCTCATAATAAAATTCAGCATAACATAATTGACATCAATAACTTAAAAATAACAATTATGCTACATTATTTACACATGAACTTACCTTGGTACCAAAATACAAAGGTTTTGCAATTTAATCCACAATCTTTTCTTTTCCTCGATTGGGGTCGTTTCCACGTCTTTCTTGATCTAAAATAACACATTTAGCTTATTTAATACTCACATTATCAAATTAATCCTTAATTCAAATTTTGGCAAAATTACAATTTTACCCCTAAACTTTTGCATATTTACATTTTTGCCCCTAGGCTCGGGATTAAACTTTATTCCTTATTCTTATGTTTTACAACATGCTGATCACTTTTCCCTTCTATGGCAACATCAAATTCTCACTCTAACATGTACTTGTGACTATTAGGTATTTTTACCGATTAAGCCCTTTTACTCTTTTTTGCTTAAAATCGAGTAGTACAAGTTGTCTAACATAATTTAAAACATCATATTCTATCATAAAACATCAAAATACACAAATTTCACCTATGGGTATTTTTCCAAATATAAACCCTAGGTTAAATTATTGCTAAATATAAGCTTTTTATCGAGTTATCGGGATCTCAAAACATAAAAATCATTAAAAAGGGGCTTGGAATCACTTACTATGAAGCTTGAAAGTTGAAGAAACCCTAGCTATGGAGACATGGAGCATTCGGCAGCAACTAATGGGGAAGATGACTATTTTGTGTCATTTTTCCCATTTTATTTCATTAATTATCCAAATGACCAAAATGCCGTTAATGCCTTTCTTTGAAAATTTTCATGTACAAGCCCATTTTTGTCCAAAATTTTAGAAATTGGTCAAATTGCTATTTAAGACCTCCTAATTAATATTTCAAAGCAATTTCATACTAAAAACTTCTAGAATGCAAGTTTTGCAACTTATTCGATTTAGCCCCTAACTTCAAATTAAGCATTTTATGCATGGAATTTCTTCACAAAATTTTCACACAATCATGCAATCATATCATAAACCTCAAAATAATTATAAAATAATTATTTCTATCTCAAATTTGTGGTCACAAAACCACTATTCCGATTAGGCCCTAATTCGGGATATTACACTTTTATGGTTGGTGAACACTTGACATCTCTCGCCATACAAATGGTGTCTCTAAATTTTCAATGCAAACACGATGGCTGCTAGCTCCAAATCGTGGGTCGGGTAATTCTTCTCTTAAGGCTTTAGCTGTCTTGAAGCATAGGCTATTACCTTGGCTTCTTGCATGAGGATGTACCCTAATCCATTCAAGGATGCATCACTATACACCACTATACACCACAAATTCTTTTCCTGGTTTTGGTTGCACTAACATTGGGGCTTTGGTCAACAAAGCCTTTAGTGTCTCGAAACTCTGTTGGCACTTCTCTGACCATTCAAACTTGACATCCTTTTGTAACAACTTTGTCATCGAAGTGGCTATCATAGATCCATTCACAAATCTTCTGTAATATTCCGCCAAGCCCAGAAAGCTTCAAACCTCTGTCACATTCCTCGGTGGTTTTCACTCAATGATAGTCGAGATCTTACTCGGGTCAACTCTGATCCCGTCACCCGACACAATTTGTCCCAAGAATCCGACCTCTTGTAGCCAAAATTCGCTCTTAGTGAACTTGGCGTACAACTACTTGTCTCTCAAGGTTTGTAAAACTATTCTCAAATGCTCCGCATACTCACTCTTGTCACACGAGTAAACCAATATGTCATCTATAAAGACGACTACGAACTTATCCAAATATAGCTGAAAAATATGGTTCATCAAATCCGTAAACACCGTAGGATCATTCTTTAAACCAAAGGGCATGACGAGAAACTCATAATGCCCATACCTCGTCCTAAACGCGGTTTTTGGTACATCTTGCTCCTTAACCCTTGTCTGGTAATAGTTAGACCTTAAGTCGATCTTAGAAAACACTGTGGCTCCCTTCAATTGATCAAAAAAATCATCGATCCTTGGCAAGGGATACTTGTTCTTTACAGTCACCTTGTTGAGCTGTCTATAGTCTATGCACAATCTCATCGATCCATCCTTTTTCTTCACAAATAGCACTGGAGCACCCTACAGAGAAAAACTCAGTCTCGCAAAACCCTTGTTAGTTAACTCTTGTAATTGAGTCTTCAACTCCTTAAACTCTGTTGGAGCCATTCTATACTGAGCAATCGAGATAGGTGCCGTACCGGGGACCAACTCGATACCAAACTCAACTTCTCTAATTGGAGGCAATCCGGGCAACTCTTCCGAAAATACATCCGGGTATTCGCATACCACATGCACTGTCTCAATTTTCCCTTCAGACTCTTTGGTGTTCAACGCAAATACTAGGTAGGACTCATACCCTTTTCTCAAATATTTCTCGGTAGTCAAAGATGAGATCAGTGCTGATAAGTTATCCGATTCACCTGATTCAACCCGGATAATATCCCCATTCTCACATTTCACTTCAATGAACTTGCTACCACTATTCACTATCACATTATGAGCAGTAAACCAATCCATGCCAAGAATTAAATCAAATTCATCAAACGGTAGTAGCATGAGGTTAGCAGGAAAACAATGACCTCTAATCATTAAAGGACAATCTCTATACACTTTATCAACCATCATATGCCTGCCTAATGGGTTTGACACTTTTATCACAAATTCGGTAGACTCAACAGACATATTAGTACTGGGTACTAATTTCATGCATACATAGGAATGGGTAGACCCCGGATCTATTAAAGCAACAACAGAAATATCGTGAAGAGAAAAAGTCCCGTAATCACATCTGGTGAAGATGCCTCTTCGCGAGCACGAATGGCATAAGTTCTTGCAGGCGCTCGACCCTCGGCCTCACAGCTGGATCTCTAGGAGTACCCCTACTGCTAACCCCACTACCCAAGTTCTTCTGTGGTCTACCCCTCGAAGAAGCACTATTCGCCCTCATATTTTGCTTTTTCTCTTTGTCATCTAATTCCAGACAGTTCCGAATGAAGTGGTCTAGTAATCCACATTTGAAGCAACCTCTCTCATTCACTCGGCACTCGCTAAAATAATGCCTACCACATTGTGAATACTCTGGCCTATTTGGCTGAGCACTACCAACACTAGCGATAGAAGTGGCTTGAGCTTTAGATGTTGTGTGCTGCTTGTTCTTGCTCTTGCTCGAGAACCCTACTGATGCGTTTGGTCGAGTAGGAAATTCTCTCGCTCTCTTAGATGAGGTCTGTTATGATTTCCCCATCTGTCTTTTCCTTGAATCTCAGGACTCGATGTCAGCTTTTCTCTTCTTTTTGGCCAATTCATCGGCCTTACATGCTCTCTCCACAAGCACCACAAATTCCCTCAATTCTAAGATGCCAACCAATAGAAGGATATCTTCGTTCAAACCATCTTCAAACCTCTTGCACATGATAGATTATGTAGATACACACTCCGATGCATATTTGTTGAGTCTCAAAAACTCACGCTCGTACTCCGTCACTGTTCTACGACCTTGCTTCAGCTTTAAAAATTCTTTCCTTTTCTGGTCTATAAACCTAGCTAATGTACTTCTTCCGGAACTCTTCTTGGAAGAATTCCCAAGCTATCCTCTCTTTCGGTACAATGGACACGAGAGTATTCCACCATTGGTAGGTTGAGTCTTGTAGGAGTGACACTGTACACTTCATACACTCTTCGGGTGTGCATGATTACTCATCAAATACCCTAATGGTATTTTCTAGCCAAAACTCTACTCTCTCCGGGTCATCATCAATATTCACCCAGTATTCCTCGGCCCATTGCTTACGAATTCTGTCAACTGGAGGTTTCTCCCTCCTAGCCATCTCTGCTCCTTGAGGAGCTATAGGGGCATACTGAGGAATTGGAGGAGGTGGAGGAGATGGAGTGTTCAGATTCACACGAACAAACTCCGAATACCATGCATCCATCATGTAGAGGTAAGCTTCTCTAGCCCCTCTGCCCTGACTCATTATCATGGGCCCATTATAGACTAGGGCGGTCCCTTTGGCGGGAGTCGGTGCATTAATTTCCACGTCATCCGTCGTAGCTACGTCAAGATCCATTTACTATATAAATAAAAACACAATTTATCTCATCAGGAGTCGTCCCACTATCAATATACAATTATGGCATGTATAGCTAGACTCGTACTTATGCTAGGTCAGTCCTAGAACCGACTAAACCATAGCTTTGATACCACTAAATGTAACACCCCTTACCCAAGTTCGAGCTTGGGACCGGGCACGAGGCATTACCATACTTAATTACATGCATACAATCGTTTCTGAATCACCAAGACTTGATCAAACTTAAAACTTTTTCAAACCTTGTTTAAAGTCCTTAATGTGAGCCGAGGCCTCAAACTCTCATTGGGAACAATTCGGAACCAACTCGGGTCCTTAAACTGACTTAATAAAAATGACCCTTGAAACAGGGCACATACCCGTGTGAAAGGGCAACAAGTCCGTATGGAAGGGCGACACGCCCATGTCCTATACCTGTGTGAATTAAATTCTAAATTCGAACCTACAGGGGTCTTCACACGGCCTGACACATGCCCGTGTTTATGGCCCGTGTCCCTCACACGGCCATGACACGCCCATGTTCTAGCCTGTGTCCAAAAACCTTGACATTCTATTTCTGGCGTCAGCATCTAATAAGGGGCACTTGGCCAAGGCATAGGCCCGTGGCCAGAGGCCGTGTCCTCCACACGTCTGAGACAAACGGTCGTGTCTCTACCCGTATGTTTACTACTATGCATACTGACTTGCAATTTTTATGTATAAGGGACACATGGCCTAGTAGCATGCCCATGGGGCTGCCCGTGTGTCACATACGGCCTAGACAAACGCTCGTGTGTCTACCCTTGTGGACCAAAAATAAGGCTATTTACCAAGCCTTTTGCCACCCTGAAACACAATCAAATACCAACCAACCTATCAAAGTTTAACCTATTATGATTTCTCAACCAAACAACCATAGCTAAGGCCTATGTACATTTTATATATTCAAACATGCCATCAATTTCACTTTTGTGAAAGACTATCTTGCATTCATATATAAACTTTCAATATTAGCCATTTTCCATAGCCTTATACAAAATGAATCAAATGCTAAAATAAGGAAACACATTTGACTAATTAACAATGACACAAAATTCAAAAGTCAGGGTCCTATACATGCCATAATCTAGATAAAAGATCTAACTATACCAAGTGCTTCGGATGATAGTGTGATCGATGCCTCTGACGTCTGATGATCCTCAAGCTAATTAAGCAGCACTATAAGAAAATGAAAGTGAGAAGGAGTAAGCATAAAGCTTAGTAAGTTACTTGCAAATGAATATAATGACAACTTTACCATTCATCATCATGCTCATAATACGATGGTAGGCAGAAGCACAACTTACTCATTAGTATCCAATACAATTCACATAGCATATATTGAGCTCACATCTCATATATTTCAATAGGTACCTATACCACTCACAACATGGTTATACTTTTCTCGTTTAACCTAAACTGTAACTCTTACCGTTGAACCATTTGAAATGCTATCGGATATTCACCAAGCCTTAAACGTAGGGTGTAATGCCGATGCCATGTCCCAGACATGGTCTTACACTAGCTCTTGCATATCCGTACTAATGCCATGTCTTAGACGTGGTCTTACACTGACACCTCTATATGTGCCGATGCCGTGTCCCTGACATGGTCTTACACTGACACATCTCGTAGCCAATGCATGTCCTAGACATGTCTTACACTGGCTTACATCATGAGGCCGATGCATGTCCCAAACATGTCTTACACTAGCCCTCATCTCAATACTGATGCCATGTCCCGGACATGGTCTTACACTGGCTCTTATGATGTGGTTGATGCATGTCCCAAACATGTCTTACACTAGCATACATATAACCCAAATGTCATGGCTTGAATATCCAATTTTATTCCCTAAGGTTCAAACGAGAATTCTACTATGTCAATATTCAACATACATAATCATTTCCACAAACAAGCAATTGATGCTATATCAATTCAAACACATATAATAACAATGTAGTTGTATTATTTACATACAACTTACCTCGAATTACAAATTGTGTATAACTAGTTCGGCTTAGTCCACTTGCTTAGCTTTTCCTCGGTCTAGGCTCGAATTTTGTAATTCTTGATCTAAAATGATAGAAATTCATTCATTTCATCAGCATATTAATCTAGACACTCGAAAATTTATAATTAGGCAAAATGACCATTTTGCCCCTAGACTTTTACAAATGACCATTTTACCCCTGGGTTCGAAAATCAATTTTTATCACATTTTCTCACTAACCAAGCCTAACCGAATACTTTTTACACTAGAAGTAGCCCACAATTCTCATTATTTCACACATTTATCACCTATTTTACAACTTGTGCAAAAGGGTCCTTAGTTAAGGTTTCCATGAAAACTTCTTCACAAAAGTCGTTTATTTAACAACCATGATTCATTTTCTTCCATAAAATCTCAAAAATCAACATGTTTACTATCATGGCAAAACCCTGAACTTTCAACCATTTTGCAAAATAGTCCCCTCATTTGAAAGCCCATGCTACAAAATACAAAAATCCTCAAGAAAAACTATCAAAATCACTTACTTGTGTAGGTAAAAAGTGGCTGCAATTTTTCAAGCTTCCAAAACCCTAAATTTTCTAGTATTTTCAATGGAGAAATAAATGAGAAGAAGATGATATCTCTTTCTCTTTCTTTAATTCTTATTTTATTCTTTTAAGTCACCGAACACATCTAATATCTGACTTTTGGCCTCTCTTGTCCCCCTATGGCTGGCCACTCTCCTAAAAAGGGCCTATTTGCCCGTTAAATACTCCCAATTAAGGTTCCTTAGCTATTTAACGCCTTTAGCTATCAAAAAAAGACTTTTGCATTTAATGCGATTTAGTCCTTTTTCACAATTAAGCATGCAATCTATAAAATTATTTCACCAAAATTTTCATACTCTCATATAATTATGCCACAACACATAAAATAATATTAAAAATAATTTCTCCAACCTCGGGTTAGTGGTTCCAAAACCACTATTTCGATTGGGCTAAAATCGAGCTGTTACAGCATGTTAAGCTCTAAATGAGTAAGTCTATATGTGGTATTTGAACTATAAGTTGTATGTATAAGGTTTTGTATGGGGGTTATCAGTGATTAAGATGATAGTATCTTGTGTGTAAATAAGTTGTAATGGTGATCCTATATTCTGTAAGCAGTTGTTGCTGTTGGTTTGAGAAGGATGGTTGAATCTGGAGTTTTGCACTACAGTAGGTGAGTATCAGGTAAGTCTCTACCTTGACTCTCTCTCTTAATTATACTTTTCAAGTTGAAGAATATATATATATATATATATATGGAATATAATGATATCTATAATAATTGGTAAGTGTACGAGTATAGTAAAGATGAGATTAGTGCTATGATGATATGTAATAAGTTATGTTGAGAGGAATGTTGATTGGTAAGTATGCAGGTAAAACTTGTGACATGAAAAGTATGAGCCAATCAGTAATGCAATTAAATCTAGGTAAGTAAGTAATGAGAAATGTCCCATTGTGAAGCCTTTGGTAGGGCAGTTATATTGCTAACTAGATTGGCATATCACGGTATGAAAACAAGTGTAAGACCATGTGGTTAAGACCCATGGCATGCTATGTTGTATTTATATTCATGTTGTAGCCTTCGATAGTGTATGAATTGAAATAGCAGATCACGATACATAAATGTATGTAATTCCACATGGTTAAGACCCATGATATGATATGTTTTTATTTATATTCATGGTGTAGCCTTCGATAGTGTATGAATCAAAATGGCAGATTACATGAATGTGTGTAAGAACATGTGGTTAAGACCCATGGCATGATATGTTTGTTTTTATATTCATGGTGTCACTTTCGATAGTGTATAAATTGAAATGGTATATCATGATACATGAATGTATGTAAGACCATGTGGTTAAGACACATGTATCCTTTGATGGTGTATGAATCGAAATGACATATCATGATACATGAAATTATGTATAAGTCCATGAGGAAAAACCCATGGCACCTTCTATGAAGTCCGTTAGGATAGTCAAAATGAGATTTTTTAAGATGCTTTTTATGGCATATTCTATTTAGCCCTTATGGCGTATTCTGCCAAGTCTGTTTGATAAAATTTACTCATACACCTTTATGGTAAGTTATAAATAAATTTTGATAGTTTTGTATGAAGTATTGCTGATATAGGGTTATAATATGTCCGAAGCTAAGCGGTTTTTCTTGAATAGAAATGTGTGTTTGTATGTTAAGAAGGGTATCCGTCATAATAATCTTTTAGCATTAAATATGGACGTTTATGTAGCTATGTGTGACCTGAGAAATTGCTAATGTGAGTTTGTTTGTGATATGTAGTGGTTGAATCATTATTATCTAGAATTTTTCATATTTGGGTTTTATAATGATTTCTTCTAAAACTATTTGGATTTTGGGGTATTGTTATTTAGAGATTCTGGAGTTCTAAGAAAAAGTGGTATAGAATTCATGTGCATTATCTGAGTAGTACATTATCATTGTAAGTTGGTAAGGTGTCAAAATAGTGTATGATTTAAATAATAGTTTGGTGGTATTCAGGTCGGCGTAAGTATTCGCTAAATGTGTATGTATCTACCAGTGATTAGTTTTTGTGAGCAAATATTTTGGGATGAGGGTACGTGTTAAGTTATTGTCTATATAAAGTGGTCTCTAAAGGCATTTTTTTATAAGTATCAATAAGATAAGGAGATGTATGAATTGCCCGGAAGGATCTATAGTTAGTCAGATAAGAAAGAATTGGTATTTTAAGAGTATGATAATTGACGTATAAGTGGAAGCCGAATCTGTAATAGTATCTTCCCGATACAGAAGAAAGTGGTTCAGAAAGATAGATGGTGCACAAATGTTCTTCAAGTTTTATAAAGACTCTGCCCATGTACTTTTGGTGATAAAACTCATTAAGTTCTTCAAACTTACACAATTTGTTTTTGTTTTAGGTGTGCAATCAGAGTATGAGCTAGGAGGAACAATGCCAAGAGTACGCCATATTAGCGGTGAAGTGGGTTATTATGCAGACAATAGAAAAGTGGTGTAGTTTAGTGTTACAGCTTATATGTTTGCCTTTAGTAAACTTCTATATTATAATGTTGTCAAGTTTGATGTAATAAGTTATTCTAAATACTTTCATTTGTCATTAGATATTAACACCACATTTGGTTGGGAGGAATGAAATAAGGTTGTAATGGAATAGAGCTGTAATCAGTAATTCAATTATTTGGTTGAATGGAATGAAATAGAGCTGTAATAGTATTTTTGTGTTTGGTTAAATGGAATAGATGTTATAATAGCATAAGAAAAAATGCCTAATTGACTAAAGTACCCTTAATAGAAATTTTTTAGGTAGATAATAATTATTATTATTAAATTTTAATAGGATTATTATTAAATATAATTAAATAAAAATAAATATATAATTTAATAACATTCTTAATATAATTATTATTAAAATATGAATTAATAAAAATCACAACATAGTCTCATGGGATCATAATTGCCAAAATTACAAATATTGATCCAAACAATAATTAATCTCATTTTTATGTATATGAAAAGCTATCGAACATCTATACACCACAAACCTCAGCAAGCAGAACCCTGTTTTAACTTCTCTATATTTTCCCCCACCCATTAACATCAACTCCAAAAATATTCCCTCAAAAATATCAGAAAAGAAAAAGGGCCCTACTATTGCCGTTGATGTATCTTCAATCTGAATCACTTTCCATACTCCGCATGACCTATAATCCTCTTGGGCTCTGCATCATGCCAAAATCTCACATCAGAAACATAAATAATAGCATAAAAAATTATTCCATTGTAGGAAATATAAAAGAAAAGAAATCAAATCATATGTTACCTTCTTAGAACTCTTCTTTCCCTAACTTCATATCTTTCTTGGCACATATCAGTCAACCATGCCCCAGGGCTCACCAGCTGTCACCATAACCCACCAATCCATGTCAAATTTACACAAAAAATATATATCAAGCCTACATGTATGCTTCAAATACAATAATGTTTACTTACAAGTAAGCTCCTTTAGATAATCTTGGCTCCCTTTTTAGGCCTCTAAAGAGGTTTTCACCCTTTCATTGCCATAAAATCATCCTCATTTTCTTTGCTTGACCATCTGATATACAACTTTGGCCATACTACCCCTTTGTTATCCCCTCCATTATTGCTATCCACTGAAATCTTCCCATTCTACAAAAAAAAAAAGAATAATAATTGATAGATCTAATTGACAGATCTAGCAACTCAACTAATTTCCATGGCTAGTGAAAGTATGAAACATCTACCATTTATTAGCTTCATCTTTGCCTCATTTTTAGACAGAAACCTCCTTAAAAACCCTGTTGTTGTTACTAACATAATCTAAAAAATAAATATGAAACAAAAATTATACAAAGTTCTAATGCTTCTCTTATACAACATTTTTCAGACCAAGTTGCTATTTTGGGTATTAGTTTGATGAACAAAATCAATTCACCATAAAGTAGTCATCCAAGCCTAGATGTTTCAAAACATACCATTAAAGGGAAACAAATAGCTTCAAAACATATATGTTTTGGTTCTCATCGTAGATATAATAAAGCCAAAACTCAAATCGGTGTGCATGTTTATGGTAATAAAATCAGGTTACTCTAAAACAAGGGCCCGAAGGAGGTAGATTGGAACATTAGTAGTACATGAAATTTTTTAAGTGAAATGGAGATAAGGGCAAATGAACAATTAGCAGCTACTCAATAGCTTACGTTAGGAAATTAGCCTGAAAGTTTCTGCAATTGAACAATGAACTTTTTTTTATATGTTTTGCTTAAAAAATACAATTAGCCTTAAAACTACATAATCTACAAAAGAGAATAAGGTTGCAATTTGTAGCCTAGCTCACCTTTACTGTGCAAATAAAAATTTGGCTCCCATTGGTATTAGCACCTACATTGGCCGTGCTTAATACTCTGGGTCTAACATGCTTCATTGTAGATAATAGCTTCAAAACATTAGGAACCAAGCTAGCAATTCATTATAGATACCACTTAACCCATCAACCTTAAATATAAACTCTCAAATATCGAAACTTGAAGGGTTTTAGTTACTAAAGAACAACTCACAAGAAAATATTTGATATTCAAAATTGGATCTATAAATTCTCATTCCACTAGTTCCCTACAGCTAGCAAATGCACCAGTTTTCTGCTTAATAATGAAAATTTCTTTCTTTATAAAGCCAAAAGAAAAGGGAAAGAAAGATAGGGCTTACATTTCCATTAGTAAAATCACCACCTTGGGTCATGAAATCTTTAATAATATAGTGAAAGGAGCATACTTTGAAACCATATCCATTCTCTCCTGCAAGAAATAAAAATGTTGATCTAATTGAGAAAAATATTAAGTAAAAAACAAAAATAAAAGTGAATGTAGAAGACTTAGCCTAGCTTGTCTATGAAGACGACATAAAAATTCTCAACAATTCTAGGAACAACATCCCCAAAAAGGCCCATAACAATTCTGCCAATAGCCTTACCACCAATTTCGACATCAAAGAAGCACTTGGTCGTCACTTTCGCTTGCAACTCTACAACCAAAAGGTTTTATCATCTTAAAATGTGAAGAAAAAGAGAAAGAACAGAGGATGATGGCTTCAATCAATTGACCTATGTCTCCTCTACATCCGAAGGAAGAAAAGGGAAGCGTGGAGATGGAAAGGAAAGGAAGTTACCAGTGAGACCAAGGGAGAACGATGATGGTTCTAGTTACATCTTTATCCTCTGGGTAAAGGTGAGGGGAAAAAATTGAAAATGGGAAAAAATTCCCTATTCCACTAAGTAAAGTGGATATTCAGTGGCGATGAAAGGGAATGACTATACAACCTCTTCCTGGAATAAACCCTAAATCAATACAGGCCATAATAGGCCATTATACCCAACCAAACATAAGTTTGGTAGTGGGGCTGTAATCTATTCTTACTCCCTAGAACCAAACATAGTGTAAGTATTTCATTTAAAATAATAAGAAGAATATTTTTAATAATTAGTGTTTCTTCATTGTCTGAATTATTATTAAGTAGTAGAGGTAATAACACCTGAGATCCGGATCAGGTGAATCGAGTCGAGTTGAGGATGTTACAACCCCTGTTTGTTGATGCATCCCTCTGAATCTGACTCCGTCTTGTTCGATCCCTACCATTGGTTTCACTATTAGAAAAATCCCGATTTGAAATTTTTTTTCTTGCATTGTGAAATATTAAAATTTTAGAAACCAATCTGGTTTGTAATATTTATAGCAATAAACCCTAACTGAATTCATACCTGTGTTTTTGACTTAGTGGACATTCGTTGTTTCTAGCTTTCAACCAAACGATCTTCTCCACTATTCTCGTACCACGAACTGCTTCGAGTGTGAGCTTGAACCAATTGAATTGAAACACAGAACTAGAAAAACTTTTCTCTTTTATTTGGGGTGAAAACGAAAATTCTTTATTCTTAATAGAAACCGATAGAATTATTATTCTGGAAAAATATATTTGATAGTTGAGAACAAATTCTCTCTATTTTTCGTTAGAGTAACAATCTCTTAAAGTTGTGTTATTACTCTATCGGTGCCATCTATTCATATGAAGAGAAGGTAAAACCCTTGTTGAGTTGTAGTGATTTATTTCAAATAGAAAAACAATTTCCTACATAGAGTAAGAGTGGGGTGGATGACATACCTTAGTATTCCCACTAGGGTTGTCACCCCCTTCATGTTAAATGAGGGGTTTTGAGCCTCTCTCATATCGAGTCCAATTATGAGTACTTCTTGGGCCTTTGACCTAGTACTCTGTAATGTGATCTAATCATATTTGACTTTTCTATTTCCCAAAATAAACATTAATATTCTATATTAAACAATTTTCTCATCCCTATTTTACCCAGTAAAATTTTAGTAAAATTTTGATGATTTTAACCCTGATAAATTTTTTAACGATTTTACTCTGGTAAAATTTCGAGAAAATTGTTCAATATTCCATAAATTAACATGTTCAATGTGACAGAATGTTTTATTTTCATTTTCAAGCTTCAAAAAAACTCAAAAACATAAACTCATTGTTCCAATCATGTTTAAGTAATCCATATAGAATTGCAAATTGGTCATTTCCATTTCCATTTCATTTTTTGTAACAGTTCGTTTTCAGAGATGTCAGAAATAGTAGTTTTCGGACCACAAATTTGACGAGTGAGCCTGTATTAATTATTATTTAATTCATAGGAGTCAATTATGATTTTATATTGAATTCTGATATTATAATTTTTAAATAATTGAACAAATAGTTAAGTATAAGTGGGTTGTCCCAAAAGTCAAGTGGTTTCGAAAAATGAGGTGTCCAGACCTCATTTTTGTAAACCGAGCTCATAAATATTTTTATTAAATATTTACAGAGTTATGATTTTGGTATGTGAAGGTTCGGTTAAAAAATTTTAATGTTTGGATAGTTAATTAAATAAAAAAAACTAAATCATAAAAGAAAAAAAAAACCTAAGCATTATTGAATTAGAATGATTAAATTGTGTAATTAGAGAAAGAGGGAGGATCTATATGGTAAATAAATCATAATGAAATAAGATGGACGGTTAATGCTAATATTTTTTTATCTAAGTTATATGTTATTATTAAATTAATTAAAAGTTTAAAATTTTGTACCTTGTGAGCTTCAGTCATCTCTTCTACCCTTGCATGGTATGAATTCTTTGTCAGTTAATGGTAAATTTTATATTTTTGAGATCGTTACAATTAGGTCCAGTTAACTTGTACCTATGTTTTTGAAATCGTTAAAGATTTTAGATTTTGTCATTGATGAATCTTTGTTATTTTTGATGTTGAATGATGGGTTTAAAGGATTGATTGTGGATTTGGATTAGCAGTAAAGTAATTTTTGATATTTTAGTTAAATGATTAGTTTGATGAAATGTTAAAATTGACAAGGAATTTTTTTGTATTCTTAATAAATATGGACTGTCCTAGTATGTAAATGAATTCGGCTAGCTTGGGTATTTGTGAATTTTTTTTTAAAATTTTGGATTTTGGGTTAAATTGTGAGAAATATAAAAGTTCAAGGAAAATATGTAAATAACGAAAACTTAAGGGCCACAAGCATAGAAATGGTTTGTTAATGTTTGTGAATTTAATAAGTCGAATTTAATTACTATATAGATTGTAACACCCCAAACCCGGCCTAGACGTTATGGCCGAATCTAGCGCATCACATTGAAGTGTTGTAGTGAAAACCGTGTTTTCATTGAAAACCCTTTCTTAAAATAAAAGAAACCTTAATTAACAAAAAAAAGAAAAAAACTCCTTTCAACCACTTGTTTAAAAAATAAGATTTTATGAAAACCTGTCATTGCAAAACTTAGTTGTGGAAACGTAGAAAAACATACTGTAGTTTAAGAAACCATGTTCAACTTCTCATAATTACACCGCATAAAAATAACAATCCAAGTAATAACAAAATGGAAGCCTTACTACAATCTAATTTGAAAAGTACTGAATAAAATAGAAACTTATATGCCTTAAAAAGAAAAACAAGTCCAAATTGTCTTGCTAGCTGACCACCCAGAGTCTCTCCAAACAACGAACCCTCTACTGAGCATCATCTGAAAATAAAATAAAAGAAGGGGTGAGTTTTCGCAAACTCAGTGTGTACAACCCTCGACAAGTAACAAGCATTCATCAATCACCATACATCAAACATGCAATGCAATGTAGAGCAATCCCATCCCAATAAACCATCCGCTACACACCAGCTCCGTCCCCCGACATATCATGTGGGGATATAAATATCGACCCACCCAACCGACACATCCATGGTAGCCCGGTTGCGGAACTATCTTCATTTACACATTCGGCTTAAAAGCCGTCGGTGGATCCACGATTGTCAAGCAACCATGTGATCCTCATATACTTCCTTCATTCCATAATTCCCAACCCATATGCAGTCTAAGTAGAATATCATATGTATGCATGTCACATCCATTAACCTTACATTCAACACCTAAGGGTATTTTGGTCATTCTCGCCCTTAAGGGCATTTCGATAATTTTCCTTTTCTTTACGATTTTCACTTACCTTGTCCCGTTAACAAATCCCGTGAGCTAGGATGAACGAATACTATGCATCAGGTAGGATTCTAGAGAAGAGGAGGTGAGTCATTAAGATCGCTTAAGTACCAAGCTCTCCCTAGATCCAATCCTAGACGTGTATAAACTCGTTGCCACACTTTAACCCTCTGACTTGTCCATGGTCGCAATAAATTAATTAAGTTTTATGTAGTCATCATATACTAGGCCCGAAACCTCTTACAAAGCCCAGTCAAATTCACATACCTATATATGGCCCACTAGGCCCTATCATATTCATATGGCCCATTAAGCCCAAATCACCTGTATATGGCCCATTAGGCCCAAATCACATTTATATGGCCCATTAGGCCCAAATAACATTTATATACATGCTCACATACGAATTTTCCATCATATAGCATCAAATATCAATTTTGCCTATTATGGACCCAACAGCCCATTAGGCCTATTAAGCCTATTCTGGCCTAGTTGGCCAAATCACAGCCCAAGTCCATGGAATCGCCCATGGCCCTTAAACAACCTATCAGTTTCCTCCTCATGAGTGTTCACGCACTCACAAGACTACCGTAACCTAACTTTCGGCTTTTTACCATTTCGGCTTTTTGGTATTTCGGCTTTTGCCAATTCATTTTATGTGTGCAGTGTATGTACACACCTGGTAAGCAAGCGTGCTGCGATTCCCTTAATCACCAACCTACAAATGATATCACCCTTCAATTAATCACATGCTTAATACATATCTTTACTAAAACTGAAACCTCACCTTAACCTTACCTTACGCGATAAGTATAACAGCCCCTTCTTAAATCACTAACCACGATCAACTCCTAGGTCTGCACCAATCATAACTACTAAAACTAGAATAATTGGTGACTCGTATCCAGCACAAGTCCCCTTACCTTAACTATGCACATTTGGCCACCTTAGCTAATGGAAGAGGATTACTTACCAAAACCGCAAACACCTAAGGAGCAATTTTGACAGAGAGATAAGATCCGAGATCTGATACTAATTCCCTACCACAGTTGATTAGAAAGAGTGAGGAAAGAACAGTGTAATAGATTCTTAGGAAAACCGATTGGGAGAACAACACTTACACTAGATTTGACTGAAGTAGAATGAGTAGTAATTGCATCAAGGGTATTCAACTAAAGAGTATTCGACCCTTGGGAGATTCGTCTTTCAAGCTTAGTATGGTGAATAAGGTTTATTTGACACAAATTAAAGAAGAAGAGTAGAAGAAGAATAGAAAATCGGCAAAAGAAAAGAAAGAACGAAGTAAAGATTTTTGGCTTTTTGGATCTTGAAGAGAAAAGGGTTTCCGATAACAAAGTGAGAGAGATTTTGGCATTAGCATGGCAACCTTGCATTCGTCACCTATTTATAGCCCTTATAGCCGAATTGCCTGACCCTCAATTCCCCATTCGGCTCCATCACTTCCCCTTTCTCATCTCCTCGTTTTTCTCCCTGATAACCCTTTGATCCTTTCCTCAAATTTCTCTTCTGAACACTCCCCTTGGAGTCCATCTTCACGCCACTTCCAATCTTCTAAAAGACCAAAATTAAACTTCTAAAAATACTATGCTAGGATTCAAACCTTGGATCTCCTTGCTAGCCACTAACGCCACCTCCCTACACTCTAAGTGGCATCACTTAGCCACTCCTCCACAAGGCTTTTTGATGCCAGTTTCCCTTATCTTTATTTAAAAGCCCAACTACTTGCCAACAAGATCCTTTTAATTATTAACGCATAATTTTATTTTCCCCTAAGTTCGAACTTAAACCTTAGCCAAGACCTACTATCACCTACTTAACCGAAAATACCTAACACATTTTTTTATCAGAACCGAAAAAAAGAAAATTTGGGATTTTGAGATTTTTTTGGGGCATTACATAGATGAATCGGGTCAAAAAGACAATAACTGAGGAAAATGAAAAAATTATAGAGTAGTCCTTACGCGAAAATTGGAAGCAGATAGTAGGTAAGTTCATAGTATAAATGAATAATTATAGTTATTTATTTGTAATTTGTGTTGTTTTGAGTTGGATTAACTTTAATTATGGTTGAATATTTGATGTGGGAATTTAATTATAAATTTGTTACAATTAAGTATAAGGTGAGTGTGAATTTACTTGGAACTTGAGTAATGGTTGTGAATATGAATTATATGATCTCGAATGGATGTAATGGATTTATAGTATGTGTCTGGATATTATGGAAGTTCTTTTGATTTATTAAAGTGATGAATTAGGTTAAAATTCCCGTTTGAACATAGTAAACAATTAGGATATGGTTGGCATGCTAACAGGGTTAGAACACGCGCTTGTACGGGATTGCATTTCGTTGCCTATGATTGCATATTTGTGCCTCTGTTATGCATCTTTAATGCTTCTGGTGTATGTAGTTACCTGAGTATCCAAGTCAAGTTACTATAGTTCATTGGACTATGTATTGATTGATTTAAAACTTTTTTACTTGTTCAATTCTATGGAACATTTAAATTGCTACTATGTGATAAATAGCACTATGAAATGCTTATGCATAAATATTGATAAGTACATTGAGATATGGTGATTGATAAATTTTGGTTAGTTCTTTTGAAAAGTATTATTTATGTAATATATGATTATATACTAATGCAATGTGATTTTACATTTAGTTACCAAGAATTAGAAATTAATCCTCTTGATTATCTATTTTTTTTATTTAAGGTAAGTTGATATTAAATTCATAAATAATTTGGAGATGATATGTTTAGATGAATATGGAGATGGTAAGTGCCGAAATTGAATAATTAATGATTAAGTGTTTAAAAGGTTTTTTGTAACAATATTGAAACGAAGGGAAAGTTTATAGTTATATGTATGAAACTCATACTTTTTAAATGCGATATTGGTGATAGAGTTATGAATTTAAATAGAAAAGAATAATTTGTTTTGATTTGAACTATAGTGGTTTATGAATCAATTAATAGAAAAGAATAGCGTAATAGATTCTTAGCAAAATCGATTGGGAGAATAACACTTACACTAGATTTGACCGAAGTAGGAGTAGTAATTGCACCAAAGGTATTCGGCCAAAGAGTATTCAGCCCTTGGGAGATTCGGCTTTCAAGCTTAGTATGGTGAATAAGGTTTATTTGGAATAGATTAAAGAAGAAAAGTAGAAGAAGAATGAAAAATCGGCACAAGAAAAGAAAGAAAGAAGCAAAGGTTTTCGGCTTTTTGGATATTGAAGAGAAAATGGTTTCCGATAACAAAGAGAGAGAGATTTCGGCATTAGCCTAGCAACCTTGCATTCGGCACCTATTTAAAGCCCCTATAGCTGAATTTCCTGACCCTCAATTCCTAATTCGGCTCCATCACTTCCCCTTTCTCATCTCCTCGTTTTTCTCCCTGATAACCCTTTGATCCTTTCCTCAAATTTCTCTTCTGAACACTCCCATTGGAGTCCATCTTCATGCCACTTCCAATCTTCTAGAAGGCCAAAATTAAACTTCTAAAAATACTAAGCTAGGATTCGAACCTTGGATCTCCTTGCTAGCCACTAACGCCACCTCCCTACACTCTAAGTGGCGCCACTTAACCACTCCTCCACAAGGCTTTTTGATGCCATTTTCCCTTATCTTTATTTAAAAGTCCAACTACTTGCCAACAAGATCCTTTTAATTATTAATGCATAATTTTATTTTTCCATAAGTTCAAACTTAAACCTTAGCCAAGACCTACTATCACCTACTTAACCGAAAATACCTAGCACATTTTTTATCAGAACTGAAAAAAGAAAATTTGAGATTTTGGGATTTTTTGGGGCGTTACAACTCTACCCCCTAAAAGAAATTTCGTACTTGAAATTTTACCTGATTCAAATAGTTGAGGATATTGACATCGCATCGCTTCCTCAGGTTCCCAAGTAGCCTCCTCGGCCTTGTGATTCTGCCAAAGCACTTTGACTAATGGAACGGACTTCCTTCTCAGTTTTTTGACATCTCGACCAATTATTTGTATGGGCTCTTCTTCGACAGTTAGGTCTGGCTTGACCTTGATTTCTTCAAACGCCACGACATGTGAAGGATCCGAGTGATACCGCCTTAGCATGGAAACATGAAACACGTCATGGATTTGGCTTAGTTTAGGAGGTAACTCCAACTAGTAAGCGACTGGCCCAATTCACCTTACAACCCGATATGGCCCAATGAACCTTGGGATTAACTTACCCTTTCGTCTAAACCTTAACACTTTCTTCCACGGAGAGACCTTCAAAAAAAATAATTCTCCCACTGCATACTCTATTTCTTGATGCTTAAGGTTAGCATACGACTTTTGCCTATCCGAGGCCTCCTTCAACCGATCCCGAATTAATTTTACCTTATCCTCAGTATCGGCTACTAACTCGGGGCCCAAAATTCTCCATTCGCGCAACTCTGTCTGACATGTTGGAGTTCGACACCTTCGCCCATACAGTGCCTCGTATGGAGCCATCTTAATACTTGCTTGATAGCTATTATTGTATGCAAATTCAGCTAACGGTAAATAGTCCTCTCAGCTACCTCGAAACTCAATCACACATCCCCTCAACATATCTTTCAAAACTTGGATCACCCTTTCCAACTGTCCATCAGTTTGAGGGTGGAATGCCGTACTGAAGTTCAACCTAGTATCCAATGCCTCATGCAGCTTGTTCCAAAATTGTAAAGTGAAACGTGGGTCCCTATCTGATATTATGGATACTAGCACTCCATGCAATCTTACAATCTCCACCATATACAGCCTAGCTAGCTTTTGTAACGAGTAATCGGTACGAATCGGTACAAAATGGCAGACTTGGTTAACCGATCCACTATAACCCATATCGAGTCTTTCTTAGTAGGCCTCAAGGGTAGCCCACTAACAAAGTCCATAGTGATCCTTTCCAACTTCCAGAGTGGAATCTTTACTGGCTGAAACAATCCTGAAGGCAATTGATGTTCCGCCTTCACCTTTTGACAAACCAAGCATTTGTTTACAAACTCCATAACCTCGCGCTTAAGTCTAGGCCATCAATAAAGCTCACGCAGATTTCGATACATCTTGTTTCCACCAGGATGTATTGCGTAGAGGCCACTATGTGCTTCCTGCAGAATGGTGTCTTAGATCATCGTCCTTTAGTATACACATTCTTCCACAGAAACACAACACTTCTTCACTATTTATCCCAAAGTTCCATGTCTCCTCATCCTCTACTTGATTAAAACGAGCACCTAAGGTCTCATCCACTAGTTGCTTACTCCTTATCTGCTCGACCTACATCGGCTTTACTTGAAGCTCAACTAACAAGCTACCATCATCCAACAAACTTAAACGGGCGAACATATCCCTCAAGTTCGACTAAACCTTACGACTCAACGTGTCGGCTACCACATTCGCTTTGCCAGGGTGGTATTCAATTGTACAATCATAATCCTTCAATAGTTCCACCCACCTATGCTGCCTAAGGTTAAGCTCCTTTTGGGTAAGGAGGTATTTCAAACTTTTGTGGTCTGAATGAATTACGCACTTCTCCCCGTATAAGTAATGCCTCCATATTTTTAGTGCGAAAACCACCACAGCTAACTCCAAATCATGGGTTGGGTAATTCATTACGTGAGTCTTAAGTTGTCGTGATGCATACGCAACCACCTTTCCTTCTTGCATCAACACACATCTCAAGCCCACATTCAACGCGTCACTATAAACTGTAAACTCCTTCCCAGGCGCTGGCTGAATCAACATAGGGGCCTCAGTTAAAACTTTCTTAAGTTTTCCAAAACTCTCTTGTTGCTTGTCCGTCTAAACAAACGGTACCCCCTTCCTTAACAACTTAGTTAAGGGTGCAGAAATTATTAAAAAGCCCTTAACGAACCGCCTATAGTATTCTGCCAAGCCTAGAAAACTTCAGATTTTCAATACTGACTTGGGTGTTTTCTAGTCTAACATCGTTTCAGTTTTTCGGGGATCCACCTTAATCCCCTCGGCTGACACCACATGTCTTAGAAAAGTAACGTCCCTTAGCCAGAATTCACACTTACTGAATTTGACATACAGCTGCTTCTCCTTCAAAGTCTGCAATACAATCCTTAAGTGTGCATTATGCTCATCCTCATCTTTTGAGTACACCAAAATGTCATCTATAAAGACTACCACGAATCAATCCAAGTAGGGTTGGAAAACACGATTCATGAGATCCATGAAAGCGACAGGTGCATTCGCCAGCCCGAATGGCATTACCAAGAACTCGTAGTGCCCATAACAAGTTCTGAAAGCTGTCTTATGAACATCCACCTCCTTAACCCCCAATTGGTAATTTACCGAACGCAGGTCAACTTTGAGAAAACAAAAGCTCCCCTAAACTGATAAAAAAGATCATCAATTCTCGATAGAGGGTACTTATTTTTAATAGTTAACTTATTTAACTATCGATAGTTGATGCACATTCGCAAGGTTCCATTCTTCTTCTTCACGAATAGCACCGGTGCTCCCCATGGAGACACACTTGGTCGAATGAAACCTCGATCCAGCAATTCCTAAATCTGTGCCTTCAGTTCTCCCAACTCCTTGGTGCCATCTAATAAGGAGCGATAGACATCGGAGATGTCCCAGGTAACAACTCGATTCTAAATTCTACTTCCCTGCTAGGTGGCAACCCAGGCAGCTCCTCGAGAAAGACATCCGGAAATTCCCTAACTATTTTAAACTCCTTAACAGTAAGGCTCTTGGTCTCCGTATTATAATATAAGCCAAATAGGCTTCGCATCCCTTTCGTACTAACTTCTCTGCCTTCAACGTTGAAATCACATTCGACAGGTTATTCTGGCGTTCACCAATCACAACTACTTCCTTATCCTTTGCCGTTCTTAACACCATTCGCTTTGCAGTGCAATCCAAGGTGGCTCGGTGCTTCACCAGCCTATCCATACCTAAGATGAATTCAAATTCGCTAAACGGCAGCTTCATCAGATCTGCTAAAAAGGTAACTCCTTGGACTACTAAGGGTACCTCCAAAAACAACTTATTCACTTTTATTGACTGCTCTAACAGACTGATCACAATTATCTCATTCCTAGTAATTTCAAACATATCACCCAAAGATTCAGTCCTATTGCATGCAACATATGAATGCGTCGATCCATTATCAATCAATGCTGTGTAAGGTAACTCATATATAAAGAACATACCCGTTATCGCATCTGGGGCATCCCCGTCTTCTCGGTGACGAGTAGCATAAACTAAAGCTGGCTGTCTCGCCTCAGCAAGGCCTGTATTTTCGCCTGGTGCTCCACGCCCATGCCCACTATCGTTACCGTCCCTGGCCTACCCATGACCCCTTGGTGGCAGCTGACCACCCTTTGGTGGCTGAGCAGCATCTTAGCCCACTACTGGCACTCGACCTAGCATTCGGGGGCAATCCTTGATCCTATGCTCCACAGACCCACAAGCGAAACAAGCACTCGTCCTCTTCCAACACTCGCCTCTATGACTTCTCCCACAATCAACATAAGGTGGCACCCCTAGATTAGCAGCAGGGGGCCCTGCTCTAACTAACCCATTATTTCTGGCCCTAGTCCTAGGCCTCTGTCCAACACCTGGAGTCTCAGCCTCCCTTTTATTCCTACCCCTTTCTTTTTCCTGATTTAAGCGCTCAGTGTGCTTTACCTCCTCCGCTATCTTTGCTTTCTCCACCAACTCTGAGAAAACTCACTCCCTTTGTGGAGCTATCAATACCCTGAGGCTATCTCTAAGTCCATCCTCAAACCTAACACAATGCTCATATTTTGTTGCCACCATTACTCTTGCATACCTACTAAAGCGTAGAAACTCCGTTTCATTCTTCGCCACCGATTTGTTTCCTTGGGTCAAGTTTAGGAACTCTTTCCTTCTAGCATCTACATAGCTTGCACTCACATACTTCTCTTGGAATGCAGCTTTGAAAAACTCCCAAGTGACCCGCTCCGGTTGGGTGCCCTCTTCCATCGTCAACCAGTACTGGTAGGCTTCTTCCCTAAGCAGTGACACTGCCCCTTTCAGCTTTTGTTCAGGTGAGCAGTTCAAGCCCTCCATTATCCTTTTAGTGGCCTCTAACAAATATTCCGCCACGTTAGGAGCCACGCCAGCCACACCCTTAAAGATCTCAGCCTCATTCAAACGAAGTCGCTCCGGAATGGACCCCCAATTTTTAGTGCCATTATTGGGCCCAGCGACCCTTTCCAAAATCCTTAGCATTGCCTGCGACAATGCATCTTCTCCCACGGCCCGATCATATGGTCCATTCCTAGCCACAGGTGAGGCTGGAGCCTCTTCTACTCCAACATCAGGCATATGGCCCGATACCGATGATTCAGCCCTAACACTTCCGCGGCCTCGGCCACAGCCTCTTGCACTTCTGCTAGCACTCATTGTTGATTCGCGTATTATCTGGATTAGAAATTTTTATGAAGTTTTAGTTAGTTTAATAATTAAACTGATGTTTTATGGAAATATTTGAAGAGAAGATTATTTTTGAAAATCCTCTACAGTTTTCAGATCCTACGGGCTCCAGTCCCATTCTAACAAAATCGTCTAAAGTAGCCCTCTATCTAACTACTGTATAATAATTTAAACAAGCTTAAGAATAGAAAAACTTACTTGATTCAACATCGAAGGCTTGGTGTGCCGCTCAGATAGATTTGCCTTTTTCCAAAACATTGTGATCCAAAATATATATTTTTTTTAAATAGAAAAAGAAACTAAATAATAATAAGGCTCACTTTACAGCCCGAGTTTTGCAACCTGGGCTTTGATACCACTAAATGTAACACTCTAAACCCGACCCAGACATTATGGCCAAATCTGGCGCATCATATTGAAGTGTTTTAGCGAAAACCGTGTTTTCATTAAAAACCCTTCTTAAAATAAAAGAAACCTTAATTAACAAAAAAAAAAAAAAACTCCTTTCAACCACTTGTTTAAAGCATAAGATTTTATGAAAACATGTCATTGCAAAACTTAGTTACGAAAACGTAGAAAAACATACTATAGTTTAAGAAACCATGTTCAACTTCTCATAAATACACCGCATAAAAATAATAATCCAAGTAATAACAAAATGGAAGCCCTACTACAATCTGATTTGAAAGGTACTGGATAAAATAGAAACTTATATGCCTTAAAAAGAAAAACAAGTCCAAATTATCTTCCTAACTGACCACCCAGAGTCCCTCCAAACATTGAACCTTCTACTGAGCATCACCTAAAAATAAAATAAAAGAGGGGATGAGTTTTTGCAAACTCAGTGTGTACAACCCTCAACAAGTAACAAGCATTCATCAATCACCATACATTAAACATGCAATGCAATGCAGAGCAATCCTATCCTAATAATCCATCCGCTACACACCAGTTCCGTCCCCTGACACATCATGTGGGGATATAAATATCAACCCACCCAACTGACACATCCATGGTAGCCCAGTTGCGGAACTACCTTCATTTACACATTGGGCTTAAAACCTGTCGGTGGATCCACGATTGTCAAGCAACCATGCGATCCTCATATACTTCCTCTATTTCATAATTCCCAACCCATATGCAACCTAAGTAGAGTATCATATGTATGCATGTCACATCCATTAAACTTATATTCAACACCTAGGGGTATTTTGGTCATTCTCGCCCTTAGGGGCATTTCAGTAATTTTTCTTTTTTTACAGTTTTCACTTACCTTGGCCCGTTAACAAATTCCGTGAGCTAATATGAATGAATACTATGCACTAGGTAAGATTCCAGAGAAGAGGAGGTGAGTCATTAAGACCGCTTAAGTACCAAGCTCTCCCTAGATCAAATCCTAGACATGCATATACCCGTTGCCACACCTTAACCCTTTGACTTGTCCACGGTCGCAATAAATTAATTAAGTTTTATGTAGTCATCATATACTAGGCCCAAAACCCCTTACAAAGCCAAGTCAAATTCACATACCTGTATATGGCCCACTAGGCCCTATCATATTCATATGACCCATTAAACCCAAATCACCTGTATATGGCCCATTAGGTCCAAATCACATTTATATGACCCATTAGGCCCAAATCACATTTATATACATGCTCACATATGAAATTTCCATCACATAGCATCAAATATCAATTTTGCCTATTATGGACCCAACAGCCCACCAGGCCCATTAAGCCTATTTTGGCCTAGTTGGCCAAATCACAGCCCAAGTCCATGGAATCACCCATTGACCCCAGACAACCTATCTGTTTCCTCCTCACGAGTGTTCACGCACTCGCAAGACTATCGTAGCCCAACTTTCGGCTTTTTGGTATTTTAACTTTTCGACTTTTCGGCATTTCGACTTTTGTCGATTCATTGCGTGTGTGCAGTGTACGTACACACCTAGTAAGCAAGCATGCTATGATTCCCTTAGTCACCAACCTAAAAACAATATCACCCTTCAATTAATCACATGCTTAATACATATCTTTACTAAATCCGAAACCTCACCTTAACCTTACCTTGCGCGACAAGTATAACAGCCTCTTCTTAAATCACTAACCACGATCAACTCCTAGATCTGTAGCAATCTTAACTATTAAAACAAAAATAATTGGTGACTCATATCCAACGCAAGTTACCTTACCTTAACTATGCACATTCGACCACATTAGCCAATGGAAGAGGAATACTTACCAAAACTGCAAACACCTAAGGAGCAATTTCGGTAGAGAACTAAGATCCGAGATCCGATACTAATTCCCTACCATAGTTGATTAGAAAGAGTGAGGAAAGAACAGTGTAATAGATTATTAGCAAAACTGATTGGGAGAACAACACTTACACTAAATTTGACCGAAGTAGAAGGAGTAGTAATTGCACCAAGGGTATTCGACTAAAGAGTATTCGACCCTTGGGAGATTCGTTTTTCAAGCTTAGTATGGTGAATAAGGTTTATTTGGCACAAATTAAAGAAGAAGAGTAAAAGAAGAATAGAAAATCGACACAAGAAAAGAAAGAAAGAAGTAAAGGTTTTTGGCTTTTTGGATCTTGAAGAGAAAAGGGTTTTCGATAACAAAGTGAGAGAGATTTTGGCATTACTATGGCAACCTTGCATTCGTCACCTATTTATAGCCCTTATAGCCGAATTGCCTGACCTTCAATTCCCCATTCGGCTCTATTACTTCCCCCATCTCATCTCCTCGTTTTTCTCCCTGATAACCCTTTGATCCTTTCCTCAAATTTCTCTTCTGAACACTCTCCTTGGAGTCCATCTTCACGCCACTTCCAATCTTATAAAAGACCAAAATTAAAATTCTAAAAATACTATGCTAGGATTCGAACCTTGGATCTCCTTGCTAGCCACTAACGCCACCTCCTTACACTCTAAGTGGCGTCACTTAGCCACTCCTCCACAAGGCTTTTTGATGCCATTTTCCCTTATCTTTATCTAAAAGCCCAACTACTTGCCAACAAGATCCTTTTAATTATTAACGCATAATTTTGTTTTCCCCTAAGTTCGAGCTTAAACCTTAGCCAAGACCTACTATCACCTACTTAACCGAAAATACCTAGCACATTTTTTATCAGAACCGAAAAAAAGAAAATTTGGGATTTTGAGATTTTTTTGGGGCATTACATAGATGAATCGAGTCAAAAAGATAATAACCGAGGAAAATGAAAAAATTATAGAGTAGTCTTTATGCGAAAATTGGAAGCAGATAGTAGGTAAGTTCATAGTATAAATGAATACTTATAGTTATTTATTTGTAATTTGTGTTGTTTTGAGTTGGATTTAATTTAATTATGGTTGAATATTTGATGTGGGAATTTAATTATAAATTTGTTACAATTAAGTATAAGGTGAGTGTGAATTTACTTGGAACTTGAGTAATGGTTGTGAATATGAATTATATGATCTCGAATGGATGTAATGGATTTATAGTATGTGTCTGGATATTATGGAAGTTCTTTTGATTTATTAAAGTGATGAATTAGGTTAAAATTCCTGTTTGAACGTAGTAAACAATTAGGATACGGTTGGCATGCTAACAGAGTTAGAACACGCGCTTGTATGGGATTGTATTTCGGTGCCTATGATTGCACATTTGTGCCTCTGTTACGCATCTTTGATGCTTCTGGTGTAGTGTAGTTACCTGAGTATCCAAGTCAAGTTACTATAGTTCATTGGACTATGTATTGATTGATTTAAAACTTTTTTACTTGTTCAATTCTATGGAACATTTAAATTGCTACTATGTGATAAATAGCACAATGAAATGCTTATGCATAAATATTGATAAGTACAATGAGATATGGTGATTGATAAATTTTGGTTAGTTTTTTTGAAAAGTATTATTTATGTAATATATGATTCTATACTAATGCAATGTGATTTTACATTCAGTTACCAAGAATTAGAAATTAATCCTCTTGATTATCTATTTTTTTTTTGTTTAAGGTAAGTTGATATTAAATTCATAAATAATTTGGAGATGATATGTTTAGATGAATATGGAGATGGTAAGTGCTGAAATTGAATAATTAATGATTAAGTGTTTAAAAGATTTTTTGTAACAATATTGAAACGAAGGGAAAGTTTATAGTTATATGTATGAAACTCATACTTTGTAAATGTGATATTGGTGATAGAGTTATGAATTTAAATAGAAAAGAATAATTTGTTTTGATTTGAACTGTAGTGGTTTATGAATCGATTAATTGAAAGTTTTGGATACTAATATTATGCGATTTTGGAAATGGTTATAATGTTTAGAAATTAATGCTCTTTTAGTATTCATTAATGGAATGAGGTAAATTGATTTGAAACTTTTGCTATGGACTTACTAAGCTTCTTAAGCTTATCTATTTTCGTTTTTTTTTCTGTAGTTAACATTTTGCGGAACAGTTTGGATGGATCAACTTCAACGCTCACACTATCTAGACTATCTTCGGTAGCTTTTGTCTTTAAGTCGTTTTGGTAGTGGCATGTATATAAGACTTGATGTAGTTATGGTTAATTTATTAGTTAAATTGTAATTAAGCTTATATGGTTTTGATTTGGGAAGTTATGTTTCATGATCAAACTACTTTTGTATGGAATGTTTATGCCTTGTTTAGGCATTGTTTTGATTTGGTAACTTTCATGATGATGAAAATGTGGCAAGGTCAAACGGGTAGGCATTTTATGATGTTAGACATGTTAGTTTTACTTTTAGGTTTGTGTTTGGTATTTTGATTTGGTAACTTTCATGATGATGAAAATGTGGTAAGGTCAAACGGGTAGGCATTTTATGATGTTAGACATGTTAGTTTTACTTTTGGGTTTGTGTTTGGTATTTGAAGATTTGTGAACATGGTTATTAGTTGGATAGTAAGTGCTTGATGGTGATCTCTTAGATGAAATGTTTTAATGTAAATGTTTAAATTGATGTGTCAATGAGGACACATTGGTTAGGCACATAAATTGTATGAAATAGGTTTGATTTGGACTCAATTATAGGTGTTTAAAAGCATGTTTATAGTTGGTTATGGCTTGGCTTGACACGTAAGATATTGGTGTTGAAATGCTTTGAGTTGGAAGAAAATTTAGGTGCACACGGTCGCGTGTCTTTATTGTTATAGGTGTAGGTTTCACACGGTTTGAGACATGACTTACAACATAGCCGTGTGTTTCAAGTCAGTATGTAGCACGATCTGGCATATGGTTGTGTGACCCAACATCGAATGTACACACGGTTTGGCACACGGCCTACAACACATCCGTGGGGTCCTATTTCGAATATGTATATGGGTAGACACACGGGATGAGACATAACTGTGTGTCCAGATTTCAAATTTTCACATGGTCTAGGCTATGTCACATGGCCTGGCCACGTAACCGTGTGACCTCAGTTTTCCAAATTTTCATTATTTTTCATTATTTTCTGATTTAATTCAATTTGACCTGAGATTGTTCTCAAACTAATTTTAGGGCCTCATAGGCTCGATTTAAGGTCATCAATACATGTATTTTTTCTATGATTAGATTCAAATGTGATATATTAGCATTTAAATTGTTTAATTATTCTACTTTGATCAGTAATACTCCGTAACCCTAATTCGGCAATAAAAACGAGATAGGGGTATATTTTCATTTTAAGAAACCTACATTCATTTCCAAATGATTCCATTTTTCCATTTTGAAAAAAAATCATGATCATTCCTAAATGTTTTTTTTTTTTATTTCTCCTTTCCTATCATTCTGTTCGTTTCTATTTAAACTCACTATTCATTTCTAGTTTCAACGAGCTAAAGGAGGGACTGGTTGGGCATATGTAATTAGGGATTAAAAGATTTATAGTTAAGTTCTGAATTTTTTTCTATTAATTATAAACTCATTTAGTTACAAAGTCATTCCACTATAGTATAATGACTGAGCTCTCCCCAATGACATACCATTACGAAAACAGCTACTTAGTGTTTGTCCAATGACATTGTCATAAGTGTGTACCCTTATAGGATATCCTTGATATCTTTAGGATAAAATCCGTTTTACCAATATGATCTTATTTTATCTAATGGTAACCATTACATTTTCCTTCATGAAAAGTCATTTACTATCGAATGATAATTAAGTCATTTATCACAAAGACGAAAGGCTCATGGCCATGTTTACTTTTCATCAACCATGCAATACCAATGAGCAAATATCATTTACCCATGTCTGAGATTATGAATTCCATTGTTGTGAATGACGCTACATATTGAAAAATTCATACAACCAATGCACCAACTTTCGGATCCTTATCTATTCAAACTCAGACTTTTACTTACATCAAAGTGTATGAGTCACACATACATAGCCTGTCATCCACTCAAGATTTACATATGCCATAATATGAACGTCACAATTGAATAAATCCATTATGATTCAAGATCTATTTCGCTTTGGTCCTGTCCGATGTATTGTTAGTCCAATCAGTCATATCTATATCTCTATCTTTTGGGAGTTATCCACTTCGATGCCAAAGACAAAGCATCTCCCCAACTGGGCTTAATAGAAGACATATTAGTATTTCAATCAGCTTGTTCATTTCCAATTAGACTAAGGACATGTTTAGGTTTGTCTACTAATACAAATTGTCTTTTCGTATTATGATCTGACCACGTAATACCGCTTAGTATTAGTTAAACATTAGACAACCAATGAGCGACATTTGCTTCCATTATGCTTTGCGTGCAAAAAGCTTTTGAGGAAAATAATACAAAGTATATTAATTATAATAAATGAATTTATTTTATTAATCAATCTGTTTGAAAAAAATTACAAGTTTACAAACGAACATATTACACCCAATACACTAGATTCAACATTCACACCCTAGACTTGCTCCGCTGGTTTAGCCACCAGGCTTATCAGAATCAAGGGATAGCCTTGGGAGATCTACCAATGTGTTTGTTATTTAGGGAAGCCACCTATGATAGTGAAATTGGTGGCGATTAGGGTTTGTTGGGAAGGGAAAGAACAAGAAAAAGGAAAAAAGAAGAAGGGAAAAGAGAGGGGAAAATGGAAAAAAAGTAAATAAAAAAGAAAAAATAAATATTTAATATTAATGAAAAAGGAAAAAAATTAAACAAGTGACACATTTACGTGCCACGTCAGGCACAGGTTACCTCAATAATGGCAATAAACAATTAAGTGGCATTTTTGTAATAACACAATAACACTAGTGTCATCTTTGCAAGTTTTAAAAGTTTGGTGGAAAAAATTATAAATTAAACAAAGTTTAACGACATCTGGTGTAGTTTACTCAAATATTTATAACACTCCCTCTTGAATGTCTACCAATAGATAATGTGTCTTATTAAAACCTTATTGAGATAAAAACCCTATGAGAAAAAAATCTTAGTGAAAGAAAAAGAGTACACATATCTATAATACGTATAACATGCTACCTTCTTAAAAATCTTACCATGAAAATCCAATAGGCAAAATCTCAGTTAAGGAAAAAGAATACAACATGTATTTACTCCCCATCATGACAACATCACTTGATATCTCATATTCTACTTATTTAATTTTAAATATTAGCTTTATAAATGATCAGTTGAACGAATTTGATAAACATTTATATTATCATTCTCCTGGAAGTCGTGAGTGAGAAAGAATTGAAATACCCTACACCTAACCCGATCAATGGATCCGAATGCAAGATGTCACATTTGTTGCTATAGCAACTAAATCAAGCAAAGAACAACTAAATCAATCAAACAACAAAAAATCATGTAGTAAAGTTTTAAATATAACTGAGTAGTTAAATGTAATTGAATGTAAATAAAATAAATAAGGGCCCACATATGAAGGTCTGAGGTCAGAAGTACTTGAAAATAAGGCCAAAATACGAACTTTGGGCCAACCTATCAAGTTGCGCAACTATGCGTCGAGATAATGAAACCATGTTTCTAGACATGCTTCCTTTAAAAAACTATTTTAGCTTTGATGATTTGATGTAGCGAGACGATTTGTTGATTTTCTCAAGAGACCTTGTAAGCTCCCTAACCAAACCTAGACGTTATGGCCAGATTGAAAAGTGTAAACTGAAAAATATATAGGATTTTTCCTATGTAATTTATCATTTTTTTACTTAAATTCATTGTTAAAACTAAGTAAATGTTTAATAAATTAATAAAATATGTGAAAATATGAAATTAGGACATAGAAATTATTAAAATGTGATTTTATGCTTCATTATATAGTTTTCATGCATAAAATGGCTTATTTTATATTGATTTGAGCATATTATATTTTTAAAACATAAAATGGGTCATGCATGATTAAAATTGAATAATAAAATATAAAATTATATTTAATAATTCATTTTAAAATATTTCATTAATAATTTGGGTTTTAATTAATTATTTAAATTGGTTAAATTTTATTCTTTGGTCCTTTAACTTATTAATTTATTTTAGATAGGTCTGATAGCTTTGTTGGATTACAAAACCGTCCAAATTGAAGACCAAGTCAACCCAAATTCAGCTACACATGGCTGTACTTTTAAGCCACTTTTTTGTTTAATTACACAAGGTCCTTACGTTGTTAAAGAAATTAGAGATTTGCCTGAAGATTTATGATTGACCGAGTCTTAGTCTTGAGTTATTATGACATTTAATTTGCTTAAAAATCAAGCAAAAATCAGCTCAAATTCCACTAATTGTGGCTGGCCATCCAAGGAAGAGATTTGAAGAGACTAAACCTAGCTATTTTTAGCAAACTACCCACCTCTCTTCACCTATAAATATGACCTCTTTATTCCCTCATCCCTCATCATCAATCATTCTCTATTCTCTCCAAATTCTCTTAGTCTTTTCCATTCCCCACACCTAGCATCATCTCTTCATAGAGATTTTAGCAATTAAGCCTCTTAAAGAGCCATTGGTCGGCCACCTTAGAGAGCCATCAGCAAATAAGCAAAGCAAAGAAGCGAATGAACCTAGTCAGTCAGAGTCTTAGGTGACAACCACTTTGACTTGGGTTTAATCTTTCCTTTCTTTAATTTAATCTAAAACTGTTTGCTATGTGTTCTTTTTTCATGTTTACAACAATGTTAGCTTAATTTTATTTAAGCTAGGATGATTGCTTTGATTAAATAATATGTATTTGATTCATGCTTATAATGTTTGTGCCTAAATCGATCATGTTTTCAATTAAAATCAAATCTGTATTTCATTCATACATGATTGAAATGCACTTGAATTAGCTGAGTGATCCTAAGCAGACAATGACTAATAGACACATAATTGAAATGTGCATGCTCAATTTAGATCCTAACCCAATTAAATTGCAGGTTGCATAACAACTCTAACCAAGCTCTGTTATCTGCATAGTTTTTAGATTTGTGTGATTAAATTGTTTCAAACCTAACGCGTCCCTGTTACCTCACACAAATACTAAGAAACCCTTAGTAAATAAGGATCAATAAAATGTGTATTTACTAAGTAAAGGATTTCGAAAGGACCTAATGTGGTTTCCAAACTCATGAAAGATCAAGTTGCCATGGAATATTTTTCCCAGTGTTATTAAGCATGTTGATAATGAGTTGAGTTTTGTTAAAGTAATTGTCCTAGTTTATTTATGTTATGATTGCTGCAAATTGTGTTTAATTTTGCTAAAATCTATTTCATTCATATAGTTTGCATACTTAGGATAATTTGCATTAGGGATCATTGCATTTAGTTTAATATATTTTAATCATCACTTCTCAACTATATTGTGTTTTTATTTACCAAATTGTTAATATAATTTTACAAATTAGGTAACTTAGCACAAATGCAATCCATATAGAGATGATAACTCAATACTTACTTATTACTTGATAACAACTGTGTACACTTACACAAACCTACGCGTTACAAGTTTTTGGTGCCGTTGCCAGGGATTGTCAACTGTTGCCATAGTTATTTCTTTCATGAAATTATTTATTTTCAATTTGATTCATTTCTAACATTACTAACTAATTCTTTTTAATTTTGTGATTTTCTTTTCAAGTGTTTATGAGCATAACTCGGATTATCGATTTACTCCCTATAGACCCTGAAATTGAGTGAACTTTTAGACAAAGAAGACGTGAATGAACAGCTCAAAGACAAATCGAGATGGACCCTGGAAATCAGAATCAAGACCAAGGTAACGAAGTTAGTCATGTACGAAATCCCATCCTCATTGCCGATGATAAGGATCGATGCATCAGAAAATATGTTGTGCCACTTTTCAGTGAGTTAAATCCAGGAATTAGAAGGCCAGATATTGAGGCAACCCAATTTGAATTGAAACCAGTGATGTTTCAAATGCTCTAAAGGGTGGGCCAATTCAGTGGTATGCCTAAAGAAGATCCACATCTCCACTTTTGATTGTTTATGGAGGTGAGTGATTCAATCAAGATAGCCGGTGTGATCGAAGATACACTGAGGTTGAAATTGTTTCCATACTAGTTGCGAGATCGAGCACGAGCATGGCTCAATTCATTGCCACGAAGTTCCATATCCACATGGCAAGAATTAGCAGAGAGATTTTTGGTTAAGTATTTCCTGCCTAGCAAAAATGCTAAGTTAAGGAACGATATCGCAACTTTCCAACAATTGGATGATGAGTCTTTGTATGAGGCTTGGGAGCGATTCAAGGAGTTACTTCATAAGTGTCCTCATCATGGGATTCCTAATTGTATCCAGTTGGAGACATTTTATAATGGTTTCAATGCACATACAAGATTGATGGTAGATTCTTCTACGAATGGTGCAATTTTGTCTAAGTCTTATAATGAGGCTTATGAGATCATTGAGAGGATCAGGAGTAATAACTATCAATGGCCAACAAATTAAACAACTTCAGGAAGACGTGTAGCCGGAGTTCATAAAGTTGACGCCCTTACTTGGTTATCGGCTCAAGTATCGTCTATTTCCTCTATGTTAAAATAGTTTATCGCTAATAGTGCTATCATTTTGCAGCTCAGCCACCAAGTTCGTTTGAAGAGGTTTCCTATGTGTACTGTGGGGAAGGTTATTCTTTTGAGAACTGCCTATCAAATCCTGAGTTAGTGTACTATGTGGGGAACCAACATTAAAATAGGAGTGGACAATGACTCCAGTCCAAATTCTACAATCCTTCATGGCATAATCATCCTAACTTTTCTTGGAGAAACTAAGGAAATAGACCGAACAACAACTTCTTGCAGCATAGACCTAATTGGCATCAAACAATTTGGAGAACTTGTTGAAAGTGTACATGGAAAAGAATAACGCTTTGATCCAAAGCCAAGCAGTAACATTGAAAAATTTGGAAAACCAAATGGGTTAGTTACCTACGGAGCTTCGTAATAGACCGTAAGGAACCTTGCTAAGCGACACTGAGAATCCAAGAAATTTGGGTAAAGAACATATCAAGCTAGTAGCTTTGCGAAGTGGTAAAATTTTGGAACCCCGATTGATTGATGTCGAAGATAAAAATCAACCAGCTGTTGAAATTCCTACACCAAAGGAATCAAAATCTGCAAAGACTGGCAAGGTAAATCCTAACTTAGTGAATTTAGATAATTTAACATCTTCTTTGGATGCAAATTTACCTACTCAGAAGAGTTATCTGGTTCAACCAAAAGTTCCATCACCTCTATATCTGCAAAGATTGCAGCAACACAAGAAAAAACAAGAGGTGCAATTCAAGAAGTTTTTGGATGTTCTAAAGCAGTTACACATTAATATTCCATTGGTGGAGGTGTTAGAACAAATGTCGAATTATGAGAAGTTTATGAAGGATATACTGTCCAAGAAGAAACGACTGAGTGAGTATGAGACTGTTGGCTTAACAAAGGAGTGTAGTGCGTGTAACACTCCAAACCCGGCCCAGACGTTATGGCCGAATCTGACATGCCACATAAGAGTTTGAAAATTCATGTTTCATTTTAGTGTTTAAAAAAAATTGACTTTTAATAAATTAACAAGTGAATGGAAAGTGGGCACCGTGTAGGTATCCGAAACAGAGGAGGTGAGCCATGAAGGCTGCTTAAGTACCAAGCTCTTCGATTGGATCCAATCCTAGACATGCCCACTGCCATTGCCACACTTAGTTATAACGAATTGAAGTTTATTTAAGTGAATATTCTTTAAAGTTGGATAATCGTGTCATTGTGTTATCTTAAAAACGAGTTCCATTTTGAAAACGCGTCCTAAGCCTAGCCCATTAATTATCAATCAGTTTAAAGTTAAAAAAAAATAATCCCGAAAATAAAATAAAAGGAAAGTTAAAATGGCCTTATTACAACCCAAAAATAAATAATAAGTAAATAAATAAAGAAATCTTAAAGGAAACCAAATGCTTAATTTTAAAAAAAACCCAAGGGCAATCACCGTGGCCACTCAATCCTCCCCTCGGCCCAAGTCCTCCTCATCATGGCTCTCCTGTAGGGTTAAGGAAAAAGGGGGTGAGTTTGGAAACTCAGTGTACAACAAGCCCCTTTCAGAGCCCAAAACAATATCAGCCTGTTGGGCCTTAGCCCAAGTCCAAGCTCAACATATATTGGGCCGTAGCCTTTTCATATTTCATATATTATGGGCCAAGCCTTCACATATTTCATATTATCGGCGAAGCCTTCATCAGAAACGATATGGCCCATAGGCCCATTTCAATATCACATGTAATGTCAATGAAAGAATGAATGCAAGCCCATTTGGGGAGACTACTCAACCCACCATCCGCTACTCTCCACCCGTACCAACCAAGCTCTCCATGTGGGGAATAACTCAACCCACCCAAACCAAAACTCTCCATTTGGCAAAGATATTTGCTTTATCATATCTTGGAGGCCTTGCCTCTTTTTAATAATCGGGGCATAAGCCCTTTCCGAAATCGGGGCATAAGCCCATTATCAAAAGCGGGGCATAAGCCCTTTATTAATCGGGGCATAAGCCCTTTTGCACTTCCTCCATCCATATAAAAAACCCAACCCCATGTATTTATGAATTCATCATGTGCAAATCATATATATATCATGTGCATATCATACATATCATGTGCATATCATACATCTCATGTGCATATCATACATATCATGTACATCAAAATCCTATGTAACAAATTCATAATTAAACCCTAGGGGTATAATGGTCATTTTTACCTAGGGGCAAAACAGTCATTTTCATATTATAAGGGTAATTTCGTAATCTTACCAAATTTTAGGAATTTTCCATATTCATTATCAGTTACTAACTATTTGTTTGTTTTAACCGCGAATCTGGCCCATTTTTAATTAAACCAGAGTTATTGGGCTAAAACCCCTAATGGGCCCCACATAGCCGATTTGTCCTCTAGGCCCATTTAGCCTGTTTTCCATATTGGTATTACCAGTCTTAACGTGCAATTTAACAGTTTTCAATTTCTACCAATTTTTTCCAAATGGGCCCGAAAGCCCATTGGGGCGACATTTAGCCCCTCGAGGCCCAACTTACCAAGAATGCCGAAATCTCATTCTTACCGTTTCCATTGTTCTCAATCATCATCTCATGGATTTTAACTAACTAGTGAGTGTTCGCTTGCTCATAAGTTCTCGAAATGCCAGAATTTCGGCATTTCGGCTTTTCGGCATTTATCGCTTTAAGCTATGAAAAAGGGTTAGTTACACACCTATTTGGCGATATTCCTGACGAGATCTCCTACACGATTTCTCCTATAATCCATCATTAATAATCAGCTTCCCATAATTGAACTAAACCAGTAATCATCTAATATTAATATTTACACATTCGCCACCATCCATAATGGCCTTAGGAATTTTACCTTGCCGCGATTGATGACTAGGCCTAGCCACTCCAGTGATCCAAGCTATTTCAAGTCGACACTACTCCTTGCTGCTCCTTTACTAAATAAACCACAAAAATATTAAAAGAAGACCCCATAAGGCCTATACACATATTCGGCCATCTCCCTAAATTATGGGGTTTGGCTTTTGGCCAAAAGTTACTCTAGGAATTATTTAGAGTTTGAACGCTTACCACCGTCTTTCTTCTCTAGAATCAGACGCCTAAAAGGTAAAAAGAATTGAACGCCAAAAATTGAAAAGGAAAGAAAAGGTTGCTGGTCACAAGAATCGGCACCACCCTATCCTCATTTGATTTCGGCTTTTTTTTTTTGATATTTCAGTAAGTAGAGATTAAGGAAAGAAATAATGGTGAATAAAAGGAAATAGTGGGCTGGTTTGAATGAAGGAGAAGGAATAAAATATGGAAGAAGAGATGGTAGATTCGACTGCAAAAGAAAAAGAGAGAAAAGACTAATCCTCTAGGGAGAAAACGGCACAAAAATACCTATGTGCCGAAAATCCCTTACTAAACCTCTCTGTAGAAAATTCCCCTCCAATCTCCTTTATTCAGCCAACTCTATCTTCATATCAATTCCTAAAATCTCTCCCCTTATCCCTCCTTAATCCATGCATTTAACTGATTCAAACTCTCCCCCAAAGAGTTCCATTCAGCTACAACTCTTACATGCTCAAAACATAAAAATTAGCATCCTTTTTGCCAACATAGGAATCGATCCTGTGTCTTCCCCCTCTATGCTCCACACGCCCCATTTTTAGGAGCTTAGTGGCGTCACCCTGCCACTTTACCAAAGCTCTTTTTGTGATACATTTTACCCACAACTTTATATAAGGGCACCTCGCCAGAGCCCCTAACTCCTAAGTCCAAAATTTAAAAATTCTACTGGGTTTTGGCCAACTCATGGGCCTTCCATAAGCCCATTTACATTCTTAAATTATGAATTCCATAATCACATACCAAATTTTAGAAACTTTACTAAAATATCAAGAATCGCGAAAAACCCGAAAATCAGGATATTACAGTGCGTTCCTACAGAACAAAGAAGAAACGGCTAATTGAGTATGAGAGTATTGCCTTGACAAAGGAGTGCAGTGCGTTCTTCCAGAACAAACTATCATCGAAATTGAAAGACCCAAGAAGCTTTACTATACCCTGTAACATTGGTGAATCTTACTGTGGTAAAGCTTTGTGTGACTTAGGAGCGAGTATCAACTTGATGCCTAAGTCTATTTTCAAGATGCTAGGGATAGGTGAAGTAAGACCTACAAATGTGACGCTTCAGCTAGCAGATCGATCTTTAGCATAGCCTGAAGGAAAGATCGGGGATGTTTTGGTAAGAGTCGATAAATTTAGTTTTCCTGCTGATTTTATTGTCTTAGATTTTTATGCAGATAAGGAAGTGCCGATCATCCTTGGGAGACTTTTCTTAGCCACAGGAAGAACGTTAATTGATGTGCAGAAAGGTGAACAAACCATGCGAGTTCAAGACTATCAGGTAACCTTTAACATTCTTAAAGCGATGAAATTTCTCGATATGGTAGAATAGTGTTTAGTTATGGAAAAGATAGAAACCTTGGTTTCTATGGAAAGCAATTTTGAAGAAGATCCATTGCAGAAAGCCTTAGATCTTGACTCTTTGAAGGATGAAGAAGGTGAAGAAAACATGGCTTTGATAGAAGCCAATCCGAGAAATTTTATTCAATCCATAGTTTGAACCGTTGGAGTTAGAAGTTAGAGAATTTGTGGAACCCAAGTTGTCAATTGAAGAACTACCTAAACTTGAACTAAAGGTACTTCTTTTCCATTTGAAATACATTTATTTAGGTGACTGTTCCACTTTATCTATGATTATTTCAGCAGAACTGACGAAAGATCAAGAGGAGCAACTAATTGTTGTTCTAAAGAAATTTAAGAAAGCAATTGGTTGAACCATAGCTGATATTCATGGTATAAGTCCTTCTTTTTGCATGCATAAAATTATTTTAGAAGAAGGTGAAAGAGCTCGAATTGATAGGTAAAGGATGCTCAATCCTATCATGAAAGAAGTTGTGAGAAAGGAAGTGATCAAATGGTTATATGCAGGAATCATCTATCCTATTTCAGATAGTTCGTGGGTAAGTCTGGTGCGATGTGTGCCAAAGAATGGTGGAATCACGATTGTTGAAAATAAGCGTAACAAGTTGATTCCAATGAGAACTATTACTGGTTGGAGAATCTGTATTGATTATAGAAAATTGAATAAAGCCACTCAAAATGACCATTTTCCATTGCCTTTTATGGATCAGATGTTAGATCGACTGGCAGGTCATGAATTCTTTTATTTTTTAGATGGCTATTTAGGATTAGAGGTGTGCATGGGCCGGTTAGGCCGGGTTCGGGCCGGGTCAGGCCGAGTTCGGGCTGGGTCCAACTAAAATTTAGGCCTGTTTGCTAGGCCCGGGCCCAGTTCGGCCCGAAAAATGAGCTTAAAATTTTGTCCAAGCCCGGCCCGAATAAAAATGTTAAAACTCGGGCCGACTATTAATTTTTATATTAAATTTTATATAATTTTAAAATATATATAAACCATAAAAAATACTAAAAATATCAAAATAAATATTTCTCAACAAATTGAAAATAAATTCTAAAAAATATGTATACTTAAATAACACTAAAATAGATGCAACTTAATAAGCAAATGCCACTAAAATAATAACAAAATTAACAAATGTCTTTAAAATAATAAAAAATTAACAATAAAGTAAGTTTTATACAATATCCAAACAATAACAACAAAATAGTAACAACATAAAAGTAAAATAGTAGCAAAATAGGGAGCAAACAATAAGAAAATAATATTAAAATTTTTTTTTATCATTTAGTGAATTCGGGCTGGGTCGGGCCGAGCTCGGGCCACAAATGCCTTACCCGAGGCTTGACTCGTTTTTTAAACGGGCCTTATTTTTTTGCCCAAGCCCATTTTTCTGGCCTATATTTTTGCCCAAAACCTCCCACATTTTGGGCGGGCCTTTAGGCCGGGCCGGGTCGCCCGACCCATCACACCTCTATTCGGGATATAACCAAATAGTTGTAGCTCCGGAGGACCAACATAAAACAACCTTTACTTGTCCATATGATACGTTTGCTTTTAGGCAAATATCTTTTGGTTTATGCAATGCATCTACAACATTTCAACGATGCATGATGACAATATTCACTGATATGGTTGAAAATTTTGTTAAGGTTTTCATGGATGATTTTTCTTTTTTTGGTAACACTTATGATATTTCTTTGAGTAAGTTGGCTAAGGTACTGAAGAGATGCGAAAAGACGAATCTTATCCTTAATTGGGAAAAATGCCATTTTATGGTTAAAGAAGGGATTGTCTTAGGGCATAAAATCTCAAAGAGAGGAATTGAAGTCGTTAAAGCAAAGGTGGACGTAATTGAAAGATTACTGGCCCTAATTAATGTGAAAGGAGTCAGAAGCTTCTTAGGCCATGTCGATTTTTACCGAAGGCTTATCAAAGATTTCTCAAAAATTTCTAAACTATTTTGTTTGTTGTTAGATAAAGATACAGTGTTTGATTTCAACAAAGCATGTTTGGAAGCTTTTGAAGATCTAAAAAAAAGGTTAACTCAGCCCCAATAATTGTTACACCTAATTGGAGCTCACCTTTTGTGTTGATGTGCGATGCAAGTGATTATGCTATTGGAGCTGTGATGGGTCAAAGAAGAAACAAAGTGTTTTGCCCTATTTACTATGCAAGTAGAACTTTGATGGGAGCCCAACTCAATTATACGGTAACTGAAAAGGAACTCTTTCCTATAGTTTTTGCTTTTGAAAAATTCCTCTCATATCTTATAGGTACCAAAGTTACAGTATTTACCGACCATACGGCCATTAAATACTTACTCATGAAGAAAGATGTAAAACTGAGGCTAATTTGTTGGATACTGTTACTCTAAGAATTTTACCTTGAGATCCAAGACAGAAAAGGTGTCAGAAATCAAATAGCTTATCATCTGTTGAGGTTGGAGCAAGATGAGGTAACTCGATCATGTGTGCCTATCAACGAGAATTTCCCAGATGAACACTTATTTGAGGTAAGTCGAATTCATGAAACACCTTGGTTTGCTGATTTTTCCAATTATCTTGCATGTGGAATATTTCCCTGAGAAATGACATACCAGCAAAGGAAAAAATTCCTTCATGATAGTAGGTATTATTTTTGGGAGGATCTGTTTTTGTTTAAATAGTGTGCAGATAATATAATCTGAAAGTGTGTAGCTGAAAGTGAGATTGTTGAGATCTTGTGTCATTGCCATTCATCTCGAAGTAGGGGACACTTTGGTGGTTCACGTACTGTAGCAAAGATTCTGCAAGTAGGTTTCTTTTGGCCTAGCTATTTAAAGATGTTTATGCTTAAGTGAAGAATTATGGTAAATGCCAAAGGACTAGAAATATATCAAAGAAGAATGAGATGCCCTTGACAAACATTTTAGAGATTAAATTATTCGACGTATGAGGCATTGACTTCTTAGGCCCGTTTCTTTCTTCGTATGGGAACAAATACATCTTTGTTGCTGCAGACTATCTATCCAAATGGGTTGAAGCTGAAGCATACCCTACAAATGATGCTAAGGTAGTCATGCAGTTCCTACATAAGCTTGTGTTTACACGATATGGGACACCAAGTGTAACACCCCAGACCTGGCCCAGACGTTATGGCTAGATCTGAAGTGTCACATGGACTTACGACTTAGTATGCATTCGATGGTTTAAGTGATTAGGGTGGTCCTTGTAAAAACAACAGTTGAATGAAAAGCCGGTTTATCAATCTTTAGGCTATCCATTTGTCGTGATTGTTGAGTCTTTGAAAACGTTCATTAATTTTGAAAACCCACGCAGCCTAACACTAGTAGTTTCGACATAGTATAAATATAATCAGAAAATAAAAACCATATCGGAAAGAGAAATTTATATAGCGGCCTTATTACAACTTAAAACCCAAAATTAAATCAGAATATAAAAATAATAAAAATAAACTAACTTAGAAAGACCAACTTTGCAGATGATGTGGCCACTCCGAATCCCTCATAGCTCCAAGCCCACTATGGTTGGGGATTTCCTGCAGAGATGAAAATAAAGGGTGAGTTTGGTAAACCCAATGTGTAACATAACCCAACCATAGCCCAAAACAGATCAAACCTTAGAGTCAGACTTATCTGGGCCTTGGCCCAGTACAGAAGTCAGAGTGAAACTCATAGGCTCATAGCAGATACAGAACAAATATATCGTGAATGTAGAAATCCCAACCCAGAGCCATCCATAACACCCCCGTACCAGCCTTACACCATGTGGGGAGACTACTTGACCCACCCAACCGCTACACACCACAGAAATTGTAGCGAGGCTGCCAGATATTATGACGAAGTCACTAGATACAGATATTGTGGCGAGGCCACGTATCGTATATATATGTGGTGAGGCCACGATTGCAATGAGGTCGCGGATATTGTGACGAAGTCACCAGAACAGATATATGTGGCGAGGCCACCAGATTGCAGCGAGGCTGCCAGAACGCTTCCTCCATTAATATAAACCCATGTCCCATGCAATAGAAATATGTCATGGCATACGTACACAGAAACAGAACATCATGCTTTTTAGATAAAATAAAATATCCCTAAGGGTAAAATCGTAATTTTGCATGCATAAGGGTATTTCAGTAATTTATTACCTATTGCTAGGGTTTCATGCTCATTCTAACGTTTACCAAGTAATCAGAAGTACTTACCTCGTCTCTTTACCAAAGTGGGCCTGTTGGCCCATTGGCCTGTTTTTGGCCCATTAAGCCCAAAAATACCGTTGTGCACGAAAATGCACACTCTGCACTCTAATCATCCAAATGCACCATATTCATTAACAACTGTCTCACGAGCACTCGCACGCTCGCGAGTTCACAAAATACCAACGTTTCGGTATTTCAGCTTCTACCGATTCAGTCTAAGGGAGGGTGTCGTTTACACACCTGGTTGATGACGATTGATGACGATATCTCCCACGCGATAATCCTACGATCGATCACTAACACCATAAATCCACGTCAACTAACCCAATCATCACACAAGTTAGTCATTTACGCACGAGGGGCAAAATAGTCATTTTACCCTCCAGGGGTAAATCGGTAGTCCTACCCTACAGGGGTATTTTAGTAATTCTACAACTTATCCACTTGGGCCTACGGACCCATTGGGACTACATGGCCTATTTCAGCCCATCGCGGCCCGAAATAGCCGTCCTACTGCTAGAGTAGTGAGAAATACACACCTGTTAGGATCCGCGCTCCCAGACTCTTAGCTGACGCCCAACCCAAACGAGCGCGCCACCAAGCGAAAGAGATCAGCCCAGAAGGGTATGCCAACTCTCCTCATGGTTTGCTCTATTTAAAGCCAGCTCTCCATCTACTCTTATGTTAGCTTCTCGATGTGGGATCCCTCCATCATCAGAGTTTAAAACCAACACCAACTCTTGCCGTCCCAACATAGCAAAATAATCAACCTTTACGTGCCAAGGGATTCGAACCAAAGTCCTCTCACATGCCAAATCACACCACCACCACTAGGCCATCAACTCATTTGTGACATAAGTCCAACACATTAAACTTTAAAATGCACCTACTTGCTTCCAGATTTATTGAAAAGAAAAACCAAAATAAATTGCAAGAGCCAAGACTTGAACCTTGGACCCCTTGCTTCCTCTATGGCGTCACTTCCTTGTCCCCTAAGTGGTGCTACCTTGCCACTACACCATACTCCTTTTTGTGTCATCTTTTACCCCTTTACTCTTAAAAGCCCAAACGCCAATTGCATCACTTGTTCTTAAAATCAAAATTCTGAAGACTACCATGGATTTAACTTAAGTTTGGGCCTTCCAAAGGCCCACTAACCTACTAAAATATATATTTTAACTAACCAGATCACACACAAATTTTAAAAATCAAAGAAACACAGAAAACCCAAAAATTGGGCGTTACAACAAGAGCTATTATTAGTGATGAAGGTTCTCACTTTATGAACAAATGGCTTTAGTGGTTGCTTGAAAAATATGATGTGAAGCACAAGATTGCTATTGCCTATCACCTCCAGTCTAATGGACAAGTTGAAAGAGTGAATCGTGAAATCAAAGGTATCCTTGAAAGGGTAGTATGCCTTAGCAGAAAAGATTGTCTCGAAGGCTCGAAGACACCGTTAGGAATGACTCCTTATCAGTTAGTCTTTGGAAAGGCATGTCATTTGCCATTAGAGTTGGAAAATAGAGCTCATTGGGCTTTGAAGCAGTTGAACTCTAATCTTAAGCAAGCCGACGAGAGAAGGATGTTACAACTTGATGAGTTGGAAGAGCTGAGATTGTTTTCCTATGAGAATGCCAAAATGTGTAAAGACAGATAAAAGAGATGGCATGATAGTCATATACAACCTCGTAAGTTTAAAGAAGGTTAGAAGGTTTTGTTGTTTAATTCAAGGTTGAAGTTATTTCTTGGGAAGCTTAAATCCCGATGGAAAGGACCCTATACCATAAACCGAGTTTATCCTTATGGAGCTATTGAATTATACGACAATTACGGAGGTACGTTTAATGTTAATGGTCAACGTCTCAAACACTATTGGGATGATGAAGTTGAGCGAGTTGAATCCTTGTTCAAATTAACAGACCTTTGATTTTTCATGAACTCATTTTGTAAATAAATAAATAATTAGAACTTATTTTCTTAACTTAGTACATTTAATTAATTCTGTCTAAGGAGATTGAAACTTAAGAGGGATCATTGTGACCCCTTCGACCTTTTAAGGGAATTAATTTATTGTAATTTTTTAAGAAGAAATTTTCTAATTAAGATTTAAAATTTTTAAGTTTCATTTGTTTTGTTTAAATTTTAAATTTTTATGTTAATAAAGGGGGTCAAATTTGGCCCAAGTACTAATCAGTTTTTTTTTTAGTAAGTTTGTAGACATAGTTTGAGTTTGAGGCCCAATACAGCCAAAAGGAGGGAAAAATCCATACCTTGCCGCCACTCCCATTTCTTGCCACCCAAGTAACCCTAATGTAGCTAAATTTTTGCTACATGTTGCCCTAATTTTTCCCTATATAAACCCCTCTCTATTCTACTAATTTTCATATCCCTCCAAGCAATTTGCTTAAACCCTAAAAAATTCCTAAATCTCCCTTTTTGTGCCGTCAACCTCAAATACCGAAAGAAACCATAATTCTCTTCCCTTTTTATCGAAATCACCTATTGTCACCGCAAGAAGATTGTCGAAGCACCAACTTTGCTATCGCACATTGCCATTGTCGCTGCCGCACACTGCCGTTACTATCGCACACTGTCATTGTCGTCACACCATCTTTGTCGTCGCAAGATTTTTTTTGTAGCAAGTATTTACCACTTTGTCAATTTCTCTTTTCCCCTTGTGCATAAACTTTGCCGAATTTTCAAGAAAAGATACCATGTCTCGCAAAAGAACCAGATCTTCAAAGACTACTCCTGAAAATTTGATTTAGATCAGTGAAAAAGTGAAAGAGAGATTTGATTCAATCTTTAAGCAACCTATGATGCCAGAAAAAGGTTTTGACTTGAAGAGCAATGATTTGATGGTTGTTCCTATACCGATTAGAAATAAAATCAATGCGCTCAAGTGGGAACGATTTTGTGATGCTCGTTCACTTCCCAATAATGAACTAGTTCGAGAATTCTATGCTTGTTTGACTACACAAGATGCTACTGAGGTCATCGTTTGAAATAAAAAGGTACCTCTTACTTCTAAGTCTATCAATGATTTGTTTAACTTACCTGATGTTGAAGAAGATGAGTACTACCCTATGATAAACAATATCAATCGGGATTTTCTTCAACAAGTGCTTGATGTTGTGACAAATCCGAGATACTAATGGATTATAAGAAAGTATGGGAGCAATTCTTCTCGAAGCGAATACCTAAAACTAGTAGCAAATGTAAGGTTTTATTTCATTCGCTACAGTTTTATGCCTATCTCACATAGTTCCACCATCTCGATGGAACGGATGCTTTTGTTATTGGAACGACGGAAATGTGTAAGTGTACACAATCGCAACAAGTAATAAAGTGACAAGTAAATGTCCAGTTATCGTACCCATATGGACTGGGAAAAGAATTATTTATGAATGCTATTTAAAACACTTTGGTGAGGAAAATATTTTGTTTGAAGCGGATGATTAAAAACTAAGATTTTAAACTAAGTAAACAAAATAAATAAATCTCAAATGCACGATTTCAAAATACGATTTTAATCAAGAGGACATAATTGTGTTAGATTAATTACATTTCTTAACTTAGAATTATCAAACTCATGATTATATTGTTATGAATAAATTCACGGCAACTCGGTAATTTGCTAACTTATGAATATACTCACTTCCCAAAATCCATTCATCTCTTGACTATATCCTTATGTCAATTCAACCGATTAAACAAATCTTAATAGGCAAATATGTTATTGCACATACATACTTATTAAATCGAAATAATCTCTTGTACATATCCCTATGTCAATTCAAACGATTAATTAAATCTAATAAGCACAGAAAAGACTATGTGAGGTAACAAAGTATCCCTACCTTGAAACAGTTCAATCACAATAATCTTGCAAGTTATGCAAGACAAATATATCGTCAGATGCCGTTGCTAATTTAACCCTCAGCTACCTTAGATGATTAAACATGCATTGATTAAGTACTATGTCCATTAATTACAATTTCAATCTGTTTAAATATGAATTCATTAGCTGTCTCACAATTGTAATACAAGAATAACCTGGTCATGATTTTACTTAATCAAGCATCTTACGGAGGCCTATAACAACATAAACACAATTTTAACAAATTAAGAAAATGAAATGCAATCAACCTAACACGAATTAAATTCAATCTAAATTGATTAAATTAACCATTTAAACAAGATAAATATTCATAGACATGTTCATCATAACAATAACAAAATTAAGGAGATAGGGAACAAGAATCAAATCCGGTGTTTTTCCATGGCTTGACTAGTTTGCTCCGTTCTTCCTTCTAAGATGTCCTCATCGACCAAGGATACTATGAACACTTAATTGCTTCTCTAATTGGCTGATGAATGCCCCTTTTCTAAAAGAAGAAATCGGCAAGACAACAAGGGAATTTGGAATGGAAAAGAAGAGAGAAAGTGGAGAGAAGAGAGAAAAGATGTGAATGCTTGAGGTGTGTTTCAAATTATCATCTTAAGGGGGTTTTTATAGCTGAAGAAGGCTGCTAAAAATAGCTAAAATTAGCAGCCAAAGATCCCTTCCTTGGCCGGTCACCCATGTGGCAAGTTTGATGATATCAAACTTGTTAAATTAAGCTTGGGGCAAATCTAGAAAGCCACCATTTGTGGAGGGGTTTAAATGCTATTTGAACAAGTCTTTAAGGGCTTCTTTGCAAGCTAAATATTCAGCCAATAACCTAATTTGGGTCAGCATATGGGGTGGTTTTGGGCTGTCCATTACTTGGTCGATTCGGTTCACTTGGTTTGGCTCAACTAGACAACTTTTAATAATTTATTAATAATAATTTATTAACCCAAATTAAATTGGATATAAATTAAAATTAATTATATTATGAATTAATACACATAATTTTGGACCGTATTTGGTTAAAAATTAATTCGGCTTGATACGTCAAATTGGTTCTTGGTTTTGTGCTTCTAGTAGTGTCTATCGAGCCATTTTTTGCCTTGATACTAATCCCGTTCAATTTTATCTCCCAATAATGTTTCAAGCGTTGAGCATTAACTCGAAAAATACCTCCCTTACCTTGAAGGTCAACATCTCCATACAAATAAACTCGATGAATTGTAAATGGGCTGGACCAACGTGATTTTAACTTACCTGGAAAGAACTTTAATCTGGAATTAAATAACAAGACTTGCTGACTTGCTTCAAATTCTCGAACTCGAATATGCTTATCATGCCATTTCTTAAGTCTCCCATTGAGTAATTTGGCATTCTCGTATGATAACATTCGAAATTCTTCTAACTCGTTGAGCTGGATCATCCGTCTCTCTTTAGCAAGCTTAAGATCCAAGTTGAGTTGTTGAAGAGCCCAGTAAGCTTTGTGCTCTAACTCCAAAGGCAAATGACAGGCTTTCCAAAAGACCAACCTATAGGGTGACATCCCTAAAGGTGTCTTGTATGCTGTCCTGTAAGCCAATAAATCATCATCCAGTCTTTTGGACCAATCTCGTCGATTTTGGCAAACTACCTTCTGAAGTATGCCTTTGATCTATTTGTTTACTAGTTTAGCTTGCCCATTCGTCTACGGATGGTAAGCTGTGGCAACGTTGTGCTTCACTCCATGTTTGTCAAGTAACCATTTCAACCACTTGTTCACAAAATGGGACCCTTCATCACTAATGATGGCTCGTGAGGTTCCAAACCTTGTGAATACTTGCTTTTGCAAAAACTTCATCACAACCTTAGCATTGTTTGTCAGATATGCTTCAGCCTCAATCCACTTAGACACATAGTCTACAGCTACCAAGATGTACTTGTGACCAAAAGATGGAGGGAAATTATCGAGAAGGTCTACCTTAATGATGTTTGTTCGAGGCATCTCGTTTCTGTTGGTGACATTTCCAACCCTTTGGCATCGATCACAACTCTTTATGTAAGCATATGCGTCTTTAAATAATGTTGGCCAAAAGAATCTGGCTTGCAATACTTTGGCTGCAGTGCGTGTACCTTCAAAGTGTCCCCCACTCAGAGCTGAGTGATAGTGGCATAGAATCTTATGTACTTCATCTTCTGCCACACACCTCCTGATCATTTGATCTACACACTTTTTAAACAAGTATGGTTCTTCCCAAAAATAGTACTTCACATCGTGGAAAAACTTTTTCCTTTGATGATATGTCTTATCAATCGTCATCAAACCACAAGCTAAATAGTTAGCAATATCGGCAAACCAAGGGGTATTATGGACATGATTTACCTTAAGTATGTGTTCATTTGGAAATGTTTCTTGAATGTGTATAAGTGGAGAATTCCCTTATTATGGCTACAATCTGGACAAGTGGTCTGCTACTTAGTTTTCTACTCTCTTTTGATCTTGAATTTCTAAATCTAACTCTTGAAGTAGAGGTATCCATCGGATTAGTCTCAGCTTATTTCTTTCTTGGCAAGCAAATACTTAATCGCCGAGTGGTTCGTATAAACAGTCACCTTGGTACCTACAAGATAAGATCGAAACTTGTCAAAAGCAAACATAATAGTAAGTAACTCTTTCTCTATTACTGTATAATTCAGTTGAGTAAGTCCGACTTGCATAGTAGATGGGATGAAAAACTTTGTTCCTTTGCTAGCCCATAACAGCTCCTATTGCGAAGTCGCTTGTGTCACACATCAATTCAAATGGCAAATCCCAATCTGGTATGATGATTATGGGTGCCGAAACTAGTCAACTCTTCAAATCTTTAAAAGCTCTTAAGCATTCTTTATCAAATTTTAATGTCGCATCCTTCTCCAATAATTTGCATAAAGGTTTAGCAACTTTGTAGAAGTCCTTGATGAATCTTCGATAGAAACCGGCATGGCCCAAAAGGCTCCTAACACCTTTTACAGATGTTGGAGGTGAGAGTTTCTCAATAACATCTACCTTTGCTTATTTACCTCGATTCCATTTCTCGTTATCTGATGCCCTAGAACAATACCTTCTCGTACCATGAAATGACATTTTTCCCGATTGAGTATGAGGTTTGTTTCTTTGCATCGCCTTAGTACCTTGGCTAGATTGGCTAGGCAATCATCATATATATCTCTAAATATTGAAAAATCATCCATAAAAGCTTCCAAATATTTCTCAACCATGTCAGTAAAAATAGATATCATACATCTTTGAAATGTAGCAGGTGCATTACATAAACCAAATGGTATGCGCCTAAATGCAAATGTACCATACGGGTAGGTGAATGTTGTCTTGTGTTGATCTTCTAGTGCTACTTTAATTTGATTATACCTTGAGTATCCATCGAGAAAATAGTAATAGTCTCACCCTGCGAGTCTATCCAGCATCTGGTAAAAAAAGGGCAAAGGAAAGTGATCTTTCCTAGTCGCCTTGTTCAGCTTCCGGTAATCGATGCAAATTCTCCATCCCGTAACCATTTTAGTCGGTATCAACTTGTTATTCTCATTCTAAATGACCGTAATACCTCCTTTCTTTGGCATGCACTGGACGGACTTACCCATGAACTATCTAAGATAGGGTAGATTATACCCACATCTAACCACTTGATGATTTCTCTCTTGACTACGTCTTTCATGATGGGGTTTAGTCTTTGTTGTCCATTAATCATACCTTTTTCGTCATCTTCTAGGATAACCTTGTGCATGCATGCAGATGGGCTAATTCTACGAATATCGGCTATTGTCCATCTGATAGCCATCTTGAATTGTTTCAATATCAGGATGAGTTTCTCTTCTTTCTTAATAGTTAATTCTACTAAAACAATCACAGACAAATTAGAAGAGTTACCTAAATAAACATATTTTAAATGTGAAGGAAGTACTTTGAGTTCTAATTTAGGTGGCTTCTCGATTGACGCTTTTGGTTGGGCATAACCCCTATTCTCTAACTCTAAAGATTCAACGCAGGATTGCGGATTAAATCCCCTTTGATTAGCTTCTAACAAAGCTAAGTATTCATCCTCCTCTTCATCATTTGAAGGATCTAATGTCAAAATTCATTCCAATGGGTCCTCAACATAGTTGAGTTCCTTTTCCACTATTAAATCCTCTAAATCGAACACTGCAGAAGAATCATCAATAATGTCAGGAAATTGCATAGACTTAAAAATGTTAAATGTTACCTAATCATCCTAAACACGCATGGTAAGCTCACCCTTCTGTACATCAATAAGGGTCCTTCCAGTTGTTAAGAACGGTCTTTCTAGGATGATTGGCACCTCTTTGTCTGCTTCAAAGTCTAGAATCACAAAGTCAGCATGAAAGATAAATTTGTCTACACGTACCAATACGTTCTCGATTTTTCCTTCTGGATGTACTAAGGATCGATCTACTAATTGAAGTGTAACCATAGTAGGTCAAACTTCACCTATCCCCAACTTTCTAAATATTGACATGGGCATCAAGTTGATACTCGCACCCAAGTCACATAGTGCCTTACCATAATATGTTGCTCCAACGTTGCAAGGTATGGTAAAACATCCAGGATCCTTCAATTGGGTAGTTTGTCTTGAAGATATGCACTGCATTCCTTCGTTAGGGCTATCGTCTCAAATTCTCCAAGCCTTTGTTTTTTAGACAGGATATCCTTCATGAATTTGATGTAGTTCGACATTTGTTCAAGTCCTTCAACCAACAGAATGTTGATATGAAGTTTCTTGAGTACGTCTAAGAACTTCTTGAATTGAATTTCCTGCTTCTGTTTCTAAAGTCTTTGAGGGTAGGGTGGTGGAGGTTTCTTTACTGGAATTGGTTGATTCATCTTCTGTGGCATTTTTGCATCTAATAGAGTTGTTAGCTGATCAAAATTAGTTGGTTCTAAAGTTACCTTGTCAAATTTTACAGATTCTGGTTCTTGTGAAACTGGAATTTCAATACTAGATTGAACGTCCACTGAGTCTTGAGCATTAGTTGGCTCCTTTTGAACTTCGATAGTGTTGGGCTCTAATGTCTTTCCGCTCCTCAATTTCAATGCTTTACAATGATCCTTCCCTAGATTCCTCAGATTCTCCGTATCACTAGGTAAAGCACCTTATGGTCGATTTCTGAGTTTAGTTGCAAGCTGGCCCGTTTGGTTTTCCAGGTTTTTCAATGTAGCTGCTTGGCTATGGATTAAGACATCATTCTTGGCCATGTATGCGTTCAACAAATTTTCTAAGCCATTGAATGGTTCAGCTTGGGTTGGTTTCTGAACTTGTTGGGGAAAACTAGGTGGCTGGGTCGGTCTAGGTTTGAAATATGTGTTATTGGGTCCAGCCCCTTGGTTACTCCAAGAGAAATTAGGGTGGTTTTGCCACGATGGGTTGTAGGTATTAGATTGTAGTCCTTGCTTTCCTCAGTTTTGGTTCTGGTTACCCATGTAATATATGAATTCTGGGTTTGATGGACATTCGTCAAACAAATGCCCTTCCCCACAGTAGACACAGACTATATTTTCAAATTGATTTGGTGGCTGTGCTGAAAAACTATTAGACCCATTAGTAGTAAATTTTTTTACCATTGAGGATATTGATGATACCTGAGATGTGAGTGAAGTAAGAGTGTCTACTTCATGTATTCTAGCAACTCATCTTCCTGATACTGCTCGATTGGTTGGCTATTGATAATTGTTGCTGGCAATCCTCTCAATGATTTAATAAGCCTCATTATAAGACTTAGAAAAGAGAGCACCATTAGTAGAAGCGTCGACTACTATACTCGTGTGGGCATTGAGACCATTATAATATGTCTCAAGTTGGATGCAATGTGGGATTCCGTGATGAGGGCACTTTCATAATAATTCTTTGTACCTTTCCCATGCCTCATACAAGGACTCATCATCAATTTTTTGGAAGGCCGAGATCTCATTTCTCAACTTAGCATTCTTGCTAGGCGGGAAATACTTCATAAAGAATCTCTCTGCTAACTCTTGCCATGTGAAAATTGAATTTGGTGGCAATGAGTTCAACTAGGCTCGAGCTCTGTCCCTTAGCGAATACAGGAACAACTTCAATCGTAATGCATCTTCGAGTACTCTGGCTAACTTGAGGATCTTCGGTAAGCATTCCACTGAATTGACCCACTGTCTGAAGCATCTAGAACATGACTGGTTTCAGCTCAAACTGTTGTGCCTCAATTTCGGGTCTCCTAATACCTGGATTAAGATCATTAAACACAAGCACTGCATACTGTCATAAAGTCCTATCCCTATCATCAGCAATAAGGATAGGATTTTGAGCAGGGTTTACTATGTTTCCTTGATTTGATTTTTCGAAGTTCATCTCTTCGATCATTCTCTGACTTGCTTGTCTTATTCGCTGTCGAAAAGTTTGTTCAATCTCAGAGAGTTAATCAATAATTCGGTCAATACTCATAAGCACCTGAAATAATCACAGAAAAATTAATTAAGTTAAAATTTGAACAAAAAAAAAACCAAAATGCAAAACTAACAAATTCATAAATAATGACTTTTTAAAAAAGTCCTCGACAACGGGGCCAAAAACTTGGAACAACGGAAATGTGCAAGTGTACACAAACGCAACAAGTAATAAAGTGACAAGTAAATGTCCAGTTATCGTACCCACAGGGGCTATGAAAAGAATTATTTATGAATGCTATTTAAAACACTTTGGTGAGGAAAAATATTTTGTTTGAAGAGGGTGATTAAAAACTAAGGTTTTAAACTAAGTAAACTAAATAAATAAATCTCAAATGCACGGTTTCAAAATACGATTTTAATCAAGATGACATAATTGTGTTAGATTAATTACATTTTTTAACTTAGAATTATTAAACTCATGTTTATATTGTTACGAATAAATTCAAGGCAAATCGGTAATTTGCTAACTTATGAACATACTCAACTACCAAAATCCATTCATCTCTTGACTATATCCCTATGTCAATTCAACTGATTAAACAAATCGTAATAGGAAAATATGTTATTGCACATACATACTTATTAAATCAAAATAATCTCTTGTACATATCCCTATGACAATTGAAACGATTAATTAAATCTAATAAGCACATAAAAGGCTATGTGAGGTAATAAAGTATCCCTACCTTGAAATAGTTTAATCACAATAATCTTGCAAGTTATGCAAGGCAAATGTATCGTCAGATACCGTTGCTAATTTAACTCTCAGCTACCTTAGATGATTAAACATGCATTGATTAAGTACTGTGTCCATTAATTACAATTCAATCCGTTTAAATAATTAATTCATTAGCTGCCTTACAATTGTAATGCAAGAATAACATAGTCATGATTTTACTTAATCAAGCATATTACCGAGGCCTATAACAACATAAACACAATTTTAAGAATTAAAGAAAATGAAATGCAATCAACCTAACATGAATCAAATTCAAGCTAAATTGATTAAATTAACCATTTCAACAACATAAATATTCATATACATGTTCATCATAACAACAACAAAAATTAAGGAGATAGGGAACAAGAATCAAATCCGGTGTTTTTCCATGGCTTGACTAGTTTGCTCTGTTCTTCCTTCTAAGATGTCCTCATCGACCAAGGCTACTATGAAAACTTAATTGCTGCTCCAATTTTCTAATGAATGCCCCTTTTCTAAAAGGAGAAATTGGCAAGAGGGAAATGGAATTTGGAATGGAAAAGAAGAGAGAAAGTGGAGAGAAGAGAGAAAAGATGTAAATGCTTGAGGTGTGTTTCAAATTATCATCTTAAGGGGGTTTTTATAGCTGAAGAAGGCTGCTAAAAATAGCTAAAATTAGCAGCCAAAGATACCTTCCTTGGCCGACCACCCATGTGGCAAGTTTGATGATATCAAACTTGTTAAATTAAGCTTGGGGCAAATCTAGAAAGCCACCATTTGTGGAGGGGTTTAAATGCTATTTGAACAAGTCTTTAAGGGCCTCTTTGCAAGCTAAATATTCAGCCAATAAGCTAAATTGGATATAAATTAAAATTAATTATATTATGAAATAATAAACATAATTTTGGACCGTATTAGGTTAAAAATTAATTCGCCTTGATACTTCAATTTGGTTCTCGGTTTTGTGCTTCTAGTAGTGTCTACCGAGCCATTTTTTGCCCTTTGTACAGACCTGTCGAAAATAACCAAAATTCATCAAAATTAATTATAAAATTAATTAAAATTCAACATGTTCATATTTTAAGTAGACTTTAATTATTTTATAAAAATTAATTTTTTTCGATAGGAATTTTATTGAAACTGCATGAATTTAAGTTAAAAGGGGCATGAAAAAGTGTGTAAATTTTTGTGTTTCTAGTTATATGCAATCTTGACAGAAAAGTCCATTAATGTTGGAAAAATTATTCTCAAGGAGATTCATGATTGTGCTAAAAAGAAGGCAGGAAATGCTTATTTCCAATCATTAATCACTTCACTTTGCTTAAAGGTTCATGTTAAAACACAAGCAAATCTAAAGGGGTGATATGTTCAAGGATGCATTACAAATTATGATCTTGAAAAATTAGTAGAGAGGGTGCATGAGCTGAATCAAGGCGAGCAAGAAGAGACAATTGAGCCAGATACCAAGGAGTCAATAGATGGAACTGAGACTGAAGCTAATTCAGTTCCAGACACTGAAGAGGAAGAATCTGATAAGGAACCGAACAATTCTAAACCAGTTGAAGGATCTAAAAACCCTGAACCAAGGGTTGAGCCAGAAGAAGAACCAGTAAGGCTACGAGTTGAACCTGAACCTACAACTCCTATGCCGACTTCTGCAAGTGCTTCAAGGAAATCAGAGTTGTCAATTTTGATGGATATGTGCAAGTTCATGCACAATCAGCAACAAACTTACTGGAAATATGCAAAATTAGAGATTACTCAATACGAAGTTCTTTTAAGAATATCTCTAATACTTTTGTTCCTGAGTTCCTAGATGCTATCTTTGAGATATGGGCGGAAGATATTGACGATGCAAGCGAAGATGGAGCTAAAGAAGATAAGGGGAATGAGTCAAAAAAATAAAAGGGGGGATTCTGATCTTGTTATTTATTTAATTATTTTTAGGTTTTAGGAATTTCTTTCTTTCATAATTAGGATTTAATTTCTAAAGAATAAAATATAGCAAGTATGAATAAACTTAACACTTCTTTAGAAAGAAAAAGACTAAGTGATGTGGTAACGAGAATGAACATGTCTAGGATTGGGTTATTAGGAAAGACTTGGTATTTAAGCAGTCTTAACGACTCACTCTCTTTCTTTACAACCCTACCTGGTGATTAGTTTTCATTCATTACTTTGTTCTTGGAATGAGGACATTACTTCTTTTTAAAGGGAGTAAGGCAAATAAATTGCTCAAATTTTTAAAATTTCAAGTATGTTTCAATCATTTCTTTCATAAGTATGTTTTAATAAATAAATATTTAGAGATATTTTTTGTTAATGAGATGGTTTGTATACAAGTATAAATGATGATTTTATTTGAGTGAAAGTATGTTATCATGTAGACTGGAATGCTAGTATGATCTTAGCCTTAGTAATGTTTTCCATGAAAACTTAGTTTCTTTTAAGATTAGGCATGCATGAAGGTCTATATCTTTAGAATTGACTTGGTAACTTTCTTGAGGCGAAATCCTAGGGGACATAAAAATCTAAAATGATATAGGCACTATTTCTTTGGATCGTTTGAGCCTTTTCAAGCCAACCCTATGATATTAGACTCTTGAAATTGTAATTTTTAAATTAAAGGCCTGCTTATTGCAGTGAACCTACATTATAAGCCAATTACCATATTTTTTTAAGTTGTCTTCATCATTTTCACCCATCTTAACTAAAGTTGTTTTGGTAATCAACAATTGAGGAAATTTTTAGAAAGATGTATGGGCTTGTGCTTAAAAAAAGTTTGCTCAATCTCCAAAAAGGAAAAATGTATGAGCTTGAGTTCAAAATAAGTTTGGGGGTGTTCCAAAGGTTCACTTAAAGAATAAGGTTGTATTTTGAGAAAACCAAGAAAAAGTTAAAGGTTAAGTTTTTTAAAACCGAAATGTCCTATCTCTTAAAATCCCTACCTTTAACCGAGCCCCATTACAACCTTATAAAAGACCTATTGATTTGATGATTATGTCACCTACATTAGAGGAGAGAAAGTTCTAAGTTCAACATATGAAGATCATAAATAAGCCTTATGATTGTTTGCTTAATTGATAAGAAATTATGTTGAATGAAGAATATTATATGTGGCTATGACATACGTACAAACTATGATTCATGTTGGCATATTTTGAAACTTAGTATAAATTTCTCATAATGTTTGCATATGAATTACTTGTTAATAAAAAAGATCGATGAGCATGAAGTTATTAATGCACGATTATGGGACAAAGATTGATGCTGCTTATATAATTAGCAATTTTGCCTTAGTAAGACCTTTTGCTATGCAGAAACATTACTCGAGACGAGCAATGATTTAAGTTTGGGGGTGTGTAAAGTAAAAAATTAATAGGATTTTTCTTATGTAATTTATCACCTTTTTACTTAAATTCATTGTTAAAACTAATTAATTGTTTAATAAATTAATGAAATATGTGAAAATATGAAATTAGGACATAGAAATTATTAAAATGAGATTTTATGCTTTATTATATAGTTTTCATGCATAAAATGACTTATTTTATATTGATTTGAGCATATTATATTTCTAAGACATGAAATGGGCCATGCATGATTAAATTAAATAATAAAATATAAAATTATATTTAATAATTCATTTTAAAATATTTCATTAATAATTTGGGTTTTAATTAATTATTTAAATTGGTTAAATTTTTTTCTTTGGTCCTTTAACTTATTAATTTATTTTGGACAAGTTTGATAGCTTTGTTAGAATACAAAACTGTCCAAATTGAAAACCAAGTCAACCCAAATTCGGCTACACATGGCTGCTCTTTTAAGCCACTTTTTGGTTTAATTACACAAGGTCCTTGCATTGTTGAAGAAATTAGAGATTTTCCCAAAGATTTACGGTTGACCGAGACTTAGTCCTGAGTTATTATGGCATTTAATTTGTTTAAAAATCAAGCAAAAATTAGCTCAAATTCCACTAATTGTGGTCGACCATCCAAGGAAGAGATTTGAAGAGACTAAACCTAGCTATTTCTAGCAAACTACCAACCTTTCTTCACTTATAAATATGACCCTTCATTCCTGTAACAGCCCGATTTTGGGCCTAGTCAGAACAATGGTTCCGAGACCACTATTTTGGGGCTGGAGAAATTATTTTTAATATTATTTTATGTGTTATAGCATGATTATATGAGTGCTTGAAAATTTTGGTTAATTAATTTTAGCGTTTGTGAGCTTAATTTCGAAAAAAGACTAAATTGCATAAAGGGAAAAAGTTGTGATTTGCTAGCTAAGTATGTTAAATTGCTAGAGAACCATAATTGGGGGACTTTAAAGTGAAAATAGACCCCTTTCACAAGCTTGGCCGGCCATAGAGACAACTAGGAGTTGAAAAGTCAAAGTTAGGTGACTTTTTTGGTAATAAATAAAACAAAAAGAAAAAGTTGTCATCCTTTCATCTTTTTTTTTCTTCTTCCACCGAAAATGGCAGCAAGGAGGGAGGCTTGGAAAGCTCAAAATATCAGCCACTTATATTCTTTACAAGTAAGTGATTCAGATGCCTATTTTTGATAATTTTTGTACTTTTGGAAACTTTATAGCATGAACTAGCTAATGGGGGGGACTATTTTGTGAAATGGTTGATAGTCTAGGGATTTTCCATGAAAGGATTTATGTTGTTTTCTGAATTTTTATGGAAGAAAATGAGTCTTTGGTGTCTTATAAACAACTTTTGTAAAAGGTGTTAGCATGAAAACACCTAAAAAGACTATATTGCATAAGTTGTAAAATAGATGTTAAGTATGTGAAATAGTGGAAATTGGAGTTGCTATAAGAGTAAAAAGGGTTTGACTAAGCTTAATATGTGAAGAAATTTGATAAAAATCGATTTTCAGACCTAGGGGTAAAAAGGTCATTTTGCAAAAGTCTAGGGGCAAAATGGTCATTTTTCCCAAATATAGGTTATTGAATACGTAGATCGATAAAGTGATTAAATTTGTGAACTTTTGTTATTTAAGATCAAGAAAATCGAGATTTGGGCTTAAATCGAGAAAGTGCACGGTTAAAGACAAAAATAAAATAATTAGCCGAAATTGCATTTGAGGTAAGTCCGTGTGATTAAATGAGCATGATATTTATGCCATTGTTATTATACTTGAAAACCTATCTTTCCATGATTGTATTAAAGTTTAGGTTGATGATATTGTATATGAGAAAGTGATGTCAGATGTAAATAACATTTATGTGTTGATTGAATGCTTGGAGATTTGATGGAATATGATATTCCATTGAAAATAGTAAGTTGTATGTAAATAATACAACTACATTGTTATTATATGTGTTTAAATTGATATAGCATGAATTGCTTGGTTGTGAAAATGATTATGTTTGATGAATATTGAGATAGTAGAATTCCCGTTTGAACCTTAAGAAACAATTCGGATATTCATGCCATGACATTCGAGTTATTTGTGAGCCAGTGTAAGACCATGTCTGGGACATGGCATTAGCATTGAGACGAGAGCTAGTGTAAGACATGTCTGGGACATGCATCGGCTATGAGATGTGTCAATGTAAGACCATGTCAGGGACATGGCATCGACACAGATATGTGAGAGCTAGTGTAAGACCATGTCTGGGATATGGCATCGACTTGATGGATGAGCCAGTGTAAGACCATATCTGTTACATGGCATCGACATTATACCTTATGTTTGAGGCTTAGTAAATATCCGATAGCTTTCCGAATGGTTCAACGGTGAGAATTACAATTTAAGCTAAATGAGAAAGGTTATGACCATATTGTGAATGGTATAGGTACTTACATGAAATTGAGGAGATGTGAATTCAATTCATGTTATATGATTATAAAGGAATGAATATTTGAATGTTAAGTAACACGGGTATGTATGCCAAGCTCATGAGAAATGATTTCAGTTTATGATGCATAGTTAGTGAAAATGTAAATAGGTAACTCATGCTTATGAGAATGATTTTGTGAAGACCTTGTGATTATAGCTCTATACTTATGATGTATGAATATGTAACCTTACCAATGTGGTGAAAATAAATTAATATGGTGTGATGAAAGTAGTATCATTAATTTACACCAAAATAGTTTTGGACAGCAGCCGTAGTTCAACTTTAAAGATCCACCAAAAATTGTGAAAATTGAGTTAGAGGCTGAATAAAATGTGAAATCAAAGCCTAATGATTCTAGTTTTATATTGAAGAATTGGTGTAAGTAAAAGAGTTTCATACTATGAAGTATTTTAGTTGTTGTGAGACAGAGTCAGAATGACTTCGAAATCCCCTATTCTGATTTGAGAAAATCATTGAAAATTTTTAAAAAAAATATTTATGAGTTAAAATTTATATGATTAGAATTATTAATGAGTCTATTTTCAATATAAATAGATTGGAACATCATCTGAGTCCCGTAATATGATATAATTAATTTTTAGTGAAGAGGGGTCAGAACTGTCAGATAGCGAAAACGGGTAACTTTAAGGAATACAATGTACTAATTGGCTGAACCAAAAATTCTAAAAATTTTATGGTAAGAAGATATATGATTCTAGTTTCATGTAAAATTAGTGGAACTTAATTTGGAGTTCCGTAGCTCCAGATATAGATAATTTACTGACTATAACTCGAGAAAATAGCTTGACTGGAACATGTGTAAAAATGCAAATAGGGTTGTATTACCATGAGAAACAAGTTGATAAGTTGCTTATTATTTTCATACAGTCTTACTAAGCTATAAAGCTTAATCCCTTCCTTTCCTTTCCTTTAGTGTTTTCAGGTTAGCTCGGGGTTGGAGATCGCTGGAGGCAGCATCACACTATCGAGTCGCTACCTTTGGAAAAAAAGAATTATATATTAGAAATTTTCAAGTGAGTGGCATGTATAGGGATCTAGTTGATTGACATGCATTATTTTTCTTTGGCCAAATGTGTTGGCTTATATTGAGTTATATGCATATGGCCATGAGATGTGGCTCATATTGATTATGGCTTGTAAGCCTAACTATTCATGTCATGTCTAATGTTTATAATGTGATTATGTTTGTTTGCCATGCATGGTTAGTAATATGACGTGTGTGTTGGATGTATGCTCTATGACCAATTGAGGTGGTCATAGCCATGCAGTAATTACACGTTATAAAATCAACATGATAGTGATTGAACGTGAGTGCTTGATGGATAAGTTGGTAACCATTGTATAATGGTAAGAGTGGTCGTCAAAATGACAAGTCTTATGAATGTGAAATAAGGAATCTAGGCTTAGTATTGCATGAGTAGATACATTACTTGTAAGAGGACACGTTAATGTTAAGGATATGTCTTAATAAAGAGTGTTTAATCACTAAAATGATGCCATGATTTGCGATTTTGATGTGCATAAGGTTGTAAGAGATTAGGGGTAACATGAAGGCTTAGAAAATAGCCTAAGTGTTGGCTACACGGGCTGAGACATGGCCATGTGTCTCAACTGTGTGAGAGACACGGTCTGTAGACACGAGCATATGGCCCGGCTGTGTGGTTCGATGTGCATGCTGACGTCATAAACAGAGAGTTACACGGCTTGAGGACACGGGAGTGCCAATGGCACACGGGCGTGTCCTTATGTCCACACAAGCATGTGACCCTGTTTCATGGGAAAATTTTCTAAGTTTTCTTGAAACTTCTTAAAGTTCTCAGTTTAGTTCCGAATCATTCCCAATGAAGGTTTTGGGCTTCGTAGACCCAAATAAGGGACAACATGTGTTTGAAAGGATTTGTATTAAAAGATATTTTATGGCCCGATTTTTGCATGAATATGTATGTTTAAGTCTGGTAATACCTCATACCTTGTTCCGGCGTTGGACATGGATAAGAGGTGTTACAATTCCCTCATCCCTTATCCCTCATCATTCATCATTCTCTCTTATCTCCAAATTCTCTTAGTCTTTTCCATTCCCCATGCCTAGCATTATCTCTCCATAGAGATTTTAGCAATTAAGCCTCTTAAAAAGCCCTTGGTTGGCCACCTTGGAGAGTCATCAGCAATGGAGCAAAGCAAAGAAGTGAAGGAGCCTAGTCAGTCAAAGTCTTGGGTGACAACCACTTTGATTTGGGTTTAATCTTTTCTTTCTTTAATTTAATTTAAAAATGTTTGTTATGTGTTCTTTGTTCTTGTTTGCAACAATGTTAGCTTAATTTTATTTAAGCTAGGATGATTACTTTGATTAAATAATATTTATTTGATTCATGCTTATAATATTTGTGCCTCAATCGATCATGTTTTCAATAAAAATCAAGTCTGTATTTCATTCATACGTGATTGAAATGCACCTAAATCAGCTGAGCGATCCTAAGTAGATGCTAAGTCATTCATACGTGATTAAAATTGCAGGTTGCATAACAACTTTAACCAAGCTGCTATTATCTGCATAGTTTTTAGATTTGTTTGATTAAACTATTTCAAACCTAACATGTCCTTGTTAACTCACACAAATACTAAGAAACCCTTAGCAAATAAGGATCAGTAAAATGCATATTTACTAAGTAAAGGATTTCGAAAGGACCTAATGTGGTTTCCAAACTCATGGAAGATCGAATTGCCATGGAATGTTTTTCCGAATGTTATTAAGCATGTTGATAATGAGTTGAGTTTAGTTAAAGTAATTTTTCTAGTTTATTTATGTTATAATTTGTAACACCCCTATCCCGTAACCGTCGCCGGAATAGGTAAGGGGCATTACCGGACTTGTAACTCATGTCAGAATAGTAAAATTTTGAACTCTTTCTTGAAATAAAGATCATTCATTTAAATAAGTACTAAGCACAGCCAGGGATAAAATTTAAACTTCTCTAAGTAAACATTCAAAAGATGCCATTTTCGCATGGCTTATATACATTAACCAAAATATTCTTCCGCCACTAGTCTATTCTATACATGCCATAAGATAATCCAAAACATAGCAGTACCAAGCAGTGGATAGTGATAGTGTGACAAGTTGCTGACGATCCCCGAGCAAAAGGCCAAATTCAACAATCTATAAAACAGAGAAACATAATAATAGAGTAAGCTTTTATAAGCTTAGTAAGTCTTAAGCAAATAAAAAAAAAACTCTTGAACTCAAATATAACCAATTTGTTTATTTGATTCACATATAACATTTCATTTCATATCTATAGTTATCCTCATCGGACAAATCAAAATGTATATCTCCCAATATCCTATAGTATTTCTCCATAACCGAATACTCACATATTCATATGGCATTTTCATATTTGCTTTTCAATTTACAATCATGATTTAATTCTGATGGGTCTAACATGTACAAGTATTTATCACATACCTGACCAACCGAATTAAAAGTCGATCTTACGAATTTTCATATAACCTCTTTAGGTATACTACCCTTTTTGGCCGAATATACACAATTACGTAACACACAATAAAAGCGAGATAAATTCTCACTTGATAGTGATCTCTTATAAACATAGGTACATTACATATTTTCACCTAACTTTTCACATTGACCAAATGCACAATAATCATAGAACAGTCTTATGGCTTTACTCACATATGCATCACATAACAACCTTGTGATTTAATCCAAATCAAGCTTAAATATAATCTCAAAATACATACCTGACCAACTTAATGCATTGAACGTATTTATTACCAATTGTTACTGTGAAGTCGTATAATCTTATGCTTTACTCGAATCTTCAACGAGACCTTTAGCTCGAATAATCCCCACACGTAGTTATCGGGTCTTACCCGGACATAATCTCCACATGTAGTCATCGGGTCTTACCCAGACATAATTTCCACATGTATTCATCGGGTCTTACCCGGAATATATTTCCACACGTAGTCATTGGGTCTTACCCGGAATATATTTCCACACGTAGTCATCGGGTCTTACCCGGAATATATTTCCAAGTTTCATGTACATTTAATCACATGTTACACTGTTCACATCGACTGTCATATTTGTAATTCATTTGCCTCATCAAATATCTAATAATACACACCTTTCACATTTGGTCATTCGGCCACAATATATACACATCTCATACATATTTCACACTAGCCATTCGGTTTTACCACATATATATATATCTTGTACATATTTCATGTTAGCCATTCGGCTTTACCACATATATATATCTCATACATATTTCATGTTAGCCATTCGGCTTTACCACATATACATATCTCATACATATTTCATGTTAGCCATTCGGCTTTACCACATATACATATCTCATACATATTTCACATTAGCCATTCGGCTTTACCACATATATATATCTCATACATATTTCATATTAGCCATTCGGCTTTACCACACATATATATATTTATCTTGTACATCAATTTCAGCAATAGCTTATAAGCAACTCAAATAGTTTCATCAATGTTTACAACAAAATCACACATTCACTACAAGCTGTTTTCCTGAGCAACAATCATTAAATTATTTGTAACTGGAGCTACGAAACTCCAAATGAAGTGATGTTAATTTTCCCTAAAAACAGACTCATATATCTTCTATCCATAAAATTTTCAGAATTTTTGGTTTGACCAATCAATACCAGAATTTTTATTAAAGTTTCTCCTATTTCACTGTTTGACTATACTGACCACTCTTCACTACGAATCAACTTTCTCATTGTACAGAATTCAAAATATGTTCTTGTTTATTTCATTTGAAACTAGACTCATTACGGAGTCTAAGCATATAAATTTTATCTTATTACAATTTTTTTGTGATTTATAATGATTTTCTAAAAAAAAGAACAGGGGATTTCAGAGTCATTCTGACACTGTCTCACACAACTTTAAATATCTCTTTATAGGAAATTCCTTTCTTACACGGTTTCTTTTATAAGAAACTAGACTAATTAAGCTTTGATTACATATTTTATTCAGCCTATAATTCCACACTAACAATTTATGGTGATTTTCTAAAATCACGTTACTGCTGCTGTCCTAAGCAAATTATTACAATTTGCTCTTAAATTTCCAAGTCCAGACACTTATGAACTTACCATTTGAGTTTCAAACATATCATGGCCACATCATATCTTATTAAATCAACTCATTATGTCCTATTATGATTGAATTTACTCAATGTTTAATCACTTAAAACTTACCTCGGAAGTGGTCGACGACTAGATATCCACGGCTATTCGTTTACTTTCTCTTTTCCCCTATCCGACTTTGATCCTCTTTGCTCTTAAGCTTAAGTAAAACAATAGATTTGCTTAAGTACTTAACTAATATTATTCACTTAACAATCACATTTGGCAATCACATATCATTTAATCTATATCTAAAACAATAGATTTCAATATGTATCAAATTTAATAAAACATGCCATGACTCGATTTCATGCTTATTTAATTTATATCTAATTCACATTCACAAGCAAAGAGTCACTTAATTTATCATGCTTTCTTATAAATGAATTTAATCATATTGCCGAATGTCCTTATGTGTACATGGTACATACATAAGGCATATATATATATACCTATATATGACCATTACAATTTAAACATTTAATCATAATCGGCAAGCTTTATTTCAACTATTTAAGGTGCAAACCAATTATGTTATTCATTAACATTTCGTCATATTAAATCTTTGATTAACCAATTTAACACATACCAAAATCCAATCATACATCTAACCTTTATCTCAATGCCAAACCGAGTTATAAGATTATACATTACACTAAGCATATCATTAAACATATCTATTCAATTTAGCTAATTTCATAGCCGATTAATCACCTTACCCCACATTACTCAATGCCGAATATTAACCCAACATCACAAGCATAATCACCATGAAACTTACCTTAATACACACTTTATCCCATTGCCGAATACATATATATATCATCAAATAAATATTTATTCACATAACAACAATTCATTCACATCTCTATAAATGATCATAATCGGACATTATAAAAAAATCAACTAGTTTAGCATTCAAATTCTTCTAACCATTCCTCAATCACTTACTCAATGAACAACAATCCAAGCACATCAAAACATAGTCAAATGTATCATTCTTCTTAAATTCAAAAATAAATGCATGGGCTAACTTCAAAATCTATTTAACAACTCAACCTTACCAAAATTATCAAGAAATTAAGCCAAACATACCTCCAATTGCTAATATAATTGCCATATGTCTAAGGGCCCCCTTTTGTTCTTCTTTGATTCTAAGAATTGGCTATTGAGAGAAAGAATGGATAAAACTCTATTTTCATCCCTTTTTTTTTCCATTATAAAAACTTTATTTCATATTTTATAAGTCTTTATTTAATTCTTTAACAAAATGTATATAATATCATTTATTTGCTATCATTACAACAAATAAAATACATATTTTCTCACCTAAAACCATCATGGTCGGCCATTATCATGAAAAATGGGGACTTTGACATGCAAGTCCCCATATTTAATCCATGCAACAATTTGGCCATTTTAAAAATTAACCAACACATTTTTAATGTTTCTCACATAAGCCCTTTTGATTAAATTCGCATTCAATTGACAAAATCAAAGCATCAAAATTTCACACATAAATTGTAACATAAAATAGACATGAAATTTAACAATCAATTATTTGTGTGACTCAGTTTTGTGATCTCGAAACCACTTCCCGACTACGGTCAAAATAGGGATGTCACATAATTGTTGCAAATTGTGTTTAATTTTGCTAAAATCTATTTCATTCATATAGTTTGCATACTTAGGATAATTTGCATTAGGGATCCTTGCATTTAGTTTAATAGATATTAATCATCACTTCTCAACTATATTGTGTTTTTATTTACCAAATTGTTAATATAATTTTACAAATTAGGTGACTTAGCACAAATACAATCCTTGTGGAGATGATAACTCGATACTTACTTATTACTTGATAACGACTGTGTACACTTGCACGAACCTACGCATTACAAGAAGGCTACACTAGCCATCGAAATGGCTAAATAGCCTAACATATCATTTAAAACCTAATCCATCTCATTAAAAAACTATGGTTGATGTTGCTTTGAGTTAGATTTAAAACATTTATTTATTAAGTCATCTGTACTTAGAAACCATTTAATTATTTATAGTGATATTTTAGAAAACCTTTGGTGTTAACACTTAAAATTTTATAAAAACTCGTGTATTTGATGCAGCGGAGAGTGATTAATATGTCAGATTTTACTTATGCTGATTAACATGATATTACTGATTATTAAGTCTAAACTAGTAAAATGAGTTAGGCACGTGTAAAAATAATCCCCAAAACAAAAACTACCAAGCCACAGTCCAGATAATAAATTTATAGTCCAATACCAGTGAAAAATTATTAAAAAAAAATTTGATATAAAAATAGTCTAAGGTCCAAAAAGTCATCTGCATTTTGAGTCTGGTCCTAGCCTCGAGAATTACCTAAAGAGTTTAAGACTAGTGGAGGTGAGCCTAAAAAAGCTAAGTGTGAGTCTAAATATAATATAACATATTGAAAGCTAAGTGTGAGTCTAAATATAATATAACATATTGACATTCAATTCAGATATAATAGTCAACATTACCATTTCATTTCAATTCAAAGCAGTTACCATTCAGTGTATGAACACGTCATGCTTGTATGATGCAATGAAAAAATGTTCCTACCCAACCATTCTCTACACACCACGAGTTCCCCAGAACCCATCTACTAAGTTCTAAACAGTGTGAGCTAAATCTTGATGTGGATAAACCACCAATAACAATAAGTGTAGATAACCTGCTAGTATAAAGTGCAAACAAACTGCCAATGATGTGGTCAAGCCACCTGTGGTGTAAACAAGTTGCCAATAATGCGATTAAATCGTTTGGTTCCCTTCGGTACTCTGATGCAGTGCACTGATAACAATATTACGAATTTTAATGACTGCCAATACTCCACGAAAATCCTCTGTCATCCACAAATACCCACCACATGCAGATGCAGTATGTCATACAATCAATATGCACATCTTGCTTTCAATAACAGTTTCGATGCAATGGAATGCATATCATGTTTTTCAATATTAACATTAACAATTATCATTAACAATGGCATGTGTATATGCTTTGTAACACCCCTTACCCATATTCAACGCCGAAACAGGGTACGAGGCATTACCAGACTCACATAACCAACTATCATACAATTCCAACCCATAAATTTGTGTCCAAATTAAAACCATTTGTAATAAATAATAAAGTCCCTAATACAAGCCTACGAGGCCCAAAACATGCTTTGGAAGTGGTTTAAGACAAAGCCGAGAACTTTAGAAATTGTTATAGAACTTAGAAAATTTTCCACTATATAGGGGTCACACGCCCGTGTAAATATGGGACACGCCTGTGTGGGCAGGCTGTGTGGTCACACACGCTCGTGTCCTGACTCCGTGTAACTTTCTAACATGTAACTCATGAACAAAATAACATTTCAAGCTCGAGACGATGCTCCAATGATCTCTTAGCCTTAACGAGCTTCCGAGCACTATAAGACAAGGGAAAAATAAAAGGAGTAAGCATTACATGCTTAGTAAGTTCGTATAACGAAAATTAAACTTACCAATCTTGATTATTAAATCTAAACATACAATATCATGTTTCAATCCATTTGGCTAAATTTGCCTAAGCACATACATTCAATCAAACATGTTAGTCACCAAAATCTTCATATAAATCAAGTAACATAGATGAGCTCATCAAGTAATATTCTATCTAGTCATTACTATTACTTCTTAAGGCTTTCATGCCAAGTCAATAGTTATATGTCCTTTGAATCATTGAATTCCAATGAATGCTCAAGTAGTACACTCGAAGTGTACGATTCAACAATTCGTCAATTTCTTATTCAAGGGTACCCATTAGGGCACTTAACCAAGAAACACTCTCTCGAGCCACATATCGTTTAACAAGATTACTAGTCCAGTCTAAATCCTTTATATAACGTATGCTCAGGGAAGCTCAATTAGGATTACCAGTCCAAGCTAAACCCTAATCATAACGTATGTTTGAGATGTATTATATTGGGATTACCCGTCCGAGCTAAATCATTTTTATAACAGGGTCAATGGGATTACTCATCCAAGCTAAATCCCGTCCGCAACAAGTGTAAGACCTTATCTGTTTTGGGAAAGCGCATACAATCATCGGAATTCAACGTTCATTCGGGACTAACTCTTTATCATCATTTCAAACACGTATAAATTTTCCATCATAACATACATACAAGGAACATTATATAAATCACATTACATACAATATAACATTCAATTAACATAATTGCATATCCGATTAAGTTACACGAACTTACTTCAACACTTGTTCGCATAAAAGTCTACTAATCCGAAATCTTTTCTTTTCCTCAATCTAGCTTTGAGTTTGTGTTTTTTGGATCTATATAAATGAATTTAATCATAAATTCCATATATTTCATACTTAAACGGACTCAATTTATGTATTAGGCAAAACTACCGTTTTGCCCCTAACTTTTCCAAAAATTCCATTTTTATCCCTAGGCTCGGAAAATGAAACTTGTGCAAATTACTCCCTATTCCAAGCCTAACCAAAGCCCTATTACAAATTTTCCAGCACATGTATTCATAAAATTTTAGAATTTTTCATCAAATTTTACAACTTTTCATTTTAGTCCCTAAATCATATTTTCATAAAAAATCACTTTGTAAAAGTTGTTTATCTATCAATAATATTTCATTTTCTACCATAAATTTCTAATTTCCAGCATAATACATCCATGAACCATTTTCTTACCTTGATAGTTTTTCAAATTAATCCCTCAAATAGAGATATTAAACTATCCTGATTTTAAAAATACCAAAAATACTAAAAATGAGACAAGAGAACTTACCCAATTAGGCCTTGAAAGTTTCTTTTCTCTCTCCTAGGGTTTCCATGTGTTTTAGATTGAATATGATGAAAATAAGATGATTTATTTCTTTTCATCTTTTAATTAATTAAGTATTTTGATATTTCCAATTTAGTCCTTGCCCTTTTTCCATAATTCCATGGATGAGTCACCAAGAAAAATCTACATACTTTTATTAATGGTCTAATTATTATATAAAGACCTTAATTTTTGAATTCCATAGCTATTTGATCCTTATAGCTACAAGAATTCAACTTTCACATTTTATGCGATTAGTCCTTCTTGTAATTAAACACTTAATCGATAAAATTTTCATATCAAAATTTTCACACGTCATTTCTAACATATGATAGGCCATATGATAAAATAAAAATAAAATATATTTTGGGTCAGATTTGTGGTCCGAAACCACTGTTCCAATTTTACTGAAAAATGGGCTATTACGTGCTTCTCATACAATCAATATCATATATGGTATGTAATTTGAATATATAAAAACTCAATGTCAATCGTGGCATACTTATGTGCACATCAAACTATATAACAAGATACAACATTATATACATGTATTCATTTCATCACAGATTTAACAATAGGAAGTATGTCATATCACACATATAGTCAACCATATCGTGGCACAAAAGCATACAATACATACAACTCATACATAAGTCAAACGATCCTAAACAAGACTTTTAACAACCGGACTTACCACTTAAGTACGGGCCTTACTTGGCACTCCATTATTTGCATTTAAGCCATTCGTTCACACCAATTATGAATCTTAGACTAATTTAGAAAAGAGAAAACCCACACCTTAATTTTGAAATCCACAACACTAAGCCATAGAATCCACACTTCCACACTTAAGCCTTAGAAGAGCCTAGATTCGAAAACAACACTTAATACATAAAAATAAAATTAAAAACCAGCCCAAAAATACCCATAAGGGTTCAACCAAAATGGTGCCATATTAACAAATTTTCCAGATCTGGAACGATAGGTTTACTTATACTATTTTGACACAAAATGAAAGTGCGAATGAGATCTATCGTCACTACTAACGATAATATTAATACCTACGGTTAAAATAATATACAAAATCAATAATTGAAAGCCCTTCTAAGGCTTTAAAACATTTGGCCTGTAACACCCCAAACTCGGCCTGGACGTTATGGCTGAATTTGGCGATGTCACATGGTAATGTGTTTGAAAACTGTAGCTTGTGTTGAAAAAATCGTAATTTAGCTTAAAACATTTTCTGTTAGAACTCATCATTATCTTTTATTAATTCCAAAGTCGTGGTTTTTATTCAGTCATTAGTTTTCAAAATATTATACGTTGCAGAAGCTTTTTAAAATAGTTTGTGTCCTTGTAGGTATTTTGCTAAAACACATGCATTTAAAAAAAAACGTGTTTTACCTATCTCTAACAGATATAAAAACATAAAGTAGTATAAAATCCAAATTTAAAGAAAAAAATCCATAAAGGCCATTATTACAATAAAATACCCCAAATAAAACTTTAAAAATCTAATTAAGTACGAAACAGTGTAAAAAGGGGTCATGTGGCCACCGTTGAGCCCTCCGCCGCTCTGATCCGCCTAAGTCTTAGGATTACTTGAACAGATAAAACAGAAGGGTGAGTTTACGAAAACTCAGTGTGTAATTCCCATATAAACAAGCAGACAGAATGCAATCACAATCTGGGCCTAAGCCCATTTCAGTAACAGTTTCTGTTTCAATTAGGGCCTTAGCCCATTACAATACAGAAGTAGTCATGCATTAGGGCCTTGGCCCATTGCAGTATCAATATTCAATACAGTAACAGATATACAGTATCAAATCCTACCCAGCCAGTCTCTACACTCCAACTCCATCCAAGCCTACACTTTATGTAGGGATATAATCAACCCCCCATCTCTACACTCCAAAAAGTATTGCATGCGGCACTAAACAGTAGTTTGTAGCTGAGTTGCTAGTGAATTAGACTTGAGGCCTTTTAGTACACTTTCTCCGAATAATATCAGCCCCCATCCCAATGCCATGCAATACACAAATATGACATGCTACAATATCATGCATATAAACAAGGCATACAATATCAAATCAGTGGGACATCGTCATGTTTAATAACATGTACAATCGTATCATTCATATAGTCATTTCAGTTAATTAGGGGTCTAGGTAAGCTTACCGACCCTACAGTAGGTCTACAGTCGACTTGGGCGACCCATGCAACCTTAGCAGTCAAATAGTGAAAATGGGCCCACAAGCCCATGTTGTTTGCCCTTGTGGCCCACACGGCCAAAACATGGCCTGGCTGAAAAATCCCACACGCCCGTGTGATTTACCTGTGTAGGCCCACACAGCCCAATACTGTTCGGTCCATGTATTGCACACGGCCAGCCTCGTCGAGCACACACCCGTGTTCAGTCACATGGCCTACCACACGGGCGGCCATATGCCCGTGTGGTGTCGACAGTTCCATTATTTGGCTTGTCGCTAATTATCGATTTTTAGTGCTGTGATTACACTCCTAATTTTGATTCTTTGCCAAAAGCACTCCTGAGCACCCAAGACCTATCAATTGACTAGTATATCATTTTTATTATATACCTCAATCAATAACCAATTAACTAAATTCGGTAGACATACTTCTAACATCTTAATCGAACTCTTACCTTACGAACATTGGACGTTTCCCTCTATAATTCGGCACCGGCACATCCCTTAGCTCCAGAATTTCAGCTATCATCACAATTAACAAAGATTCCCCAATTACCAACATAAAAACCAAATATTAAAACACCCTTATTAGTCAAAAAACAACGACTTAATCAGGACCCCAATACCAAGGGCGGTTCAATAAGCATGATCCACTTACCAATGACAACTTTGTCTTTAATGCTCCAACTTCAGTAGCAGCACAAACCGATCATTGTCTTTCGCCTACCTTAAGTAACAATAATCTCCTTAGTCACAACCAAGAATCAATTAGCAAGAGGCAAAAATACTACTTACCAAACGCACAAAAGCACAACGGAGGAGACAAGTTGTGGCACATAAAAGAGTTCAGAGAAAGAATGGATTAATGGAGAAGTTAAATCAGTAGAAGAAAGAAGTTTTCCAGCAAGCAATCGGCACCAAATATAAAGAGAAGAGAAAAAATGCCAGAAGAGCAAATCGGTAGCAGTAAAGTAGGAAAAAGAATAACAGAGAAAATGGAATGTCAAAAGGGGTAGAGAGGCCAAAATGATGAAGAGATCAGGTTCGGCACAGATCAGATCACTTCCCTTAATTCTCTCCTCAAAATCCTCACTACCAATCGTCCACTTCCCCACTGCACCTCAAATTCCTTATTTTCCTCCATAATTCCACAACTACTGAAACCACCCTTATTATCCTCCTAAAAATCGGCCATAACATCCCTACACTTCTCAAATACTCACACGACACCAGCAGTAAAAACAAATCCCCTTGATCACATAGAGATTCGAACCCTAGACCTCTAACCACTTAACACTCCACTTAACCACCAGGCCAGCACACCCATTCTGATATTTTTTTACCAACATTTATTTATAAACTTACTGATTAGAGATAGGGGTTTATTCATTTAAAAACAAAAATTTGCCTAAGCTAAGGCTTGAACTTGAGACCTCTCAGAAACTTCCCAGAATACTTAACCACTGAAGCAGATACACACTTATGTCACAAACATACGAAAATAAATATATAAGAGATTTTTAAGGTGTTATAACTCTACCCCCTAAAGAAAATTTTGGCCCCAAAATTTTACCTGATTAGAACAGATGAGGATATTGCTGACGCATCGTATCCTCAGGCTCGTACGTGACCTCCTCAGTGCTATGATTATGCCATAGGACCTTAACCAATGGAATAGATTTTCTTCTCAAAACCTTTACATCACGATCCAAAATTCGAACTGGCTCTTCCTCGAAAGTTAGATCTAGCCTAACCTCGATCTCTTCAACAGGAGCAATATGTGTGGGATCCGAATGATAGTGCCTTAGCATCGAGACTTGAAACATGTCATGAATCTGATCCAAATCTAGAGGTAGCTCCAACGGGTAGGCAACCGGTCCCACATGTTTCAGTATGCAACAAGGCCCAATAAACCTAGGGCTCAACTTGCCCTTACAACTAAACCTCAGTACCTCCTTCCATGGCAAAACCTTAAGAAAAATAAAGTCCCCCATAGAATACTCAATCTCACATCACTTTAGGTCGGCATAGGACTTCTGTCTATCATATTCCGCTTTCAGTAGGTCTCGTGTAACATCCCGAAATAGGGCTTAGTCAGAACAGTGGTTTCAGAACGATAAATTCGAGGTCAAGATTTTATTTTATTATTATTTTATGTGTTATAGCATGATTATATAAGTGCATGAAAATTTTAGTGAATTAATTTTGGCGTTTGAGTGCTTAATCGCGAAAAAGGACTAAATTGCATAAAGGGCAAAAGTTTTGTTTTAGTAGCCAAAGGTATCAAATTGCTAGAGAAACATAATTGGGAGTCTTTAAAGTGCAGATAGGCCTTTAATTAGAGTATGGCCAGCCATGGGAGAAAAAATTTTCAAAAAGCCAAAATTTATGGGATATTAGGTGACTTTTTGGTAATAAAATAAAATAAAGAAAAAGTTGTCATTTTTTTTTCATTTCTTCTTCTCTTTCACCAAAAATGGAAACAAAATGGGGGGTTTTAGAGTTTAAACTTTCAGCAACTTCAATCCCTTCCAAGTAAGTAATTTTAGAGACCTTTCTTGGTGATTTTTGCATTTTTAGAATCCTTGTAACATGAGCATTCAAATGAGGGGACTATCTTGCAAAATAGTTGATAGTTTAGGGACTTTACATGAAATTATTTGTGTTTTTTGCTGAATTTTTAAGAAATAAAATGAGTCATAGTTGAGTAATAAACAACTTTTGTGAAGAGATTTTCATGAAAACCCCTAATAGGACCTTTTTGCATAAGTTGTAAAATAAGTGATAAATGTATGAAATAATGAGAATTGGGGGATGATTATAGTATAAAAAGTATTCGGTTAGGCTTGAGTAATAAGAGGATGTGATAAAAAATGATTTATGAGCCTAAGGACAAAATCGTAATTTCGTGAAAGTCTAGGGGCAAAATGGTCATTTTTCTAAATTATGTATGGTTGAATGTTTTAATTAATGTGGCGATTAAATTATTGAATTTTTATCATTATAGATGAAGAAAAACTGATATTCAGGCTTAAATCGGGAAAATACAAAGTTATGGACCAAAATGGTAAATTTACCGTTTTCGTAGTCGAGGCAAGTTCGTGTGATTTAATAAGCATGTTATTAAGGTTATTATTGTTATACTTGAAAATCTCCTTGTTATTATTGTATTCAATTACGTGTTAGTGTTAGGGTGTACGAGAAAATATTATACCCTATGAAATAATCGAAAGCTTAATAAGTCGATTTCAGTTTGTGTATTTATGAAATATTGGAAATCGATGAAATATGATATCTTGTTGAGATGAGTAAATTACAGAATGAAGAAATGAACTGAAAGTTCTTATGGTGACGAACATTGTGAATTGTATGATCAATTCTTCGAACGAGCTTGGCTGCGATGTGACCCTTGAGAAATCCCAGTTGGACCTTTCGAAATACCTAGGATACGGGCATCGAGACACTGTTGTTATGTGAGCCAGTGTAAGACATGTCTGGGACATGCATCGGCCACATTATGAAATACTAATGTAAGACATGTCTGGGACATGCATCAGCATTTAGATGATAGCTAGTGTAAGACATGTCTGGAACATGCATCGACCTTGAGATGTAAGCCAGTGTAAGACATGTCTGGGACATGCATCAGCCCGGATATGTGAGAGCCAGTGTAAGACCATATCTGGGATATGGCATCGACATCAATATGTGTAAGATTTCCCGATTATCTTTTGGTATTCCAAGTGGTTCAACGGATAATTTAAAGCTTGCGATGAAAGCGAGAAGGTAAATATATAAGCATACTGAAAAGGTACAAGTATGTATTCGAAGCTTAAATGCTATAACGAACATGAAACAATGCACCTTTGGTAAGGATACAAATAAGTAAGTTATGCCTATGAAAATGAAATTGTGGTGACCTTGTGATTATGGTTTATGTTTATGATGTACATATATGTATTCGTACCATGATGGTTGAAATGTGATTGATGATTATATGTGAGACTTTGAGGCCATATTAAATTGAGACATGAAATGTATATTCCTTTACTTGGTGGCCTAATGAACATGAAAGGACAAATGGATTGGCATAAATGCCCATTTAAAAATGATCATAAAAGAGTGAAATATAGTAATAAAACAGTTTTGGATAGCAGCCATAGTCCAACTTTAAAAATCCACAAAAAATTATGGAAATTGAGTTAGAAGCTGAATAAAATATGAAATTAAATCCCAATGAGTCTAATTTCACATAGAAGAAATGGTGTAAGCAAAAGAGTTTCATACTATGAAATATTTTAGTTGTTGTGAGACAGAGTTAGAATGACTTCGAAATCCCCTGTTCTGATTTCATAAAATCATTGCAAATTTTACAAAAAATATTTATGAGTTATAATTTATATGCTTATAATCCTAAATAAGTCTATTTTTAATAGAAATAGACAAGAACATCATCCGAGTCTCGTATTATGAGATAATTAATTTTTAGTGAAGAGAGGTCAGAACTATCAAATAGCAAAATATGGTAACTTTAAGGAATAAATTGTACTAATTGGCTGAACCAAAAATTCTGAAAATTTTATGGTAAGAAGATATATGAGTCTAGTTTTAGGAAAAGTTGGAAAAACTTAATTTGGAGTTTTTTAGATCTAGATATAAATAATTTAGTGACTATGACTCGAGAAAACAACTTGACTGGAACATGAGCAAAAATGCAAATAGGGTTGTATTACCATGAGAAGCAAGTTGGTAAATTGCTTATTATTTTCATACGGTCTTACTAAGCTATAAAGCTTACTCCCTTCTTTTTCTTTCCTTTAGTGTTTCCAGGTTAGCTTGGGGTTGGAAATCGTCGGAGGTAGCATCACACTATCAAGTCTCTATCTTTGGAATAATGAAGTATATATTAGAAATTTTCAAGTGAGTGGCATGTATAAGGATCTAGTTGATTGACATGCATTATTTTGCTTTGGCCAAATGTGTTGGCTTATATTGAGTTACATGTACATGACCATGAGATGTGGCTTATATTGATTATGGCTTGTAAGCCTAGCTATTCATGTTATGTCTAATGTTTATAATGTGATTATGTTTGGTTGACATGCATGGTTAGTACTATGACATGTGTGTTGGAGGTATGCTCTATGACCAATTAAGGTGGTCATAGCCATGTAGTAATTGCACATTATAAAAACAACATGATAATGATTGAACATGAGTGCTTGATGAATAAGTTGGTAACCATAGTATAATGATAAAAGTGGTCATCAAAATAACAAGTCTTATGAATGTGAAATAAAGAGTTTAGACTTGGTATTGTATGAGTAGATGCATTACTTGTAAGAGGACATGTTAATGTTAAGGATATGTCTTAATAAAGAGTATTTAATCACTAAAATGATGCCATGATTTGCAATTTTGATGTACATAAGGTTGTAAAAGATTATGGGTAACATGAAGGCTTGGAAAATAGCCTAAGTGTTGGCCACACGGGATGAGACTCGGCCGTGTGTCTCAACCGTGTGAGGGACACGGCCTAGAGTCATAAGCGTGTGGCCCGGCTGTGTGGTTCGATGTGCATGCTGACATCATAAACAGAGAGTTACACGGCCTGAGGTCACGGGCGTGCCAAAGGCACACGGGCATACCCCTATGTCTGAACGGGCGTGTGACCCTATTTAATGGGAAAATTTTTTAAGTTTTCCTGAAACTTCTTAAAGTTCTCGGTTTAGTCCCAAATCGATTTTGATGAATGTTTTGGGTTTCATAAACCCAAATAAGGGATGACATGCATGTTTTTGAAAGGTTTTGAATTAAAAGAGATTTTATGGCCTGATTTTGCATGAAAGTGAATGTTTAAATCTGATAATGTCTCATACCCTGTTTCAGCATCGGACATGGGTAAGGGGTGTTATATTTAGTGGTATCAAAACATGGTTTAGTCGGTTCTCAGACTAACCTAGCATGTGTAAGAGTCTAGCTATACATGCCACAAGTTTGTGATAGTGTGATGTCTCCTAGTGCGAATAAGAACTATCTTGTGTGGGCAAGGTACTCTCCAACCGAGCTACACCCAATCACGTATATAATAATGCTAAAGTATTCAATAAAGTGCAGTTATGAAGAGTTGAAACTCGAAAAGGTACGAACAAGAATTCGTGAAATGTATATGTACATGGTATAATGAGCTTATCTATGATTGATTGATAATCCCATGGTGTACATGATTGATTTGTTCGAGTGAATACATGTGTTTGGATAACTTACTAAAAATACAGGTAGAAAGAATGTTCATGTATACTTATTTGAATAAATATGGTTGGCAAATTCACATAGTCTGAGAAAATGTGTCAAATTGTTTGGACTGATTTACATGATTGTAATGATATGTCTAAATGAAGGTGTACGAGCTAAAAGTATAGATTGTGATAAACATAACAATGTTTGTTGGCCCTTGTATGATATTATGTGCATGACTTGTATGATCAAATAAATAGATTAGTAAAGTTATCCAGAAAACATGGAATGCATGCATAAGTATACTTGTTTAAATGGATAACTGGAAACTGAGCGTAAAATCAATATGAATGTTAGTCTACCCGAAATGAATGACATAATAGTGCTGATGTTGCCATGATAATGAAAATTGTGTTACATGCATATGTATATGAGAGTCGAGTCAGAGGCCCTACGACCCCCTCCCCCTTACCAAAGTGGTGTTCTATAATGGAATTTCCTGAGATTTGTGATGAACGAGTTTCCGGATGAGACACCAAAGAATTCAGTGATAGAATGGTTAAAAGCACGATTAGCAATTGAGAATGGGTTGATAAGTACAAATAGAGCTAGAAAGATATCAGATTGACTGAAAGATTATTTAATTTTCACAATATCACAGTTAGTAAAAAGGTTAATTTTGGTAAAACAATTTATCCTGGTATGACGTCAAGAAATGTATTAATCGAGATTCCCTCATGAGCTGATCTCCTTTAGTAAAAGAATGATATGGAAATTTTTTATGCAGAAAATAGTTAAAGTAATAATGTTCAAAAATGTGAGATGTTCGAGTATGGTAATTACAGTGAGTAGATAATGGCTATCTCTTTTAAGGCACTCTATGAGTCCATTTATTTCTAGAATGATTGTATATTCCTTGATGAAATTCTGCAATATGGAAATATTCCCTGATCTAAATGATAGACAAAGACATTGTCAATCTAATTACTACATAACCTAAATGATCCTATTTCTTTCTGGTATTCTGTTACCTTCCGTTTGTTGGGAATTGATGAAAAAGGGGTGCATATGATGCTATGATTCGACTTCTGCTAATAGTTAATTTGTCCAATATGTATATGGGAAGGTATGCCATTCTTGTTACATCTATCTTTGGTGGTCACAATGATGTTTTCTTCTGGATTTCTCTTCTCTAAGGAACCATTGAAGTCTCTCATATTTTCTTATGAATATTGTCCTCGATCTTTCGATACGGTATCATGATTGGATTTTCTTGTTTTGGATTTCTTATGTTGGATTTTTATATTCTGGATTTCTTCGTTATGGATTTCCTTATCGTGAATTCTTGGTCATCTTTATCTCGTCACTTGTCGAACATGGCTTATAGTTAAAGTATGACCTTTAGCTTGAGGTATATATATATATCAAGTATGACTGTGTTTCTGATTTGATTATGGTAATTGGATGATCTTAGTAATTGGAGTTCTCAAATTTTCGTATGAGAATTTAACATTAGCAAAGTTTGGACAGATGGAAATATTGTTAACTGAAGCATTTGAATTGATTTAGTATGCATTGGACAAAGACTTCTTGATTTTCAGTGATAGTTATTGTACGATCTTTGAAAAGAGCAAAATGCAGTGGTAAAAATTTGGGTAGAAAATCCAGAACTTATACAAAGATTTCGCAAGAAAACTTACAGGACTAATGTATTAGAGATCGAGTTTGGAACTCGACATCGTTGATCCTTGGGTACGAATACTTGAAATGTTGAAAATTTAAGAAATGTATAACAAGTGTCATCAGAATTATCTTCGCCCATGTTGGAAATGGAATGGAAATGAGAAGAAGCTACTATGGATTTCATGTATGATTTATTACTGTCACTAAAAGAGAAAAATGTTATGTGGCTTATTGTTAAATGTCTGATGAGATATGTAAATCATGCTAGTATGTATTGAATTTTCACTCATCAGGTTCGAGGAGTTTCGTGTCTTTATGATTGTTGGATATTTTAAAATTTTAGTCTCCATTAATCGGAATGAGGATCCAGGTTCTCTATCATGAATTCTTGGGAAAGCGAGAGGAGGCTTTGGAATTAAAGGTAACTGAGAGTTGAATTAGCAAAAAAAAAACCGAACTGTGTGAAATTATAGAGAGTATGAGACCGAGATGAACCGACTAGTTTCACTATTCGAATTTGAAAAGATTCAAGTATGTGTGTATATGTGATATGATGGCATGAATGGGACCTTTGTGTATATAAACTCTCAAGTAGAGGTTGAAATTCAGCCGAGGTACGGTATAGTAATGAACCGCTTATGATATTGATATGGGAAGGTAAAGAGATAAGTATTAGAGACACAATCGAGTGAAAGTTCTTTAACAATGATTATGGGAAAGAGAAGCTTATGTGAATACCAAAACCACTTTTCTGGTAAGATTTTCAGGGACAAAAATCTCTAAGAGGGGGAGAATTGTAATATCTCGAAATAGGGCTTAGTTGGAACAGTGGTTTCGAAACCAGAAATCCGAGGTCAAGAAATTATTTTAATATTATTTTAAGTGTTATAGCATGATCATATAAGTGCATGAAAATTTTGGTGAATTAATTTTGGCGTTTGAGTGTTTAATCGCGAAAAAGGACTAAATCGCATAAGGGCAAAAGTTTTGTTTTAATAGCCAAAGGTGTCAAATTGCTAGAGAACCATTATTAGGAGTCTGTAAAGTGAAAATATGCCTTTAATTAGAGTATGGCCGGCCATGGGAGACAAAATTTTCAAAAAGCCAAAATTTATGGGATATTAGGTGACTTTTTGGTAATAAAATAAAATAAAGAAAAAGTTGACATTTTTTTTCATTTCTTCTTCTCTTTCATCGAAAATGGCAGAAAAATGGGGGGTTTTAGAGCTTAAACTTTCAGAAACTTCAATACCTTGCAAGTAAGTAATTTTAGAGACCTTTCTTGGTGATTTTTGCATTTTTAGAATCCTTGTAACATGAGCTTTCAAATGAGAGGACTATCCTGCAAAATTGTTGATAGTTTAGGGACTTTCCATGAAAGGATTTGTGTTATTTTTTGAATTTTTATGAAATAAAATGAGTCATAGTTGAGTAATAAACAACTCTTATGAAAAGATTTTTCAGGAAAACCCCTAGTAGGACCTTTTTGCATAAGTTGTAAAATAAGTGATAAATGTATGAAATAATGAGAATTGGAGGCTGCTTCTAGTATAAAAAGTATTCGACAAGGCTTGGGTAATAAGCGGATGTGGTAAAAATTTATTTACGAGCCTAAGGGAAAAATCGTAATTTAGTGAAAGTCTAGGGGTAAAATGGTCATTTTGCCAAATTATGTATGGTTGAATTTTTTAATTAATGTGGTGATTAAGTTAACGAATTTTTATCATTATAGATCAAGAAAAACTGAGATTCAGGTTTAAATCGGGAAAATACAAAGTTATGGACCAAAATGGTAAATTTGTCGTTTTCGTATTCGAGGTATGTCCGTGTGATTTAATAAGCATGTTATTAATGTTGTTATTGTTATACTTGAAAATCTCCTTGTTATTATTGTATTGAATTATGTGTTAATGCTAGGGTGTATGAGAAAATATTATACCCTATGAAATAATCGAAAGCTTAATATGTCGATTTCACTTTGTGTATTTATGAAATATTGGAAATCGATGAAATATGATATCCTGTTGAGATGAGTAAATTATAGAATGAAGACATGAACTGAAAGTTCTTATGGTGACGAACCTTGTGAATTGTATGATCAATTCTTCGAACGAGCTTGGCTACGATGTGACCCTTGAGAAATCCCAGTTGGACCTTTAGAAATACCTATGATATTGGCATCGAGACACTGCTGTTATGTGAGCCAGTGCAAGACATGTCTGGGACATGCATCGGCATTGAGACGAGAGCTAGTGTAAGACATGTCTGGAACATGCATCGACCTCCAGATGTAAGCCAGTGTAATACAAGTCTGGGACATGCATCGGCTATGAGATGTGCTAGTGTAAGACATGTCTGGGACATGCATCGACACGGATATGTGAGAGCCAGTGTAAGACCATATTTAGGATATGGCATTAGCATCAATATGTGTAAGATTTCCCGATTATCCTTTGGTATTCCAAGTGGTTCAACGGATAGTTTAAAGCTTGCGATGAAAGCGAGTAGGTAAATATATGAGCATGCTGAAAAGGTAGAAGTATGTATTCGAAGTTTAAATGCTATTACAAACATGAAACAATGCACCTTTGGTAAGGATACAAGTAAATAAGTTATGCCTATGAAAATAAAATTGTGGTGACCTTGTGATTATGGTTTATGTTTATGATGTACATATATGTATTCATACCATGATGGTTGAAATGTGATTGATGATTATGTGTGAGACATTGAGGCCACATTAAATTGAGACATGAAATGTATATTCCTTTACTTGGTGTCCTAATGAACATGAAAGGAGAAATGGATTGGAATAAATGCCCATTTAAAAATGATCATAAAAGAGTGAAATATAGTAATAAAACAGTTTCGGACAGCAGCCATTGTCCAACTTTAAAAATCCACCAAAAATTGTGGAAATTGAGTTAGAGGCTGAATAAAATATAAAATTAAAGCCTAATGAGTCTAGGTTCACATAGAAGAAATGGTGTAAGCAAAAGAGTTTCATACTATGAAATATTTTAGTTGTTGTGAGACAGAGTTAGAATGACTTTGAAATCCCCTATTCTAATTTGAGAAAATCATTTAAAATAGTAAAAAAATAGTTATGAGTTATAATTTATATTCTTAGAATCCTCAATGAGTATATTTTCAATAGAAATAGACGAGAACATCATTCAAGTTCCATATTATGAGATAATTAATTTTTAGTGAAGAGGGGTCAGAATTGTCAGACAGCAAAAAAGGATAAATTTAAGGAATAAAATGTACTAAATGACTGAACCAAAAATTCAGAAATTTTTATGGTAAGATGATATGTGAGTCTAGTTTTAGGGAAAATTGGCAAAACTTAATTTTGAGTTCTGTAACTCCAAATATAAATAATTTAGTGACTATGACTTGAGAAAACAACTTGACTGGAACATGAGTAAAAATTCAAATAGGGTTGTATTACCATGAGAAGCAAATTGATAAATTGCTTATTATTTTCATACGGTCTTAACAAGCTATAAAGCTTACTCTGTAACAACCCAAATTTTAAGGTCATCGAAAAATTAAATTTTTGGGTCATAATTTTCGTAAAATGAATTCGTAAATATTTATTAGAAATATTTACGAAGCTAGTAGTGTAGTTAATTAGACTTTGGTTAAGTAAATTAGCTTGAATTAAGGCTAATTTAGTGAAAGGACTAGATTGAATAAAGTATGATAGTTTAATTAGAAATTATAAGAAGGTCAAAAGACTAAAATAAAAATTATACCATAAGGTGACAAGTGTGTGGTAAGTATAAATATATGTGTATTAATTTAATTGGTACAAATGTGTGAGTATATATGTATTTACTTGTTATATAAGTAAATAAATAATTATTACTAAATATAATATAATAATATAATAAAAGAATGAATGAATAAAAGAAATAAAAAGAAATAAAATATAAAGAAAAAGGAAAAAGAAGGTTACCAATGAACCAGGATAAGAAAGAAAGAAAAGGGGAAATAAAAAGAAAGGAGAAATTAGAGGTTTGAAGCTTAAGTGGTAAGTCAATTTGATCCCTTTTCTTGCAATTTTGGTGTCTATGGAATCCTAGGAAGAAGTACTACTTGAGTTATGTTGAAATTTAGAAAGTTATTGAATTTTTAAATGTTGATTAAGTTGAATAAATAGAAGAATTAAGTGTTAATTTGATAGAAATTCAAGTTAGAAGTGAGAGAAGGATTAAATTGTAAAGAGAAATATAAGTTTGATAGTAGTAGGGATTGAATTGAGAGGACTCTATAATTAATGTTTTATGCTAAAAATTTAAGAGTTTTAGAATAGGTATGGTGGAAGGACCTAATTGAAAATATAGTAAAAGTTACATGGAAAATTAAAGAGTGTGTTATTAAATAACATATATAGATAATTTTAAATGTTAAATTTTATGTAGCCAACGTAGCACCGGAAACGTCATCGAAAAAGGAAAAGGATAAAGTGAATGAGGAAATCGAGTAAACTCGAGAATTTCGGTTTGTATTTCTATAAACTATGCTTAATGATTTATTACAATGTAATTGCTATTCTTAATTATAGAATGTATAAAAAAAATGCTATAATGGAACTGCTACTGTTCCTATATTATAGTGATATAATTCAAATACCCTATTAACAGCGTCGGGCTAGTCGGATATAATTGGCATGCCATAGGATTGGAAGTGTTCAGGGATATTCTGACTGTGTGTCAATGAGACACTATATGTGTCGACTCATCTTGGACTGTTCCGACGGTTGTTAGAAGAGTACTGCCGTGCACGACTATGATGTGTATTATTATTATTACCATTACGGTGTATTCCGGCTTCAGCCGATGAAACACTGTATAATATCCCCAGTGTGTGGGTTGGATCCGCGTATTCGTCCAAGTCTGAGTTATGTTAATAGGGGTAAATGAATGTACTATAGTTTGACTGTTATCAATCATATGAATAAGATTGAATGATAACTGTTAGTGAATATAATGACATGCTGATGTATGACTAATGAAAGTATTGAACATTATAAAAGGTATATGAAGAATTGTTTAATTACATTTATGAATTATAAGATGAAGGCGAATAAGCCATTAAGATTTGTAAAATGAAAGATTAAAGTTAAAATGTTTGTATATGGCTTATTATTGTTTTAAGTATTAGTTTATAGAAATACCACTGAGTGTAAACTCAGCGTACGGTTTGTTTCCGTGCGTAGATTAGGTACAAAGTAGATAAGATCTCAGCATTTGAGCCAACTCTGGAACTCAATACTTGGTGATATATCTATCTATGATGATTGGCATGTACCTAGGTTGTTTAATGTTATTTTGGTTATAAGTTATGTTAATGAAGAATGATAATAGTTAGTTAATAGTTGTAAGGAGAATACTATAATGTATAATCTTTTGAATTGAATACAATGGCACATGGGTGCAAATTTTGAATGGTTTAGTTTAAGGCATTATTGAGTATATGTGTTAAGTTATAAAAAGATAGTTTAATGAGTATTAAGTGTGTGTTTAATTATATCTGGATTGTTTGAATGAAGAAATTTTATAGTACTTGCTGTCTACAAATTGCAGGGTTGGTAATTTTTAGAATACAAGGTTCATTTCAAGTCCACATGGTTTGTCACACGGGCGTGTGAGCTAGAACACGGGTGTGTTGTTAGGCCGTGTGTCCCCTACACCTAAAAATAGTTACAACCAAGTTAGTCCACGGGCGTGTGCCTTGGTTGCCACGACCATGTCTTAAAGTCAGTTTAGTACACGAGCAGGCTACACGGGCATGAGCCATGACCGTGTTTAAAAGTCAGTGCTGCATACGAGCTTAGGACACGGGCGTGTCCCAAGCCACACAAGAGTGTTAAGTAGTCCACATGGGTGTGTGGAACTGTTTAAAGGACGAAAAAAATTGAAATCAAACGAGAAATTTTCTAAGCTTACATTCGAGCCCCGGTTTATTTTAAATATGTTTAATAGGTACTGTGGGCCCATTAAAGCTATGGTTGGATGTATTAAATTTCATTTATTCATGACTTTAGTATAAATGTACTGAAATGACCGGTAATACTCTGTAATCTTGTTCCAGCAACGGGACGGGGTTAAGGGTGTTACATACTCCCTTCCTTTCCTTTCCTTTAGCGTTTCTAGGTTAGCTCGGGGTTGGAGATCGTCAAAGGTAGCACCACACTATCAAGTCTCTATCTTTGGAATAATGAAGTATATATTAGAAATTTTCAAGTGAGTGGCATGTATAGGGATCTAGTTGATTGACATGCATTATTTTGCTTTGGCAAATGTGTTGGCTTATATTGAGTTATATGCATATGGCCATGAGATGTGGCTCATATTGATTATGGCTTGTAAGCCTAGCTATTCATGTCATGTCTAATGTTTATAATGTGATTATGTTTGGTTGCCATGCATGGTTAGTACTATGACATGTGTGTTGGAGGTATGCTCCATGACCAATTGAGGTGGTCATAGCCATGTAGTAATTGCACGTTATAAAAACAACATTATAATGATTGAACATGAGTGCTTGATGGATAAGTTGGTAACCATAGTATAATGATAAAAGTGGTCATCAAAATGAAAAGTCTTATGAATGTGAAATAAGGAGTATAGACTTGGTATTGCATGAGTAGATGCATTACTTGTAAGAGGACCTGTTAATGTTAAGGATATGTTTTAATAAAGAGTATTTAATCACTAAAATGATACCATGATTTGCGATTTTGATGTGCATAAGGTTGTAAAAGATTATGGGTAACATGAAGGCTTGGAAAATAGCCTAAGTATTGGCCACACGAGCTGAGACACAGCCGTATGTCTCAACCGTATGAGGGACACGGCCTGGAGACACGGACGCGTGGCCCAGCCGTGTGGTTCGATGTGTATGCTGACATCATAAATAGAGAGTTACATGGCCTAAGGACACGAGCGTGCCAAAGGCACACGGGCGTATCCCTATGTCCACACGGGCGTGTGACCCTGTTTCATGGGAAAATTTTCTAAGTTTTCCTGAAACTTCTTAAAGTTCTCAATTTAGTCCCGAATTGATTTCGATGAATGTTTTGGGTTTCGTAAACCCAAATAAGGGACAGCATGCATGTGTTTGAAAGGTTTTGAATTAAAAGAGATTTTATGGCCTGGTTTTGCATAAAGGTGTATATTTAAGTCCGGTAATGCCTCGTACCCTGTTCCGGCGTCAAACATGGGTAAGGGGTGTTACATCTCGAATCAGTCTAACTTTATCCTCGGCATCAGAAACCAGTTCAGCTCCCAAAACATGTCGCTCACCCAACTCAGTCTAACATGAATGAGTGTGACACCTACAACCATATAATGCCTCATAAGGTACCATCTGAATGCTAGACTGATAGCTGTTGTTATAAACAAACTCTGCTAGTGGTAGGTAATGCTCCCAACTACCTCGAAAGTCAATGACATAGCTCCTCAACATATCTTTCAATATCTGAATCACCCTCTTAGATTGACCATCTATTTGAGGATAGAACATAGTACTGATGTCCAACCTTGTACCAAGAGCTTCATGTAGCTTCTTCCAAAATCGAGACGTGAAGCGGGGATCCCTATCAGAAATAATCAAAATCGGTACCTCATGCAATATCATTATCTCAGGCACTTATAGTTTAGCCAGCTTCCGCAAAGAGTAGTCAGTACGAACCGGTATGAAGTGGGCAGACTTGGTCAACCAATCCACTACAACCCACACTGAATCCTTCTTAGTGGGTGTGAGGGGCAACCCACTAACGAAGTCCATAGTCACTCTTTCCCACTTCTAAAGTGGAATCTTAACTGGCTACAACAAATCCGAAGGTAACTGATGCTCAGCCTTAACCTGCTGGCATGTTAGACACTTAGCCACAAATTCAGTAACTTCTCGTTTAAGACCTAGCCACCAGTATAACTCACGTAGGTCACAGTACATCTTATTTCTGTCAAGATGCATAGCATAAGGGCTACTATGCGCTTCTTTTAATATCAATTGTCTCAATTCAGTATCTTTCAATACACAAATTCTCCCTCGAAAACAGGGTACCCCTTCGCTATTCAGTCCAAAATCCATAGTATTCCCACTTTCAACCTGTTGGAAGCGAAGACCCAATGACTCGTCCTCTAACTGCTTACCCTTAATCTGCTTAACCCATGTTAGTTTAACTTGAAGTTCGGCCAATAGACTACCATCATCAAATAAACTGAGGCAAGCAAACATTGCATTCAGATCAGTCATAGCCCCACGGCTTAGTGTGTCGACCACCACATTAGCCTTACCAATATGATATTTAACTGTACAGTCGTAATCTTTAAGCAGCTCAATCCATCTACGTTGCCTAAGATTCAATTCCTTCTGAGTGAGGAGGTACTTGAGGCTCTTGTGATTAGAGTAGATGATACACTTTTGCCCATATAGGTAATGCCTCCAAATTTTCAGTGCGAACACCACTGCGACCAACTCTAGGTCATGCGTCGGATAATTTGTCTCATGAGTCTTAAGCTAACAAGATGCATACACTACCACCTTACCCTCTTGAATCAACAAACATCCTAAACTGACATGTAATGCATCGCTATAAACAGTAAACTCTTTTCTAGACTCTGGCTGTATCAAAATAGGGTCCTCAGTCAATACAATTTTTAGCATCTTGAAGCTTCCTTGCTACGCATCAGTCCAGTTAAACAGCACACCCTTGCGTAGTAGCTTAGTCAAAGGTGCCGCAATTAGTGAAAACCCTTCTACAAAACGTCGATAGTACTCTGCAAGTCTCAGAAAATTACGGATCTCAAATACAGTCTTAGGCTGCTTCCAATCCAAGATAGCCTCAATCTTTCGATGATCGACTCTAATCCCCTCAGCAAAAACCACATGCGCCAGAAACGTTACTTCATGTAATAAGAACTCATATTTACTGAACTTGGCGTACAATTGTTTCTCTTACAGGATCTGTAGAACCACTCTGAGATGTCCATCATGTTTATCCTCAGTCTTCGAATATACCAGTATGTCGTCAATAAATACCACTACGAATTGATCCAGATAAGGCTGGAACACTTGGTTCATCAGATCCATAAAAGTTGTCGGTGCATTAGTCAGTCCGAATGGCATTACTAGAAAATCATAGTGACTATAACGAGTCTTAAACACCGTCTTACGCACATCAGTCTCCTTAACTCTCAACTGATGATACCCTGACAATATTAGAGAAAATTGAAGCTCCTCGAAACTAGTCAAACAGATCATCTATCCTCGGTAAGCGATACTTATTCTTAATCATCAACTTGTTCAATTGTCGGTAGTCAATACACACACGAATGGATCCATCCTTCTTTTTCATGAACAGACCACAGAGACACACTAAGGGGGATGAACCCATGATCCAAAAGTTCTTAAATCTGAGCCTTAAGCTCCATAAGCTCTTTTGGTGCCATTGTATAGGAAGCGATGGAATTCGGAGCTGTACCAGGAAGGGGTTCAATCCCAAACTTTACTTCACGATTCGGAGGTAACCTAGGTAGCTCTTCAAGAAAAACATCTAAAAAGTCCTTAACCGTCATGATATCCTTAACTGAAGAATCCCTAGAATCTGAAACACTGATGTAGGACAAATATGCCTCACATCTCTTACGAACCAACTTTTCCGCCCTCAGTTCAGAAATCACATTCGATAAGTAATTCTAATGTTCCCTAATTACGACTACCTTGCTGTCCTCTTCTGTTCTCAGTACAACCTTTTTTTGTGGCACAATCTAAGCTCACTCGGTGCTTGACCAACCAGTTCATTCCCAGTATTAGATCAAACTCTCCAAAAGGCAGTTCCATCAAATCAACCAGAAAGATAGCCCCTTGAACCTCTAGAGGAACTTCTCTAAATAGTTTGTTAACCCTTATTGACTGCCCCGACGGACTCAGTACAATGACCTCACTCATAGTGCTCTCAACCAGTATACCCAAGTTTTTAGATACAGTACAAGCTATATAGGCGTGGGTGGATCCTATATCTATCAGTGCAGTATAAGGTACATTATAAATAAATAACGTACCCATAATGACGTCTGGAGCATCTCTATCCTCTCGGCAACATACAACATAAACCAAAGCCGGCTACGTCACCTCAGTATGTCCAGTACCTCTGTCTGATGCCCTCTGACCATAACCAAAACCATTCCTACCTCTGGCCTGACCACGGCCTCTCGGTGGTTGTTAAACTACCCTTAGTGGTGGTGTAGTACCAATGCCAGAAGCTTGCATCTGATCGGACCTCCGCGAACACTCTCTAATACGGTGCTCTAATGAACTGCACCTCAAACAAGCCCCAGTTCTTTTCAACACTCGCCCTGATGGCGTCTACCATAGTTAGTACATGGTGGCTGTCTAGTAGCAGCAATAGGAGCCCCAACTCTAGCCTTTTTCTTAGGCCTTTGAACGAAACTTGAGGGCTCTGACTCCCTCTTACTCCTACCTCTCTTTCAATTTTGGCTCTCAGCACGGTTCACCTCCTTGGCGATCTTCACCTTATCAACCAGTGCAACAAAATCTCGCTCCTCTGTGGAGCTATCAGAACCCTCAGATTATCCCTGAGGCCATCCTTGAAGAAAACACATCGCTCGTACTCAGTCGCCACCATACCTCACGCGTAGTGGCTCAGTCGTAGAAATTCGGCCTCATACTCATCCATTGATCATCCACGTAACTGGCACCCACATACTTTTCCTAGAAAGCGGTCTTAAAATATTCTCAAGACAGTCGATCGGGCTGAGTTCCCTCCTTAACAATAAGTCACCACTAATATGCCTCATCACGTAGCAGCGATACAACACCTTTTAATTTCTGCTCAGGGGTGTAATCTAGATCGTCCATAATCCTCTTTGTGGCCTTTATCCAATACTCAGCCACATTAGGGGTAACTCCAGCAACACCCCTGAAAAGCTTAGCTCCATTAGACCGGAGTTGTTCTTTAACTGACCCACTGCCTCCAGCTCTAGTACTGGGCCCAACGACCCTCTCTAAAATCTGTAACATAGGTTGGGATAGTGCTTCATCCCCAACCGCTCGATCATGAGACCCAGTCTCAGTCATAGGTGAAGCTGGTGTCTCACTAGTTTCCAAATTAGGCAGATTGCCAGATGATGAGGACCCAGCTCGAGCACATCTACGGCCTCTACCATGGCCTCTTATACCCCGTCCGTGAGTACTTCTAGTGTTCATTGTCTAATTGTGTTTTATCTGTATTAACAGTTTTATGTATCATTTTACAGTTCCAGTGTTTATTTTACATCGCAATGTCAATCTATGTCTATCAGTCTCACTACAGTATCAGTATACACTAACTTAAGTGTTTTCAATACAGTCTATCTATAGTAATATCGGTACATACTATCTATAGAATTTTTAGTTTTATAAATAGATAACAGTTTAGAGAACTTACAGGATCGGCGCTAGAGATTCGGTGTACCACACATTTAGTAAAAACATTCCAAATCATTAGAAATCAGTTCTTAGTAAATCAAACCTTAAAAACCTAAATTCACAGTTGAGTTTTACAACCTGGCTCTGATATCACTAAATATAACATTCCAAACCTGGCTTGGATGTTATGGCCGAATCTAGCGATGTCACATGGTAATGTGTTTGAAAACTGTAGTTTGTGTTGAAAAAAAACCATAATTTAGCTTAAAACATTTTCCGTTAGAACTCATCATTATCTTTTATTAATTCCAAAGTCATGGTTTTTCTTGAGTCGTTAGTTTTTAAAATATTATACGTTGTGGTAGCTTTTTAAAATAGTTTGTTTCCTTGTAGGTATTTTGCTAAAACACATGTATTTAAAACAAACGTGTTGTACCTATCTCTAGCAGATATAAAACATAAAGTAGTATAAAATCCAAATTTAAAGCAAAAATCCATAGAGGCCATTATTACAGTAAAATACCCCAAATAAAACTTTAAAAATCTAATTAAGTACGAAACAGTGTAAAAAGGGGTTGTGTGGCCACCGCTGAGCCCTCCGCCGCTCCGATCCACCTAAGTTTTGGGATTACCTGAATAGATAAGACAGAAGGGTGAGTTTATGAAAACTCAGTATGTAATTCTCATATAAACAAGCAGACAAAATACAAAACTAATCCAATCCATAAAGATGTACCGAAAAATACAATATTTTTGTTACTCAACCAACCATCAAGAGAAGCAAATACAACAGGTACACTAATCAATAAGATTGATGAAGTAGCAATTAATGCAAAAACAACCAATTGGAAAGCAATAGTCATGTTTCTAATCCTCCAAGCTACCAACAAAAGAACTATACCATTTGCTCCCTCTATAATATTGACCAAAAATAAGTAATAAAATGCAAGGTAGAGGGATTTTACCATGAATCGATGGATTCTATATGACTTATTTCCAACCCTTTAACCGCTTTATTAATTATTAATACAATGAAAAAAAAGAATTCATTTTTTTATTTTTTATTAATTATTATTAATATTTTCTCTTTTTATATGTTATATGTTATTTTATCTATTTTTATCTTATTTTATGTTGTTTTGTAAATGTTTAAATGCAATTACTTCATTTATTCACTTGATCTTTTTTCTCTCTATTTTTTATCAATAAAATTGGCTCAATAAAATCAGGTTTTGTTGTTATAGAACACAGTATTCTATATTTTATAGTAGCAATATTCTATAGTAGCAAAGCAATAAGAAATACGAATAATAATTTTTTTAAAATAAAATTCTAAATAGACCAAAAGAGGGGGGAGGAAATAATAAAGAAAAATTTATACAAAGCTAGATAAGTTCGAGTCCGAGTGGCGGCATAGTATCTTCTAAAAGAGATAGAATAAGTCCTATAATGAAAATGAATTTCATTCTTGATTTCCATTCCATAAAATCTAGAAACCCAGGTTTTTTTATAATTTTTATGATTTTTTCAACTTTAGAGCATATATTAACTCATATATCTTTTTCAGTCGTTTCAATTATCATAATCTGGGCCTAAGCCCATTTTAGTAACAATTTCTATTTCAATTAGGGCCTTATCCTATTACAATACAGAAGCAGTCATGCATTTAAGCTATGGACCATTACAGTATTAATATTCAATACAGTAACAGATATATAGTATCAAATCCTATTCAGCCAGCCTCTGCACTCCAACTCCATCCAACCCTACACTCCATGTGGGGATATAATCAACCCACCCATCCCTACACTCTAAAAAGTACTGAATGCGACACGAAACAGTAGTTTGCAGCTGAGTTGTCAGTGAATTAGGCTCGAGGCTTTTTAGTACACTTCCTCCGAATAATATCAACCCCCATCCCAGTGCAATGCAATATACAAATATGACATGCTATAATATCATGCATATAATCAGGGCATACAATATCAAATTAGTGGGACATCATCATGTTTAATAACATGTACAATCGTATCAGTCATGCAGTCATTTCGGTTAATTAGGGGTCTAGGTAAGCTTATTAACCTTATAGTAGGTCCACAGTCGACTTGGGTGACCCGTGCAACCTTAGCAGTCAAACAGGGAAAATGGGCCCATAAGCCCATGTTGTTTGTGTAACATCCCAAACCCGGCCTAGACGTTATGACCGGATCCAATGTGCCACATCGAGGCGCAAAAACATTTTCTATATTTAGTCCAGAAAATCAGGCTTAGTGTTCAAAGGATGATTTCATTATGGTTTAAAGTGAATGGAAGCTGTGCACCAGGTAGGAAACCGGAAAAGAGGAGGTAAGCCCATCGGACTGCTTAAGTACCAAGCTCCCTATGGATCCAATCCTAGACATGCACACCACCATTGCCACACATTAACTTAGCGTATGTTCCTAGGAAACCAATTCAATTAAGTCTAGTTTAAGGAAAAGTGATTAATTTTCAAAAACATTTTCGTTGTAGAAGTTTTGCTTTGTTGTCGTGATATTTTAAAATTAGTTACTGTATTTGAAAACGCGCCCTAAAGCTAATCAGTTTCAGCGATTAAGATAATATCATACCTATTCAAGTAGAACCTATTAAAACCATTTAGAAATCATTAAAGTGGCCTTATTACAACTTAAAACCCAAATCATAAAAGTAAATAAAAAGATGTCCAATTCACCAGAAGAAAACCAAATTTGCAGAACGAGTGGCCACTCCGAATCCCTCACAGCTCCAAGCCCACTATGGTTGGGGATTACCTGCGTGGATGAAAATAAGGGGTGAGTTTGGGAAACTCAGTGTGTAAAATAACCCAACCATAGTCTAAACCAGTTCAAACCACAAGAATAATTAAATTGGCCTCAGCCCAGAAAAGATTTCAGAGTGAAGCCCATAGACCCATAACAGAACAGAACAAAATTTAATTATTCTTGTTTATGCAGAAACCCACATGGGTTTCCCCATAGACCCATACAGAAACCCAACCATATCCAACCGTATACACCCCCGTACCATCCTTACACCATGTGGGGAGACTACTCGACCCACCCAACCGTTACACGCCACAGAATTTGCAGCATGGCTTCCAGAACAGATAGTGTGACAGAGTCACCAGATACATATATTTGTGGACACAGCCACCAGAACAGATAATTGTGGCATAGCCACCAGAACGCTTCCTCCATAAATATAACCCATGTCCCCATGCAACAAATATACAAATCATGGCATACATCATACAGAATCAGATCATCATGTTTTTCAGTCAAATTAACCCTAGGGGTATAATGGTCATTTTACACTTAAGGGTATAACAGTAATTTTTATACTTAAGGGTATTCTAGTAATTAATTTATTTTGGGGTTTTCATGCCTATTTCCACCATTCACGTATTAATAGAAACACTTACCGAGTGTTCTTACCGAACTGGGCCCGTTGGCCCATTATCCCAATTTTTTTCCCATTAAGCCCCAAAAATATCGAAAGGCACAAAATCGTGCACTCTGCAGTCTTACCGCTATAGTTTACCAAATATGTTAATCGATCTACCTCACGAACATTCACACACTCGCAAGTTCACAACATACCGGTCTTTCGGCATTTCGGCTTTTCAGCTTTTGCCGATCTAGCCTATGAGAGGGTGTCAGTTACACACCTGCTTGCGACGAAACGCTAACAAGTTCCACATGCGAGTTGCCTACAGTCAATTACTAATACGTTAACTATGAATTCATAACAACTTGTATACAAATCTCCTTACCAACAGTCGGCCATTAACACTTTAGACACTAGAGATCCTACATTTGCCGAAACTAGCGACTAGGTTTAGATCTAGTAGTTCCACTTGTCCAAGCCTTCGATCAGCAGCCTCTTGATCACACTAACATCATAATAAAACAATTGTCACAACCCTTAGAGCCATAGGGCCCAATCGACAGCCTCTCTAAGCCTTTAGGGGTTTCAGCTTTTTTAAAACCCGAAATAAAGAATAGATTCAAAAACTTACCACTGGTTCCTTCAGTCAACGATTCCACTTTAGTTCCTATATGATTCTGATGCAGATCTAAACCCTCAAATGTTAGCAGAAATTAAATCTTTAAAGGTCTAAAGATTCGGCTATGCCCCTAAGACTATGGGGTTTTCAGCTTTTTGAAATAGTGAAGAGAAAGATGAAATATGAGGGTTTTGCGGTGGTTTTGTTGACAGGACTTTGGGGTTCAGAGGATGAGAGAATCAGCCAAAAAGATGGAGAAGAATCAGAGGGTTTGGCTAGGAGAAATCGGCACAGAAGAAACACAGGCTTTCGGGATTTCGGGTTTTATGGTAATCGGCTATAAGGCTTAGGAACAAATGGTAAGGAAGTGGAGTTGAGTAAAATGGTAGAAAGATTCGGCTATAGAGGAAAAGAAGAAGAAAAGAGAATAGGAGAAGAGAGGAGAAGAGAAGAAGAGGAAGAATGATAAGAAACAGCACAACTTTTTCCCAAATGCCGAAATTACAACTATCGATAAACCTAGTCGAATTTTTCCCTCTACAGAAACCCTTGGCCGGCCAACTCTTGCTCCTCAAGAGTCCACCATTCGGCCAATACTACACTCCCTAATCAGCTCCTAAATCTTCTCCCTTATCCCCTCCTTACTCGATCTCCTGAGCAGCTCAAACTCTTCCGAACAGAGTTCCTCTTGAGTTCCATCACATCCCCTTTCTGTACATAAAAATTAATACTATAATTTGCTTACCTTATGACTTGAACTTTAGCTCTCCCTAGTCATCAACACGCCACTTTTTTAGCACCCTAGTGGCATCACATGCCACTTTTCCATATGCCTTCTTGTGGCTTATTTAACCCATTAAAACGTAAAAGCCTAACTTACCAGAACCCCTTTTCCCCTAAGAATTAAAATTAGCTAAAACTTCCAGATTTTATCTTAAACTTGGGCCTTCTAGAGGCCTATAACATGCTTAGACCTACGCCAAGCAGTCAAAATACAGATCTTCTGAAATTCACCCAAAATTCACAGAAGTCCTGAAAATTAGGGCGTTACAGTTTGCCCGTGTGGCCCACACGGCCCAAAATAGCCTTGGCCATGTGGATCACACGGCCAGGCCCAAAAAATCCTACACGCTCGTGTAATTCACCCGTATGGTCCCACACGACCCAATACGATCCAGCCCATGTATCGCACAAGGCTAGCCTCGTCGATTACACGCCCGTGTTCAGTCACACGGCCGCCCGTGTGGCGTCGACAGTTCTATTATTTGGCTTTTCACCGATTATCGATTTTCAGTGCTATGATTACACACCTGATTCCGATTCTTTGCCAAAAGCACTATTGAGCACCCAAGACCTATCAATTGACTAGTATATCACTTTTATTATATACCTTAATCAATAACCAATTAACTAAAATCGAAAAACATACTTCTAACATCTTAATCGAACTCCTACCTTACAAACACCGGACGTTTTCCTCTATAATTCGGCACCAGTACAACCCTTGGCTCCAGACTTTCAGCTATTATCACAATTAACAAAGATACCCAATTACCAACTTAAAAACCGAATATTAAAACACCCTTATTAGTCGAAAAACAACGATTTAATCAAGACCCCAATACCGAGGGCGGTTCAATAAGCATGATCCACTCACCAACAATAACTCTGTCTTTAATGCTCCAACCTCAGCAGCAGCACAAACTGATCACTGCCTTCCGCCTACTTTAAGTAACAACAATCTCCTTAGTCACCAACCAAGAATCAATTACCAAGAGGCAAAAACACTACTTACCAAAAGCACAAAAGCACAACAAAGAAGACAAGTTGTGGCACGTAAAAGAGTTTAGAGAAAGAATGGATTAACTGAGAAGCCAAATCATTCGAAGAAAGAAGTTTTCAAGCAAGAAATCAACAACAAATAAAAAGAGAAGAAGAGAAAAGCCAGAAGAGCAAATCGGCAGCAGTAAAGTAGAAAAAAGAACGGCAGAGAAAATGGAATGTCAAAAGGGGTAGAAAGGCCAAAATTTTAAGATGAAGAGATCAGGTTTGGCACAACTCAGGTCACTTTCCTTAATCCTCTTCTCAAAATCCTCACTACCAATCGTCCACTTCCCTAGTACACCTTAAATTTCTTATTTTCCTCCACCAATCCCACAACTACAAAAACCACCCTTATTATCCTCCTAAAAATTGGCCACAACATCTCCACACTCCTTAAATACTCAGAATTTTAGTCAAACTACAACACTCACACGACACTAGCAGTAAAAATAAATCCCCTTGATCACGCAAAGATTTGAACCCCAGACCTCCAACCACTTAACACTCCACTTAACCACCAGACCAGCATATCCATTCTGACATTTTTTTTACCAACATTTATTTATAAACCTACTGATAAGAGATTTTTGGGGCGTTACATGGCTAACACAACATCAATTAACAAGACAAGTTCGACACTAGATCTCACAAAAAAACAACATTTACGCTTCCTAATTCCTATATTTGAGATGTGATCTTAAACAAAATTGAACGGGCACTACTCAGCTAAGTAAAGGGGTTGTCTAAATAGAGGAAAAAAAAGGAAATATTGTTGTAAAGGTGTGACAAAAATAGAAAATACAGCATCCCAAAAGTGTTGCACAATGGGGCAGCACACTACAACAAATGGCATCAAGAAAGACTAATTTAGGGTGGCTTAAAGAGGGATTTTTTTTATAGCAAAAGGATAATTTTGGAGATAAAATTGAAGCAATTAAGGTCGGCTTTGGTGATTGAAATATCATAATTAAAGGTTCAAAAAATGGTAGCAAAACACAAAAAATATTAAATCAAAGGGATGGCTCAACTATGGTGGAAAGGCACTCTTATTTGGATGGCACAAGGAAGAACAGTGAAAAATAAAAATAAAATATTTTGGTAGAGGAGGGTTGGATGAAAAAGGAGGAGAAATTAAATGAATAGGTTGATCATTATGTTAAATTTTTGTATTTAAACCTAGGGTTTCACTAAGGTGGGACAACACACTAAAGGAGCGAGAGCAAAAATAACAAAATTAATCAGTCTAAAAGGGAAGGGATTCGAACTCTGGTCTTAAAGCCAATTAAACTATCTCTTTACTCACTCTTAATCATCAAATCAATAACTCATTTTTTTTTGAAATAATTTCATAAACTTTAAACTAAAAATTTGGGATGTTACAACTCTCCTCCTTTAAAAGAAATTTCGGCCTCAAAATTTACCTGATTCAACTAGATGAGGATACCATTGATGAATCGAGTACTCTGACTCCCAAATAGCTTCTTTGGTAATATGATTCCGCCAAAGAACCTCAGCCAAAGGAATCTGCTTCCTCATAAAAACCTTAATTTCACGATCTAAAATCTGAAAAGGCTCCTCCTCAAAAGATAAATTCAATCTAACCTCAATCTCCTCAATTAGAACAATATGAGAAGGGTTGGATCGATACTATTTCAACATCGAGACATGGAATACATCATGGATGCGATCCAACTCTAGAGGCAACTTAAGCTGATACGCCATTAGACCAATCCTCTTAAGTATCCAATAGGGTTCAATGAACCTAGGGCTGAACTTGCCCTTTCGATAAAACCTCATAACCTTTTTTCCAATGAGAAACCTTAAGGAAAACTTTATCACCCATATTGAACTTAGTGCCCTTCTGTTTTAGATCAGTATAAGACTTTTGCCTATCTGAAACTATTTTTAACTTGACTTGAATAAAATGGAACTTACCTTTGGTTTCTTGAACCAAATCTAGGCCCAACATCTTTTTCTCACACTATTAGATCCAACATAAGGGTGTACGACACTTACGACCATATAGAGCCTTATAAGGTGTCATCTGAATACTAGATTGGAAGTTTTTATCGTAGGTGAACTCAGCCAACAACAGATGCTTATCCCAACTACCCTGAAAATTAATAACATAACTTCTCAACATATCTTCCAAGATCTGGATAACTGATTGCCTTCGAAAATACTAATGTCTAGAGCATGAATACTGCAATAAAAGATATATAAATGAGGTGGTATCCGCAAGTATATGGGTCCAGTTGTAATATAGTTACAACAGAGTAGGTGAGTACTCCAAGGATGGTACCCAAGGGAGGCTAATGCTAAAATCAATTTTAACCTAAACACCAAAAAATCTAATTAATACTCAAAATAGCTTATATTACATAATTATAAATAAAAGGAGTTTTTAGGATTTTTATAATAATAAAATGTAACAAATAAATAAATAGAAAGAATTTGAAAAGGGGAAGTAATCAAATCTGATTATGGGTGATTAGCTCGCTTTGGTAATCTCTATCAATTGTCGCTTCGAGTTCATTGTCAATCAACTAGTCAATACCATAGTAGGATCTTCTGATACACCCACTAAAATAATGAGTCAACAAGGACTACTTATCTTCTAACCTTACAATCCAAACTGGCTTGGGGTGAAGGTGTTCATGGATAGGCCATACCAATTTTGGGTTAATTCCTACCTTGATGACTTCCTAGGGTCGTCAAGCCTAGGGTTTAGGTTCTTCCTTTCTCAAACAATTGACCCGTTGAGTAACCTTACAAAACAGTTAATAAATCATAACTCCACTTACTAATTCCCGATAGAGGGATTAGTTCCTCATGGTTCTCGTAAACACTATAAAATCGATATAAAGCATAATCATGATAATTGAATCGAAAGTATAAGATCTAAGAAAAATCCTAATTTGTATTATCAATAAAAGTGAATCCACAAGAGTTGATTGTATCCTTAAATCTGATCTCCCGAAATAAAACAAAGAACAAGCTAAAAATAAATATAAAACCTAAGAAAAGAGAAAAGCTAAACTGGAATTAGAAGATAAATTCTAAGCTAAGTGATTGGTATCTAATGTGTGACAAATGAACTTATTTATAGATTTATAGTAGCCGTCGTCCTTAACCCCAGGTTAGTACTATTTGATCCAATGATATTCTTATTTAGTACTATTTGATCAAGTTTGATATCACGAGTTGAGTCACACCAACTTTATCAAAAAAAGTACAATAAAATCAATAAAATTTAAAAAATCAAATAAGGGATAATTAGATACTTTAGCTTTTATTTAAAAAAGGCATAGTGACAAATTTAACCCTTGATGTTTATATTTTTTTGTCAATTCAACTTTTGCTTTTTTAATTAAGTTTAATCATTAACCTTTTAAAAAGAATTAAAACGTTTTTAACAAAAAAAATCCTAACTAAAGCATTAATTTTTTAAACAATGTTGATGTGTAAAATCATGACAATCTAAAAAGCAGACTACTTAATAGTTTAGTCTAGATAGTAAATGGTGGAGTTACACTGAGGTGATGTTTGTTAAACATGATGCTATTTGCATATTTAGATGCAACCCTATTATTCGTTAATCAGAAGGAGAAGCATTTTTAATAGTATAGTAAACCCAGGAATCCAAAAAGAGCACTTTAACTTAAATGGTGCTTTACCAAGGAATATTTTTATGAACGAGTGATAGATGCACAAATTTGATGAATATTAAATTAAATTCATTGAAGCTATTGATTTTCAATTTTAAAACATTAATTTACATGAGGATTTTGAATAAATATTTAGATCATATTCATCACTGGGATCCCACATTGCAAGTCAAAATTGGACTTAATGAGCCAAAGAGTAGTCTACCTTAGGAGAGCTTACTTAAGCATGAAGAAAGCAAGGGTTTTGGTTGAGATATAGCAAAGAAGGAATGTAAATGAGGGACACTTCATTAGGCGAACATAGCAGAGATTTTGTTGAATTTAAACACTTATTTTTTATGTAATATTTACATCAATGATCTCTTTTGGTTGGTTGATACACATCAACTAGGTATGTATACTAATTCTATTGGTTACCAAGAATTATATACATATTTATAAGATTTTTACTTGGGAGAAATTATTTATTTTAAAGTCTAGTAATTTGCCAAGGCTGCCCAGTCTATTCACATTTGTTTGAATAAATTTGAGAGTTTTTCTCCTTATTGTATGTGGGAAGCATATTGTGGAAGTAAGAGTATTTTCTCGTAAGTTCTGCAAGTTGAATTATTGATGTTTTAGTAATTTTGTTTTAAGAGATTTTTAGGGGTTTAAATTTGATCATTGATATTTTTTATACAAATTCTTCAAAAATTAATATATTATTTTTTTTTCCTTCACTCCTTTGTTTTGAATCTGACTTAACTTTATATCTTATTTTCATATTCAAACACTCTTTTTGGGCTAAAATTTCCATTTGGCTCACTCATCCTTCCTCTAATTTTTCTTTCAAGACTTTCAAACATGACTTTGTGATTTCTTGTTCTAGATTTTGGGGTTTCTCATCAAATAGTATTTTTGTGGATTCACCATTGACCTATGGCACAGACAAGGGGGTTAGTATGGGCCATTTTGTCCCCCACCCCCAAGATTTATTAAGTGTTTCTATTTCATACATATTATCATTCAAAAGGGGGTAAATTTATATTTGGCCAGTCCTCGCCTCCAATTTTTAAGATTCCTTAAAGTACCTTGTATTACTTAATATATATTTGTGTTTAATCTCTTAAATTGATTCGTTGTAAAATATTTACTTTGAAATTATAAAATTTGGTAACAATTTCCTTAATATTAATTTAATTATTTCTATTTTACTTTTTAATCAATCAATCAAGTATATTTTATGTTAACCAATAAGTTAATATTATACGTGTTTATGCATAATTTAATTAAGTTTTAGTTTTATAAAATTAAGTCATTACTTTTATTAAATTTTTACATATGAACATGACGCTTCTCTATTTAGTCAAGCTCATACTAAGTTGTTACTTAATAAATACCACTATTTTTTAAATAGTGAAATATGACACAAAATTAACATTTTAAATTTTAAATAGTAATCACTAAAGAAAGTAAGATGGAGATTGATTTAAGATATAGTTGGCTAACATTTTTTTTTAAAGAAGTTGAGGTCCAAGCTAGGAGCGAGTTTCTCATACACCAAAGTGACAAGGAAAAGAAAAAAGAAATTACATTTTTATTATTAAAACTTGCTATTTATTTTAGACCAAAATGATAGAAAAAACAGTAAATTATTATAAAAGTGATATTTTGGTAGAATGTACTATAATACTAATGTCACTTTTTTTTTTCAATTTATAAAATACATATGTTAAAATACAACTTTAAAGAATGTATAAAAAAATTGGACAACCTGTTCATTACTTATTATTTTGTTTGGTAATGTCATTAAAAATAAGAATAAGATATTTAAAAATGTCATATTATCAAGAGAAATATAAAATTATTTAAGGAAGAGTTCTTGACACTTTTGAGAATATGAGATTATCGACTTAACTTGATGCTTCAAAAGGTGAGAATCTTATGTTAGAATTCCACTTTGAACCAAACGCGCTTTAAGAGTATACTTTGACAGAGAATTTTAAATGAATTATGTCAAAATCCTAGTATTTGTGATTATTTTGGACCATTTTACCAATAAAGGCCCATTTCCAACTTTATTATGGAAATGGGTCACTTTTTTCATTATTTATTGGAATAGGCCGAAAATTCCAAAATGTGTCCATATAGGAGTGTTTTATGGGAAAATTCTAGCAAAATGCATCCCTTAAGGAGCGATTTTGCCATGTCAGCACAAAACGTGCTGACGTGGACGCGCTTTGCTAACATAGCAAAATCGCTCCCTCAGGGACGCATTTTAGCCCGTGTTCTTCTAGGGTTAGGGCTATTTGCATGTTTAGTGTCTAGGATTTGTGGGTTTAGGATTTTAATGTTGTAGTGTTAGTGTTTTATTAAAATAATTTAGGGTTTTATTTATTTAGGGTTTTGTTTTTTTTAAAAATTTAATTAAATTAGGTTTTAGGGGTTTTAAATAAATTAATTAAATTAGGGTTTAGTTTATTTTTAAACAATTTTTGTGTTTAGCTTTTAGGATTTTTGTAGAAGGGTTTAGGTTAAGGGTTTAGAGGGGTTTATATTGACAAGAAAGATTTTGTTCTTTTTTCTACGGTGGTTTCAAAAAAATTAATTTTGAGAAGACGGTTATGAAAAGATAATGTCAAAAATGCTTCAAGCAGGATGCACTGCTAGTAAAATTACTGAAAAAAGCTCCCACGTGGACGTTTTTTTTTATAGTAGTTCTTGAAAAATAGTTTTGAGAAGACGGTTCTGAAAAAATAGTGTCAAAAACACTTCAAGCAGTATACACTGTCAGCAAAATTATTGAAAAAAGCTCCCACGTGGCACGTGAACGCTCTTTTTCTACAGTAGTTCCTGAAAAAATAAGTTTGAGAAGACGATTCTGAAAAAATAGTGTCAAAAAACACTTCAAGTAGGATGCACTGTCAGCAAAATTATTGAAAAAAGCTCTCAAGTGGATGCTCTTTTCTACAGTAGTTCCTGTTTGGCCTTAGGCTATAAATGAGCCAAATTTCATTCTAATGTTGCATAAGTTACAGGAGGAAAAATTAGAGAGGCTAAGTAGAATAGAAATTGAATATGAGTGAACGTATTAGCGTTGTTATTTACTATGATGATGAGGTCTGTGACACCGAGAATGGCATTATTTTTTTTATCAGAGAACACAATGTGACTGGTTTTTAACCAAACCATAGATTTGACAGAACTTCGTAAAAGACTTAGGTGAAAAATCTTCAAAACGACGCTAATGATAGTTTCATCTATTAAGTATCGATTTTGGGCTTCAGTTGATCCCGTGGCATATGACTCATTTGATATCAAAGGTGGTCGTAGCTTGGAGGCGATGGTGCAGAGTCATCTCGCTAGCGGATCACCCTATCTTGAGTTATATGTACAATTTTGATTGCCAAATGAAGCAATTGCAACTTCAACATCTATTGATGTTTAAGAGGAATACACGAACCTTACTCGACACTCCGTTAGTGGGAGGCAGAACATGGAAGTGCCTCTGTTTGGTGGCAGTATGAAATATACAACTCCTACATGACACTTGGTTAGTGGATGGGACATGCAGCTTGGTGGGTCGATGTTCGATGCTGGAAATACGTACTGGGGAATGACATTAACTTCTAGTGGTTAGCAATCCATATCTGATTGGGGACATTACGAAATGTCCACAAGAAGGGATAATGCACTCCTTATGACGTCCACCGTCAAGGGGACCTCATACGTTGCAGATGATGATGTATTGGATGATGAGTCCGATGTGGATCCACCTCGAGAGTCTGACCTCAATAGTGCAGAAGTTACATTATTTTCTGAACAGGAGCTTGTTCCAATTGAACCTGAAGATGGTGAAAGGGGTTCATATGAAGAAGAAGAACATCCACGATTTAGGGCATACTCACCTCCATCCCACATCCATAATGTCGATCTATTGGCAGATGATGCACTAGATCTACCACACAGAAGGCGGGTTATCGTACAAGTTCGTCATTGGATTCAGGTGAATTGGAAGTTGGTAAGGAGTTTTCCAGTAAGGATAGTTTTCTTAGTGCATTCAAACAACATAGCATCATGAACGGGGTTAACTACTATGTGGTTAAATCCAAATCCAAGAAGTTAGATGCCAAGTGTGAAGTGTAAGACAACACATGTTCATGGAAAATCATGGCTTCGGTCAAGAAAAAAAAGGCTTGTAGGAGATAAAAAAGTACAAAGGTCTACATACCTGTGTTGCCGGTACAATATCATTGGGTGTTTAGGGTTTTTGAATAAAACTATTATTACTTAATGTTGCATTATTTAACATACTTCATTGACAGGTGTTTCACAAGATCATCCCAAGATGGATTCATGTAATAGCCCATTTTCAGTGAAATTGGAATAGTAGTTTCGAGACCACAAATTCGAGCTAGAAAGATAATTTATTTTACTATTATTGCATGGTCTGCATTATAATAGGAATGTTATATGAAAATTTTGGAAAGAAAATTTTATCGGTTATGTGTTTAATTATGGAAAGGACCAAACAATGCAAAAGTTGAATTTTAGTAGCTAGAAGGATCAAATAGATATGGAATTCAAAATAAGAGGTCCTTATATGGTAGTTAGACCATTAAAGAAAAGTTAGTAGATATTTTTGGTGATTCATCTATGGAAAATTAGAAAAAGGCAAGGACTAAATTGAAAAGTGGAAAAATTAGGAGAGAGAAAGGAAACTAATCAAGCTTAATTAGGTATGTTTTCTTGTCCCATTTTTAGTAATTTTTATATTTTTGAGATCAGGATAGTCTAATCTATCTATTTTGGGGATTAATTTGAAAAGTTATCAAAGTAAAAAAAGTTTTTCCATGGATGAATATGCTGAAATTTTGAAATTTATGGTAGAAAATGAAAGGTTGTTGATAGATAAACAACTTTTACAAAGACAATTTTGATGAAATCATGATTTAGGGACTAAATTCAAAAGTGGTAAAACCCATGGAAAAATTCTGAATTTTGTGAAATACAGGTGCTGTAAATGTTATATGAAAATTTCAGTTAGGCTTGTAATAAGGATTAAATTGCATGAATTTCATTTTTCGAGCCTAGGGACGAAATTATCATTTATGAAAAGTATTGGGGCTAAATGGTAATTTTGCCTAGGATGTAAATTGAATCCAATTGAATAAAAAATGTGATAAATTGATGATTAAATTCATTTATATAGATCTGGACAACTAAAATTCGAAGCTAAATCGAGGAAAAGAAAAAGCTTCGGATTAGTAGATTTTCATACACAAACAAGTGTCAAGGTAAGTTCGTGTAACCAAATTGTGTTTATTTTCATGCTTGAAATGAACGTGGTATGTGATTGTATGAATTATATAAATGTTATAAATAAATGAAATAATCACATATTAAATAAAGTTTGGAAAATGTTAAGTTCTGTTTGAATAATGAAATTCGATGGATATATGTGACTTTCCGTAATGAATATGGTCCTGCATATGTTGCGGACAGAATATACCAGGGACGAAAAATCCTGTTTTAGCCCTCACGAGTATCCTGTTAAATAGTTCTTGTGAGCATCCTGATTGGTAGTGATTATGCATGTGTTGCTTACTACCACAGCTCTGTGTAAGCGTCATGTTACATGATTCGATCAGTTGTGATTTAGCATATAATGTGAACATAAACGCAGCTCTATATGAGCATCCTGATATAAATTCTTATGGGCTTCCTAACATGGCTCGTTGAACTCTCTGTTACCTTATCCGGTGCTCTCTAATAATAACTCTTCGGGGTTACCTAATAAACTCTATAAGCTCCCTGAGTAAAACTCTCATGAGTTTCCTGTTACATGGCTCATCTGAGCATCATAATATGTGGCTCGAGAGCGTGCTCCCTAATTAAGTGTTCTAATAGGTACCATTGATTATGAGTTGAAGGTTTACAATTTTGTACACCTTGAGTGTACTACCTGAATATCCATCAATATTTTAATAATTCAATGGAATAAATTCCCGACATGAGAAATTATGAGACTAATAGAACTATATCTCGAATTCTTCTAAAATACCTGAAGGTTTATAGTAAGATGAGCTCATCCATGCTTACTTGATGTACATGTGAATTATGTGACTAACTTTCTTATTTGAGTGTATGTGATTAGGAAAATTTGTTAATTTGTTGGATAGCATGATATTGTTATGCTTATTTAAATGTATATGATTGGTAAGTTTACTTCCCGTTATACAAACTTACTTAGCATTAAATGCTTACTAGGTTTATTTTCTCTATTTTATAGAGCTCAAAAGCCCGAAAAGGTTAGAGATTGGTCAGAGCATCATCGCACTATTTACTAGCTCGTCTTGGTATAAATAATAAACTCATTTTGGTATAATGGCATGTATAGGACTCGGGCTGGGACATGACCGTGTGCCTTACATCGAATACCCACACAGCCTGAGACATAGGCATGCCACATGGGCGTGTGACCTCTTTATTAAAGAAAAATTTTTAAATTTTGCAAGAAATTATCTGAGATTCTAATTTAGTCCTGACATGATTCTAATGTTTAAATTGAGCCTCGATGGTCCATTCAAGAGACAATATGATTAGTTTTGGATATAAATAGTAAATGATATGAATTACATGAATTTTTTTGTAAACTTTGATAATGCTCTGAAACCCTATTTCAGCGACGGATACGAGTTTGGGGTGTTACATTTATTGGTATCAGAGCTACGGTTTAGTCGATTTTTGAACTAATGTAGCAAGTACGAGTTTAGCTATGCATGCCATTATATAATTTATGATAGTGTGAAATATCTTGACCATTTTTAAATGTGTTTTTCATATAGTAATGACATCTAGCCAAGCTAGAGTTGAATCTGAGGAGGTTGAGAGCACTGTTCAGGCTTCCATACAACGAGTTGTATCTAGTAGTAGTAGAAGGCCCGTATTTGAGGGCCGAGGTGAAGAGACAAAAGAAGCCTTCTTTCAAATGATGAATGAGTGGTTCACTAAATATTTGAGAACAAATCCTATTGTACAACAACCTCCCTTACCTACTCCTCAACTGGTTCTAGAGATGCCACAAGGTGCTAACATGTTAGAATCAGTAAGCCTCCAGTGGATAAAATATGTAAGTATGGGGCTGAGGAATTTAGGGCTACTGTCGATGATGATCCAGAGAGAGCTAAGTTTTGGTTGGAGAATACCATCAGGGTTTTAGATGAATAATCATGCACACCACCTGAGTGTCTAAAATGTGTTGTATCATTGTTGAAAGACACAGCTTATCATTGGTGGAATACTATAACTATAACAACTCATTTTTCAATGAAATCGAAACAGTGGTTTCGGGACCACAAATCCGATCCAAAAATAAGGTTTATTTTTATTTCATTATATGGCCCATATTATAATAGGCATGTCGTGTGAAAATGTTGATACAAAAATTTTATCGATTAAGTGTTTAATTATGAGAAGGACTAAATCGCATAAAAAGTGAAAGTTGAATTCTAGTAGCTATAAGGATTAAATAGCTATGGAATTCAAATCTAGAGGTCCTTATATGGTAATTAGACCATTAAAGAAGTATGTAGATTTTTTTCATGATTCATACATGTAAATATAGAAAAAAAGGGCAATGACTAAATAGAAAATTGCAAAATACTTAATTAATTAAAAGATGAAAAGAAAATATCATCTAATTTTTGCCATCTTCAACCTAAAATTCTATTGGGTAACTTTCAAGGCCTAATTGGGTAGGTTTTATTGTCTTGTTTTTAGTAATTTTGATATTTTTGAAACTGGGATAGCTTAATCTCTCTATTTGAGGGATTAATTTGAAAAGTTATCAAAGTATGGAAAATGGGTCAAGGATGTATCTGCTGAAAATTAGAAATTCATGGTAGAAAATGAAAGGTTGTTGATAGATAAACAATTTTTACAAAGTAATTTTTGATGGAAATATGATTTAAGGACTAAAATGTAAACTTGCGAAATTTGATGAAAGATTTTGAAATTTTATAAATACATGTGCTATAAAATTTGTAATTGGATTTTGTTTAGGCTTGGAAAAGGGAGTAAATTGCACAAGTTTCATTTTCCGAGCCTAGGGACGAAATCAAAATTTATGGAAAAGCTAGAGGCAAAATGGTAATTTTGCCTAGGACGTAAATTGAATCCATTTAAATATGAAATGCGTGAAATTAATGATTAAATTAATTTAAATAGATCCGAACAACACTAATTCGAGGTTAGATCGAGGAAAAGAAAAGGTTTCCGATTAGTAGATTTCTAACGCGAACAAGTGTCGAGGTAAGTTTGTGTAACTTAATCGGGAATGCACTATGTTTAACTAAATGTTGTATTGTATGGAATGTGACTTATATTGATGTGCATTACTTGAATATTGTAATGAGAGAATTAATACATACTTGATAGAGTGAAAAAGGGGTTAAGTCTCGATTGAATATTGAATTCTAATGAATATATGCATTTTCTCGAAACGAATAAGGTCCTGCATTTGTTGCAGACGGGATTTAGCTTGAACGAGTAATCCTATTGACCTTGTTATAGAAAGGATTTAGCCTGGACATGTAATCCTGATATAATACCTCTCGGGTATACGTTATGGTTAGGGTTTAGCCTATACTGGTAACCCTAATTGAACTCTTTAAGAATACGTTATATAAAGGATTTAACTTGGATTGGTAATCCTGTTATACGATATATGGCTCGAGAGTGTGTTCTACGATTATGTGCCCTAATGGGTACCATTGAATAAGAATTGATGGAATATGGAGTTGTACACCTCGGGTGTATTACTTGAGCATCCATTGGAATTTCAATGATTCAACGGACATATAACTCTAGACATGGTATGAGAATTATGAGATGAAATGATAATGTCTTGAAAGAGTATTGCATGATGAGCTTATCTATCCTTTTTTATGTATATGTAAACTTTGTGACTAACATGTTTGATCGGATGCATGTTTTTAGGCAATTTAGCCAAATGGATGGAAAACTTGTTATTGTATGCTTAGATTTAATAAACGGGATTGGTAAGTTTAGTTTTTATTATACGAACTTACTAAGCATGTAATACTTACTCTATTTTATTTTTTCCCCTGTTTTATAGTACTTGGAAGCTCCCGAAGGTTGGAGATCATTAGAGCATCGTCACACTATCAACTAGCCATTTTGGGTATACTTAGTAAAATCATTTTGGTATAATGGCATGTTAGGACAACTTGACCATCAGTAGCCTGATAATGGTGTTTTGTAACCTAGCCATTGGAATGGCTAGTAATGGCTTATTTTGTTATGACTAAGTAGGTTATTATGATATATATGTTCATATGTGTTATGTTAAGTACATGTGATCAAATGATGTTAATGCCTAGTAAATCCAAGGTAAGATTGTAAACATGCATGCATTTGATGATATATCATGTTGAATGATAGAAATCTCTTAATTTGAATGCTTGAAATGGTTGGAATGTGTTTGTATGTTTTGGTGTAGGAAAATGGTGAGTTTTGGGTGAGAAATGAAGCTAGAAACGGCTTCATTTTGTCCACACGGGTAGACACGCGAGCGTCTGTCTAGGCCATGTGTGACGGATGGCCTGGTAACATGAGCATATGGTTAGGTCGTGTGTCCCCTGCACCTTAATTTTGAGAAACAGAATGCTCAGAATTGGGCACATGAGCATGTGTCTCAACCATGTAGTTGACACAGCCTTGGACACGGACGTGTTACACGGCTGTGTGAAAATTGCATTTAAATTTCAAAAATTAAATTTGCCACGCGGCCTAGCACACGAGCGTGTGACATGGCCGTGTGACTTCAATTCCTTCATTCCTTAAAAGTCAGAGAGTTACACGGGTTAGGGACACGGGCGTATGTAGTACACGGCCTAACCACACGGGCGTGTCCCTAGACCACACCAGCATGTGAGCCCTACAACTTGGATGTAACACCCCAAACCTGGCCTAGACGTTATGGCCAAATCTGGCGATGTCACATTGAAGTGTTTTTCACAAAGCTTAATATTGAAAGAAAACCCTTTTCCTATATTTACCTTTGTTACGTGTTCTTAATGATGATTTTAAAACATGTCGCTTATAAAAGGTTGTTCATGTTAAAACGTCTTTAATTTTTAAAACATTGTCGCTTGTGGAAGCTCTTGATCAATTACATAATCTTGGTATTTTTGGAAAACATTTGTTTTTTGAAAAACAGCATCTTATCCTACTGTTGGCAGTTATAAATCAAAATAATTAAAACCCCAAATTAAAGATTAAAAATTTAAAAAGGCCTTATTACAGACAAAATACCTAAAATAAAATTACTTATAAAAATAAAGCAAATGTGATAGCAAATACGGTTGTGTGGCAACTTTTGAGTCGCTCGCAGCCCCGATCTGCCTAAGCCTTGGGATTACCTGTATAGATAAACAGATAGGTGAGTTTAAGAAAACTCAGTGTGTAATCCCATATAAGCAAACAGTTAGAAAACAAGCATAGTTTGGGCCTAAGCCCTTTTTAGTAACAGTTACAATATCAGTTTGGGCTTTAGCCCATCCCAATACAAAAACAGTTATGTGTTTGGGCCTTGGCCCATTACTGATGAATGATGAGTCGGTGCGAAGAATGATAACAAGTGCGAGAATGAGAATCAGTGCAAATAATAGTTTGAACAGTATGCAAGTCCTACCCAACCAACCTCCACACTCCACTCCGTCCAGCCCTACACTCCATGTGGGGATAAAATCAACCCACCCATCCCTACACTCCAAAATAGCACCGGTTGCGGCACAAAACAGTAACAGTAAATTAGGCTTGAGGCCTTTCAGTGATTTGCAGTAGAGCTGCCAGTACAATATACTTCCTCCAATCATAATAATATAACCCATCCCCATGTAATGTATCATACAATCATGACATGTAGAATCATACATGTATCCATTATAGTTTAAACTAGTATGCCAAAATATGGTCATATATGTACATATATATACATACATCACATAGGGGCAAAGCAGTCATCTTACCATATAAAGGCAAAATAGTCATTTTATCATATATAAGGGGTCTAGGTAAACTTACCGACCCAACAGTAGGTCCACAGTCGTCTCGGGTGACCGGTGCAACCTTAACAGTCAAACAAAGAAAATGGGCCGAAGGTCCATATTGCAGCCCACGTGGGCCCACATGCCCATGTGGCCCACACAGCCCATAATGGCCTTGGCCATGTATATTACACAGCCTGGCCCATTAATTTCCACACGTCTGTATGGTTTACCCGTGTAGGGCCCATATGTTTGTGGGCCCACACGGCCCAGTTCGGCTTGAATTGGCCCAAAACGTTCTTGGCCCATGAAATTGCTCATGATAGCCTCGTTGACCACCCATCCATGTTTAATCACACGAGCCACCACACAGGTAGCCGCACGCCTGTGTGGTGTCGACTAATAGCGCTTTTTGGCTTTTTGCCGATTACGACTATGGCAGTGTTGTTACACACATGAAATATATTTTTTATGCTCACTCCAGCACCCTAAAAACATCAAGCTAGAGTTTAGTACAGGTTTATTCATGATCGAAAAGCGGTAGTGAAACTGGCAACAACAACAATTATTCAAAGTTCACTTACCCTTAACACTTCAACGATCCAACAACAAAACGGTGTTATAACAGCCCCGTTTCACCCAAAATTCCTTGTTGTGAAACTGAGATTAACCCTCTAGTTAGTCACCTTTAACAGATAATTACCCAAAATTCGATGGAGTAAAACCAACTATAATCACAAATATCTTTTACCTTCAGTCGATCAACAAAGATCCTATATACTCAAATCATCGAAGACCTTTGTTCAGCCTCTCGATTAACACCTAACATCAAACGAACACTTTCTTTAATACTTGATCAAAACACAACTATAGATTAACTGAAATTGAACTTACTCAAAATTGCACCGAAGAACTATACAAATAAAGAGAACGAAAGGGAGGGTGGTGTGCCAAGAACCAAAATTCAACAGCAAGGTGAGGGAGGAAAACAATAGAGAAAGAAAGTGAAAGAAAAGGAAAACAAAAGATGGAGAGGGGAAGAACAATCAGTAGAGAGAAAATAATACATAAAAAGAATAAATAACATAATCGGTATCAACAACCTAGGAATAGTTGCTAAAAAAAGAGAGGAGAAATGGAAGCAAAAGAGGAAATTCTTCTAGGAGGAAAAGGGATTTGCCTTTAGAAACTGGGATATTTTGGGGAGAGTGTGCCAAAATTTTGAAAAAGAATACTAGTTCAGCACAACCTCTCATCACATCCCTAAAACCGCTCCTCAAAAACCTCCTTACCAACCGTACACTTTCCCGACACATCTCAAATTCCTTATTTTCCTCCACCAACCCAATATTTCCTCCTAACAATTAGCCACATGTCCCTCACACTTCTCAAACATAGAGTTTCTATCAACCACAACTCTTCCATGGCCAAGAAGTAAAATAAAACACTCACTGTGCTCACCAGGATTTGAACCTCAGTCTTCTGACATAGCTAACACGCCACTTACCCCCTAAACCAGCAGGCTCTTTCTGTCATGAAATACCCACATTTATTTAAAAGCCTACTAACTAAAGACAAGGTTTATTCCTTTAAAAACAAAACTTTTTCCCAAGCCAAGGCTTGAACTTGGGACCTCTCAGACACACCCAGAACACATAACCACTGAAACAGATACACAGTTGTATGTCACTTCTTGCAGAACTAAACATTTATGTGCAACCTCCTAACTGTTCCCATGCTCAAGACCTAATACTTCTAGGCCCAAAAGTCGGGGCGTTACATTTGAAAATTTTTGAAATGTCATGAAAAATTCTTAGAGATTCTGATTAAGCCCCGACTCAATTCTAATGCTCGTATTAGACCTCAAGGGTCCAATTAAGGGACATTTTGAATGATCTCTATAAATGAATAGTACCTTACACTAATTCTTTGTAAAATGTTCTGAAAGTTCTATTAATGCTTTAAAACCCTATTTTAACGACAGATGCGGGTTAAGGGTGTTACATTTAGTGGTATCAGAGCTATTATTTAGCTGATTCTCGAATTTGACATAGCAAACACGAGTTTAGCTATACAGGCCATTATATAACTTATGATGGTGTGATGACTCCTAATCATTTTAAATGTATTTTTCATATAGTAATGTCATCCAACTGAGCTAGAGCTAAATCAGAGGAAGCTGAGAGTAATGCTTCAGCTTTGGTTCAAAGAGTGGCGTCCGCGTCTGGTAGTGAAAGGCCTGTGTCTGAGGGGCAAAGTGAGGAGGCAAAACAAGCCTTCTTTCAAATGATGAATGAATGGTTTACCCAGTATCTGAGAACCAACCCTGCTGTACAATGACCTACCCCACCTGCTCCCCAATCGATTCCTAAAGTACCACAGGGTACTAAACCTATTAGAATTTGTAGCCTCTAATAGATAATATTTGTAAGCATAGGGCAGAAGAATTTAGAGCTACTGTTGGTGATGATCTGGAAAGGACTGAATTTTGGCTAGAAAATATCATCCGGGTTTTTGATGAATTATCCTGTACACTTGCTGAGTGTCTGAAATATACAATATCTCTACTGAAAGATACAACTTACCATTGGTGGAATACCATAACTTCAGTAGTACTGAGAGAGAATGTTAAATGGGAATTCTTCCAGGTTGAATTCAGGAAGAAGTATGTGAGTCAGAGATTTATGGATCAGAAAAAGAAAGAATTTCTAGAGCTCAAATAAGGAAATATGTTTGTGTCTGAATATGAGCGAGAATTTGTTCGACTGAGTAAGTTTGCTAGAGAATGGGTTCTAACAAAGGCTGAAATGTGTAAATTCTTTGAAGAGGGCCTAAATGAATATATCAAGTTATTGATCGGGATTCCTGAAATAAGGGAATTTGCCTTGTTAGCTGATCAAGCTCACAAAGGTAAAAAATTAAGGAAAAGAGACAAAATAAAAGAGAGGCTCAGGTTTCTAGAAAAAGAACCATGAGTAAGTCACGATCATTTGCTTCTAAGAAATTAAAGAAGTACTATGACCATGTTACCACCTCTACGGGATATTCTGGAAGAGATCGAAGCTCTCAGCGTTCTAACCCGAGGTCTTCATCTACATCTATGACCAGTGTGGGTAGTATTGGTAATTCCAAACCGAAATGTAAACATTGTAACAAATTTCATCACAGGGAATGTCAGTCTAGAAGCGGAGCTTGTTTTGGATGTGGTTCACTTGACCATTTTCTCAGAGATTGTCCTGAAAGAGTTGAAAAAGAGATAGAACCAGCTCCAAATCCTAGTAATCCTGTTTCGAGAGGCAGACCACCCCGTTACCCCAGTAATGTTAGTGGTAGTCGAGGTACTACCAAGGATACTACAGTTTCTGAGGCACGAGCACCCACGAGAACATATGCTATTCGTGCTAGAGAAGATGCCTCTGCAGCAAACGTTATTATTGGTGCATTTTCTCTACTTGATACTGATATTACTACTTTGATTGATCCTGGTTCCAGACATTCATACATATGCACGAACCTAGTGTCTGTTAAAAATTTACCTATTAAATTCACTGAATTTGAGGTTAAAGTTTCAAAACCCCTAGGCCAGTGTGTTATGGTGGATAAAGTTTGTAAGAACTGTCCGTTGATGGTAAAAGGTTATCGCTTTTCAGTTGACTTGATGTTATTTCCATTTGATGAATTTGATATGATTTTGGGAAAGGATAGGTTAACCCAATATGATACCTTGGTGAATTGTAAATAGAAATTTATTGTATTGAAATGCCAGAATGGTGAATTACTTCATGTTGAATCCAATAAACTGGATGGATTACCTCATGTGATTTCAGCAATATCAGCAGAGAAATATGTCAAAAAGGGTTATGATGTTTATCTTGCATATGTGTTGGAAACTAAAGTATCTGAGTCAAAGATTTAGTCAATGCCAGTAGTATGTGAATTTCTTGATGTATTCCCAAAAGAATTACCTGGTTTACCACCAGATAGAGAAGTGGAATTCTCTATAGATCTTGTTTCGGGTACAACACCTCTATCAATAGCACCCTATAGAATAGCTCCTACTGAATTGAAAGAGCTAAAAGTACAGTTGCAAGAATTGATTGACAGAGGTTTTGCTCGACCTAGTTTCTCACCTTGGGGTGCGCCAGTTTTGTTCGTAAAGAAGAAGGATGGATCGTTGAGGCTATACATTAATTATAGACAACTCAACAAAGTTACGATAAAGAACAAGTATCCATTGTCTTATATTGATGACCTGTTTCACCAGTTAAAATGTGCTACTATATTTTCTAAGATCGATCTCCATTCTGGTTATTATCAACTACGTGTAAAAGATTCGAATGTCCCAAAGACAACTTTTAAAACCAGGTACTGTCACAATGAGTTTCTTGTGATGCCATTCGGTTTGACAAATGCACCTGCAGTGTTTATGGATTTGATGAACAAAATTTTTAGCCTGTATTTACATTAGTTTGTGGTGGTATTTATAGATGATATTTTGGTTTATTCTCGAGATGAAAATGAACATGCTGAGCATTTGAGAATAGTGTTGCAAACTCTGCGAGAGAAACAGTTGTATGTCAAATTCAGTAAATGTAAATTTTGGCTACGGAAAGTTAGTTTTCTTGGGCATATAGTATCTGCTGAAGGTGTCAGAGTAGACCCGAATAAAATTTTAGCCATTGTTAATTGGAAGCCACCAAAGAATGTGTCTGAAGTCTGAAGTTTTCTGGGACTAGCTGGTTACTGTCGGAGATTTGTAAAAGGTTTTTCAATGATAGCTTCTCCGATGACTCGTTTACTACAAAAAGATGTAAAGTTTGAGTGGACTGATAAATGCCAACAGAATTTTGACAGATTAAAAACTTTATTGATAGAAGCACCAGTGTTAGTTTAGCGAGAATCGAGTAAGGAATTTACAGTTTACAGTGATGCGTCATTGAATGGTTTAGGCTGTGTTTTGATGGAAGATGGTAAAGTAGTAGCCTATTTTTCACAACAACTAAAGCGACATGAAAAGAACTACCCGACACATGATCTTGAATTGACAGCCATAGTGTTTGCATTAAAAATCTGGCAGCATTACTTATTTGGTGAAAAATGTCACGTATTCACTGATCATAAAAGTTTTAAATATTTGATATCATAGAAAGATTTGAATTTGAGACAGTGCATATGGCTTGAGTTAGCGAAAAATTATGATCTTATTATCAACTACCAACCAGTAAAAGCTAACGTAGTAGCAAATGCTTTTAGCAGAAAATCCCTATATAACTTGTGAGCAATGAATACCCAATTATCGTTGTCTGATGGTGGTTCAATCATAGCTGAGTTAAAAGCTAGACCAATGTTTTTGCAACAGATCTCTAAAGCTCAGAAAAATGATAGTAAGTTGTAAGCAAAACAATACAAAGTGAATAGATTCCTAACTCAAAATTTCAAATCGAAGCTGATGATTGTTTGTTATTCAGAGGCAGAGTATGTGTACCGAAAGGTTCAGACCTAGTATAGAAGATTTTGAAAGAAGCTCACCATGGTAACATGTCTATACATCCTGGTAGTAATAAAATGTATAATGATTTGAAAAAGATGTAGTAGTGGCAAGTAAAAGCTGAACATGAGTTGCCTTCTGGACTACTACAGCCGGTTATGATACCGAAATAGAAATGGGAAATAATTATTATGGACTTTGTAACGGGATTACCCTTGTCTCCAAAGAAGAAAGATGTCATTTGGGTAATTCTTGATCTGTTGACAAAGTCTGCACACTTTATTCCAGTATGTAATGATTTTTCCTTGGATAGATTAGCTGAATTATATGTTTTTGAGATTGTCAAATTGCATTGAGTGCCTATCTCCATTATTTCAGATGGAGATCCTCGGTTTACATCTCAATTTTGGAGCAAATTGTAAGAAGCTCTGGGTACTTAATTACACTTTAGTACTGCATTTCATCCCCAGACAGATAGTCAATCTGAATGGGTAACACAGATTTTGGAAGATATGCTTCGGTGTTGTATACTTGAGTTTGAAGGTAACTAGGAAAAATATTTGTCTTTGGTTGAATTTGCTTAAAATAACAATTATCAGTCTAGTAATAAAATGGCACCGTATAAAGCTTTATTTGGTCGTAAATGTAGAACTCTATTGTACTGGACAGAACTCAGTGAGAAAAAGTTACATGGAGTTGACTTGGTCCAAGAGACCTAGGAAAAAATGAAAGTAATTCGGGACAGTTTGAAAGCAGCCTTTGATCGCCAAAAGTCCTACGCTGATTTGAGACGAAAAGAAATAGAATTTCAAGTTGGTGACAAAGTATTCTTGAAAGTATCACCTTGGAAGAAAGTTCTCCGGTTTGGTCGTAAAGGAAAACTGAGTCCACAGTTCATTAGACTATATCAGATTACAGAAAGAATTGGACCGGTTGCTTATCAGTTAGATTTACCACCATAACTTGATCGGATTCATAATGTTTTTCATGTGTCTATGTTACGATGGTACCGATCTGATCCTTCACATGTTATTTCTCCGAAAGAGGTAGAGATTCAGCCTGGTATGACATATAGTGAAGAACCGATCAAAATCTTAGCTCGGGAAACAAAAGAGTTAAGAAATAAAAAGGTAGCTTTAGTAAAAGTTCTTTGGCAACGACATGGCATAGAGGAGGCTACTTGTAAGCTGGAGGATGCTATGAGGAAGTAATACCCGAACCTTTTCACTGGAATAATTTTCGAGGAGGAAAGTCCTCAAGGGGGAGTTGTAACAACCCCTTTTTCAGTGAAATCGAAACACTGGTTTCGGGACCACAAATTCGATCCGAAAATAAGGTTTATTTTTATTTCATTATATAGTGCATATTATAATAGGCATGTCGTGTGAAAATGTTGATACAAAAATTTTATAGGTTAAGTGTTTAATTACGAGAATGACTAAATTGCATAAAAAGTGAAAGTTGAATTCTAGTAGCTATAAGGATTAAATAGCTATGGAATTCAAATCTAGAGGTCCTTATATGGTAATTAGACCATTAAAGGAGTATGTAGATTTTTTTATGACTCATACATGGAAATATAGAAAAAGGGCAAGGACTAAATTTGAAATTGCAAAATACTTAATTAATTAAAAGATGAAAAGAAAATATCATCTTATTTTTTCCATCTTCAACCTAAAATTATATGGAAACCCTAGGAGAGAAAGGGAAAACTTTCAAGGCCTAATTGGGTAAGTTTTCTTGTCCCGTTTTTAGTACTTTTGATATTTTTGAAACCGAGATATCTTTATCTCTCTATTTGAGGGATTAATTTGAAAAGTTATCAAAGTATAGAAAAAGGGTCAAGGATGTATATGTTGAAAATTAGAAATTTACGGTAGAAAATGAAAGGTTGTTGATAGATAAACAACTTTTACAAGGTGATTTTTGATGGAAATATGATTTAAAGACTAAAATGTAAACTTGTGAAATTTGATGAAAAATTATAAAATTTTATGAATACATGTTTTGTAAAATTTGTAATGGGATTTTGGTTTGGCTTGGAATAAGGAGTAAATTGCAAAAGTTTCATTTTCCGAGCCTAGGAACAAAATCAAAATTTTTGGAAAAGTTAGGGGCAAAATGGTAATTTTTCCTAGGTCGTAAATTGAGTTCATTTAAATATGAAATGTGTGAAATTGATGATGAAATTCATTTATATAGATCCGGACAACACTAATTCAAGGTTAGATCGAGAAAAAGAAAAGATTTTGGATTAGTAGATTTTTAACGCGAACAAGTGTCGAGGTAAGTTCGTGTAACTTAATTGGGCTTGTAATATGTTTAATTGAATGTTGTATTGTATGGAATGCGACATATATTGATTTACATTACTTGAATGCTATAATTAGAGAATTAATACATGCTTGATATGGTGAAAAAGGGGTTAAGTCCCGATTGAATTTTGAATTTTGATGAATATATGCGTTTTGTCGAAATGAATAAAGTCTTGCATTTGTTACCGATGGGATTTAGCTCAGACGAGTAAACTTACCAACCTTTTTCTAGAAAGGATTTAGCCCAGACGGGAAATTCGGATATAATACCTCTCGTGTATACGTTATGATTAGGGTTTAACCTGGACTGGTAACCCTAATTAAACTCTTTGAGCGTACGTTCTATAAAGAATTTAGCCTGTGCTAGTAATCTTGTTATACGATATGTGGCTCGAGAGTGTGTTCCACGATTAAGTGCCCTAATGGGTATCATTAAATAAGAATTGACAAAATATGGAGTCGTACACCTCGGGTGCATTACTTGAGCATCAATCGAAACTTCAATGATTCAACAGACATATAACTCTAGACATGGCATAGGAATTATGAGATGAAATGATAATGTCTTGAAAGAGTGTTGCATGATGAGCTTATCTATCCTTTTTTATGTATATGTAAACTTTGTGACTAACATATTTGTTTGGATGCATGTGTTTAGGCAATTTAGCCCAAATGGATGGAAAAGTTGTTATTGTATGCTTAGATTTAATAAGCGGGATTAGTAAGTTTAGTTTTCGTTATACGAACTTACTAAGCATGTAATGCTTCATTATACGAACTTACTAAGCATGTAATGCTTACTCCGTTTTATTTTTTCCTCTACTTTATAGTGCTCAGAAGCTCGCGAAGGTTGGAGATCACTAGAGTTTCATCACACTATCAACTAGTTGTTTTGGGTATACTAAGTAAATTCATTTTGGTATAATGGCATGTATAGGACAACTTGACCATCAGTAGCCTGATAATGATGTTTTGTAACCTAGCCATTGGAATGGCTAGTAATGGCTTATTTTGTTATGACTAAGTAGGTTATTATGACATATATATTCATATGTGTTATGTTAAGTACACGTGACCAAATGATGTCAATGCCTAGTAAATCCAAGGAAAGATTGTAAACATGCATGCATGGGATAATATGTAATGTTGAATGATGGAAATCTCTTAATTTGAATGCTTGAAATGCTTGAAATGTGTTTGTATGTTTTGGTGCAGAAAAATGGTGAGTTTTGGGTGAGAAATGAAGCTAGAAATGGCTTCATTTTGTCCACACGGGTAGACACACGAGCGTGTGTCTAGGCGGTGTGTCCCCTGCACCTTAATTTTGAGAAATAGAATGCTCAGAATTGGGCACACAGGCAAAGACACGAGCATGTGTCTAAGCCGTGTGGTTGACACGGCCCTAGACAGAAGTGTGTTACACGACCGTGTGAAAATTGCACCTAAATTTGAAAAATTAAATTCACCAAACATCCTTGCACACGGGCGTGTGACATGGCCGTGTGACTTCAATTCTTTCATGCCTTAAAAGTTAGAGAGTTACACGAGTTAGGGACACGAGCGTGTGTAGTACATGACTTGACCACATGGGCGTATCCTTAGACCATACGGGCGTGTGAGCCATGGAACTTGGAAAATTTTTGAACTGTAGCGAAAATTTCTTAGAGGTTCTGATTAAGTCCTGACTCGATTCTAATACTCGTATTGGACCTCAAGGGTCCAATTAAGGGACATTCTGAATGATCTTGGTAAATGAATAGTAACTTACATGGATTATTTGTAAAATGTTCTGAAAGTTCTAGTAATGCTCCAAAGCCCTTTTTGACAATAGATACTGGTTAGGGGTGTTACATTTAGTGGTATCAGAGCTACTGTTTAGTCGATTCTCTAATTTAACATAGCAAACACGAGTTTAGCTATACATGTCATTATATGGCTTGTAATGGTGTGATGACTCCTGATAATTTTAAATGTGTTTTTCATATAGTAATGTTATCCAACCGAGCTAGAGCTGAATCAGAGGAAGCTGAGAGCAATGCTTCAACTTTAGTTCAAAAGGTTGCGTCTGCGTCTGGTAGTGAAAGGCCGTGTCTAAGGGCTGAAGTGAGGAGGCAAAATAAGCCTTCTTTCAAATGATGAATGAATGGTTTACCCAGTATCTTAGAACAAACCCTGTTGTACAATGATCTCCCCCACCTGCTCCCCAACCGATTCTTAAAGTACCACAAGGCACTGAACCTGTTAGAATTGGTAAGCCTTTCATAGATAAAATTCGTAAGCATGAAGCAGAAGAATTTAGAGCTACCGTAGATGATGATTCAGAAAAGGCTGAGTTTTGGCTAGAAAACACCATCTGGGTTTTTGATGAATTATCTTGTACACCTACTGAGTGTTTAAAATGTGCAGTATCTCTACTGAATGATACAGTTTATCATTGGTGGTATACTATAACTTCAGTAGTACCGAGAGAAAATATTACATGGGAATTCTTCTAGGCTGAATTTAGGAAGAAGTATGTGAGTCAGAGATTTATGGATCAGAAAAAGAAAGAATTTTTAGAGCTCAAACAAGGAAATATGACTGTGTCTAAATATGAATGAGAATTTGTTCGACTAAGTAAGCATGCTAGAGAATGGGTTCTAACTGAGGCTAAAATGTGTAAATGCTTTGAAGAGGGCCTAAATAAAGATATCAAGTTATTGATCAGGATTCTTAAAATAAGGGAATTTGCAGTGTTAGCCGGTTGAACCCACAAAGCTGAGGAATTGAGTAAGGAAAAGAGACAAGTTGAAAGAGAGGCTCGGGTTTCTGGAAAAAGAATCATGAGTAAGTCACAATCATTTGCTTCTAAGAAATTAAACAAGTGTTATGATCGTGGTAACACTATGGGATATTCTAGAAGAGAGCGAAGCTCTCAGCGTTCTAACCCGAGGTTTTTATCTCTGTCTGTGACTAGTGTGGGTAGTGTTGGTAATCCCAAACCAAAATGTAAATATTGTAACAAATTTCATCATGATGAATGTCGGTCTAGAAGTGAAGTTTGTTTTGGATGTGGTTCACTTGACCATTTACTCAGAGTTTGTCTCGAAAGAGTTGAAAAGAGATAGAACCAGCTCCGAGGTCTTGTAATCCTGTTTCGAGAGGCAGACCACCCTGTTACCCCGGTAATATTAGTGGTAGTTGAGGTACTACAAAGGATACTATAGTTAGATCTGAGGGACGAGCAGCTGTGAGAACATACGCTATTTGTGCTAGAGAAGATGCCTCTGCACCAGACATTATTATTGGTACATTTTCTCTACTTAATACTGATATTACTTCTTTGATTGATCCTGGTTCCAGACATTCATATATATGCACGAACCAATTGTCTGTTAAAAATTTACTTTTTGAGTTCACTAAATTTATGGTTAAAGTTTCAAACCCCCTTGGCTAGTGTGTTATGGTGGATAAAGTTTGTAAGAACTGTCCATTGATGGTAAAAGGTTATTGCCTTTCGGTTGACTTGATGTTATTGTCATTCGATTAATTTGATGTGATTTTGGGAATGGATTGGTTAACCCAATATGATGTCATGGTGAATTTTAAACAGAAAGATATTGTATTGAAATGTCAGAATGGTGAATTACTTCATGTTGAATTTGATAAACTGGATGGATTACCTAATGTGATTTCAACAATATCAGCACAGAAATATGTTAGAAAGGGTTATGATGCTTATCTTGCATATGTGTTGGATACTAAAGTATCTAAGTCAAAGATTCAGTCAATGCCGGTAGTATGTGAATTTCCTGATGTATTCCCAGAAGAATTACCTGGTTTACCACAGATAGAAAAGTGGAATTCTCTATAGATATTGTTCTGAGTACGACACCTATATCAATAACACCCTACAGAATGGCTCCAAATTAATTGAAAGAGATAAAAGTACAGTTGTAAGAATTGAGTGACAGAGGTTTTGCTCGACCTAGTTTCTCAGCTTGGGGTGCGTCAGTTTTGTTTGTAAAGAAGAAGGATGGATCATTGAGGCTGTGCATTGATTATAGACAGCTCAACAAAGTTACGATAAAGAACAAGCATCCATTGCCTCGTATTGATGACCTGTTTAACCAATTAAAATGTGCCACTATATTTTCCAAGATCGATCTCCATTCTGGTTATTATCAACTATGGGTAAAAGATTCAGATGTCCCAAAGACAGCTTTTAGAACCAGGTATGGACATTATGAGTTTCTTGTGATGCCATTCGGTTTGACAAATGCACCTGCAGTGTTTATGGATTTGATGATCAAAATTTTCAGCCCGTATTTAGACAGGTTTGTGGTGGTTTTAACGCATAGGTTTGTGCAAGTGTACATAGTCATTATCAAGTAATATGTATCGAGTTATCGTCTCCATAGGAATTGTATTTGTGCTAAGTCACTTAATTTGTAAAATTATATTAACAATTTGGTGAATAAAAACACAATTTAGTTGAGAAGTGATGATTAAAATATATTAGACTAAATGTAATGATCCCTAATGCAAATTAACCTAAGTATGCAAACTATATGGATGAAATAGATTTTAGCAAAATTAAATGCAATTTGCAACAATTATAAAATAAATAAACTAAGGCAATTACTTTAATTAAATTCAACTTATTATCAACATGCTTAATAATATTCAGAAAAACATTGCATGGCAACTCGATCTTTCATGAGTTTGGAAACCACGTTAGGTCCTTTCGGAATCCTTTACTTAGTAAATACGCATTTTACAGATCCTTATTTACTAAGGGTTTCTTAGCATTCGTGCAAGGTAACAGGGACGTGTTAGGTTTAAAATAGTTTAATCACACAAATCTAAAAACTATGCAGATAACAGAGCCTGGTTAGGGTTGTTATGCAACTTGCAATTTAATCGGGTTAGGATCTAAATTGAGCATGCACATTTCAATTATGCGTCTACTAACCGTCGTCTGGTTAGGATCGCTCAGCTAATTCAGGTATATTTCAATCACGTATGAACGAAATACAAACTTGATTTTAATTGAAAACATGATCGATTGAGGCACAAACATTATAAGCATGAATCTAATAAATATTATTTAATCAAAGCAATCATCCTAGCTTAAATAAAATTAAGCTAACATTGTTGTAAACAAGAACAAAGACACATAGCAAACATCTTTAAATAAAATTAAAGAAAAGAAATATTAAACCCAATTCAGAGTGGTTGTCACCCAAGACTCTGACTGACGAGGCTCCTTCGTTCCTTTGCTTCGCTCCTTTGCTGATGGCTCTCCAAGGTGGCAGACCAAAGGTTCTTTAAGAGGCTCAAATGCTAAAATCTTTATGAAAAGATGATGATAGGCGTGGGGAGAAAAGAAGAATGCTAAGAGAACGAATGAGGAATGAGGGATGAGTAATGAGTGATAAGGGATAAGTAGAAATGTTAGAATGAGGTCTTATTTATAGGTGAGGAGAGGGGGATAGTTTACTAAAAGTAGGGGTTTTCATCTTTTGAAGCATCTTCCATGGGTGGCCAACCATAAATTGAGGAAGTTGAGCTAATTTTTGCTTGATTTTTTCTCAATTTGAGTGCCACAACAACTCAAGACTGGGACTCAGTCAAGTACAAATCTTCAGGTAAATCTCTAATTTCTTTAACTCTTTAAGGACCTTGTGCAATTAAACCAAAAAGTGGTTTATGGACAGCCATGTGCGGCCGAATTTTGGGTTGACTTGGTCCCCAATTTGGACGATTTTGTAATCCAGCAAAGCTATCAGACCTGTCCTGAATAAATCAACAAGTTAGAAGACTAAAGAATAAAATTTATTCAATTTAATTATTTAATTTAAAACCCAAATTATTAATGAAATATTTTAAAATGAATTATTGAATATAACTTTATTTTTTATTATTGAATTTAGTCATGCATGGCCCACTATATGTCTTAAAAATATAATTTATTCAAATTAATATAAAATAAGCCATTTATTGCATGAAAACTATATAATAAAGCATAAAATCACATTTTAATAATTTCTATATCCTAATTTCATATTTTCACATATTTCATTAATTTATTAAACAATTACTTAGTTTTAACAATAATTTTAAGTGAAAAGGTGATAAATGACATAGAAAAAATCCTATATATTTTTCCGTTTACAGTGGTATTTATAGATGATATTTTGGTTTACTCTTGAGATGAAAATGAACATGCTGAGCATTTGAGAATAGTGTTGCAAACTCTGTGAGAGAAACAATTGTATGCCAAATTCAGTAAATGTGAATTCTGGCTACAGAAAGTTAGTTTTCTTGGGCATATAGTATCTGCTAAAGGTGTCAGAGTAAACCTAAATAAAATTTCAGCCATTTTTCATTGGAAGCCACCGAAGAATGTGTTTGAAGTCTGAAGTTTTCTAGGACTAGCTGGTTACTATCAGAGATTTGTAAAAGGCATTTTAATGATAGCTTCTCTGATGACTCGTTTACTATAAAAAGATGTAAAGTTTGAGTGGACTAATAAATGCCAACAGAGTTTTGACAGATTAAAAGCTTTATTGACAGAAGCATTAGTGTTAGTTCAGCTAGAATCGGGTAAGGAATTTACAGTTTACAGTGATACGTCAATGAATGGTTTAGGTTGTATTTTGATGCAAGATGGTAAAGTAGCAGCGTATGCTTCACAACAGCTAAAGTCACATGGAAAGAACTACCCAACACATGATCTTGAATTGGAAGCCATAGTGTTTGCATTAAAAATCTGGCAGCATTACTTATTTGGTGAAAAATGTCACATATTCACCGATCATAAAAGTCTGAAATATTTGATGCCACAGAAATATTTGAATTTGAGATAGCGCAGATGGCTTGAGTTATTGAAAGATTATGATCTTGTTATTGACTACCATCTAGGAAAAGCCAACATAGTGGCAGATGCTTTGAGCAGAAAACCCTGTATACTTTGCAAGCAATGAATACCCGATTATCGTTGTCTAATGATGGTTCAATTATAGCTGAGTTAAAAGCTAGACCAATGTTTTTGCAACAGATCTCTGAAGCTTAGAAAAATGATAGAAAGTTGCAAGCAAAATGAATACAAAGTGAATCGACTTATGACTTAGAATTTTAGATCGGGACTGAAGATTGTTTGTTATTAAGACACAAAGTATGTGTACCGAAAGGTTCAGACATAGTATAGAAGCTCACTAAGGTAACATGTCTATACATCCTGGTAGTAATAAAATGTATAATGATTTGAAAAAAAATGTACTAGTGGCTGGGAATGAAACAAGATGTTTCTGAGTTCTCATCTAAGTGTTTGATATGTCAGCAAGTAAAAGCTGAACATGAGTTCTCTTCTAGACTATTACAGCTAGTTACGATATTGGAATGGAAATGGGAAAGAATTACTATGGATTTTGTAACGTGATTACCCTTGTATCCAAAGAAGAAAGATGTCATTTGGGTAATTCTTGATCGGTTGACAAAGTCTGCACACTTTATTCCAGTACGTATGGATTTTTCCTTGGATAGATTGGCTGAATTATATGTTTTTGAGTTTGTCAAATTGCATGGAGTGCCTGTTTCCATTATTTCAGATGGAGATTCCTAGTTTACATCTCGATTCTAGAGCAAATTGCAAGAAGCTCTGGGTATTCAGTTACACTTTAGTATTACGTTTCATACCCAGACAGATGGCCAATCTGACTGGGTAATACAGATCTTGGAAGATATTCTTCGGTGTTGTATACTTGAGTTTGAAGGTAACTAGGAAAAATATTTGCCTTTGGTTCAATTTGCTTATAATAATAGTTATCAATCAAGTATTAAAATGTACCATATGAAGCTTTGTATGGTCGTAAATGCAGAACTCCATTGTACTGGATAGAACTCAGTGAGAAAAAGTTACAGGGAGTTGACTTGGTCCGAGAGATTGAGGAAAACGTGAAAGTAATTCAGGACAGTTTAAAAGTAGCCACTGATCGTTAAAAGTCCTATGCTGATTTCAAATGAAAAGAAATAGAATTTCAAGTCAGTGACAAAGTATTCTTGAAAGTATCACCTTGGAAGAAAGTTCTCCAGTTTGGTCGTAAAAGAAAACTGAGTCCACGGTTCATAGGACTATATAAGATTACAGAAAGAATTGGACCGGTTGCTTATCAGTTAGCTTTACCACAAGAACTTGATCGGATTCATAATGTTTTTCATGTGTCTATGTTACGATGGTACCGATCTGATCCTTCACATGTTATTTCTCCGACAGAAGTAGAGATTCAGCCTGATATGACATATAGTGAAGAATCGATCAAAATCTTAGCTCGGGAAACAAATAAGTTAAGAAATAAAAAGGTAGCTTTAGTAAAAGTTCTTTGGCAAAGACATGGTATAGAGAAGGCTACCTGCAAGCCGGAGGATTCTATGAGGAAGCAATACCCAAACCTTTTCATTGGTAAGATTTTCGAGGACGAAAATCCTCAGTGGGGATAGTTGTAACAACCCATTTTTCAGTGAAATTGGAATAGTGGTTTCGAGACCACAAATCTGATCTGAAAATAAGGTTTATTTTCATTTCATTATATGGTCTGTAATATAATGGGCATGTCGTGTGAAAATTTTGATACAAAAATTTTATCGGTTAAGTGTTTAATTACGAGAAGGACTAAATCGCAAAAAAAAAGTGAAAGTTGAATTCTAGTAGCTATAAGGATTAAATTGCTATGGAATTCAAATCTAGAGGTCCTTATATCGTAATTAGACCATTAAAGAAGTACGTAGATTTTTTTGATGACTCATACATGGAAATATACAAAAAAGGCAAGGACTAAATTGGAAATTGTAAAATACTTAATTAATTAAAAAATGAAAAGAAAATATCATCTTATTTTTATCATCTTCAACCTAAAATTCTATGGAAACCCTAGGAGAGAGAGGAGAAACTTTCAAGGCCTAATTGGGTAAGTTTTTTTTATCTTCTTTTTAGTAATTTTGATATTTTTGAAACCAGTATAGCTTAATCTCTTTATTTAAGGAATTAATTTGAAAGGTTATCAAAGTATGGAAAATGGTTCAAGGATGTATATGCTGAAAGTTTGAAATTTATGGTAGAAAATGAAAGTTTGTTGATAGATAAACAACTTTTACAAAGTGATTTTTGATGGAAATATTATTTAAGGACTAAAATGTAAACTTGTGAAATTTGATGAAAAATTCTAAAATTTTATGAATACATGTGCTGTAAAATTTGTAATGGGATTTTAATTAGGCTTGGAATAGGGAATAAATTGTACAAGTTTTATTTTCTAAGCCTAAGGACGAAATCAAAATTTATGGAAAAATTAGGGGCAAAATGGTAATTTTGCCTAGGACGTAAATTGAGTTCATTTAAATGTAAAAGGTGTGAAATTGATTATTAAATTTATTCATATAGATCTGGAAAACACTAATTCGAGGTTAGATCGAGGAAAAGAAAAGGTTTCAGGTTAGTAGATTTCTAACGCGAACAAGTGTCAAGGTAAATTCATGTAACTTAATCGGGCATGTAATATGTTTAATTGAATGTTGCATTGTATGGAATGTGACTTATATTGATGTACATTACTTGAATGCTATAATGAGATAATTAATACATGCTTGATATGGTGAAAAGGGGTTAAGTCCCGATGATTATATACGTTTTCCAGAAACGAATAAGGTCCTGCATTTGTTGCAGACAGGATTTAGCTTGGATGAGTAATCCTATCGACCTTGTTATAGAAAGGATTTAGCTCGGACGGGTAATCCAAATATAATACCTCTCGGGTATACGTTATGATTAGGGTTTAGTTTGGACTGGTAACCCTAATTTAACCCTTTGAGCATACGTTATATAAAGGATTTAGCCTGGACTGGTAATCCTATTATACGATATGTGGCTCGAGAGTGTGTTCCATGATTAAGTGCCCTAATGGGTACCATTGAATAAGAATTTATGAAATATGGAGTCGTACACCTCGGGTGTATTACTTGAACGTCCATCGAAATTTCAATGATTCAACGGACATATAACTTTAGACATGGCATGAGAATTATGAGATAAAATGATAATGTCTTGAAAGAGTATTGCATGATGAGCTTATCTATCATTTTTTATGTATATGTAAACTTTGTGACTAACATATTGGATGCATGTGTTTAGGCAGTTTAGCCAAATGGAAGGAAAACTTGTTATTGTATGCTTAGATTTAATAAACGGGAGTGGTAAGTTTAGTTTTTGTTATATGAACTGACTAAGCATGTAATGCCTACTCTATTTTATTTTTTCCCTTGTTTTATAGTGCTCAAAAGCTCTCGAAGGTTGGAGATCACTAGAGCATTGTCACACTATCAACTAGTCGTTTTGGGTATACTTAGTAAAATCATTTTGGTATAATGCTATATATAGGACAAATTGACCACCAATAGCATGATAATGATGTTTTGTAACCTAGCCATTGGAATGGCTAGTAATGGCTTATTTTGTTATGACTAAGTAGGTTATTATGACATATATTTTCATATGTGTTGTGTTAAGTACATGTGATCAAATGATGTTAATGCCTAGTAAATCCAAGGTAAGATTGTAAACATGCATGCATATGATGATATTTCATGTTGAATGATGGAAATCTCTTAATTTGAATGCTTGAAATGGTTGGAATGTGTTTGTATGTTTTGGTGTAGAAAAATGGTGAGTTTTAGGTGTGAAATGAAGCTAGAAATGGCTTCATTTTGTCCACACAGGTAGACACATGGGCGTGTGTCACATATGGCCTGGTAACATGGGCTTGTGGTTAGGCCATGTGTCCCCTGCACCTTAATTTTGAGAAACAGAATGCTCAAAATTGGGCACGCGGGTAAAGACACGTGCATGTGTCTCAGCCGTGTGGTTAACACGTCCTTGGACATGAGCATGTTACACAGCCTTGGACACGAGCGTGTTACACGGACGTGTGAAAATTGCACCTAAATTTCAAAAATTAAATTTGCCACCCGGCCTAGCACATGGGCGTGTGACTTCAATTCCTTCATGCCTTAAAAGTCAGAGAGTTACACGGGTTAGGGACACGGGCGTGTGTAGTACATGGCCTGACCACACGGGCATGTCCTTGGACCACACGGGGGTGTGAGCCTTGCAACTTGTAGAATTTTTAAAATGTCGCGAAAAATTCTTAGAGGTTTCGATTAAGTCCCGACTCGATTCTAATTCTCGTATTGGACCTCAAGGGTTCGATTAAGGGACGTTTTGAATGATTTTGATAAATGAATAGTAACTTACACGAATTATTTGTAAAATGTTCTGAAAGTTCTAGTAGTGCTTTAAAACCCTGTTTTAACGACGGATACAGGTTAGGGGTGTTACAATAACTTCTATTGTACCGAGAAAAAATGTTACATAGGAATTCTTCCATAATGAATTTAGAAAGAAGTACATCAGTCAAAGATTTCTAGATCAGAGAAAGAAAGAATTTCTAGAGTTTAAATAGGGAAATATGATTCTATCTGAATACGAGCGGTAATTTATTCGGTTAAGTAAGTATGCCAGAGAATGGGTCCCAACAGAGGCTGATATGTTCAAACATTTTGAAGAGGGCTTAAATGAAGATATCAAACTGTTGATTGAAATTCTTGGATTAAGGGAATTTGTGGTACTGGCTGATCGAGCACCCAAAGTCGAGGAATTAAGTAAAGAAAAGAAGCAAGCAGAGAGGAAAGCTCAGGTATCTGGTAAAAGATTTATGGGCAAGTCACAATCATTTACTTTAAAGAACTCAAAAAAGTAACATGATCGTTCTATCACCTTTACAAGATATTCTGAAAAAGAGCGATGCTCTCAACGTTCTAACCCGAGATCTTCGTCTCCATCTGTAACAAGTGTGGGAAGTGTCGGTAACCCCAAAATGAGGTGTAAAGACTATAATAAATTTCATTTTAGGGAGTGTTGTTTGAGAAATGGAGCCTGTTATCGATGTGGTTCTTTTGATCATTTCCTCAAAGATTGCCCGGAAATGAATGAAAAAAATTGATCAGACTATGAAGCTAAGTAATCTTTCCTCGAGTGGCAGACTACCCCGTTACCCCGGTAATGTCAGTGGTAGCTGAGGTACTACAAAAGACTCAACAGTTAAATCTGAAGCACGAAGACCGACAAGGACATATGCTATTCATGCTAGAGAAGATGCTTCTACACCAGACGTCATTACTGGTATATTTTCTCTACTTGATACTAGTATTACTACTTTGATTGATCCTGGTTCAACGCATTCATATATATGCATGAACTTATTGTCTGTTAAAAATTTACCTGTTGAATTCACTGAATTTGTGGTTAAAGTTTCAAACCCCTTGGGCTAGTATGTTATGGTGGATAAAATTTGTAAAAATTGTCCGTTGATGGTAAAAGGTTATTGCCTTTCGGCTGATCTAATGTTGTTGCCTTTTGATGAATTTGATGTGATTTTGGGAATGGATTGGCTAACTCTGCATGACACAGTGGTGAATTGTGAACAAAAATACATTGTGTTAAAGTGTCAGAATGGTGAGTTACTTCACATTGAATCTGATAAACTAGATGGGTTATCTATTGTGATTTCAACAATATCAGCATAGAAATATGTCAGAAAGAGTTATGATTCTTACCTTGCATATATGTTAGATACTAAAGTATCTGAGTCGAAGATTTAGTCAATTCCAGTTGTTTCTGAATTTCCTAATGTATTTTCGGAAGAATTATTTGCTTTACCACCGGTTAGAAAAGTGGAGTTCTCTTTAGATCTTGTTCTGGGGACAACACCGATATCCATAGCACCCTACAAAATGGCTTCTACCGAATTGAAAGAGTTGAAAGCACTGTTACAAGAATTTATTAATAGAGGCTTTGCTCGACACAATTTCTCACCTTGGGGTGCACTAGTTCTATTTGTAAAGAAGAAAGATAGATCATTGAGATTGTGTATAGATTACAGACAATTAAACAAAGTCACAATAAAGAACAAGCATCCACTTCCTCGAATTGATGATCTATTTGACCAATTGAAAAGTGCCACTGTATTTTCAAAGATTGATCTCCGTTCTGGCTATTATTAGTTATGGGTGAAGGAATCAGATGTTCCAAAGACAGCTTTGAGACCAGGTATGGTATTACGAGTTTCTTGTGATGTCGTTTGGCTTGACAAATGCACCTACAGAATTTATGGATCTGATGAACAGAATCTTCAGACAATATCTAGACAGGTTTGTGGTGGTATTTATTGATGATATTTTGGTATATTCTCGATTTGAAAATGAGCATGCTGAACATTTGAGAATAGTGTTGCAAATTCTGCGTGAGAAACAATTGTATGTCAAATTTAGTAAATGTGAATTTTGGCTATGAGAAGTTGATTTTCTTGGACATATTGTATCTGCTGAAGGTATCAATGTAACAGCAAAATTTCGGTGAAATCGGAATAATGGTTTCAGGACCACAAATTCGAGCCAAAAAATAAAATTTATTTTTATTTTATTTTATGGTTCGTAATATGATAGAAATGTCATGTGAAAACTTTGATAAGAAAATTTTACCGATTATGTGTTTAATTACAGGAAGGACCAAATCGCATAAAATGCAAAAGTTAAATTCTAATAGCTAGAAGGATCAAATAGCTATGGAATTCAAAACTTAAGGTCTTTATATGTAATTAGACCATTAATAAGAAGTTAGTAGATATTTTTGGATGATTCATCCATGGAAAATTAGAAAATGGCTAAGGACTAAATTCAAATCAAAATAATTAAAAGATGATATATTATTAAATAGAAATAAAATCATTTTTATCATCTTCTTCCCCAAAATATTCTATGGAAACCCTAGGAGAGAGAGAATAAACTTTCTTGGCCAAATTGGGTAAGTTTTCTTGTCCTGTTTTTAGTAATTTTGTTATTTTCAAAACCAAGATAGCTTAATCTATCTATTTGGGGGATCAATTTGAGAAGTTATCAAAGTATGGAAATTAGGTCATGGATGAATATGCTGAAAATTTGAAATTTATGGTAGAAAATGAAAGGTTGTTGATAGATAAACAACTTTTACAAAGTGATTTTTAATGAAAACATGATTTAGGGAGTAAAATGTAAAGTTGTGAAAATTGAAGAAAAAATCTGAATTTTGTAGAATATATGTGCTGTAAATTTTAAGGTGAAATTTTGGTTAGGCTTGGAATAGAGCGTAAATTGCATGAATTTCATTTTCCGTGCTTAGGGATGAAATGGGAATTTATAGAAAAGTTAGGGGCAAAATGGTAATTTTTCCTAAGATGTAAATTTAGTTCACTTGAATATGAAATGTGATAAATTGATGTCGGATAGACCGAATTTAGAGCTACAACAAGGAAAAGAGGAAAATGTCGGATTAGTAGATTTTACGTACACAAATATTTCTCGAGGTAAGTTCGTGTAACTAATTTGTGTATGTTTATATGCTTGAATTAAATGTTGCATTGTGAATTGTACAAATATCATATATATGTGACATTGAAATTGTATCTGACAAAGCCTGATCAACGATAATGCTCAAAAAATGATAAATGATAAAAATGTTACTTTTATGCTTGAAATGAATGTGGAATGTGTTTATTTTAATTATATGAATGTTATAGATGTATAAAATAATCACATGCCTGGTAATGCTTGAAAAATATTAAATCCCGTTTGAATAAATAAAAATCGATAAATGTGATTTCCCTTATGGATTGAGTTCTTGCATTTGTTGCTGATAGGATTCAGCTTAGACGAGTAATCCTTTGACCTCATTTCTGATAGGATTTAGCACGGATGGGTAATCCTGATATAAGTCCTTTCGAGCATATGTTATGGATTGGATTTAGCCCAGACGGGTAATCCAGATCAAGCTCTTTAAAGCGTATGTCATAAGAAGGATTTAACCTAGACTGGTAATCCTGTTGTATACATGTGTGGCTCGAGAGTGTACTCTCTGAAATAGTACCTTATAGGTACCATTGGACATGAATTGATGGATCCTTATTTGTACACCTCGAGTGTATTAACCGTGTATCTATCGATATTTCAGATAAATTCAACGGGTGACAATTTCAAACATGAGAAGATATGAATAACAAAATGAGTTATTATACGTAACCATCTGAAATACAGGAAAATGATGATACATGACAAGTGATATATGAAAGTATGAGATGATGATATTTGTACATGGAAATTATATGATGAGAACGTTCATCCTTGATTATAGACTTGTACACCTTGAGTGTACTACTACTCGTGTGACCTTGATGTTTCAAATGATATAAGTAAAGTTCTGACATGAAATAATTTGAACTCGAGATGAACTATTATGAAATTATACTTGTAATATAAATATATGATTTATACATGTTAAATGAATACATGTTGTGGAAAACATATGTGCATGGAAACTTGATTGTTGTTGAGCCCATATATGTTTTGATGTTATTATGGAACATATGACTAACAAGGGTAATGATGGTATGTGTAGGGCTTAAGGTCAAATTGATTGAATATGCCTTACATAATTACCTCAAAATAGAATGAATGGTAAGTTAAGTACCATGTTATACGAACTTACTAAGCATTTTATTCTTATTTAGTTTTATTTCCCTGTTTTATAGTAAATCGGAAGCTCGGTGGATTGGAAGCTTGGCGGAGATCACTCACACTATCCATCGGCCTATTTCGGTACATAAGGTAAATCAATTATGGTTATAATGACATGTATAGGTTATATTGGCCATATTGGCATATAAATGTAAATGATTATCATAATCTAGCCATTGGAATGGCTAGTGATGATTTTGTTTTGGTACATGTATATATGTATTTAAATTTATTTTATGGAGATAACATAAGTATTTATTATTGATTGATTGAGAAAGGTTAAATGAGTATGCTTATAAAAAGTAAGTTTAAAAGTATGAATGCATGTAATAAAATATCATGTTAGATGTTATAAATTGCATGAATTCGATGCTTGGATTGGTTGGTATTTGGATGTAAGTTTGGTGCAGGAATTTGGTATGATCTTAGGTGAGAAATGAAGCTAGGAATGGCTTTATTTTGTCCACATGGGTAGACACACAGGTGTGTGTCTAGACCGTGTGTGACACACGGCCTGGTAAATGGGCGTGTGGTTAGGCCATGTGTCTTCTGCATCTTAAATTCGAGAAAATAGAGTGCTCAAAATTGAGTACATGGGTAGGGACACAAGCGTGTGTCTCAGCCTTGTGTGCTACACGACCTAGAACACGGGCATGTGCCTTGGCCATGTGAAACCTGCGACTAATTTTGAAAAGAATTAATTAACCACAAGACCTAGCACACGAGCGTGTGGCATGGCCGTGTGCACAAGTCAAAGAGTTACACGAGGTCGAACATGGCCCATAGCACGGGTGTGTCCCAGGGTCACACGGGCGTATCCTATAGACCACACGGGCGTGTATGCCCTGTAACTTGGAAAATTTTTGAAATTTCGTGAAAAATTCTTAGAGTCTCCGATTCAATCCTGACTCGATTCTAATGCTCGATTGGGCCTCAAGGGTCCATTTAAGGGATGTTATGAATAATCTCGAAAAAAGAACGGTGATTGACATGATTTATTGTAAATGTTCTGAAAGTTTCGGTAATGGTCTGTAACCCTATTTCGGTGATGAATACGGGTTAAGGGTGTTAAAATTAAGGTGGATCTGAATAAAATTTCAGCTATTGTTAATTGGAAACCACCAAAGAATGTGTCTAAAGTTAGAAGTTTTTTGGGATTAATCGGATATTATCAGAGGTTTGTTAAAGGGTTTTCAATGATAGCTTCTTCGATGACTCATCTGTCGCAAAAAGATGTGAAATTTGAGTTGTCTGATAAATGTTAGCCGAGTTTTGACAAATTGAAAGCTTTTTTTACTGAAGCACCCGTGTTAATTTAGCCCGAATCAGGTAAGGAATTTATAATTTACAGTGATGGATTGTTAAATGGTTTAGGTTGTATATTGATGCAAGAAGGTAAAGTAATAGCCTATGCTTCAAGACAACTAAAACCACATGAGAAGAATTACCCTATACATGATCTTAAATTGGCAGCCATTGTGTTTGCACTGAAAATTTGGCGGCATTATCTGTTTGGTGAAAAATGTCACATCTTTACTGATCATAAAAGTTTGAAGTATTTAATGTCACAGAAAGACTTGAACTTGAGACAGCATAGGTGGCTTGAATTATTGAAAGATTATGATCTTGTTATTGATTATCATCCAGGAAAAGCTAATGTGGTTGTTGATGCCCTAAGCAGAAAGTCTTTATTTGTCTTGCGAACGATGAATACTCGATTATCATTATATGATAATGGTTCAATTATAGCTGAATTAAAAGCTAAACCAACATTTCTGCAATAGATCTATGAAGCTTAGAAAGATGATAGTGAGTTACACGAAAAACAAATACAGTGTGAACCGACTTCTGATTCAGAATTTCAGATTAGGTCTGATGATTGTCTGTTATTCAAAGACAGAATATACGTACCGAGGAATTCAGAACTGGTACAGAAGATTTTACATGAAAATCATAATGGTAATATGTCTATTCATCCTAGTAGTAATAAAATGTATAACGATTTGAAAAAAGAGATACTGATGGCTGGGAATGAAACAGGATATTTCTAAATTTGTAACTAAATGTTTGATATATCAGCAAGTAAAAGCTGAACATCATGTGCCTTTGAGATTATTACAACCAGTTATGATACCGAAATGGAAATGGAAAAGAATTACCATGGAATTTGTATCGGGGTTACCCCTGTAACACCCCTAACTCGCGTCCGTCGCCGGCGGGATTATGAGGTATTACCAAAGAAAAACATAGTATTTGTACAATCAACTAATTCCATAGATCTTATTCGTAACATAAATATATTAAATTATTAATCACACTGTAAGCACGAATTATAATTCTCAAGTACAAACGAATTCAAATCAAATATTAAACCTTTGACTTCATAATTATTTACAAGTACTATTTAACCAAATAAAACATTTCACATAGCTTACTATTCAAATCATGTGCAACATTAAAATTGGTTGTTATAAAAAAAAATAAAACATACTTGGCAATTCATTTAAAGACCAAACATGCCTATTTGCTAATTACAAAGCAATGCTCATTTGACCATTTTAATATAACCAATTTTAAGAACACATACCAACCACTTGTGTATTCAATTCCCATATCATCTATCATTTTTAGAGTATAACCATAATTAAAACACCAATTATACTTTAAAAATAATTCACATCCTATAATAGCATATTAATACATCCAAATATCATAATAACTTGATATAACTCAATCAATTCATATAACAACAATGACATATGCGCAAATTTAAAAGTATATATGTTCTGTTAATTAACACCCTATAGCTGAACATATATTTATATATCATCTAACACCCTATAATATTTAAATATTATTTTGACTCGGATTCGTGGTCCTGAAACCATCGTTCCAACTAGGGTCAAAATTGGACTGTTACAACCCCCGTCTCTGAAGAAGAAAGATGTCATTTGGGTAATTTTCGACCGGTTAACAAAATCTGCACACTTTATTCTGGTATGTATGGATTTTTCTTTAGATAGATTGGCTGAATTATATATTTCTGAGATTTTTAGATTGCATGGAGTGCCGGTTTCCGTTATTTCAGATTACATCACAAGAAACTCATAATGCCCATACCTGGTTCTGAAAGTTGTCTTTGGAACATCTGATTCCTTTAACCGTAGTTGATAATAGCCAGAACAAAAATCAATCTTTGAAAATACAGTGGCATCTTTCAACTGGTCAAATAGTTCATCAATTCGAGACAGTGGATACTTGTTCTTTATTGTGACTTTGTTTAATTGTCTGTAATCTATACACAATCTCAATGATCCATCTTTCTTCTTTACAAACATAACTGGTTCATCCCAAGGTGAGAAACTGGGTTGAGCAAAGCCTCTATTAATCAATTCTTGTAACTTTGCTTTTAACTCTTTCAATTGGTAAGAGTCATTCTATAGGGTACTATGGGTATCAGTGTTATTTCCTGAACAAGATCTATAGAGAACTCCACTTCTCTAACCAATGGTAAATAAGGTAATTCTTCCAAAAATACATCATAAAATTCAGAAACAACTGATACTAACTGAATCTTCGACTTAGATACTTTAGCATCTAACACATATGCAAGATAAGCATCATAACCCTTTCTGACATATTTCCGTGCTGATATTGCTTAAATCACACTATATAATCCATCTAGTTTATCAGATTTAATGTGAAGTAACTCACCATTCTGAAACTTTAACACAATGTATTTTTGCTTACAATTCACCATTGCATCATGTTGGGTTAGCCAATCCATTCCCAAAATCACATCAAATTCATCAAAGGGCAACAACATTTGATCAGGCGAAAAGCAATAACCCTTTACCATCAACGAGCTTAAACGAAAAGAGATAGAATTTTAGATCAGTGACAAAGTATTCTTGAAAGTATCACCTTGGAAGAAAGTTCTCTGGTTTGGCTGTAAAGGAAAATTGAGTCCGTGATTTATTGGGCCATATGAGATTACTGAAAGATCGGACCTGTTGCATATCAGTTAGCATTACCACCTAAACTTGATCAAATTCATAATCTTTTTCATGTGCCTATCTTGTGAGAAGTTGAGATTCAACCTAATATTACTTGTAGTGAGGAACTGATCAAAATCTTGGCACGTGAAATAAAAAAGTCAAGAAAAAAAAAGGTAGCTTTAGTAAAAGTTCTTTGGCAACAACATGGAATAGAGGAGGCTACTTGGGAACTGAAGGATACTATGAGAAAGCATTATCCAAACCTCATTACGAGTAAGATTTTCGAGGGAGAAAATTCTTAAGGAGGAGAGTTGTAATAGCCCATTTTCAGTGAAATTGGAATATTAGTTTCGAGACAACAAATTTGACCCTGAAAGAAAATTTATTTTACTTTTATTGCATGGTCTGCATTATGATAGGAATGTTATATGAAAATTCTGATAAGAAAATTTTATCGATTATGTGTTTAATTATGGAAAGGACCAAATTGCATAAAATGTAAAAGTTGAATTTTAGTAGCTAGAAAGATCAGATAGCTATGAAATTTAAAATAAGAAGTTCTTATATGGTAATTAGACCATTAAAGAAAAGTCAGTAAATATTTTTGGTGATTCATCCATGGAAAATTAGAAAATGGCAAGGACTAAATTGGAAAGTAGAAAAATTAATGGATGATAAATAATTAAATAGAAATATTATCATTTTATATCATCTTCATCCCTGAAATTTGCATGGAAACCCTAAGAGAGAGAAAGGAAACTAATAAAGTTTAATTAGGTATGTTTTCTTGTCTCATTTTTAGTAATCTTTATATTTTTGAGATCGGGATAGTCTAATCTATCTATTTTGGGGATTAATTTGAAAAGTTATCAAAGTAAAAAAGTTTTGCCATAGATGAATATGCTGAAATTTTGAAATTTATGGTAGAAAATAAAAAGTCATTGATAGATAAATAACTTTTACAAAGACAATTTTGATGAAATCATGATTTAGGGACTAAATTGAAAAGTGGTAAAACCCATGGAAAATTCTCAATTTTGTGAAATACAAGTGCTGTAAATGTTATATGAAAATTTTGGTTAGGCCTGGAATAAGAATTAAATTGCATGAATTTCATTTTCCGAGCCTAGGGACGAAATTGTCATTTATGAAAAGTATAAGGGCAAAATGGTAATTTTCCTAGGATGTAAATTGAATCCAATTGAATAAGAAATGTGATAAATTGATTATTAAATTCATTTATTTAGATCCGGACAACTCAAATTCCAAGTTAGATCGAGGGAAAGAAAAAGTTTCGAATTAGTAGATTTTCATACACAAACAAGTGTCAAGGTAAGTTCGTGTAATCAAATTGTGTTTATTTTCATGCTTGAAATGAATGTGGTATGTGATTGTATTGATTATATAAATGTTATAAATAAATGAAATAATCACATATTCAATCAAGTCCGAAAAATGTTAAGTTCCGTTTGAATAATGAAATTCGATGGATATATGTGATTTCCCGTAATAAATATCGTCCTACATATGTTGCGGATAGAATATAGCTCAGATGAACAATCCTATTTTAGCCCTCTCGAGCATCCTATTAAATAGTTCTTATGAACTTCTTGATCGGTAGTGATTATGCATGTGTTGCATACTACCGCAGCTCTGTGTAAGCATCCAGTTACATGATTCGATCAGTTTTGATCCAGCATATAATGCGAACACAAACACAGCTCTATGTGAGCGTCTTGATATAAGCTCTTATGGGCTTCCTGACATGGATTGCTTGAACTCTCTGTTACCTTATCCGGTGCTCCCTGATAATAACTCTTCGGAGTTACCTGATAAGTTCTATGAGCTCCCTAAGTAAAACTCTTATGAGTTTCATGTTTAGCCTGAATAAGTGTACTGTTACATGGCTCATCTGAGCATCCTGATATGTGGCTCAAGAGTGTGCTCCCTGATTAAGTGCCCTAATGGGTACCCTTGATTATGTGTTGACGGTTTACAACTTTGTACACCTTGAGTGTACTACCTGAATATCCATCGATATTTCAATAATTTAATGGAATAAATTCCTGACATGAGAAATTATGAGACTAAGAGAGTTATATCTCGAATTCTTCTGAAATACCTGAAGGTTTATAGCAAGATGAGCTCATCCATGCTTACTTGATGTACATGTGAATTATGTGACTAACTTGCTTATTTGAGTGCATGTGATTAGGCAAATTTGCTATTTTTTTTGGAAAGCATGATATTGTTATGCTTATTTAAATGAATATGATTGGTAAGTTTACTTCCCGTTATACAAACTTACTAAGCATTAAATTCTTACTAGGTTCTATTTTATCTGTTTTATAGTGCTCAGAAGCTCGAAAAGGTTGGAGACCGATTAGAGCATCATCACACTATCTACTAGCTTGTCTTGGTATAAATAATAAACTCATTTTGGTATAATAGTATGTATAGGCTAACTTTGCCAATGTTGGCATGTAAATGGTTGTTGTAATCTAGCCATTGGAATGGCTAGAATGATATGTTTTGGTATATAATTATAAGGCCATAACATGTTTGATGTGTTTTAAAATGGTTAAGTAGTAGATGATATATAAATCAAGTGGTAAATGAATTCGAGTTAGTATATATGATACAAATTTACTTAAGTACATAAATAAAAATTTGGTAAGCTTAATCAATTGAATATACATGTTAATATATCTTACACAATACTAGTATTAGGCTTCATTATAATGTCTTGAATTGGTTGGTGAATGTGTATAAGTGGTGTTGTAGGTTAATGGCAAAATTGGGTGAGAAATAAGGCTAGGAAATGACTTTATTTTGTCCACACGAGTAGACACACGGGCATGTGTCTTGACCGTATGTGACACACGGCTTGGTACATGGGTATGTGGTTTGGTCGTGTGTCCCCTACATCTTAAAATTTAGAGACAGAATGCTCAGAATTGGGCACACAGGCAAAGGCACAGGCAGAGACACGGGCATGTGTCTCAGCCGTGTGTGATACACGACCTAGAACACAGGGGTGTGTCTTGGCCGTGTGAATCCTGCACTTAATTTTCGAAAATTAAATTGACCACACTGCCTAACACACGGGCGTGTAGCTGGCCGTGTGACACAAGTTAGAGAGTTACATAGGTAAGGACACAGGCTGGGACATGACCGTGTGCCTCACATCGAATGCCTACACGGCCTGAGACATGGGCATGTCATTTGGTCGTGTGAGCCACATGAGTGTGTGACCTCTATATTAAAGAAAAAATTTTAAATTTTGCAAGAAATTCTTTGAGATTTTGATTTAGTCCCGACATGATTCTAATGTTTAAATTGGGCCTCGATGGTCCATTCAAGGGACAATATTATTAGTTTCGGATATAAATAGTAAATTATATGAATTACATGAAATTTTTCTGTAAACTTTGGTAATGCTATGTAGCACTATTCCGGCGACAGATATAGGTTAGGAATGTTACAATTCAGATATGATAGCTAGCTTAATACTACCAATTATGAAGGTTGTTCCCAGGACTTCTGTGACGGTCTTAATTGCCAATATTCGTACCCAATTGAGGTACATACCCTCTTACCGCAAGGCTTGGATAGCTAAGTAGAAGGCATTGGAAAAGATGCATAGTGGGTGGGACACTTCATATAATGAGGTGTGGCAGTAGTGTCAGGTGCTGGAGAGGTACGTCTCAGGTTGCATAACAAACCTTGAAACGAGCCTTGTGTAACACCCCTAACCCGTATCTGTTGTTGGAACAAGGTTTCAGAGTATTACCAAAACATTTAGAACATTTTATAGATAATTTACGTAAATTACTATTCATTTATCGAGATCATTCAAAACATCCCGTAATTGGATCTCGAGGTCTAATACGAGCATTAGAATCAAGACAGGACTTAATCAGAAACTCATAAAATTTTTCGTGACATTTTAAAATTTTTTCGAGGTGCAGGGCTCACATGCCCGTGTGGTCTAGGGACACGCCCGTGTGGTTGAGCCGTTTTACTACACACGCCCGTGTCCATAACCCGTGTAACTCTCTAACTTATAAGGCATGAAGAAATTGAAGTCACACAACCAAGTCACATGCCCATGTGCTAGGCTGTGTGGCAAATTTTATTTTCAAAATTTAGGTGCAGCTTTCACACGGCCATGTAACACGTCCGTGTTTAAGGCCATGTCAACCAAACATGTAACAGCTTGATTTTGGGCCTAGTCAGAAAAGTGGTTTTGAGACCACAAATCCGACAAGGAAAAAAATTATTTTTATTATATTTTTATGGTCTACGGTTTCATGGAATGATTCGTGAAAATTTCGTTCGAAAATTTTGATTTTTGGGCACTCAATTTAGTCAAAAGGACTAAATTGTAAAACGTGTAAAAGTTGAGTACTACATGTTAGAGGTGTCCAATTGTTATGAAATTTTAAATTGAAAGTCCTTAAATGGTAACTAGACCATTGGTTAATTTGTTGGCCAAAAATGGACATGAAATAGGTGAAATAGAATATTTTTAAGTTATGGGCATTTTGGTCATTTAGTAATTAAAATGAATTAAAAACAAAATTGAAAGCCAATTTTTGTCCATCTTCAACCCCATGGCTGAATTTCACAAGGGGAAAACATGGATGGGATTTTTCAAGCTTCCAAGCTCGATTGTAAGTCCGTTCTAGCCCCTTTTTAATGATTTTTACATTTTTTAGATCCTCGTAACTCGATTTAGCTATTTCTACCATTATTTTGAGCTAGGATTTGTGTTTAAAAATTTACCCATGGATGACATACATGTGTTTTGATGTTTTATGGAAGAATATGAAAGTTTGAAGTGTGATAAACAACTTTTACTAAGTGATTTTTGATGAAATTTCATAAAAGGACCTATTTTTGATGTGTAGAAAATGTGATTTAGTGAAAAATGTGGGCTGCTATAAGAGGGAATATGAATCGGCTAGGCTTGGGTATTGAGAAAAATAGATACATTTCATTTTATGAGCCTAGGGGCAAATTTGTAAATATGTGAAACTTTAGGGTCAAAATGTAATTTTGCCATAATATGATTTTTGAAATGATTTGAATAGAATAATAATTTAATAAGTTGAATGTGATATTATAGATAAAGAAAAATAAAGTTCGGACTTAGAACGAGGGAAAAACGAGTATTGGAAGATTTGGTCCTTTTTGCCATTTTAAGTTGAGGTAAGTTCGTATGTTAATAAATGTTATTGATTTGTGTTAATTATGTAATATTATTATATATTTTATTAAATTGTGAAAATTAAAGTAAATGTTCAAATTGAGTAAAAATGCAGGATCGATCACAATCGTTACGTAGTGTAATATCAATTAACGATAAAAGACCATGGTTAGACCATGACAATGTGCTAAGTAAAATAAGTGATTCGCATGTAAGACCATATCGAGGATATGGCATTGTGCTAAGTGAAATAAGACCATGGCAAGTGAAATAAGTCCACGGCAATGTGCTAAGTGAAATAAGACCATGGCATCTAAGTGAAATAAGTCAATGGCATCTAAGTGAAATAAGTCCATGGTATGGTGCTAAGTGAGAAATTTTCCGGTTGAACTTTAGGAATAAAATAGCTTTGGACATAAGTGTGGTACTATGTGAAGGTCACTTTGTGAATATAATAGCTTTGGACACAAGTGTGGTACTAAGTGAAGGCCACTTTGTGAATAAAATAGCTTTGGACACAAGTGTGGTACTATGTGAAGGCCACTTTGTGAATAAAATAGCTTTGGCTACAAGGGTGGTACTATGTGAAGGCCACCATGTATCTGTTATTATTTCGATGTGTTCAATGGAAAATGACTAAGTGTAAATGAATATGACTATGTGATGATTAAATATGAAAGAATTATGAACCAATAATATTATTTGATGTTGAATTGAAATAATGTGTTTTCATTGAGGTTTAAGTGTATCAACTGACATAGCCAAGATGAAAAATGAAAATATAACTGATTTAAGTGATACAGGTACGTACGAAATTTATGCGAATGTTGAATTAAAGTTAATACAAAGAAAACGTGAGAGAGTAAAATTAGCAATAAAACAGTTTTAGACAGCAGCAGTTGTGTGACTTTGAAAAATCATCAAAAATGGTGGAAATTGATTTATAGGTTGAATAAGATATTAAATTAAATTTTATTAAGTATATTTTCAAATAAAATAAACGGTGCAAGAAAAATAATTTCATATTATGAGATATTTGAAATTTTGTGAGACGAGGTTAGAATGATTTTGAAATCCTCAATTTTGAATTTGGAAAATCATTAAAAATTGTATAAAAATAATTATTTGTTAGATTTTATATTTTTAAAATTATTATTGAGTCTATTTTCAATATAAACAAACTAGAACATCATCCGAATCCCATATGATGAGATAATTAATTTTTAGTGAAGAATGGCTGAAACTGTCAAACAGCAGAACAATGGAGACTTTAAAGAATAAACTGTACTTATTGGTTAGGCCAAAAATTCTGAAATTTTTATGGTAATAAGCTATGTGAGTCTAGTTTCAGGGAAAATTATCGGATCTTAATTTGGAGTTTCGTAGCTCAGGATATAAATAATTTAGTGACTATGACTCGAGTAGACAGCTTGAGATGAACAAGAGTAAATAGTGGAACTATGTGCAATTATGATTGTATTATCTTGAGAACATATTGTGAGAATTGGTAAAAGCATGTTAATAAATTTCTTATTATTTACATACCAAATTACTAACCTATATAGCTTACTTCATTTATTTTCTATGTTTATAATGTCCTCAGATTAGCTTGGGTTGGAAGTCGCTGGAGAACCTATCACACTATCAAACTAACAAATTGGGTATTGATGGTTCTGATACTTAAGGTCATGGTATGTATAGGGGACTTGGTTATTTTTTTGCATGTGTCATAATTGTTATTTTTCTACATGTGTCATAATTGTTTTGGCCTAAAATGTTGGCCTATGCTATTTGAAAGTTCATTGTTGTGTAAGACCATTTGATGTTGGTATATAGGCTATATTATAAGTCCATGATGATGCATTTCAAGGATGTGTATGCTTACATATGTGGATGAATAAGTGGTGATATCTATGTGCAATGTAAAATTGTACGCAACGGTAAGTTAGATTAGTGCACGGGCTAGGGACATGGCCATGCAAGCCACACGGCCGTGTTCTAATATCACACGAGAGTGTGCCCCTATTTTTTATGAAATTTTTCAAAGTTTTCTAAAGTTCTCGGTTTGGTCCCGAACCGTTTCCAAAGCATGATATGGGCTTTGTAGGCCCATATTAGGGACTTTAAGATTAAATTTGAAATGTTTTAAATTTGAACATAAATTCATGACCTGGTTTTATACGATTGCATGTGTTTATGTTCGGTAATGCCTCATACCCTGTTCCGGTGTCGAACACGGGTAAGGGGTGTTACAACACGGCTAAAACACACACTCGTGTCTCTACCCGTGAGCCTAATTCTGAGAATTCTATTTCTCATTTTTAAGATGCAACGTCCCTTACCCGTGTTCCACTCCGAAACAGGGTACGAGACATTATCGAAAAATGACACATGCAATCATACGAAATCGAAAAATAATTTTTTTAAAAACAATTCGATTTTCAAACTTAATCATGCATCCCCAGTCCCTATAACTTGAACAATATTAGTCAATATAAATGGTCTTATACAAATGGAGTTATTAAATATTGAAGACCAACATTTTAAGCCAAATTAATTATGACATAAAATAAAATAACCAAGTCTTCTATACATGCCATAACCCCAAAATATTGTTTTCAAAATACCAAAAGAGTGTTGATAATGTGAATGGATCTCCAACGATCTCCGAACCCCGAGCTGGCTTGGTGACACTGTAAGATAGAGGAAAGAAAGAAGAGTAAGCATAAACCTTAGTAAGAAAGTACGTAAATAATAAATAATTTTTCAACATGACTCTCAAAGTAAAACAATCATAATTGTACAATTACTCATTTTCAGGTTAAGCTATTTTCTTGAGTCAAAGTTACTAAATTATTTATAACTAGAGCTATTGAACTCCAACTTAAGATCCGTTAATTTTCCCAGAAACTAGACTCTCATATATTCTTACCATAAAATTTTTAAAATTTTTGGTTTAGCTAATTAGTACATTTTATTCATTAAAGTTGCCCCTATTTCACAGTCCGACAGTTCCGACCTCTCTTAACTAAAAATTATTTATCTCATAGTACGGGACTCCAAATTGAGAACTGCTAATTTCTCCAAAAGCTAGACTCACATATACTCTTATCATAAAATTTTAGAATTTTTTGTTTATCCAATTAGTACATTTTATTCATTAAAGCTACCCTTGTTTCACTATCCGATAGTTTCGACCCCTCTTCACTAAAAATTATTTATCTCATAGTACAGATCTTGAATGCTATCCTCATCAATTCCTCTTGAAAATAGACTCATTTAATATTTTAAGCATTAAAATTATGACCCATAATTATTTTTTACAATTTTTAATGATTTTCCCAAATCAGAATAGGGGATTCCAAAATCATTTTATCCCTATCTCACAAAAATTCAAATATCTCATAATATGAAATTCTTTTTTACACTGTTTCTTTTATGAGAAAATAGACTCATTAAGATTTAATTTCATATCTTATTCAACCTCTAATTCAATTTTTACTATTTTTGGTGATTTTTCAAAGTCACACAACTGTTGCTGTCCAAAACTATTTTATTACAAAATTTCACTTACTCCATTCTATCTTACCAAAAGATTCGCTCAACTATCGAGCACATTGCTCACAACTTTTGACATCAATATACCTGCACTTATTAATCACATAGTCATGTACATATGTATTTTCACTTAGTAAATTTTCGGCTGAACTCATCGGAATAATAACAGATACCTGATGGCCTGTACGTATACCACCCTTGTAACCGAAGCTCTCTGGTACGCATAGTAGCCTGCACTTAGTACTACACATGTGACCTATCAATTTGGTACACTTAGTAGCCTGCACTTAGTACTACACACTAACCATCTGATACACGTAGTAGCCTGCACTTAGTACTACACACGTGATCGAAGTTAACGGGTATGCATTGTAGCCTACACTTAGTACCACACATGCGACCTATCAATATGGTACACGTAGGAGCCTGCAATTAGTACTACACATGTGAATGATACACGTAGTAGCCTACACTTAGTACTACACACGTGATTGAAGTTGTTGGGTACACATAGTAGCCTGCACATAGTACTACACATGCGACCTAACTATCTGGTACACGTAATAGCCTGCACTTAATACTACACAAACACATAGTAGCCTACACATAGTACTACACTTGTGTTCTCACAATGGATCATTCGTATCGTTTCTATTCCGAAGGTTCAACCGAGAAATTCCTCACTTTTCAACATTTAACAAATTCATTCATAGTCTATTTCAATTCGTAATTTACATCAATTGGTTATTCTATAGGCAGCCACATCTCATATAATAACAAAAGATAATAACATAAAAATAATCAAAATATTATTTACATACAAACTTACCTCAGTGCAAAATATAGAAATTTTGCAATTTAGTCCATAATCTTTTCTTTTCCTCGATCAAGGTCGATTCCACGTCTTTCTTGGTCTATAATAACACATTTGACCTATTATAATGCTCACATTATTCAAATTAACCCAAAAAATCCTATGGCAAAATTTATAATTTTGCCCCTAAAGTTTCACAAAATTACGATTTTGCCCCTAGGCTCGAAAAATAATTTTTATTCAATTTTCTAGTATTTTAGGCCTAGACGAGCCATTTTCATAACTATAGAAGTTCACAATTTGCACTAAATCACACACTTACACACATTTTACAACTTGTACAAACTAGTCATTTTATGCAATTTCATCAAAAATCACTTAGTAAAAGTTGTTTATCACACTCCAAACATACATATTCTTCCATAAAACATCAAAATACATGCATTTAATCCATGGGTAAATTTTTAAATATAAACCCTAGCTCAAAATATTGCTAGAAATAGGTAAACCGAGCTACGAGGATCTCAAAAATGTAAATAACATTAAAAACGGGGCTAAAACAGACTTACAATCGAGCTTGGAAACTTGAAAAACCCTAGCTATGTCTTCCTCATGTGAAATTCGGCCAAGAGGTTGAAGATGGACAAAAATTGGCTTTTAATTTTGTTTTTAATTCATTTTAATAACTAAATGACCAAAATGTCCTTAATGAAAAACTTTGGAAACATGCCTAACCGTGTCCATTTTTGTCCACCAACTTAACCAATGGTCTAATTACAATATAAGGACCTCCAATTTAAAATTTCATAACAATCGGACACCTTTAGCATGTAGAACTCAACTTTTTCACTTTTTACAATTTAGTCCTTTTGACTAAATTGAGTGCCCAAACATCAAAATTTTCGAACGAAAATTTTACAAATTAATTCCATAAAAATTTAGACCTTAAAAATATAATAAAACACATTTTTCTATGTCAAATTTGAGGTCTCGAAACCACTATTTTGACTAGACCTAAAATCTGGTTGCTACAACTCTCCCCCCTTTAGGGATTTTCACCCCCAAAAATCTTATCGGTAAAGAGGTTTGGGTTGTAACACCCTATACCCGTAACCCACGTCGGGTCGGAGTGCAAGGCATCACCTAATCTTATCTCATACATACAACAATCTCAAGTCACCGAGACTCAGCCCAATTTAAAACTTTTTCAATTTCTACTTTAAACTTCTTATTAGGGGCCTACGAGCCCCAATTCAACTTTTGAAAACTATTCGGGACCATTCCGAGTCCTTAAACAAATCTTAAGAAATTGCCTCAAAAATAGGGCACACGCCCGTGTGGAAGGGTAACATGCCTGTGTGACCATATCAACATGGTCCTGCTGATGGCTCGTATGGCTCACATGGCCTAAGCACCCTGGGACACGCCCGTGTCCCACACCCTTGTAGAATTAATTTTTAATTCACACCTACAGGGGTTTTCACATGGCCAGACACACGCCCGTGTCAATGGCCCGTGTCTCTCACACGGCCATGACACGCCCGTGTCCTAGGCCGTGTGAGAAAACATGGACATTCTATTTCTGACATTAGTATATTCAAAATGTCACACAGCCAAGGCACATGCCTGTATGCTGGGTCGTGTCCTTCACATGACTGAGACACATGGCCGTGTCTCTACCCGTGTGTTTATTACCATGCATACTGACTTGAAATTTTTACATGTAGGGAACACACAGCCAGATTACACGCCCATGGGGCAGACCGTGTGTCACACACAGCCTAGACACACACCCGTGTGTCTACCAGTGTGGATAATATAAGGCTATCTACCAAGCCTCATTACCACCCTTACATACCTATTTTCATACAAATGCCAACCAATACCAAAACAAGCACAATTTCTATAATCAAATCAACCACAATAGACTTGCATTCAACCATGATAATGCATCTTTCACAAATTCAAATGAATATTAGCCATCATTCAAAGCTTAATACAAATTGAAGGGTTTCCAACCCAAGCCAACACATTTGGCCAATTCTCAAATACACAAAATAATAAAGTCTAAGTCCTATACAAGCCATATTCAAAAATATAAATCCAACTATATCGAAAGCTTCGGTTGATAGTGTGATCAATATCTCTAACTTCTGGTGATCCTTGAGCTAGTTAAGCGACACTAAAAGCAAATGGAAAGGAAAAGGGAGTAAGCATAAAAGCTTAGTAAGTTGCATATAAGTAAGTATACAACAACAACAATTTATGAATAATCCACATGCTCATAATACCAAGGTAGGCATAAGCATAACTTACTCATTACCATCCATACAAGTCACATGTTATACAATGAGCTCATATCTCATACGTACCAATTAAGTACCTATACCACTCACAACACGGTTATACATTCCTCTTTAGCTTAGGAACATAACGTTCACCGTTGAACCATTTGGAACACTACCGGATATTCATTAAGCCTCAAACGTGGGTAAGGTGTTGATGCCATGTCCCATACAAGGTCTTACACTGGCTCATATCTCAAGTTGATGCCATGTCCCAGACATGGTCTTACACTGACTATCATCTCGTAGCTGATGCATGTCCTAGACATGTCTTACACTGACTATCATCTCATAGCCGATGCATGTCCCAGGCATGTCTTACACTGGCTTAGGTCTCTAGGCCGATGCATGTCCCAAACATGTCTTACACTAGCTCTCGTCTCAATGTCGATGCCATGTCCCAGACATGGTCTTACACTAGCTCTAATAATGTGGTCAATGCATGTCCCAGACATATCTTACACTAGCCAACAATAACCCACATGTCATGGCATGAATATCCGATTTATTTCCTAGGTTCTAACAGGAACTCTACTATCTATATTATTATCATACCTTCTTAATTCCACAATCAAATAATTCATGCTATATTAATTCAATACCTACATTAGCAATGTAGTTGTATTATTTACATACAACTTATCTCAGATTACAAAATATGGCGACTAGTCAGTTTAGTCAATTTGTTTGGCTTTCCCCCGATCTAGGTTTGGATTTGGCAATTCCTGATCTAAAATAGTAAAATGCACACATTTAGTCACTAAATAAAATTATGCCATTAAAATTTCACGTTTTCGATAAAATGACCATTTTGTCCCTAGACTTTGGCAAAATGATCATTTTACCCCTATGCTCGAAAATTAATTTTTATTGAATTTCTTCGCATATTAAGCCTAGCTGAACTCTTTTTACTCTTATAGTAACCCCAAATTCTCTCTATTTCACACATTTATCAATTATTTTACGACTTGTGCAAAATAGTCCCTTTAGGTGTTTTCATGCTAACAGCTTTCACAAAAGTTGTTTATAAGACACTCAAGACTCATTTTCTTCCATAAAAACTCAGTAAATATTAAAAATCATTTCATGGAAAAACCCTAAACTCTTAATCATTTTGCAAAATAGTACCCTCATTTGAAATCTCATGCTTCAAGGGTCTCAAAAGTACAAAAACATTAAAAAAAAGTCATTAAAATCACTTACTTATGAAGACTTAAAGTTTCTAAAATTTTTTAAGCTTAAAAACCCCCCAAAATGCTAAAAAATCGGTGGTGAAGAAGAAAGAGTGAAAGAAAAAGATGATAGCTAGGCTTAGCCATTATTTTACTATGTATTATGTCATCAAAATACCAAATGTTGACTTTTCCACATTTTTATCCCCTCATGGCCGGCCAAGCTATCTAAATAGGGTCTAATTTTCTCTTAAAGACCCGCAATTTATGATACATGGCAATTTGGCACCCCTAGCTATTTGTAACACCCCTAACCCATATCTGTCACAGGAGTTGGTTAAGAGGCATTACCAGACTTAACTCAAATCAGAATCACCATACAACAAATATCATCTCATTAATAATGAAAGTCATTCATTCACATTCAATATTCACATTACATTGAGTATGCAATGCTTAAACATACATTCCGGACCAAATTGATAACATATAAAAGTTTCTGAACTTATAAGAATTTTCAACTTATAAAAGGTCACACGCCCGTGTGAATAGGCCGTGTGCCTCACACAGTCTAGACATGCCCGTGTGTCAAAGCCATGGCAAAATATGGCATAGCTACTGACTTGTCCACACGGCCAGACCACATGCCCGTGTATCCAGCCCGTGTGCTATGCACACATCCGTGTCCAAGCTGTGTGCTAGGCCGTGCCAAAAATAGGGGTATTCTGTTTGTGACATCATCATACCAATTAAAGTCACAAGGCCAGACCACACGCCCGTGTGTCTAGCCCGTGTGCGAGCCTGACTTATAATTGAAGGGTACCCCAGGGGACACAAGTCCGTGCAACATGGCCGTGTGTCGCACACGGTTGAGACACATGCCTGTGTCTCTGCTCGTATGGACAAAAATAGGCCATTTGAATAGCCAATTTGCCACCCCAGTTGGTTCAACCTACAAGCAAAGACAATTCCATATGATTCATATGATCATATCAATTCAGTGAACTTAACATACACAATATCATCTACCACTTAGGTATCATACATACCTAAATCTTCTCGTACTTATTCAATTTCGTACTTACCTCTTGATGAATATTATAAGACTTTCTGTCAATTATTCGTACTTTAAACATCCGCACACTTAGTGCTGTACAGGTTAGCTAAAGCTAGAACAATTTCGCACACTTAGTGCCATCTCAATTAACCGAAGCTAAGTCGGTATCGCACACTTAGTGCCTCAAGTAGCCGAAGCTAGTTTAGATCGCACACCTAGTGCCAATTATCCTTGATTTATCGTCGTATTCATCCGAACCAAACATATATACAATCTTTACATAATCAAAACATCAAATATACTTAAACATCATGCCTTAAGTACGAACTTATCTCGTACTCGGAATTGTCGACTTGAACGTCTATTTTACAATCTTCGACTTCCCTCGGTCTAAATTCAAATCCTTCTTTTCTTGATCTATATGTATGCAAAATTAACCCTTTTTATTCACCAAATCATTAAAAATAATCCATATACACATATTTAGGGCATTTTACAAATTAGCCCTCACATTTTTACATTTTAACAATTTAGTCCCTAAAATATAAAATCACAAAATACACAAAATCTCCTTTTACACATGTTAAGCCAAATGTTCATAGAGTTCATATAAGTCCATATATTCCATCTATTTCACATTTTAGTCCCTCAATTTTCCATTTTCACAATTTAACCTAATTTTCTCAAATTCATCAAAAATCCAAAGACAAAACATTTAAACCCAACATCAAGCTTCCATAATTCATCAACTAACATCACAAAGCTCATAGTTTCATCAATGGCACACTTCAAAACTATCACCAAAATCAGAAATTGAAGCATGGGTTCGATAGTATACAAAGCAACGATTACAAAAACGTAAAAATTATCAAAAACCGAGTCAAAACCATACCTTAATCAAGGATTTTCTTAGTCGAACCCTAAAACCAAGTTTTTCTTCTTATTTTTCCAATATTCGGTTGATGAACAAAGGAATAAATTGAATTTGATATCTCTTTTTTTTCTTTTAAATATAATGACTTTAATAATAATTTCCTATTTTGCCCTTTTTTAACCAATTATAGAACCTTTTAATGAATGGTTGTTTTAGTCCATTAACATTCCCAATGGACAAATAACAACATAAGAACCCTTAATTTAGAAAGCCAACTCGAATAGGCACTTTAACATCTAGCACATAGCTTTTACATTTTACGCGATTTGGCCCTTTTTGCAAATTAAGCACGCAAACAGTTAAATTTCCACACGAGACTTTCACACATGTCAATTCACTTATAATAGACATGAAAAATAATATTAAAATATTTTTTTGACTCAGATATGTGGTCCCAAAACCACTATTCTGACTAGGGTCAAAATTGAACTGTTACACTATCAATTTAAGTCTTTTGCACTTTATGCGATTTAGTCCTTTTTTGCAATTGGGCTCACAAATGTCAAAATTAACTCACCAAATTTTTCATATACTAATATAAACATGGTATGACTCCAAAATAATAATAAAATAATTTCTTTTACTTCGAATTTGTGGTCCTAAGACCACTATTTTGACTAGCCCCAAAATCGGGTTGTTAAATGGGTACTGTTTTCTTATGGCTTCCCCCAATTCCCACATAGCCTCATCTACTCCGTGCCTTTGCCACAATACTTTTACTAAGGCTATACTTTTATTTCTCAATTGTTTAACTTCTCAAGCCAAAATCTTAATCGGTTCCTCATCGTAGGTTATATCCGGTCGAATCACAATTTCTGTCAGAGGAATCACATGTGAAAGATCAGAACGATAACGTCGCAACATCGACACATGAAACACATTATGAATCTTTTCAAACTCTGTTGGCAAAGCTAACCGATATGCCATTGGCCCTACTCTTTCAATAACCTCATACGGCCCAATAAAACGTGGACTCAACTTGCCTTTCCGACCAAATCTGATAACTTTCTTCCATAGAGATACTTTCAAAAATACTTTATCACCGACCTGAAACTCAATCTCTTTTCTTTTCAAATCTGCATATGATTTATGTCTATCGAAAGCTGCTTTCAAACAATCTCGAATTATTCTTACTTTTTCTTCAGTTTCCTTAACCAAATCAACTCCATAAATCTGTTTTTTCTTAAGCTCGGTCCAATACAAAGGTGTTCGACACTTACGGCCATACAATGCCTCATAAAGTGCCATTTTTATACTCGACTAAAAACTGTTGCTGTAAGCAAATTCAACTAATGGTAGGTACTTCTCCCAACTACCTTCAAATTCCAATACACAACATCGGAGCATATCTTCAAGTATCTAATTACCCTTTTGGATTGATCGTCAGTTTGCAGATGAAAAGCGGTACTAAAATTCAGTTTTGTACCCAAGGCTTCTTACAAATTCTTCCAAAACCTTGAAGTAAATCTCGAATCTTTATCTGAAATGATAGACATAGGTACTCTGTGCAATCTCACAATTTTAGTAATATACAATTCTGCCAACTTATCAAGTGAGTAGTCGGTACGTATTGGTATAAAGTGAGCTGATTTCGTCAATCTAACAACCATAACCCAAATGGCATCTTTTTTTCGGAGTCAGAGGCAAACTTGTCACAAAATCCATCGTGATTCTGTTCCATTTCCACTCGAGAACCATCACTGGTTGAAGTAAACCCAAAGGCACATGATATTCGGCTTTCACTTGTTGACAGATCAAACACTTTGATACAAACTCAAAAATGTCTCTTTTCATACCCGGCCACTAGTATAATTTTTTCAAATCATTATACATTTTTGTGCAGTTTGGATGAACTGACAAACTGCCACCGTGTGCCTCATATAAAATCTTCTGTATCAACTCAGTATCTTTCGGTACACATACTCGATCATGGAACATTAAGCAATCATCTAGTTTGATTCAAAATTTTGAGTTACAACCCGATTCACATTGAGCTCGTTTGGCTTGCAAATCACTGTCATTCTTCTGAGCTTCACAAATTTGCTGAAGAAATAACGGCCTAGCCTCAACTCAGCCAAAATCGAACCATCATCATACATAACCAAACTTGTACTCATTACTCTCAAAGCAACCAAGGATTTTCTGCTCAAGGCATCTGCGACTACATTTGTTTTCCCTGGATGATAGTCAATCATTAGCTCATAATCTTTCAATAATTCGAACCACCTCCGTTGTCGTAAATTCAAATCCCTTTGATTTATTAGATACTTCAAACTTTTGTGATCAATAAAGATTCAGCATTTCTCACCGTACAAATAGTGACGCCAAATCTTCAAAGCAAAAATAATAGCGGCCAATTCCAAATCGTGCGTCGGGTAATTCTTCTCGTGTGGTTTCAACTGTCTCGAAGCATAAACTCTTATAGATCGCAAACTCTTTACCCAACTCAGGTTGTACTAACACTGGTGCTTCTTTTAATCGCACTTTCAACTTCTCAAAACTTTGCTGACACTTTTCAGTCCAATCGAACTTAACACTCTTTCGCAGCAACTTAGTCATAGGTGAGGCAATCATCGAGAATCCCTCAACAAAGCATTGATAATATCCAGCTAAGCCCAAAAAGCTTCTAACCTTGTTTACATTATTTGGAGGTTCCCAATCAACAATCGCCGAAACTTTGCACGAATCAATTCGAATACCATCACCTAAAACTAGACGTCCCAAAAATCCAACTTCATGAAGCCAAAATTCACTTTTACTGAATTGAGCGAACAATTTCTTTTCTCTCAAAATCTGTAATACCATTCTCAAGTGTTCGAAGCATTAGTTAAACTGAAAGGCATCACAAGAAATTCATAGTGTCCATACCTCGTTCTGAAAGTAGTTTTTGGCAAATCTGACTCTTTAACTCTCAACTGATAGTAACCAGATCTCAAATCTATCTTTGAAAACACTGTTGCCCCTTTCAACTGGTGGAACAAATCACCAATTCTCGAAAACAGATACTTGTTCTTTATAGTCACCTTGTTGAGCTGTTGGTATTTAATACAAAGTCTCATAGATCCGTCTTTTTTCTTTACAAACAATACGGGAGCACCCTAGTGAGACAAACTCGATCTCACAAACCCTTTATCTGTTAACTCTCACAATTGAGCCTTTAATTATTTCAATTAAGACAGATCCATTCTATATGGAGCAATCGAAATTGGTGCAATTCCAGGCAACAAATCAATGGCACTCTCTCTCCCTGATCGGAGGCAACCTAGGCAATTCTTCTGGAAATACATTCAAGAATTCACAGACTACCGGCACTAATTCGAGCTTCGACTCTGACATCTCGGTATTCAATACATCTGTAAGATAAGCTTCACACCCCTTTCTCATGTATCTCTGAGCAGATATGTGCGAAATCACCATAGGCAATTCATTCGATTCATCTGTTTCAACCCAAAAAATCTCACTATTTTCACATTTCAACTCAAAGGTTTTCTATCTACAATTTACCTTAGCATCATGTAATGTCAACCAATTCATACCCAGAGTAACATCAAACTCATCAAATGGTAACAACATTAGATTAGCTAGAAAATAGTGACCTTGAATCATCAAAGGACAATTCTTTGAAACTTTATTTACTAACACATATTTGCCTAAGGGGTTTGACACTTTAATTATAAATTCAGTAAGCTTTACAGGCAAACTCTTACTAGATCCTAAATTCTCGCAAACATAAGAATGAGTAGATCTAGGATCAATCAATGCAATAACAGTAGTATCATAAAGGGAGAATGTACCAGTAATCACATCAGGAGATGACGCCTCCTCACGAGCACATATGACATAAGCTCTAGCAGGTGCTCTAGCTTTCCATCTCCCAGTTGAATACTTCATCACACTTTTACTACTAGCTCCACTTTTAGTATTTATCGGAGGTCTACCTCTATTAGTAGTGCTAGTCTGTCTAACACTCTGAAATTTCTCTTCTTCAACCCTTTTTGGACAGTCCTTAATATAGTGTTCTCGAGAACCACACCTAAAACAAGCTCGACTAATCGCCCAACACTCACCTTGATGTTTCTTACCACAATGTTGACAGTCAAGTCTATTAGGCCTCACATTACCCACACTTCCCATTGACGTAGTTGAGCTTTAGAACTCGAATATGATTTCCCATGGTCTAAGTGCTAATATCCGGCTGAAACTGTCAATCGAGGATTCATCTCTTTGGACTTCTTTGACTGAGATTGGAACGACTTACTCAGTGGCCTCTTTTTGCATCTCTAGCTTCAATCACAACTTTTCTCCATTATTTGTTCAACTCTTCGACTTTACCAACTCGATCGACTAATAACAGTCTGATGTCTTCATTTAACCCATCCTTAAACCTCTTGCACATAATAGCTTTGGTAGACACACACTCCTAGGCATACTTGCTAAGTCTAACAAATTCACGTTCATATTCTACCACAGACATTTTACCTTATTTCAGCTCGAGAAACTCTTTTCATTTCTGATCAATGAATCACTGGCTTATGTATTTCTTTTTGAATTCCTCTTGGAAGAAATCCTATGTAACCTTTTCTTTTGGAACCACGGATACTAGTGTCTTTGTAACATCCCAAAATAGGGTTTAAACAGAATAGTGGTTGCGAAACCACGAATCCAAGGTCAAAAAAAATTCCAATTAATTTTTAAGGTTTATTCATTGATTGAATAATTATGTGAAAATTTCGTGAAGAAATTTTATGTATAAGTGCCTAATTTGATAATTAGGACTAAATTGTAAAATTAGTAAAATGTGTGTTCTAGATAATAAAGGGGATTTAATTGAAATGGTTTCTTAAATTGGAGGTCCTTATTTAGTAATTAGACCATTATATTTAAGTTTCGACAAAAATGGGCAAGAATAGGACAAATTTGAAAGAAAAGCCTTCAAGGGCATTTTGGTCATTTAGTAATTAAAAGAATTAAAAAGTGAAAATAAAGCCAAAATTGGTCCATCTTCTTCATGGAGGCCGAATATAGAATGGGGGCAGCCATGGTTAGGGTTTCCAAGCTTTCCAAGCTCCATAGTAAGTGATTCCAAGCCCCATTTTTATTGTTCTTTACGTTTTTGGAGTCTCGGTAACTTGATTAAGCTTATTCTAGCAATAATTCATGCTAGGGTTCATATTTGGAAAAATACTCATACGTGAAATGTGTTTATTTTGATGTTTTATGGTAGAATATGAAGCTTTAAATTGTGTTAAACAACTTTTGCTAAGCGATTTTACGTGAAAACGAGTTAAACGACAAAATCGGTAAAAATACCTAATGTTCATAAGTATATGTTAGAGTGAGAATTTGATGTTACTATAGAATGAAAAAATGGTCAGCATGTCATAAAACATAAGAAAATGGATAAATTTTAATTTCCTAGCCTAGGGGCAAAATCGTAATTCTGCAAAGGTTTAGGGGCAAAATTGTAATTTTTCCAAAGTTTGAGTTAGGGAATGTTTTGAATAGTAAATTAATTAAATAATTGAAATATGATGTTTTAGATTCCGGAAAGTGAGATTTGGACCTAGAACAGGAGAAAAACTGAAAATCGAGAAAGTTGGTAAAATGGTTGTTTCGGTATCGAGGTAAGTTCATATGTTTCATAAGCATTTAATTATGCATATTTGAATGATAAATTGATATTTTGGCCATAAATACTTTAGTATTGAGTTTCAAATATAATGATTAATGTTCGATAATAATTCGATATTGAAAAGAGAACTTGTATAATTTATATGTAAGACAATATTTTGTATTATGGCTTTATATGATAACAAGAAAGTATTGACTAACATAATTTGATGAGAATAGGTTAATTTGATGATATGATGAGTTTGAGAATGTAAGTATGTAAGTTGAGTAGCATTTTATTATTATGCAATTATTGTTATTAGTATTGATATTATTGAGTTATGCGGCTAACCTTGAGAAATTGAGAAAGTATGTTTCAGCTATGACTTGACAAGGCATTGATATCTCAAAGTCCATGGTTGTACTATGGGAATTAAGGAAGAATTGACGAAAAAGTCCATGTTCATAACATGGCATTTAAGGAGGAACTGAAAGTCCATGTTCATAACATGGCATTTAAGGAGGAATTGACGGTTAAGGATACCATGTAAGGCCATGTCAAGACATGGCATTGGTAAGGCAAGGATCCCGTGTAAGACCATGTCAAGACATGGCATCGACATTGATTAAGGACTCCATGTAAGACCACATCAAGATGTGGTATTGGCACTAAGATAAGGATACCATGTAAGACCATGTTTAGAACATGGCATTTGGTAAGATAAGGATATCATGTAATACCATGCCAAGGCATGGAATTGATAAGTTCTATAAGGCAAGGAAATCATGTAAGACCATGTCAAGACATGGCATTAATGAGTTAATATAAGGCAAAGGTCCCATGTAAGACCATGCCAAGGCATGGAATTGATGAGTTCATAAGGCAAGGATACCACATAAGACCATGCCAAGACATGGCAATGGTAAGTTCAAAAAGGAAAAGGTTCCCGAGTAATCCAAAGAGTAAGTCAAAGAAACAAAAAAGTGAGAACATGAAGAAAGAGTACAGGTATGCATTTAAGGCTTATTTAATATTGAGATTGTATGTAATTGAGATTATCAAGTATTAAGTAAGTGATGAGTTTTCAGTTATGCTTGTGACACTTTATGACATGATTGGCAATATGCCTATATTATGAAAGAGTACTCATGTGTTAAGTGAGATGTTGCAGGTATGAAAGAAAGCTATTAAGTAAGGTGCCTTTTGTATTCTGAGCCTTTGGTAAGGTTACCGATGAGTAAATGGGAAAGTAAGAACTAAACATTATTTAAGTAAATTATGACAGCATAGTAGTAAGCTAAATTGATTGCTAATGCTTATTATTTTACATGTGAACTTACTAAGCTTTATAAGCTTACTTCTTTCACTTTCCAATGTTTTAGAGTACTTAAAAGCAAGCTTGGGTTGGAGGTCGTCGGAGATCACTTCACACTATCGACTATCAAGTTACCAAATGGGCATCTTCGTTTACAAACGTTCTAGTTTATGGCATGTATAGGGACTTAGTCATTTTGTATGTATGTCCTTATGATATGAATAAAGAATGGTATGTAAATATTTGATAATGATTAGCTATTGAAATGGCTAATGAATAACATGTTTCGGTGTTATGTATGCCTAAATGGTAGTTAATACAAAGAAATCATGAAAAAGTGAAATTAGCATTAAAACAGTATTGAATAGTAGCAGTGATGTGATCTTGAAATCACCAAGAATAGTAGAAATGAAATTAGGTGATGAATGAGATATATAATTAAATCTTATTGAGTCTATTTTCATATGAAAGTAACAGAGTAAGCAAAAGAAGTGTATATTAAGAGATATTTAAATTTTGGTGAGACAAGGTCAGAGTGATTTCTAAATCCCCTGTTCTGAATTTAGAAATTAACTAAAAATTTAAAAAAAAGTAATTAGGAGTTATACTTTGTATTTATAGATTCCTTATTGAGTCTACTTTTAAAGGAAATAAACGGCATGGTTATTTGAATTCTGTACAGGGATAAAATTAATTCGTAGTGAACAGGGGAAACTTTAACTAATAAACTGTACTAATTGGCTAGACCAAAAATTCTGAAAATAATTTAGTAAGAAGATATATGAGTGTAGTTTTAGATAAAATTTACGGATTTGGATTTCAAGTTTCGTAACTCGAGTTATGATTTATTTAGTGACTATGATGCAGATGGACAGCTTATTTATGAAAGATGAAATAAATTGTTTTGATTTGTCTAAGTATTCAAAAAAATTTTAATGTTCCCGGTTTAGTCCCAAACCGTTTCAATTGCACATTTTAGGGTCTCGAGGGCCCTTTTTAGGGACATATTGAATGAATGTGAATAAATTAATTTTAAAAGCAAATTTTATGCCCTGAATTAGTAAGTTAAGTCATGTAACAACTCGTGCTCGACTCCGACGACGGTCTCGGGTAAGGGGTGTTATAGTCTTCCACCAATAACATGTTGAATCCCTCAATAAAGATATAGTACATTTTAAACATTCTTCGAGAGTGCAAGAAAGCTCATCAAATACCCTGATAGAATTCTCAAGCTAAAACTCTGCTTTCTCGGGATCATCATCTATATTAGCCCTGAATTCTTTTGCCCCTTGTTCTCGAATTTTGTCAACTAGAGGCTTGTTCAATCTTACCATTTCGGCACCTTGAGAAACTACGGGAACCGGTTGGCGAATAGGATGGGGTGGAGGAGGTTGAGCTTTCGGATTTGCTCGAACAATTTCTGTATACCAATTATTCATCTTACGGAGAAAGGCTTCTCGAGCCCCATCTCCTTGATCAAGTGTCTCAAGTCTACTCTCAGCTGACGCAGTCCCTTGCATGGGAGCCGACACATTGCTTTCTACGTCGTCAGCTACAGCTCGGTCAGGATCCATTTACTATATGAAAGCACAATTTAAATTGTCAAGAGTCATCACACTATCACAATATATTTATGGCATCTATAGATAGACTTCCACACACGCTACGTAAATCCGAGAATAGACTAAACCATAGCTCTGATACCACTAAAATGTAACTTCTATTACCCGTGTTCCTAGTTGAAATAGGGTACGAGACATTACCGAAAAAAGACACATGCAATCATACAAAACCGTAACATAATATTTTTTTTAAACAATTTGATTTTCAAACTTAATCATGCATCCCCATACCCTATAACTTAAACAATATTAGTCAATATAAATGGTCTTATACAAATGGAGTTATTAAATATTGAAGACCAATATTTTAAGCCAAATTAATTATGACATATAACAAAATAACAAAGTTCTCTATACATGCCATAATCCCAAAATATTGTTTTCAAAATACCAAAAGAGTGTTGATAGTGTGAATGGATCTCCAACGATCTCCAAACCCCGAGCTGGCTTGGTGACACAATAAGATAGAGGAAAGAAAGAAGAGTAAGCATAAAACTTAGTAAGTAAGTACGTAAATAATAAACAATTTGTCAACATGATTCTCAAAGTAAAACAATCATAATTGTATAATTACTCATTTTCAGGTTAAGCTATTTTTTTGAGTCATAGTCACTAAATTATTTATAACTGGAGCTACTGAACTCCAACTTAAGATCCGTTAATTTTCCCAGAAACTAGACTTTCATATATTCTTACTATAAAATTTTCAGAATTTTTGGTTTAGCCAATTAATACAGTTTATTCATTAAATTTGCCCCTGTTTCACTGTCTAACAGTTCCAACCTCTCTTCACTAAAAATTATTTTTCTCATAGTACGGGATCCCAAATTGAGATCTGCTAATTTTCTCAGAAACTAGACTTAATATATTCTTACCATAAAATTTTTAGAATTTTTGGTTTAGCCAATTAGTATAGTTTATTTATTAAATTTACCCCTAGTTCATTGTTTGACAGTTCCGACCCCTCTTCACTAAAAATCATTTATCTCATAGTACAGATCTCGGATGTTGTCCCCGTCAATTCTTCTTAAAAATAGACTCATAAAGGATTCTAAGCATGCAAATTATGACCCATAATTATTTTTTAAAATTTTTTAATGATTTTTCCAAATCAGAATAGGGGATTCTAAAATTATTCTGAACCTGTCTCACAAAAATTAAAATATCTCATAATATGAAATTCTTTTGCTTACACTGTTTATTTTATGAAAAAATAGACACATTAATATTTAATTTCATATCTTATTCAACCTATAATTCAATTTCTACTATTTTTTATGATTTTTCAAAGTCACATAACTGCTACTGTCCAAAACTATTTTATTACAAAATTTCACTTTTACATAATTTCACTTACTCCATTCTATCTTACCAAAAGATTCGCTCAACTATCGAGCACATTGCTCACAACTTTTCACATTAATATACCTGCAGTTATTCATCACATAGTCATGTACATATGTATTTTCTCTTAGTAAATTTCCCGTTGAACTTACTGGAATAATAACAGATACCCGGTGGCCTGTACATATACCACCCTTATAACTGAAGCTCTCTAGTGCGCATAGTAGCCTGCACTTAGTACTACACATGCGACCTATCAATCTGGTACACGTAGTAGCCTGCACTTAGTACTACACACGTGACTTAACCATCTGATACACGTAGTAGCCTGCACTTAGTACTACACATGTGATCGAAGTTAACGGATACGCATAGTAGCCTGCACTTAGTACTATGTACGTGACTGATACACGTAGTAGCTTGCACTTAGTACTACACACGTGATCGAAGTTTTCGGGTACGCATAGTAGCCTACACATAGTACTACACATGCGACCTAACTATCTGGTACACGTAGTAGCCTGCACATAGTACTACACATGTGTTCTCACAATGGATCATTCGTATCGTTTCTATTCCGAAGGTTCAACCGGGAAATTCCTTACTTTTCAACATTTAACAAATTCATTCATAGTTTATTTCGATTCGTAATTTACATCAATTGGTCATTCTATAGGTAGCCACATCTCATATAATAAGAAAATATAGTAACATAAAAAGAATCAAAATATTATTTACATACAAACTTACCTCGGTGTAAAATATAGAAATTTTGCAATTAAGTCTACAATCTTTTCCTTTCCCCGATCAAGGTCGATTCCACGTCTTTCTTGGTCTACAATAACATATTTGACTTATTAAAATACTCACATTATTCAAGTTAACCCAAAAACATCATATGGCAAAATTTATAATTTTGTCCCTAAAGTTTCACAAAATTACGATTTTGCCTCTAGGCTCGAAAAAATTATTTTTATTCAATTTCCTTGTATTTTTGGCCTAGACGAACCATTTTCATAACTATAGAAGTACACAATTTTCACTAAATCACACACTTACACACATTTTACAACTTGTACAAACTAGTCCTTTTATGCAATTACATCAAAAATCACTTAGTAAAAGTTGTTTATCACACTCAAAACATTCATATTATTCCATAAAACATCAAAATACATGCAGGTCATCCATGGGTAAATTTTTAAATATAAACCCTAGCTCAAAATATTGCTAGAAATAGGTCAACCGAGCTATGAGGATCTCAAAAATGTAAAGAACATTAAAAACGAGGCTAAAACGGACTTACAATCAAGCTTGGAAGCTTGAAAAACCCTAAATATGTATTACTCATGTGAAATTTTTCCACGGGGTTGAAGATGGACAAAAATTGGCCTTTAATTTTGTTTTTAATTCATTTTAATAACTAAATGACCAAAATGCCCTTAATGAAAAACTTTGGAAACATGTCTAACCATGTCCATTTTTGTCCACCAACTTAACCAATGGTCTAATTACCATATAAGGACCTTCAATTTAAAATTTCATAACAATTGGACACCTCTAGCCTGTAGAACTCAACTTTTACACTTTTTACAATTTAGTCCTTTTGACTAAATTGAGTGCCCAAACGTCAAAATTTTCGAACGAAATTTTTAAAGAATAATTCCATAAAAATGTAAACCATAAAAATATAATAAAACACATTTTTATATGTTAGATTTGTGGTCCCAAAACCACTGTTCTGACTAGACACAAAATCGGGCTGTTACATAAAATTTGTGTGTCTACCTGTGTAGACAAAATAAAGCCATTTCCTAGCCTCATTTGTCACCAAAAACTTACCATTTTCCTACACCAAAACTCACAAGTATATATCCACCAATCCAACATCATATTCACATAAAATTTTCCATCTATCATGTGGTATTATCTCATGCATCAAAGGATATGAACTTACTCTTATCATGAACTATTATGCTAACATAATTCCAAAAAATTAACACATAATAAGCACTTATGTGATTATCAAAATATTACTTCAAAAATATCCAAACTTAAACCATTACTAGCCACTCCAATGGCTAGATTACAAAACAAAAATTACAAGCCATCATTGGCCAAATAAGCTTATACATGCCATTATACCAAAACGAGATTTCTATTTGTACCAAAATGAGATAGTGGATAGTGTGATGACTGCTCCAACCGACTTCCAACCTTCGCGAACTTTGAGCACTATAAAATAGGGAAAATTAAACGGAGTAAGCATTTTACACTTAATAAGTTTGTATAACAGAAAATAAACTTACCTGTCATATTTATTAATACAAGCATACATAAATTTACATTGCATCGATTTTGGGTAAGTTACCTAAACACATATACTTATTCAATAAGTTAGTTACATAATCTCATATGAATATCAAGTAAATATAGATGAGCTCATCACATTACAAGTTTCTATTAATTTCACCTTTCCACACTTCAAGAGTCTTTTCCGTCGAACTATTGAAATTTCGATGGATGTTTGGGTAATATACTACACATGTGCAAAAGTACCCATTAGGGTACATAATAAAAAGGCACACTCTTGAGCCGTACATTTTACAGTAGGATTACCAGTCCAGGCTAAATCCTACCCGTAACATATGCTCTGGTGAGCTTAATATGGATTACCCATCCGGGCTAAATCCAATTTATAACCTAAGCTCAAGAGGGCTTATATTAGAATTACTCGTTCGAGCTAAATTCTATCTGCAACATATGCACTATTATTTTTAACCCATCAAAATTCAACATTCGACCAGAAAATGATGATTTGTCCATATTACACAACTTAAGACTATTTCATTATATATATATCATCTCAAAAATATCTACTAACTACTCCTCAATGGTCTAATTGCCATATAAGGACCTTAAGTTTTGAATTCCATAGCTATTTGATACCTATAGCTACTAGAACCCAACTTTTGCATTTTATGCAATTTAGTCCTTTCCCCAATTAAACACACAATCGATAAAATTTTCATACCAAAATTTTCATGTGACCTTCCTTTCATGATACCAACCATAAATAAAATAAAATAAAATTTTATTTTTGGCTCGAATTTGTGGTTCCGAAATCACTGTTCCAATCTCACTGAAAATGGGTTGTTACACATTACGTACTACAATGACCGTTTGCTCCATGGATACCAAGTGTTCAAGCATCTATTCTTAAGCAATGTCGGGACGCATTTGTGTACTACAAGCAGTTGGTACAAATTGACGGTACTTTTATGTATGGTAGATATACCAATTGGCTATTTCTAGCTGTGGCACAAGATGGCAGTAGGAGTATCCTTCAATTGTATCCTTCTAATTGAGTTCGCAATAACACCGGGAGAGTTAGGTGATGACTGTGATTTCTTTCTTTCTAGGTTAAAGAGACATGTTTGTCCTCAACCTAATATCTGCATTATATCGGATCGGGGCATTAGAATACTAGCCGCAATTGAGTGACAGGGAAGCCTATGGGATCGTATACACCATCTATTGTCTAAGGCACGTTGCATCTAACTACTACGGGTAATATCGGTCTACCACTGATCGACAACAAGTGACCTACATGGGTATTTAATCTCTATTAATATAATTTCATTTGTAATATTCAATTTATTTTGAATGGTAGAGTGGTATGTAATTTTCGCTATCAACTTATATTGACAGGGTACGAGATCAATAAGGACCGTTTTCATGAGATGTTGGCAATTTTGCGATCAATTAACAATCAAGGCACACACTACCTCTATAACATACCTTTCGATCAATGGACACAAGCATATGACGACGGCCTACGATATGGTCAAATGACCTCAAACCTGACTGAATACATAAATTCTATTCTAATAGGAACATGTCATTTTTTGATAACCTCGGTTGTGCGAGAGACATATTTCCATTTGGTGGCACTATTTTCAAAGTGAGCAGCGAGTTATAAAGTCCAAATATAGGGAGGCCATGTATGGTGCTAAAAGGTATTGCAAGAAATTAACAAGATGAAGGCGCGGGCCAACACCATGCACACAGTGTGTCATGATCATGACAACCTATGGTTTCATGTGACACAGTTCGACAGACCGAACCAAGGTATTATCGGCGGGCAATATCGTGTACACCTGAGAAATAGGACTTGTGACTGTGGGACATTTGATGCACTTCGTTATCTGTGCACTTATGCAATTGTAGCTTGTTAGAATCTTTGTTTGGATCCCATGAGTTATGTCGACGGAGTGTACAAAATAGAATACATGTACAATGTGTGGAGACATGTATTTCCACCGGACCTAGATGAACTTAAGTGACTGTTTGTATCGCTTGCTTCGTTTAAATTGTTATTGGATAGAGAATTGCATCGCAAACCAAAAAGTCGACCTTGCTCGAGTAGAATACGTGATAATATAGATATCCGGGAAAAAATGAACCAACAGAAGTTTTGCAGATGGTGTAAGAACCCAGGTCATACAATTCGAACATGTCCAAATTGAAATATTTGATAATTGCTTAAATGAAATTATGTTGCATTATTTCTATTGCCTTATTCAAAAGAACTTCTATTTTATTAAATAGGACAAAATATAAAAATAATTACTATTAAAATATTCAAAACAACTTTTATTTTATTAAATAAAATAATATAAAAATAGTTTGTACAAATATATTAAAAAAATCAATGTATGTACCAGTCAGAATTAGTGCCACATGGGAGTGGTCGACAGTTACGCACTAGATTCCTTCTTGGTTCAACTTCTGGCAGGGGTTGTGGCTGCTCTGGTGGGGGTTGTGGTTGTTCTAGTTGTGGGTGTTGGGAATAAAATAAAGAATGCAGAGGTGTTTGAATCTCATAAGGTGATGGGGATCGAAAATGAGATGAGCTCCCCAACGGTGCCTCGTGCGATCCCTCCTATGATAATGGCCTATATATCGTTGGTTGAGTCAAAGTCATCGGGAAAGAAGATGCACTGGACCATACATTCCAACCTGGCATAGGACTGGAAAAATAAAACATATAAGGGTTAGGATATATATAAGGGCTAGGGTACGCACTTGACATAATCTGAAGGGGCTGTGGTATAGGTGTCGTTACTTCAGGCGTTGGGCCCGATCATTTTGTGGGTGCTGTTGATAGGCCCTTACCGTCAACCCTTCTCCTTGGATCTAAAGGGCCATGTCATTCCTTTTCGACACGGATTTGCCAACGCCTCTACTCTTCCAAGAGGAAATATGGCTTGCCATGGATCCTAAACCATGGCATGTCTAGAACGATGATCGATTCACGAATAGGTATATGACCATACCGATTTTCCCAAATTTTGATATATTCTGAGAAAAATACAAGCCAATTCATATTTGATTTTCGTAAGTCGATTTTGTGCTCATCATCGAGCACCTCAATTGTCACGGGAATCAGTTATCAGAATCCAAATTGCCACAACACTCTATCCGTCTAGTGCATCTCGACAGTAGCATAGTTGAACAATGGGACCTTAACATGCCAAATGTTCAGATTTTGAAAGAATCCATCTGGAATTACTACCCGAATTGCCAGATCCTCATATGGTGTCCATTGAAACTATATAAATGTGATAAAATATTAGTTATATACATAATACTAAATACTAAATATGAAACAACTATGTTATGTATATATATTTTATTTAATACTTACATGCGCTTCCGACCGTTGGTATAATAGAAGCCGTATATCTTCAAGAGTGGTAGGTATTCCAACATAACTCGCCGAATGGTTCTACCTAATTAAATAAATTTTTAGCATAAAATTATATTTTAAATCTATGTAATAATTGTAAAATCTAATATAAATTTTACCTCATTATGAGTGGGAATGTATATGAGTGGTTCACTCGAGGACATAAAAATGGAAAGTGAAACCGAGCCCATGATTGTAATAATGATAGGCAACCTCCGATTTTAGCTTTATTTGGTGGCGTCGCCCCGCACATCTCCCAGTACAATGTTGCCAACACAGCAGACCCCCAACTAAGTTCACTAGTTGCTCTAAAATCAACGAGTTTCAGCAGCCACCTTAGATGTTCGAGGTTTCGTGACAAGTCCGGCATCAGATAACCTCCAATGATCTCAAGGATGTATGCCCAAGCATATCGTATTCTTTCTACTTCAGTCGAATCATTCCCTAATTTTGGGAATGTGTCTCGTAACCAGCCCATCTTGATCCGACCTCCGTGAATATTATCCAGAATCGTACCCAAAAGATCGTAGCATATGGCTCCCCATTCAGCAGATTAAACGGACCCGATAAGTACGGACCCATCCACCTGCAATCCCAATTGTAACTGCAAGTCCTCCAAAGTGATGGTACACTCTCATCAAGGAAGATGGAATGTGTGCGTCTTGGGTCTCCACCTCTCTACGAACGCGTTGATAAGTTTCGGGTCCAACTTGCACCCCCAGCCTATATTGGAAAACTCATTTCTCTCAAGTAATTTTCTATCAACAATGATAGATGGCCAGACATATTATGAATAAAACATTGTAACACCAGATCTACAGGCTGTTATAAAAAATTATAAAATAAAAATTAATTAAAATTACATAAATGAAAAAAAATAAATCAATAATATTCAAAAATTGAAATTAACCCTTACCATTTTTATTTGTTCGACGGAGATATACTTATGATCGAGACGAATTAATTCCCCAGCCATTACTAACACAATCAAATATTTTTGAAATTATAAAAAAATAATACTAATTTAGAAAAAAATTAAAGGAAATAATTAATTAAAAAGAGCTTTGAGAAATTTAGGAAGAAATTTGAGAACTTTTTTGATAAATTTTGGAAGAAAAGTTGTGTGAAAAAAATAGGAGGGGAGTTCTTATAGTTTTTTTTTACTGTTAGACCCCCTAACAGTCAAAATTTAAAATGATGGTTGGTAAAAAACATGGGCTAAAATGCGTCCCTGAGGAAGCGATTTTGCCATGTCAACAAAGCGCGTCCACGTCAATGCGTTTTGTGTTGACATGGCAAAATATCTCCCTCAAAAACGCGTTTTGCTGGAATTTCTCCCTAAAACGCTCATAAGTGGACGCGTTTTGGAGCTTTCGGCCCATTCCGGTAAATAATAAAAAAAGTGGCATGTTTCCGTAAATAAAGTTGGAAATGGGCCTTTATTGGTAAAATGGTCGATTATTTTGTTTAGATAAATAATTTTTTAGAAAAAAAATTAGATTATTGGAATTTAATGAATTATAAAATAATAATGATATTAAAAATAATATAAATTATATGATATATTTACATTTGTGGAAATATATTAATATTTTTAAATATATATAAAATTATAGGGTAAACTATCAAAATAGTCATTTTTAGTTGTCTCAGGTTACATTTTAGTCACTTATGTTTGAAATGTTACGCTTTAGTCACTTATGTTTGAAATGTTACGCTTTAGTCACTTACGTTATCTCATTGTAACATTTTAGTTACTGAGTTGTTAATTATCGTTAATGGTGTAAGGGTAAATTGACGTGGCATGTTAAATCATCATTTTAAAAGAAAATCTTAGGTTAAATTCTCAATTGGTCCTTATGTTTTTTTCATTTTGAGCAATTCAATTTTGTTCTTTTATGTTCTTTTAACTTTCCTTTTTTTTTCTTTATTTTTCATTTTCTTCTGCTTCCCCCTTTGTTTTCCTCTCTTCTTCATTTCTTTTAACGTAGTTTTTCTATGTATTCTATTTGTTAAAAGTAGTCCGCAAGCTCGCCTCACTGAAAAAATTAAATTGTTTAAAAAAATAAAAAGTATAGAGACTAGTTTTAATAAATGGAAAACATAAAAAAACTACGTTAAAAGAAATGGAGATTGAGAAAAATAAAGGAAGAAACAAAAGAGAATGGAAATAAAGAAATAAAATTAAAAGAACATAAAAGAAATAAAATTAAATTGCTGAAAACGAAAAATATGGGGACTGATTACATAAATAAACTTAAAATTTTTGTTTGAAATGATGATTTAACGATTCACATCAGCTTACCATTACATCGTTAACGACTCGGTGACTAAAATGTTACAACGCAATAACGTAAATGACTAAAATGTAGCCTGAAGTAAATAAAAGTGACTATTTTAATAGTTTACCCAAAATTATATAAAAAATGATATTTTGTAATTGAACAATTTTATTTTAAAATGCTACCACGTGAAATACGATTATTGAGGAATTTTAAAGAAACCAATTTTATAAGAATTTAGGTTTACTCAAATCTTTCTTGTAAGTGAGTATTGGTTTTTATTTTAAAATAACATATTAGTAAATTTAATAGAAAAATTTTAACGATGTTAATAATTAGATATGGATTTTAAAATATCAAAATCACAAAAACTAAATTATTAAAAATATAACTAGAGACTAAATTCTTAATGAGCGAAAAATATATCAACTTGTAGCACCTTTCAACATATATTAACTTTACAGTACCAGGCTGCATCTTAATTTCAATATAGGCTTAATACCTCTTTTTATCCTTCTAATATAATTAAATTATCATTTTGATACATGTACAATTGTCTTTTTTCAGTTTTATCCCTATACAATCATTACCTTGTCATCCCAGTCCAAATTTCAGTTACAAAAGCTGTTCTGTTAATATCATTTTGTGACCAATGGCATGCTGACGCGTCTCATGAAAAAGTAAAGAAAATTAAAAAATTGAAAAGATTATCAAACATCTAAAAAATCATAAAAAAATCAAACTAAAAAAATCTTCAAACTTAGAAAATTGTAAAAAAAAAATTAACACTAAAAAAATCATAATCCATTTTTAAAAAATTATAAAAAATTCTATAAATTAACAAAAATTAATGTAGAAAACTCAAAATTTCTTTAAAATATAAAAAAGTTCATTAAAATTGCAAAAAGAATTCCTAAAATTTCCAAACAAACCAGAAAATTCTATTTTTTTATGAAATTCTAAAATTTTCTTAAAAAAAACTTAAAATAAAGTAGAATACATTCTATACAATTTTACTTAATACATATTAGTAAATTTTTATTTTTTCTAACTAAGAATACATCAAATACTAGTCCATTTTAAAAAAGAAAATGAAATTTGCATATTCCAGAAATGTGGTATTCTAGTAGATGAAATGGTTCGGGAGGCTTTAACCTTGAAATTATACGAGGGTTTAACCATTAAAAAATTATTAAGTATGCGGAACTTCAAAAGAAATTTTAAAATTTTCATAAAATTTTAAAAATATGTTATTTTGGAATTTTAGTTTTTTTAAAGAAAATTTTAAAATTTTATGAATTTTTTTTAAAAATTAGTTTTTTTTTTTGGAAATTTTATGATATTTTTGCAATTTTTGATATTATGAAGGAATTTTGAGTTTTTACATTAACTTATCATTTTAAAAATAGGTTATGAAATTTTTTAGTTTTTTTTTTAATTTTAAGTTTCAAGTATTTTGGGGGTTAGATTTTTTTATGACCCCTTTAGTTTTTCTGATATATTATTTAAAATTTTAAAGGAATTTTTATCTCTTCCTTGACATATGGCAATGTGTCAGTGGTTGACTTAATTTTTTTAATGAAAAATATTGGTGAAATAACAGGGATTACAAAATAAAAATATAAAGAATAAACTCATAAAAAATAATACATATATCAAAGTGACAATTTAGCAATAGTATAGATGCCAAACATTTAATATTTTTTCATATAAGCTCGAATTTAGCTATGCTCGAACTAAGGGTGAACAAAACTCAATTCAATTTAAAAAATTAAAAAAATTTTAAATTTCGAGTTATTTGAATTATTTGAGTTTGAGTTGAGTTGAATTTTACAATTCGAATAACTTAAATAATTTGAATAACAGGTTTGTGTAAATACTTTTTTGGTTCCTGTCAACTTTGTAATGGGTAAATTGATCTCTCCCTCAACAAAAATTACAAAATAATCAAAATAATTTTCAAATATTCAAAATAATTTTTAATATTCAAAATATTAATAAAATTTTCAAAATTTATATTTTTTTAAAAGATTATAAGAATTCTAAAAAATATATAAAGAAAGTTAAAATTTTAAATTTTATCTAAAATAATAATTTTAGAGACTTAAATAAGTTAATTAATTATTCAAGTTTATTATATTAAAATATATTATTTTATTATTATTACTTTTCTTTGAAAAAATTTTCAAATATATATGGTTTCAAATTTATGTACTCTAACATAAAATTAGTTTTACTGGAATAATATTTTAATTTGACATGTTTAGTTTTTTTAATTTAACTCAAACAATTTCACTCGATTCGACTCGACTCAAATTTTATTTCATTCGACTCGGTTCGAAAAATTTTAAGCTAAGTTAGAATGATAAAATAAAACTTGTAAATTTGATTAACTCGAAAATTTTTCACTCGATTTAATCGAACGTTCACCGCTAACTCAAAATATTGGTTCACTCTTTATCTATTATAAAAAATTAAAAATGTTAAATTAATTTTTATATAAATAAATTTAAATAATTTTTAATTAATCAATTGAAATTCTTGTTGGAACACAAAATCTGGTAAACCTAACCCAGGCTAATTTGAGCGAGCTATCAAACCCATGGACTGGTCTAAAACTAAGTATAAAAATGCTCTTAAAAAAGTATTAATAGTATCAAAACAAAAACAATATGGTAATTCAATGTTAAAAGAAAGAAATTATGTTGCTTTTCATTTCTATAACAAACAATTGAAGTTAATCCTATCTCTTTGATAAGAATCACAGTATTCGTCAAAGAAACAACCTATGAAACTGAAAATTCAGTTGTTTTGTCATACGTAATGAATGTATATAGCAATAAAACCTAGACTGATACTAATATAATACATGCATCCCTGACAACAAGTAAGGCATGCGGTTCAACGTATGACCATGAATCACTCCAAATTCTGTCAAAAAGAAGACAGCAAACTCTCCAAATAATCACTCCCCAAATCCTGAAACTCAAAAACATCACCATATCCATCCTCTATCACTTGTTCCACAGTTGCCATTCTTTTTAGTTTAGGCTCTTCAATCATCACATACTCACTGTTTTGATCCCAATCTCTACACTCTCTTTTGAAACCTGTACAAGCACGGTCTTTATATTGACAAGCTCCAGAGTTGATATCGGTTTTTGTGTCGTCAATACCCATAGCCTTAGACACCATCTCTAATGGGAAGTTGAGATATGCTTTGGGGCCTCTAATTCTCAAGGCAGCTTTGTCGTATGCCATAGCTGCTTCCTCGGCAGTTTCAAAAGTCCCAAGCCAAACACGAGCTCCTTTCCTCGACGAGTCCCTTATCTCCGCTGCATACTTTCCCCAAGGCCGCCTCCTCACTCCTCGGTAGTGTCTCGTTGTCACCTTCTCTGCTCTCATACAGTTATTAGTCACTTTAAACCCTCGAGGAGGGCTTATGTCTTTGCTTGTTTCACCATTAAATGATTGATTTAATTCCCCAAAAGGGATAACCCCACGGAGAAGATCATCCCATGCATCAGCTCCCATTGATATCCACCTCCCAAGACTTGGTAGCCTTCGCAAACCCTCTCTCCCATCCAGGCTTGGCAGTTCTACCCATGATTTCGACGTTGATTCCACTTCATTTCTAGTACTTGTTTTACCAGCTTCCTCTCCACCAATGAAGTTGGCCCATACATTCTCTAATATTGACAGATCAGATGTTGCATGCCTACTGCTTTCTATAGCCATCTTAGTATTTGCAAACTATCAATTAATCTCCAAAAGGGTTTTGATGATTTAGAAATATAAAGCTAGAAATACGCGTATTTTGAATCTTTATCCTATAATCCATGTCAAATTCCAGTAAGAAAGCTTGTCATCTAATCAACCGACCTGCTTAATTCATGGAAAGGAATTAGAATTCAAACAACAAAAAATGAAGGGGATTTGTGTATTTCAAGGCTATAATGTTGACTAATGTGGCTGGTCTAATCATTTGGATGCTTGATTTATGCTGATGCCTGAACTTAATATATATTTCCCCAAAACCTTCCTGGAATTCATGGTCAAGAAACAGCGGAACCAGACGAATTGAAAGCTGGCAAAAGAATGAATTCTTCATTATATTGCTAAAATAATGCATGTTGCAAATATCAATTTATTCAAAGACATAAATTGCCTCCATTTCCTACTTGGAATTACGTTTTAGTTTCCCAGATAATAAGAGCCATTTAATAACTTGTAATCCGAGTTACTGAAATTAAAATGATTATGTAGGTTTGAAAAAGAGAGGGATTAATAAAGAATTCTTAGTTTTCTTTCAATACACACTTATAATCCTAGCTTTTTGCTGGTTTAAAAGTCTAAAGCTTCCCAGACATTCCTTCCACTCCCAGCTGTTTTCTCACTATATGTAAAAACTTAAATAGCATAATTTTTAAAAAAATACTTCAAATGTTAATACATTTTTGGGTTTATTTAGTGTCGTATTCCTATATTTGTTTACATCACATTCGTGTATATCATTTGCAAAATTAATAATTTGCATTAGAAAATATTTAATATTATCCCTGCATTGACGTTGTATTCGTATTATTTTTTCATATCTACCTTTAATGTCAACCACAAAATTTTGGTATCAAGAGTTCGAATGAAATAATAACTTAGCTGGAATCCAATTATGTTTCTTTTTTTTTACAAAAGATAGTTGTTGTTTTTCACTAGCTAATGCAGGGATGGAAAATTTGATTAACAATTTTTTTTTTAAAAAGTGGATGTATGGTGGGATGAGATAAAATTTTCTTTTAAATAATAAATTTGGAGCAGTTATAATAATAGTCTGTCCCACCTCGTTCTAATATAAAATTATCGTTTTACTTTTATATATATAAATATAAATATAAAAAAAAATATTAAAATATTTATTTAAAGAATTATGTTTAAATATTTACTTAAATTTTAAAATATTAAAAAAACTTAAATATAAAAAGTAAAAAATTATATTAAAAAATAAGAAAGTGATAATAAATTTTAAGGTTATATATATATATATAATAAAACCAGGTATATGCCAATTAAAAATTAGTAATAAATTTAGAAATATCCGCCCGTCGTACTTTACTGCAATCCGTAGGCTGATGTTTCAAATCAATGGGTTTTGTGGAAGCCTACGTGCACATCTATAGTTCTTAGCATCCAAGCATTGACATATTATACTTGATTAACGAATAATACCAAACTTGTTGCAAGGGATATATATTATAAGGCCACACGCTTCAACATTTTAAAAAATGAAAAAAAAACAATACAAAATAAAATTAACTTGTAAAGTGGAGTATTAAAGGCTTAAAACTAAAGAAAAGAGGGAGTCTTATGCAAAGGCGGCGGTTATTCGATGAACCGAGAAAGGAGACTTTACCGTCTATCCATTAAAATTTAAAGGATAAATTACATCAATTGTTGTTAAATTCGGTTTAAAATTATATATTTTTTAATTTTTAAATATTACATAATAGTCATTAATTTTATTAAATTATTATATTTTTATCACTCAACTGTTAATTTCTTTTTTAAAAAATAACGTTACACTTTAATTTAAAGGGTTAATAGTTAATTTGGTCCCTGAGCTATAGTTAAAAAATATTTTAATATTTTAAAATTTTTCTTAACAATAATTGTAAAAAAATATAAAAATTCTTAAAAATAAATAAATATTCTTATAAAAAATTAGTTGCAACAAGGAAAAACCAAGAATTTCGTAGCTAATTTTTCATATCTGTAGGGAATTAAACCATGTATGCAACGAGCAAATAAATGAAGTAAAATTGGAAAGATCGAACATGCAAATTTTATGTGAAAGAATTCCTCAAAAAAGGATAAAAAATCACGAGTAAAAAGAGATTTCACTATAATAAAGGATAGTACAAAAGATGAAGAGAATCAAAGGAAAACTCGAACCCCCCAATAAAACCCGTTCAAAACAAAGAACAAAATTCTCTCAATCTAAATATTTTTGTTTTATCAAACCTAGAGTAACTAAGGCCTATTTATATACTGAAATTCGTAACATATATGACTACAACAACCCTAGGTTAATTAGAGTTTAACTGGAAAACTAAAAATAGATTTTAATTGGGAGAATAAAATCGAGAAAATTTAGATTGCACGTCACTACGTCGTGACATGGTTGGATGTGTCGTCGGGACATGAAGGACCGTCGAGTTATCGGGATGAACCTTTGTTGCTCATTGGGACGAGATGACCATCACGTCGTCGGACGAAAGAGTGTTGCTCGTCGGGACATTGCGTAATGTTTGGTTAAAATAAGAGGCATTCTCCTACAAATCTCCACATTGACTTGTATTTTACTTAACTCCCTTGTCAAGCTCTATTATGGGCCTAATTGAATCTTCGTTGGATACTTACCAAGTCCAAGTGATGCTCGAACTTTGAAATTGGAAGGCTCTTTGTCAGCATGTCGGTCGAATTGTGTTCTGTTCTAATTTTAAGAATCTCAACATCCCCTTAAATGATCACCTTTCGATCAAAGTGATAATGAATGCCTATGCGCTACTTTAACTATCACAATATGCAACAGTTGCTCATTTTTCACTTACCAATTCACTAAAAAGTAACCAAATTGCTTTTTTTATTGCTCCTCGAATCTCTTCAGTACCTCAGCCAAATTACTCAAACAAACATCATAAGTGTTACCAAGAATAGAAAAATCATCCATGAATATCTCAACAAAATTTTCTACCATATTAGTAAATATTGTCATATTGCATCGTTGAAAAGTGGCAAGAGCATTACATAAACTGAAAGGCATTTGCCTAAAAGCAAAGTATTGTATGGGCAAGTAAAAGTTGTTTTGTCTTGATCTTTCGGGGCTACAACTATTTGGTTTATCCCGAATATCCATTTAAGAAATAGTAATATTTGTTACCTGTCAGCCATTCCAACATTTGATCCATAAAAGGTAGTGAAAAATGATCCGTCTGCGTGGCTTTGTTCAATTTTTTATAGTCTATACAAGTTTTCCAACCCATGGCTTTCTGTAATGCTTTATTTGTATAAGTGTACACAATCGTTATCAAGTAATAAGTAAGTAAAAGAGTTATCGTCTCCATAGGGACTATGTATGTTAATCAATTAATTGTAAAATTAGAGTTAACAATCTGGTGATAAAAACACAATATTTTGAGTGATGATGATTAAGCTAAGTTAAATTATCTAAATGCAAGATGATCCTTAATGCAATTTAATCTAAATGTCAAGTATGAAATGAGAAGTATGAAATGAATTTAGCAACAAAGACACAAAATTCAACAATCAATAAAATGAATAGGCTAGGGTAATTACATCTTTCAACTTAGTTCATTTTCTTCATGTTTAACATTGTTCGAAAAACATTCCATGGCAACTTGATCTTTCATGAGTTTTGAAACCAAATTAAGTCCTTTCAAAATCTTTTACTTAGTGAAATATACATTTTACTGACCATATTAAACTAAAGGTTTCTTAGAATTCATGTGAAGTAATAGGGACTTATCAAGTTTGAAACAATTTAACCACATAAATCTAAAAATCATGCAAGAAAAAAAAGCTCGTCAAAGTTATTATGAACCTTTAATTTAGTTGGATCAGGATCTAAATTAAGCATGCACTTTTCAATTATTGTGTCCATTATCCGTCGTCTGGTTAGAATCGTTTAGCTAATTTAAATGCATCCATTCACATATGAATGAAATACATACTTGAATTTAATTTAAAACATGATTGATTGAGGCGCGAAAACTATAAACATGATTTAACAAACTTTATTGAATAAATGCAATCATCCTAACTCAACAGGTTAAGCTATCATTGTAGATGACAAGATCATAAAACACATTGCAAACATATTTAAATCAAAATAACAAAGTAAAGAAATAATAAACTCTATTCAAATCGGTAGTCTCACAAACTCCGAAAGAAGATGTTTTCTTCTGATCTCATGTTACTCCTTTGTTAAAGGCTCTTCAAGGTGGTCGGCCAAGAGGCAACCTTATCACGGTTTTGTTGGCTAAAAATGAAAAAAAGTATGGATTCTAGGTGTGGAAAGAAGGAAGAAAATGAAAGAATGAAAAAAAAATGAATTAAGGAATAATGGATGATTTAGGGATTTAGGGATTAAGGGATAAATGGAAAGGTGAGAGGAGTGTGGTATTTATACTTGAGGTTGGTAGCTAAATTTACTAAATATGGCATCAAATATCCCTTGGTTCTCTCCAATTAATGGCTGGCCATAACAATTGGAAATGAGGGTGAGTTGGTTGCTTGATTTAAGCATAGAATCATGCTAAATTTAGCCATGGGGTGGACAGTTTCTCGAGCAATCTTCATGTGCTGATTTTTAATGATTTTCAAAGTGTAGGGATCTTTAAATAATTATCCCAAAGCTTATTTTTGGACAACCATAGGCTTGTGTCGAATTTGGGCTTGACTTCCCCTTATTAGATGGTTTCATGACCCAATAAATAACCATACATGTCCACCTTGTAACATCACTTTAACTGAGTCAAATTAACATCCTTATGACCCAATTTTGCATGGCTTTGCTTTCCAAGTAAAGTGGATTTGTTCATGTCCGTGCAAGAATTATAATGAACTCCATATTATATCTCCACAAGGTCCCACAACATTATTAAAACATAACACATTAATAAATAACATGAAAATTATTTAATTTATGCATAAAATTCATATAATAAAACACATTTGTATATTTCATAAATTCATGTCCATGATTGAGATTTAAGAAAAATTCACTAAATTCATTAACAATTGCTTGTGATTAATGTTATTTTCAAGTAAAAAGCTGGTAAAAAGACTAGAAAAACCCTATACAGTTTAGAGTTTACATGGTTCTCATCAGGATTCCACCTTTCTTTGGTACACACAGTACTAGACTTACCCATGAATTATCTGAGATAGGGTAGATAATTCCTAAATCTAACCATTTAATGACTTCCTTTTGAACTACCTCTTTCATTATTAGATTAAGTCTCATTTTCCCATCTATTCTAGCTCGCTCACCTTCCTCTAAGATAATCTTGTGCATACAAAAGGACAAAATTATTCCTTGAATATTAGCTATGGTCCAATCGATCATCTTTTTAAATTTCTTTAAAACTTAGGTCAGTTGCTCCTCTTGGTGTTTTGTTAGTTCTGCTGAAATAATCACAAACAAAGTAGAACTGTTACCCAAATAAACATATTTCAAATGAGAGAGAAGTACCTTAAGTTCAAGTTTGGGTGGTTCCTCAATTGACAACTTCAGTTGTGTGAATTTCTAAGCTTCTGACGTTAATAGTTCAAACTATATTGGTTGAACATAGTCCTTTGGATTAGCTTTTATCAAAGCCATACTTTTATTACCTTCTTCATCTTCCAATGGCTCAGACCCTATAGTGTTTCCCAATAGGTCTTCTACAAAATTTCTTTCTCACTCCATAAAAATAAAGGTTTCTAACTACTCCATTATTGAATATTCCTCTGTCAAATCAGAAAGTTTCATCATTTTGAGAACATTAAATGTCACTTGGTCATCTTAAACTCTCATAGTAACTTCACCTTTTTGCATGTCTATTAATGTTCTCCCTGTTGCTAGGAAAGGTCTCCCCCGGATGTCTGCTTTAAAATCTAAGACAATAAAATTAGCAGGAAAAATAAACTTATCTACACATACCAGAACATCCTCGATCTTTCCTTCTGGGTATGCCAAATATTGATTCACCAATTGGAGTGTCACAGTCATGGTTCTTACTTTACCTATTCCCAACATCTTGAAAATAGATTTTGGTATTAAGTTGATACTCACTCCGATATCGCATAAAGCTTTACTATAGTAAGATTCTCCAATATTACAGGGTATAGTAAAGCTTCCAAGGTCCTTTATTTTCAAAGGTAGCTTGTTCTGTAGGAATGCACTACACTCCTTTATTAATGCTATAGTCTCAAAATCACTAAGCCTATTCTTCTTGGACAAAATGTCCTTCATGAACTTGAAATAATTGGGCATTTGTTCTAAAGTTTCTACCAATGGTATATTAATGTGAAGCTGCTTTAGAACATCTAAAAACTTCTTGAATTACACCTCCTGTTTTTGCTATTGAATTCTTTGTAGAGACGAAGGTGTGGGAACCTTGGCTTGAATCAAACAACTTTTCTAAGGAATTGTATATGTATCTAAATAAGATGTTAGCTTATCAGAATTCACTAGTTTAAATTTTCCCTTTTCAGATTTTGTAGAATCTGATTGTTGTGGTGTAGGAATTTCATCTGTCGGATGATTTTCCTCTTCTTTGGTAGGCTGTTTGCAACTTCAACTACAATGGCTTCCAAAGTTTTACCACTTCGTAAAGTAAATACCTTGTAGTGTTCATTACCCAAATTCCTTGTATTTTCCATGTCACTCGGCTAGACTCATTGCGGTCTATTATGAATCTCTGTAGCTAACTGACCTATTTGGTTCTCCAAATTTTCCAGTGTTGCTGCTTAGCTTTGGATTAAGGCGTTATTCTTCGCCATGTACGCCTTTAAAAAATTCTCCAAACTATTAGATGCTTTAGATTGTGGTTGTTTCTGAACTTATTGATTGAACCCTTGAGGTTGATTTGATCTATGTTGCATGTAGTTATTGTTTGGTCTAGGTCCTTAGTTACTCTAAGAGAAATTTGGATGGTTTCACCATGAAAGGTTATAGAAATTAGACTGTGGTCCTTGTTCGTTTCTATTTTGGTTTTAATTTCCTACGTAATAAACAGACTCAGGATTTAATGGAAAATTCTCAAAAGAATGACTGTCCCCATAATATACACAGGAAACAACATCAAATTGTCTTAATGGTTGAGTTGCAACATGATTAAAATCGTTCGTAGTAAACTATTTCAACATTGAAGAGATAGAAGATACATGGGCTGAGAGTGAAGTGAGGGTGTCTACTTTATGCACTCTGGCTACTTGTTTTCCTGAAACTACTCGATTTTTTAGCCATTGGTAATTGTTACTGGCTATTCTCTCGATAATTTTATCAGCCTCATTATAAGATTTCAACAAGAGAGCACTATTCGTAGAAGCATCTAGCACCAACCTTGTGTGTGCAATAAGACCATTATAAAATGTCTCTAATTGGATGCAATGTGGAATACCATGGTGAGGGAATTTGTGTAGTAACCCTTTGAATCCTTTCCATGCATCGTATAGGGACTCGTCATCCATTTGCTAAAAAGTGGTGATCTCATTCCGTAACTTAGCATTTTTGCTGGGTGGGAAATACCTTACCAGGAAGCGTTCTGCTAATGCTCTCCAAGTTGATATTGAATGTGGTGGTAATGAATTAAGCCAAGCTCATGCTCAATCTCGCAACGAGTATGGAAACAACTTTAACCTTAAGGTGTCTTAAGCTATACTGGCTATCTTAAAGGAATTGCTTACCTCCATTAATAGTCGAAGGTGAATGTGTGGATCTTCTGTGGGCATTCCACTAAATTGGCCCATTGTTTGAATCATCTAAAACATCACAAGCTTCAATTCAAACTGCAGTGCCTTGATTTCTAGTCTCCTAATTCCCAGATTGAGTTTATTAAAAAGGGGAAAAACGTACTATCTTATAACTCAATCCTTAACATTAGCAATAAGGGTTGAATTATGAACATTAGTGGCCCCAATCCCTTGAATAACATTTTGATTTTCAAGGTTTATTTTTTTGTCTTGTTTTTGGGCTAATATTTCTTGTCTTCTTTGTCTGAATGTCTGCTTGATTTTTGTCTGAATCAACTGGGAATCTCATAAAAGTTCAACTGAATCTTATACTTAGAAAAATATGCATAAACCACTACTATAATTTAACTAAGGATTCCTTAGTATTTATGTGAAGTAACAGGAATGGATTAGGTTTGAAACAATTTAATCACATAAACTTAAAGTTATGCAATGTAATAAGTTCTCTTAGTCTATTACGAACCTCTAATTTATTTTGATTAAGATATAAATTAAGCATGCATCTTCCAATTATCATGTCCATTAGTTATCATGCGATTAGGATCGACTAACTAATCTAATGCATTCAAGCATATTTTAATGCATGAAATAAATAATGAGTTTATTTGGAAGCATGAACGATTGAGACACAAAACATCATAAGCATAAATCAAATGAATTTTATCAAATTAATGTAATCATTCTAGCTAAAACAAAATTAAGTCATCATTTTCAATTGAAAGACATCAAAACAATTTGCAAACATTTTGAATACATATAAGATTAAGAAGAAACTCTTGATAATTTTGGCAGTTATCTGAAGATCGATCGTGGTGGCTTCCTCCGATTCATGTGATTGCAAAATGCTACTCAAGGTGGCTGGCCAGGAGTGGTTTTCCTAAATGGAAAATGCTAGCTAAAGGAGATGGGAAAATGAAAAGGCTTATGTGTGGAAGAGAGGGAAGAAAAGATGAGAGGATTGTGAATTGAGAGATGAATGAGTGATGAAGGATAATGGAATGAGAAGAGAGGGTTGGTATTTATAGTAGAATGATGGAATAGAAGTTTGCTAAAATTAGCTTGAAGAGCCCTTAGTTCTCTCTTTTGCTTGACTGGCCTTGAAGTGTGGAAGAGAGGTTGATGGTTGTAACATCCCTAACCCATATCCAACGCCAGAACAGGGTTGTGGAGTATTACCCGACTTATAACTTATAAAACCAAGCATTTCATAAATAATTATCATTCAAAACAAAAATCATTCATAATCATTCATATGGTCCTTAATACGAGCCTTCGAGGCCCAAAATAGACATTAAAAGTGGTTCGAGACTAAATCGAGTACTTAAGAAATTTTTAAGAAAACATGAAAAATTTTCAAAGTGCAGGGGACACATGCCCGTGTGGCCAAGCCGTGTGGGAATTTGAAATGGGATCACATGGCAGTGTCCCATCCCGTGTTCAACCCCGTGTAACTTACTGACTTGGGTCACACGGCCAGACCACACGCCCATGTGTCAGGCTGTGTACCCTTCAAAATGGCCTCACACGCCCGTATGTCAGGCCGTGTGCTAGGCCGTGTGAAAACTTGAGGGTATACTAACTTGTGCTACACGGCCAAGCCCCACACCTGTGTGCTAGGCCGTGTGAAGCTACTGACATGGTTTCTAAATAAGTATCAGGGGACATACGGCCGTGTCCTCTAGCCGTGTGTCACACACGGCTGAGACACACACCCGTGTCTCTGCCCATGTGGAAAAAAATAGGCTATTTTCCAAGCCATTTCTCTCACCCAAAGTGATGCCAACCTAGGCTCAAAAATGCACATACAACCATGGCCTAAATAGGCACTTAAAACTAGCCAACATTAAGCCTATATCATGTACTATCCACACATACAACATGATATACATAAGCACATAGCAATGATCACTTTACAACATACCAAATATGCCTCCAAAGTATACCTAAATGGTCAAACTCACTTATTAGACTTTGTGCCTAATTCAACATGCATACCACATCTCAAATTCAATCATTTGGTACTCAAAATACCAATACACAATTAAGGCATTCACCAAGCAACTATACACCACATACCAAAAGATCATTTATACATATATAAACCAAGTATACCAAAATAAGCCAAATCACATGGCTAAACACATAACAAAAAAAAAATGAGACATATAGGTCACATTAGCCAAAACACCTATACATTCCATTTAGCCCATAATATACAAAATCCAAAGTACCAAAATGAGGGTTTGATAGTGCGACGCGATCTCCGACAACTTTTAAAATGAGCGAGCTTTCGAATCACTAAAAACGCAGAAAAGTAAACAGAGTAAGCAATTAAGCTTAGTAAGTTCGTATGACATAAAACTCAGCTTACCATTTAATCACAATTTAAATAATTAAACATAGCATAATGCAACTCAATTTGATCCACAAGCCTAACACATATTCATCCATAAAATTAAGCATGAAATCACAAATCTCATAGATTCAGTTCTCACATGATTCACGTACATACCTATACTGGTTCCTATTGAATTCACATACTCTCATAACATCAGTGTGCCCGTTGAACCATTTGGAATAATATCAGATACTCGGTTATCTCGCACATTAAGTGTCAATACATGGTCAAAACCATCTCTATCTCATATCTCATATAGATGCTCACTCTCGAGCTAACACTGGGTCTGCTCACACAAGTTGGCTGTCAAGACGTAGCTACACAGTGCTGCTTACACAAGCTAACGAGTTATAGTAACACATGCCAAAAAACTCAGCCACCAGTAGAATGTATAGGACTAGCACCCATAACACGATAAACCCTAATGACATGTCATTTGTATCCTATCTATTCCTAAGGTTCAACCGAGATCCATACAATTTCTGATATCTCGTCGAGAATTTCTGTAGCGTCGTATCATCATAATTATATTAATTTAGCATGTAAACACATATAATTTAAAGCTTATTAATATACGAACTTACCTCGAATTAGTACAAAGACAATTGACTGATCAATCCACTACTTTGTCTTTTCCTCGATTTACTTCTAAATGTTGTTTTTCTTGATCTATATAATCAAATTTAACTAATTTAATCACTATTCTATTCAATTCAATGCAAAATTTATAATTTGGAAAAATTACTATTTTCCCCTAACCTTTTAACTTATTTACAATTCAGTCCCTAGCTCATAACAACGTAAATTCATGCAATTTAGTACATGCCCATGCTAGCCGAATTTCATCTAAGCTTATAACAGCTCATATTTTTCAGTATTTCACACATTTACCATAAAATTTTCACATTTTATCAATTTAATCCCTATTTAACATTTTCAACCAAAATCACTTTACAAAACTTGTTTATCTAACAACAACCATTTATTTTCTATCAACAAACATCAAAACATATGCACATTCAGCAATGGTAAAACCCTAATGCTTTAACAGTTTCATGATTTAGTCCCTGGGCTAGTTAGACTAAGCTACAATGACTCCAAAAGTACTTAGACTACCACTAACATTGTCGGGGTGACGGGGTGGTCTGTCTCTTGAAACAGGATTACTCAGCTTTGGAGTTGGTTCTATTTCTTTTTCAACTCTTTCTGGACAATCTCTGAGAAAATGGTCAAATGAACAACATCGATAACAAGCTCTACTTCTTATGGGACATTCCTCAAAATAAAATTTGTTGCAATGCCTACACTTTGGTTTAGGATTATCGACACTACCCACACTGGTTACAGATGGAGATGAAGACCTCGGGTTAGAGCGTTGGGAGCCTCGCTCTTTTCCAAAATACCCTGTAGAGGTAGTAACACGATCATAATACTTCTTTATTTTCTTAGAAGTAGATGATTGTGATTTACTCATATCATTTTTCTAGAAACTTGAGCCTCTCTTTCAGCTTGTTTCTTTTCTGTACTCAAACACTCAGCTTTGTGTGCTCGATCGACTAACATTGTAAATTCTTTTATTTTGAGAATTTCGATTAATAACTTAGTATCTTCATTTAAACCCTCTTCAAAGAGTTTACACATCTCAGCCTTTGTTAGAACCCATTCTCTAGCATATTTTCTCAACCGAACAAATTCTCATTCATGCTCAGATACAGTCATGTCTCCCTGCTTGAGTTCTAAAAATTCTTTCTTTTTCTGATCCAAAAATCTCTAACTAACATATCTCTGACTAGCATATTTCTTCCTGGAAGAATTTCTATGTAACGTTTTCCTTTGGTACAACTGAAGTTATGGTATTCCACCAATGATAAGTTGTATCTTTCAGTAGAGATACTACACATTTCAGACATTCAAAAGTGTACAAGATAATTTATCAAAAACCCGGATGGTATTTTCCAACTAAAATTTAGCCCTTTCCGGATCATCATCTACGGTAGCTCTAAATTCTTCTTCCCCATGCTTACAGAATTTATCTACCGGAGGCTTAACTGTTCTAGTAGGTTCAGCACCCTGTGGTACCTCAGGAACCGATTGAGGAGCAAGTGGGGGAGGTCGTTGTACAACAGGGTTTGTCCTTAAATATTCAGTAAACCATTCATTCATCAATTGAAAGAAGGCCTGTTTTGCCTCTTCACTTCGGCCCTCAGATACGGGCCTTTCACTACTAGATGCAGATGCAACTCTTTGAACTGAAGCTGAAGCATTGCTCCCAGCTTCCTCAAATTCGGCTCTGGCTTGGTTGGATGACATTACTATATGAAAAATACATTTAAAATGATTAGGAGACATCACTTTATCGCAAATTATAAAATGGCATGTATAGCTAAAATCGTGTTTACTACATTAAATTCGAGAATCAGCAAAATCGTAACTCTAATACCACTAAATGTAACACCCTTTAACCCGTATCCATCGCGGGACTGGGTTACGGAGCATTACCGAAACTTTCAGAACATTTTTAAGGTAATTCACGTAAATTATAATTCATTAACTGAGATTATTCATATCGTCCCTTAAATGGACCCTCAAGGCCTAATATGGGCATTAGAATCAAGTTAGGACTTAATCAGAAACCCTAAGAATTTTTTTCGCGAAATTTCAAAAATTTTCCAAGGTACAAGGATCACATGCCCGTGTGGTCTAAGGGACATGCCCGTGCAGCAGGCCGTGTTCGACCCCATGTAACTCTCTGACTTGTGCACACGGCCATGCCATACGCCCGTGTGCTAGGCTGTGTGGTTAATTAATTTCTTTCGAAATTAGGTGTAGGTTTCACACGGCCAAGACACAAGCCTGCGTTCTAGGCCGTGTAGCACACATGGCTGAGACATATGCCCGTGTCTTTGCCCGTGTGCTCAATTCTGAGCATTCTGTTTCTCAAATTTAAGGTGCAGGGGACACACAGCCTAACCACACACCTATGTACTAGGCCGTGTGTCACACACGTTCTAGACATGCACCCGTGTGTCTACCCGTGTGGACAAAATGAAGCCATTTCTAGCTTCATTTCTCACCCAAAATCACATCAATAACCTGCACTTAAACTCACATACAAATACCACCCATTTCAAACATTCAAATTAAGCAAACTTTATCATTCAACATGACATATCATTACATGCATACATGTTCATAATCTTACCTAGGTATATTCCATATGTTAGGCAAAATTTGAGCAACCATTTAACATGTATGTAGCTACGATAGTATGACATTACAAGTATTTCAAAATCAACCATTACTAGCCATTCTAATGGCTAGATTACAAACCACATATTTAAGCCATCTATGCCCAAGTTAGCCTATACATGCCATTATACTAAAATGATTTTACTATATATACCAAAAAATAACCTAGTGGATAGTGTGATAATGCTCCAATGATCTCCAACCTTCGCGAGCTTCCGAGCACTATAAAACAGGGAAAAATAAAACAGAGCAAGCATTACATGCTTAGTAAATTCGTATAATGAAAACTAAACTTACCAATCCCGTTTATTAAATTTAAGCATACAATATCATGTTTTCCATCCATTTGGAAAAATTGCCTAAACACATGCATTCAATCAAACATGTTAGTCGTAAAATTTTCATATACATCAAGTAAACATGGATGAGCTCATCATGCAATATTCTTTCAAGACATTATCTTTTCATCTCATAATTCTCTCATCATGCCAAGAGTTTTGTCTGTTGAATCTTTGAAATTCCGATGGATACTCAAGTAGTACACTCGAGGTGTATGATTCAATAACCCGTCAATTCTTATTCAAGAGTACCCATAGGGCACTTAATCATGGACCACATTCTCAAGCCACATATCATATTACAGGATTACCAGTCCAGGCTAAATCCATTGTGTAATGTATGCTCAAAAGAGCTTAATTAGGATTACCAGTCCAAGCTAAACCCTAATTGTAACATATGCTTGAGAGAGATTATATAAGGATTACCCATCCGAGCTAAATCCTTTCTATAATGAGATCAATAGGATTACTCGTCTGAGCTAAATCCCGTTAGCAACAAATGTAGGACCTCATTCATTTCAGGAAAGCACATTTATCCATTGAAATTTAATATTCAAACGAGACTTTACCCTTTTTCCAACATTTCCGAACATGTAATCATTTCACACATTTATAATATTCACATAAATATAATTCATATTGCATACAATCATAACATTCAAGTTAACATATTTACATGCTCGATTAAGTTACACGAACTTACCTCGACACTGGTTCGCGTATAAAATCTACTAATCCGAAACCTTTTCTTTTCCTCGATTTAACCTCGAATTTGTGTTGTTCTGATCTATATAAATAACTTTAATCATCAATTTCACACATTCCATATTCATTAGGACTCAATTTACACCCTTGGCAAAATTACCATTTTCCCCTAACTTTTCCATAAATTTCAATTTTGTCCCTAAGCTTGAAAAATGAAATTTATGCAATTTACTCCCTATTTCGAGCCTAACAGAAATTTCAACATAAAATTTACAGCACATATTTTCTATAAATTTCAAAATTTTTCATCAATTTTCACAACTTTAATTTTTAGTCCGTAAATCATGTTTTCATCAAAAATCACTTTGTAAAAGTTGTTTATCTATCAACAACCTTTCATTTTCTACGATAAATTTCAAATTTTCGACATATACATCCATGACCTAATTTCTATACTTTGATAACTCTTCAAATTGATCCCCCAAATAAATAGATTAAGCTATCTTGGTTTCAAAAATATCAAAATTACTAAAAACGGGACAAGGAAACTTATCCAATTAAGCCATAAAAGTTTTTTCAATCTCTCCTAGGGTTTCCATGTATTTTTTGGGAAGAAGATGAGAAAATAAGATGATATTTTCTTTATCATCTTTTAACTAATTAAATTATTTCAAATTCGAATTTAGCCCTTCCCCTTTTTCTAAATTTACATGAATGAGTCACCAAAATATCTACATACTTTTCTTTAATGGTCTAATTACCATATAAGGACCTCAAGTTTTTAATTCCATAGCTATATAATCCTTCTAGCTACTAGAATTCAACTTTTGCATTTTATGCGATTTAGTCCTTTCCTTAATTAAGCACGTAATCGATAAAATTTTCTTATCGAGATTTTCACATAACATTCCTAACATATTACGGACCATGTAATAAAATAAAAATAAATTTTATTTTCGGATCAGATTTGTGGTCCCGAAACCACTATTCTAATTTTCACTGAAAAGTGGGCTATTACAACTCTCCCCCTTAAGGATTTTCGTCCTCGAAAATCTTACCAGTAAAAGGACTCGGGTATTATTTCCTCATAGTATCCTCTGGTTCCCAGGTAGTCTCTTTTATACCGTGTCGTTGCCAAAGGACTTTTACTAATGCTACCTTTTTATTTCTTAACTCTTTTGTTTCTCGAGCTAAGACTTTGATTGGTTCTTCACTATATGTCATATCAGGCTGAATCTCTACCTCTATCGGAGAAATGACATGTGAAGGATCGGATCAATACCGCCGTAGCATAGACACATGAAAAATATTATGAATCTGATCAAGTTCTGGTGGTAAAGCTAACCGATATGCAACCAGTCCGATTCTTTCTATAATCTCATATGGTCCAATGAACCGTGGACTCAGTTTTCCTTTACGACCAAATCGTAGAACTTTCTTCCAAGGCTATACTTTCAAGTATACCTTGTCATCGACTTGGATTTCTTCCAAGGTGATACTTTCAAGTATACCTTGTCACCGACTTGGAATTCTATCTCTTTTCGTTTAAGATCAGCATAGGACTTTTGACGATCAGAGGCTGCTTTCAAACTATCTCGAATTATTTCACTTTTTCCTCGTAAATTTTTCTCATTGATTTCTGTTCAATACAATGGAGTTCTACATTTGCGACCATTCAAAGCTTCATACAGTGTCATTTTGATACTAGACTGATAACTATTATTGAATGCAAATTCAACTAAAGGCCAATACTTTTCCCAGTTACTTTTAAACTCAAATATACAACACCGAAGCATATCTTCCAAGATCTATATTACACGTTTAGATTGACCATCTGTCTATGGATGAAATGCAGTGCTAAAGTGTAACTGAGTACCCAGAGCTTCTTGCAATTTGCTCCAAAATTGATAGGTAAACCGAGGGTCTCTATTTGAAATAATGAAGACAGGCACTCCATGCAATCTAACAATCTCAAAGACATATAATTCAGCCAATCTGTCCAAATAATAATCCATAAGAACTGGAATAAAGTGTGCAGACTTTGTCAATCGATTGATAATCAACCAAATGACATCTTTCTTCTTTGGAGACAGGGGTAATCCCGTTACAAAGTCCATGGTAATTCTTTCCCATTTCCATTTTGGTATCATAACTGGCTGTAATAGTTCAGAAGGCAACTGATGTTCAACTTTTACTTGCTGACATATCAAACATTTAGATACAAACTCAAAAATATCTCGTTTCATTCCCTGCTACCAGTACATCTTTTTTAGATCATTATGCATTTTATTACTACTAGTATGAATGGACAGGTTACCATTATGAGCTTCATTCAAAATCTTTTGCACTAGTTCTGAACTTTTCGGTGCATATACTCTGTCTCTGAATAACAGACAATCATTAGTCCCAGTCTAAAATTCTGAGTCAAGGGTTGACTCACTTTGTATCCATTTTGCTTGCAACTTACTATCATTTTTATGAGCTTCACAAATTTGCTGGAAAAACATTGGTCTCGCTTTTAACTTAGCTATAATTGAACCATCATCAGATAATGACAATCGCTTATTTATAACTCGCAAGGAAAATAGGGATTTTTTGCTTAGAGTATCAGCAACCACATTGTCTTTTCCCGGATGATAATCAATAACCAGATCATAATCTTTCAATAACTCAAGCCACCTGTGCTGTCTCAAATTCAAATCTTTCTGTGACATCAAGTACTTCAAACTTTTATGATCAGTGAATATGTGACATTTTTCACCAAATAGGTAATGCTACCAAATTTTCAATGCAAACACTATGGCTGACAATTCAAGATCATGTGTCGGGTAGTTTCTTTCATGTGGTTTTAGCTATCTTAAAGCATAGGCTACTAATTTACCATCTTGCATCAAAACACAACCTAAACCATTCAACGATGCATCACTGTAAACTATAAATCCTTACTCGATTATGGCTGAACTAACACTAGAGCTTCTGTCAATAAAGCTTTTAATCTATTAAAACTCTGCTGGCATTTATCAATCCATTGAAATTTCACATCTTTTTGCAATAGACGGGTCATTGAAGAAGCTATCATTGAAAAACCTTTTACAAACCTCCGATAATAACCAGCTAGTCCTAGAAAACTTTGGACTTCAGACACATTCTTCGGTGGCTTCTAGTTAACAATAACTGAAATTTTATTTGGGTCCACCCTGACACCTTCAGTAGATACTCTAACCCAAGGAAACTAACTTCCCGTAGCCAAAATTCACATTTACTAAATTTGGCATTCAATTGTTTCTCTAGCAAAGTTTGCAACACTATTCTCAAAAGCTCTGCTTGTTCATTTTCATCTCAAGAGTAAACCAAAATATCATCTATAAATACCACAACAAACTTGTCTAAATATGAGCTAAAAGTTCTATTCATCAGATCCATAAACACTGCAAGTGCATTTGTCAAACCGAATGGCATCACAAGAAACTCATAGTGTCCATACCTAGTTCTAAAAGTTGTCTTTGGCACATCTAAATCTTTTACCTGTAGTTGATAGTAACCAGAACGAAGATCAATCTTTGAAAATAAAGTAGCACATCTTAACTAGTCAAACAAGTCATGAATACGAGGCAATGGATACTTGTTCTTTATTGTTACTTTGTGAGCTATCTATAATCAATGCACAACCTCAAATATCTATCTTTCTTTACAAACAAAACCGACGCACCCCAAGGTGAGAAACTAGGTTGAGCAACACCTTTGTCAATCAATTCTTGCAACTGTACTTTCAGCTTTTTCAATTCAGTATGAGCCATTCGGTAAGGTGCTATGGATATCGGTGTTGTACTCGAAATAAGATCTATAGAGAATTCCACTTCTCTATCTAGTGGTAAACCAGGTAATTCTTTTTGGAATACATCAGGAAATTCATATACAACCGGCACTGACTAAATCTTTGACTCAGATACTTTAGTATCCAACACTTATACAAGATAAGCATCATAACCCTTTCTGACATATTTTTGTGCTGATATTCTTGAAATCACATTAGGCATTTCAATACAATATATTTCTGTTTACAATTCACCACAGCATCATATTGGGTTAACCAATCCATTTCCAAAATCACATTAAATTCATCAGATGGTAATAACATCAAGTCAGCTGAAAAACAATAACCTTTTACCATCAACAGACAGTTCTTATAGACTTTATCCACCAAAACACACTGGCCCAGGGGGTTTGAAACTTTAACTACAAATTCACTGAATTCAATATGTAAATTTTTAACAGACACTAAGTTTGTGCATATGTATGAATGTGTGGAACTAGGATCAATCAATGCAGTAATATCAGTATCAAGTAGAGAAAATGTACCAGTAATAACATCTGGTGCAGAAGCATCTTCTCTACACAAATAGCATATGTTATTGCACATGCTTGTGCCCCAGATTTAACTGTTGTATCCCTGGTAGTGCCTCGACTATGACTAACATTTTCGGGGTGACGAGGTGGTCTACCTCTCGAAACAGGATTACTCAGCTTTAGAGTTGGTTCAATTTCTTTTTCAACTCTTTCTGGACAATCTCTGAGAAAATGGTCAAATGAACCATATTGGTAACAAGCTCCACTTCTCAAGTGACATTCCCTAAAATGAAATTTGTTGCAATGCTTAAACTTTGGTTTGAGATTACCGACACTACCCATACAAGTTACAGATGGCGATGAAGATCTCGGGTTAGAGCACTGAGACCTCGCTCTTTTCTAGAATACCCCGTAGAGGTAGTAAAATGACCATAATACTTTTTTTATTTTCTTAGAATCAGATGATTGTGATTTACTCATAATCCTTTTTTTAGAAACCCAAGCCTCTCTTTTAGCTTGTTTCTTTTCTGTACTCAATCCCTCAGCTTTGTATGCTCGACCGGCTAACACCATAAATTCCCTTATTTCGAGAATTCCAATTAATAACTTGATATCTTCATTTAAACCCTCTTCAAAGTGTTTACACATCTCAGCCTTTGTTAGAACCCATTCTCTGACATATTTGCTCAACTGAACAAATTCTCGTTCATACTCAGATACAGTCATGTCTCCTGGCTTGAGTTCTAAAAATTCTTTCTTTTTCTGATCCATAAATGTCTGACTAACATATCTCTAATTAACATATTTATTCTTGGAAGAATTCCCATGTAACATTCTCTCTCGATACAACTGAAGTTATGGTATTCCACCAATGATAAGCTATATCTTTCAGTAGAGATACCGTACATTTCAAACATTTAGTAGGTGTACAAGATAATTCATCAAAAACCCGGATGGTATTTTCCAACCAAAATTCAATCTTTTCTGGATCATCATTTTTGGTAGCTCTAAATTCTTTTGCCCCACTTACGGATTTTATCTACCGAAGGCTTACCTGTTCTAGCGGGTTCAGCACCCTGTGGTACCTGAGGAACCGGTTGAGAAGTAGTTGAGGGAGGTCGTTGTACAGCGGGGTTTGTTCTTAAATACTCAGTAAGTCATTCATTCATCAATTGAAAGAAGGTCTATTTTGCCTTCTCACTTCGGCCCTCAGATACGAGCCTTTCACTACTAGATACATATGCAACTCTTTGAACTGAAGCTGAAGCATTGCTCCCAACTTCCTCGGATTCAGCTCTAGCTTGGTTGGATGACATTACTATATTAAAAACACATTTAAAATTATCAGAGACATCACACTATCGTAAATTATATAATGGAATGTATAGCTAAACTCATGTTTGCTACGTTAAATTCGAGAATCGGCTAAACCGTAACTCTGATACTACAAAATGTAACACCTCTTAACCCTTATCCGTTGCCAAAATTGGGTTTTGGAGCACTACTAGAAATTTTAGAACATTTTCAAATAATTCATATAAATTACTATTCATTAATCGAGATTATTCATATCGTTCCTTAAATGGACCCTCGAGGCCTAATACAGGTATTAAAATCATGTCAGAACTTAATCGAAAACCTTAAAAATTATTTTTCCAAAATTTTAAAAATTTTCCAAGGTGCAAGGCTCACACACCCGTGTGGTCCAAGGGACATGCCCGTCATACAGGCCGTGTTCGACCTCGTGTAACTCTCTAAATTGTGCACACGGCCATGCCACACGCCTGTGTGCTAGGCCATGTGGTTAATAAAATTCTTTCGAAATTAGGTGTAGGTTTCACACGGCCAAGACACATGCTTGTGTTCTAGGCCGTGTAGCACATACAGCTGAGACACATGCCTGTGTCTCTGCCCGTGTACTCAATTCTAAGCATTTTTTTCTCAAATTTAAGGTGCAGGGAGCACACGGCCTATCCACACGCCTATGTACCAGGCTGTGTGTCACACATGGTCTAGACACACGCCCAAGTGTCTGCCCGTGTGGACAAAATGAAACCATTTCTAGCTTCATTTCTCACCCAAAATCACACCAATGACCTGCATTTAAACTCACATACAAATACCAAACATTTCAAACATTCAATTTAAGCAAACTCTATCATTTAACATGACATATCATTACATGCATACATGTTCATAATCTTACCTTGGTATATTCCATATGTTAGGCATAATTTGAGCAACCATTTAACATGTATGTAGCTACCATAGTATGACATTACAAGTATTTCAAAATCAACCAGTACCAGCCATTCTAATGGCTAGATTACAAACTACATATTTAAGCCATCTATGGCCAAGTTAGCCTATACATGCCATTATACTAAAATGATTTGACTATATATACCCAAAATAACCTAGTGGATAGCGTGATGATACTCCAATGATCTCCAACCTTCGCGAGCTTCTGAGCAATATAAAATAGGGGAAAAATAAAATAGAGCAAGCATTACATGCTTAGTAAGTTCGTATAACGAAAACTAAACTTACTAATCCCATTTATTAAATCTAAGCATACAATATCATGTTTTCCATCCATTTGGAAAAATTGCCTAAACACATGCATTCAATCAAACATGTTAGTCGTAAAATTTTCATATACACCAAGTAAACATGGATGAGCTCACCATGCAATATTCTTTCAAGACATTATCCTTTCATCTCATAATTCTCTCATCATGCCAAGAGTTTTTTCTATTGAATCATTGAAATTCCGATGAATTCTCAAGTAGTACACTCGAGGTGAATGATTCAATTACCCGTCAATTCTTATTCAAGCGTACCCATAGGGTACTTAATCATGGATCACAATCTCGAGCTGCATATCATATTAAAGGATTACCAGTCCAGGCTAAATCCATTATGTAACGTATGCTCAAAAGAGCTCAATTAGGATTACCAGTCTAGGCTAAACCCTAATTGTAACATATACTCGAGAGAGATTATAGCAGGATTACCCGTCCGGGCTAAATCCTTTCTTTAATATGATCAATAGGATTACTCATCTGAGCTAAATCCAGTCAACAACAAATCCAGGACCTCATTCATTTCGGGAAAGCTCATTTATCCATCGAAATTCAATATTCAAACGAGACTTTACCCTTTTTCCAACATTTTTGAACATGTAATCATTTCACACATTTATAACATTCACATAAATATAATTCATATTGCATACAATCATAACATTCAAGTTGTAAAATCTCAAATTTGGGTCTAGTCGGAACAGTGGTTTCAAGACCACTAATCTGAAATAGAAATAATTTTTTTATGATTATTTGTTGGTCCATGACATGATTGCACGCTTGTGTGAAATTTTAATGAAGAAATTCTATGCCTAAGATGTCTAATTTGACTTTTGGGACTAAATTGAATAAGTTGCAAAACTTGTGTTCTAGAAGTTTTAAGCATGAATTTGCATTGGATTATCAATTAGAGATCCTTAAATAGCAATTAGACCAAGTTCTAAAAATTTGGACAAAAATGGGCATGAATAGGAAAAATTTGAATGAAAGGCCTTAAGGGTATTTTTGTCATTTGGGAAATAAAAGAATAAAAAGGGAAAATAAAGTGAAAATCTTGTCCATCTTCTTCAAACCATAGCCAAATTTTACATGGGTTCCATAGCTAGGGTTTTCAACTTTTCAAGCTTGATTGTAAGTGCTCCCTAGCCCCTTTTTTATGTTATTTGCATTTTTGAAGTCCTTGAAGCATGATCTATCCATTTCTACCATTATTTTGAGCTAGGTTTCATGCATGAAAATTGAACCATGTGCAACATGGTTGTATTTTGATGTTTAATGGAGGAATATGAATGTTTGATGTGTGATAAACATCTTTCGCTAAGTGATTTTTAGTAAAAACACCTAAAAAGGACTTGTTTGTAAAAGGAGTAAAAATGAGTAGTAGAAATATGGAATAAAGGAAAATATGGGATGATATGAGATGGAATATGAATCAGCTAGGCTTGGATAACCAAGAAATTGCATACATTTCATTTTACGAGCCTAGAGAATAAAGTGTAAATAAGTGAAAAGTTAGGAGTAAAATGGTAATTTTACCAAAGTATGTGTTATGAGTTGATATGAGTAATGTGTCTATTGAACGAGTTAAATTTGGCATTATAAATCAAGAATAACATGATTTAGGTCTTGATCGAGGGAAAAACAAAGTTTACGAGAATTAAGCTTGATTCTATCATTTTGTATCCAGGTAAGTTCATTTACAAGTTATGCAACATGTACCATACTTTAAATGCTTTAATATTGCATGTATGATAAGTATATATATATCACTAATGTGATATTCTACCATGTGTTAATGCTTAAATTTTATTATGAAATATACTTGATTACTCCATGAGTATGTGATGGTACTATGAGTATTGAAATTGGTGTGACAAGCAACTTCAACAGACATGTGGTATCGAAGAATCCCATTTGAACCTTAGGAATAGTTTAGGATACCAGTGACATGTCATTAGGAATTATGTAATCTGAACTCACTGAGTTGTGTCTGAGTTCATGATATATGTGACATTCGAACTCATTGAGTTGTGTCTGAGTTCGTGATATGTATGACACATGTTTTGGTGTTCGGGTACTATTTTTGTATATGTTATGAATGGTGAGGTAGTTTGGCATGTGTTGCGGATACCTAACGACCTGTATGAACAGTCCCATGAGTAGCTTGTAAGCAAGCAACATGTGATCTGAGATATGAAGTAGCATTGGCTACATATGAGGCACTTTGGTGCATCTGATGTATCCGATAGTATTCCGAATATTCAATGGGTAGCTCAAGAGAAGTCCAATGAGTAATCTTAACGATGGCATCAAACATGAAAGTAAGTTATTATGTGCAAGTGGGGACAGGTATGTACATCGAACTCATGTGAATGACATGAAATACGACGAGCTCGTGGTAAGACCATGTGTACATATATATATATATATACATGAAGAATAAGTTATGAGGTTTGATAAAATACAAGATTGTGTTTGTTATGTTAAATGCATGATTAATTTTTGTTTAAGTTGCATTTTATTTGTATGTGAACTTACTAAGCTTCATGCTTACCCCTTTTACTTTCCATCTCTTATTGTTTCGCCAAGCTAGCTAAGGAATTAGAGGACGTCGGACACACAATCACGCTATCAATTGAACATTTAGGTATAGTTAGTTTTATCATTTTGAGTATGGCATGTATAGGGACTTGGTCTTTTTGTTATGTGTCATATTGATTAGCCAAAAGTGTTGGCTCAAGACGTTATTGTGATTATTTTGTATATGGCCATGAGAGTTGGCTCATATTGATTAGTTTGGGTTGTAACCCTATTGATCGATACATGCATGCAAATGTGTTTATGCTTTAATATCGTTATGGTTGATTGTGGTTGATGAGTGTGATGGATAGCATGTATGTTTAGTGAATGAGACATGATTAATGTGTATGTAATAAATGTGGTGCAAAGGTATAACTTGAAAATAGGTTTACAAAGATGTTAGAAAAATATGAAATTGGTACAGAATGCCCTATGAAAGCATGGTAGTTGAGTAGGTGAAATGTTGTCATTATCAAGTTATAATTTAACCATGATTGTGAATGTTTGAGTATGTAAGTGTGCCATGTTGCATGCCATGAAATGAGTATAAGTATGTGAGTGTTTGAGGGTGGCAAATGGCTTAGAAAATAGCCTAAAAATTGTCCACACGATTAGGCACACGGGCATGTGTCTTAACTGTGTGTGACACATGGTCTGCCCCATGGGCGTGTGATCCGGCTGTGTGTCTCTTGCACCCTAATTATGAAAAACAAAATGCACAGTAGTAAACACACGGGTAGAGACACGGACGTGTCTCAGCCGTGTGAAAGACACGGCCTTAGGGCATGGGCGTGTGCCCAGGCCATGTGAAGTCTGCACTTAATTTTTTGGAATTTAATTCGCCACACAGTCTAAACATACAGGCATGTGACTTGGCCGTGTGACCTTATTTGTTGATGACATCATAGTCAGAGAGTTATACGGGTTGAGGACACGGGCGTATGTGACCACACGACCTATCCACAAGGACGTTTGACTCTCCAAAATAGGAAAAATTTTCTAAGTTATCCCGAGGTCTTAAAAGTTTTTGGATTAGTCCCGAACCACTTTCAATGTATGTTTTGGGCCTTGTAGGCCCTTACAAGGGACAATTTGCATGTGATTGAAAAGTTTTTAATTTGGTTGAAATATTATGACTCGATTTTGTATGGATGCTCAAGTTTAAGTCTGGTAATGCCTCGAACCCTGTCTCGACGTCAGACACAGGTAAGGGGTGTTACATTTAGCGGTATCAGAGCTACAGTTTAGTCAGTTCTCAGACTAACGTAGCATGTGTACGAGTCTAGCTATACATGCCATACATATATTATGATAGTGTGACGACTCTTGATGATTTACAAATGTGTTTTTATATAGTAAATGGGTCCCGATAGAGCAATGGCGGATGATGTTGAAAGTAATGCACCTGCTCCCGCTAAAGGATTAGTGTCATCTGATAGTAGATCCACGACTGCTAGTAGAGGAGAAGGAGGCAAAGAAGCCTTTCTCCACATGATGGATGCCTGGTATACGGAGTTCGTTCGAATGAACCCGAACGCACAACCTCTTCCACCCCCTCCAAATCCCCAACCCGTACCTCAAGTGCCTCAAGGTATGGAGTTTATGAGATTTCATAGAACCCTAGTTGATAAAATTTAGAAGCAAAGAGCCGAGGAATTTAGGGCCAGTGCCGATGATGATCCTAAAAGGGTAAAATTTTGGCTCGAGAACTCCATTCGGGTATTCGACGAGCTATCTTGCACACCCGAGGAATGTTTGAAGTGTGCCATTTCATTGTTGAGAGATGCGGCATACCAGTGGTGGAAGACGCTAATTTTGGTGGTACCGAAAGAAAGGATCATATGGGAATTCTTTCAAGAAGAGTTCCGAAAGAAATATATCAGTGAGCGATTCATTGATCAGAAGTGTAAGGAATTTCTCAATTTGAAACAAGGCCACATGTCAGTTACTGAGTATGAAAAAGAGTTTGTCAGACTCAGCAAATATGCTAAGAGTGTGTATCCTTTGAGGCTAAAATGTGTAGAAGGTTTGAAGATGGACTTAATGAAGACGTAAGAGTGTTAGTGGGTATTCTTGAGCTGAAGGAATTTGTTGTGCTCGTTGATTGGGCCTGTAAAGCTGAGGAGCTGACCAATGAAAAGAGAAGAGCCAAAGCTGAAGTTAGAGATATAAGGAAGAGACTGATGAGCAAGTCACTTCCATCTCAGTCTAAGAAATTCAGAGATATGTATTCTCGTTCTCATGTGTCAGCTGGGCATTCATACAGAAACTATAAGAAGCAAAATTCAGGTTTTAGATCTCAGGCCACCTCTGTGGCTAGTATGGGTAATGATAGAGCTCCCAAACTCGAGTGCCAAAAATGTGGTAGAGGTCATTTTGGTAAGTATAGGGTGAGAGATAGAGCTTGTTTCTGATGTGGTTCTCTAGACCATTATATCAAGGACTGTCTTGAGATGGCCAAGAAAGAAAAAATTCAGAGTACAAGGCTGGGTAGTCTATCTACAAAGGGAAGACCTTCAAGAAACACCGATAAATGGGTTAGTAGTAAGAATGTAACAAGAGATACAGTGGTGAGATCCGAGGCTAGAGCTCCGACTAGGGCCTATGCTATACGTGCGCGCGAGGATGCATCTTCTCCCGACGTGATTACGAGTACTATTTCTCTCTATGAGACACTTGTTATTGCCTTGATTGATCTTAGTTCTACTCATTCATATGTGTGCTTCAAATTGGTATCTAGCATGAATATGCCTGTTGAGTCTACGGAATTTATGATTAAAGTGCCAAACCCATTAGGCAAGCATGTATTAGTTGATATGGTATGTAAGAAACGTCCTTTGATGATTAGAGATCATTGTTTTTCGACTGACTTGATGTTATTGCCGTTCGATGAATTTGATGTTATATTGGGCATGGATTGGTTGACATTTTATGATGCTATAGTGAATTGTAGACAAAAAGTTATTCAATTGAAATATGAAAATGGTGAAATTCTCCAGGTTGAATCAGATGAGTCTGATAGGTTGCCAATCGTTATTTCTTCGATGTCCATTCAGAAATGTATGAAAAAAGAAGGTGAAGCTCATTTGGCTTATGTGTTGAATATGAAAGAGTCAGAATCAAAGATTGAATCAGTGCCTATTGTATGTGAGTATCGAGATGTGTTCCTGGAAGAGCTACCTAGATTACCTCCTGTTAAGGAAGTTGAGTTTGGAATTGAGTTGGTCCCTGGCACAACAGCTATCTCGATTGCTCCATATAGAATGACCCTGATGGAATTGAAAGAACAGAAGTCACAGTTGCAAGAATTGACTGACAAGGGTTTTATGAGACCGAGCTTTTCACCGTGGGGTGCTCCAGTATTATTCGTGAAAAAGAAAGATGGATCCATGAGGTTATGTATAGATTACTGACAGCTCAATAAGGTAACAATTAAGAATAAGTATCCTTTACCAATGATTGATGATTTGTTTGATCAGTTGAAAGGAGTGACATGGTTTTCAAAGATAGCCTTGAGGTTTGGTTACTACTATTTGAGGGTGAAAGACTCGGATTGTCGAAAACTGCTTTTCAGACGAGGTATGGTCATTATGAATTTCTTGTCATGCCTTTTGGTTTAACAAATGCTCCTGTCGCATTTATGGACTTGATGAACCATATTTTTTGACTGTATTTGGACAAATTTGTTGTTGTTTTCATTGATGACATATTAATTTATTCTCGTGATGAATCTGAGCACGCCGAACGCTTGAGAACTATTTTGCAGACTTTGAGAGACAAGTAGTTGTATGCTAAGTTTAGTAAAAGCGAGTTTTGGCTTCAAGAAGTTGGATTTTTGGGACACATTGTTTCGGGTGATGGTATTAGAGTGGACCCAAGTAAGATCTCGACTATTGTTGAATGGAAGCCGCCAAGGAATGTAATAGAGGTTAGAAGCTTTCTAGACTTGGCTGGTTATTACAGACGATTTGTTAAAGGATTCTCCTTGATTGCAACTCTGATGACGAAGTTGTTATAGAAAGATGTTAAGTTCAAATGGACAGAAAAGTGCCAACAGAGTTGTGAGAAATTAAAAGCATTGTTGACTGAGGCTCCGGTTTTGGTACAACCTGAGTCAGGTAAAGAATTTGTGATTTATAGTGATGCTTCCTTGAATGTTTTGGGATGTGTACTTATGCAAGAGGGTAAAGTCGTAGCTTATGCTTCAAGACAGTTGAAGCCTCACAAGAAGGACTATCCAATACATTACTTAGAATTGGCCGCCATAGTGTTTGCTTTGAAGATTTGGTGACATTATTAATTTGGTGAGAAATGCCATGTTTATACCAATCAAAAAAGTCTTAAGTACTTGATGACTCTAAAGGATTTGAACTTGCGACAACGAAGATGGTTGGAACTGTTAAAAGATTATGTGCTTGTGATCGATTACCATCTAGGTAAGGTGAATGTGGTCGTCGATGCTTTGAGCAAGAAATCGTTGTTTACCTTGAGAGCTATGAATACATGGCTTATTTGGTCCAATGATGGTTCGATTCTAGCCAAGTTGAGAGCTAGACCAACTTTCCTTCAACAAATTTCTGATGCTCAGGAAGTTGATAAAGAGCTGCAAGCTAAGAGAATTCAATGTGACTCCAGTAGTGAACCGGAATTTTTGAGTGACTCTGATGGTTGTTTGAGGTTTTGTGGTAGGATCTATGTTTCGAAGGACATTGAGTTGATTTAGAGTATTTTACATGAGGTGCGCAACGGTTGTTTGTCAGTTCACCTGGGCATCACAAAAATGTATAATGACTTGAAGAAATTGTATTGGTGGAATGGTATGAAAATAAATATCTTAGAGTTTGTATTGAAATGCTTAGTTTGTTAGCAAGTAAAGCTGAACACCAAGTACCTTCAGGTTTATTTCAGCCTATCATGGTCCCCGAGTGGAAATGGGATCGGATAACTATGGATTTTGTGACAGGGTTGCCTTTAACCCCGAGGAAGAAAGTTGGCATATAGGTTATTGTTGACAGATTGACTAAATCGGCCCATTTTATTCCAGTACATATCAATTTTTCACTTGACAAGTTAGTAGAATTGTACATTGGTGAAATTGTTAGACTCCATGTAGTACCCATATTGATTGTATCGGATAGAGATCCGAGGTTTACAGCACGGTTTTGGAAAAAGTTACAAGAAACTTTGGGTACGAAACTGAATTTTAGCACTGCTTTTCATCCATAGACTGATGGTCAGTCTGAGCGAGTAATTCAGATCTTGGAAGACATGCTCTGATGCTGTGTATTAGAATTCCAAGGTAGTTTGGAAACGTACCTACCGCTAGTGGAGTTTTCCTTTAACAACAGTTATTAGTTAAGTTTGAAAATGGTGCCTTATGAGGCATTATACGGATGTAAGTGCCGAACACCTTTGTATTAGACAAAGCTAAGAGAAAATCATATTCACGGAGTTGATCTAGTCAAGGAAATCGAAGAGAAAGTGAAGGTGATTCATGATTGTTTGAAAGTCGCTTCGGAAGGACAAAAATCTTATGCAGATTCGAAACAGAAAGAAATCGAGAATCAAGTCGGTGATTAAGGTATTCTTGAAAGTGTCACCATGGAAAAAGGTTTTGAGATTTGGCAAGAAGGGCAAGTTGAGTCCTCGTTTATAGGGTCATATGAGATTTCTGAGAGAATAAGGCCGGTTGCCTATCGGTTGGCCTTACCATCAGGGTTGGAAAAGATTCACGATGTGTTTCATGTGTTTATGCTACACCGATATAGATCAGACCCTTTACATGTAATTTCACAGGCAGTGGTTGAGATTAAACCGGATATGACTTATAGTGAGGAACCGGTTAAGATTTTGGCTCAAGAAGTCAAATAGTTGAGAAACAAAAGCACTGCCTTGGTGAAAGTGCTATACACTGCCTTGGTGAAAGTGCTATGGCAAAGACATGGGGTTGAAGTGGCTACTTGGAAGCCCGAGGTGGCCCTGAGGAAACAAAACCCAAACCTTTTCATCAGTAAGATTTTCGGGGACGAAAATCCCTAAAGAAGGGAGAGTTGTAACATCCCGAATTAGGGTCTAGTTGAAATAGCAGTTTCGAGACCACAAATTCGAAATAAAAATAATTTTTTATAATTATTTGATGGTCCATGATCTGATTGTATGCTTGTGTGAAATTTCCATGAAGAAATTCTATGCTTAAGATGTCCAATTTGACTTTAGGGACTAAATTGAATAAGTTGCAAAACTTGTGTTCTAGAAGCTTTAAGCATGAAATTTCATTGGATTATCAATTAGAGGTCCTTAAATAGCAATTACACCAATTTTTAAAAATTTGGACAAAAATGGGCATGAATAGGAAAATTTTGAAAGAAATGCCCTAAGGGCATTTTTGTCATTTGGTAAATAAAAGAATAAAAAGGAAAAATTAAGTGAAAATCTTGTCCATCTTCTTCAAGCCATAGCCGAATTTTACAAGGGCTCCATAACAAGGGTTTTCAACTTTTGAAGCTTGATTGTAAGTGCTCCCTAGCCTTGTTTTTTATGTTCTTTACATTTTTGAAGTTCTTGAAGTATGATCTATCCATTTCTACCATTATTTTGAGCTAAGGTTCATGCATAAAATTTAACCCATGTGTAACATGGTTGTATTTTGATGTTTAATGGAGGAATATGAATGTTTGATGTGTGATAAACATCTTTCACTAAGTGATTTTTAGTGAAAACACCTAAAAAGGACTTGTTTCTAAAAAGAGTAAAAATGAGTAGTAGAAATGTGGAATAAAGGAAAATATGGGCTGATATGAGATGGAATATGAATCGGCTAGGCTTGGATAACTAAGAAATTGCATGCATTTCATTTTACGAGCCTAGGAACTAAAGTGTAAATAAGTGAAAAGTTAGGGGTAAAAAGGTAATTTTACCAAAGTATGTGTTATGAGTCGATATGGGTAATGTGTGTATTGAACGAGTTAAATTTGGCATTATAGATCAAGAAAAACGTTATTCGGGTCTTGATCGAGGGAAAAATAAAGTTTAGTAGAATTAAGCTCGATTCTATCATTTTGTACCGAGGTAAGATCTTTTGCAAATTTTGCAGCATGTACCATACTTTAAATGCTTTAATATTGCATGTATGGTAAGTATATATATATCATTAATGTGATATTGTACCATGTGTTAATGCTTAAATTTTATTATGAAATATACTTGATTACTCCATAAGTATGTGATGGTACTATGAGTATTGAAATTGACGTGACGAGCAACTTCAACAGAAATATGGTATCGAAAAATCTCGTTTGAACCTTAGGAATATTTTAGGATACCAGTGACATGTCACTAGGAATTATGTAGTCTGAATTCATTGAGTTGTGTCTGAGTTCGTGATATGTATGACACATGTTTTGGTGTCTGGGTACTGGTTTCGTATATACTATGAATGGCGAGGTAGTCCGGCATGTATTGCAGATACCTGACGGCCTGTATGAACTGTCTCGTGAGTAGCTCATAAGCGAGCAACATGTGATCTGAGATATGAAATAGCATTGGCTACTTATGAAGCACTTAGGTGCAAACTTTTGATGTATCTGATAGTATTTCGAGTGTTCAACGGATAGCTTAAGAGAAGTCAAATGAGTAATCTTAATGGTTGCATCAAACAAGAAAGTAAGTTATTGTTTGCAAGTGGGCATAGGTATGTACATCGAACTCGTGTGAATGACATGAAATACAACGAGCTCGTGGTAAGAACATGTGTATATATATACATGAAGAATAAGTTATGAGGTTTGATAAAATGCAAGATTGTGTTTGTTATGTTAAATGCATGATTAATGTTTGTTTAAGTTTTATTTTATTTATATGTGAACTTACTAAGCTTCATGCTTACCCCCTTTCCTTTCCATCTCTTATAGTTCCGCCAAGCTAGCTCGGGAATCAAAGAACGTCGGAGACACAATCACACTATCAATACAACAATTGGGTATAGCTAGTTTTATCATTTTGAGGATGGCATGTATAGGGACTTGGTTTTTTTGTTTGTGTCATATTGATTAGCCAAAAGTGTTGGCTCATGACGTTATTGTGATTATTTTGTATATGGCCATGAGAGGTGGCTCATATTGATTATTTTGGGTTGTAACCCTATTTATCGATGCATGCATGCAAATGTGTTTATGCTTTAATATGGTTATGGTTGATTGTAGTTGATGAGCGTGATGGATAGCATGTATGTTTGGTGAACGAGACAAAATTAATGTGTATGTAATAAATGTGGTGCAAAGGTATAACTTGAAAATAGGTTAACAAAGATGTTAGACAAATATGAAATTGGTACAGAATGCCATATGAAAGCATAGTAGTTGAGTAGGTGAAATATTGACAATATCAAGTTATAATTTAACCATGATTGTGAATGTTTGAGTAAGTAAGTGTGCCATGTTGCATGCCATGGAATGAGTAGAAGTATGTGAGTGTTTTTTAGGGTGGCAAATGACTTGGAAAATAGCCTAAAAATTGTCCACACGGTTAGACACATGGGCATGTGTCTTGGCCGTGTGTGACTCACGGTCTGCCCCCCATGGGCGTGTGATCCGGTCTGTGTGCCTTGCACCCTAATTATGCAAAACAGAATACCCAGTAGTAAACACACAGGTAGAGACACGGTATTGTGTCTCAGCCGTGTGAAGGACACGACCTTAGGGTAAGGGCATGTGCCCAGGCCGTGTGAAGTCTGCACTTTAATTCTCCACACGGTCTAAACACACGGGCGTGTGACTTGGCCGTGTGGCCTTATTTTTTGATGACATCATAGTCAGATAGTTACACGAGCTGAGAACACAGGCGTGTTCCGGGCCACACGAGCGTGTGTGACCACACAACCTACCAACATAGGCGTGTGACTCTCCAAAATAGGAAAAATTTTCTAAGTTATCCTGAGATCCTAAAAGTTCTCGGATTAGTCCCGAACCGCTTCTGATTTATGTTTTGGGCCTCGTAGGCCCTTTTAAGGGACAATTTGCACGTAATTGAAAAGTTTTTAATTTGGACGAAATATTATGACCCTATTTTGTAGGGATGCTCATGTTTAAGTTCGATAATGCCTCAAACCTTGTCTCGGCGTCAGACACGAGTAAGGGGTGTTAAACAAGTTAACATATTTGCATGCTTGATTAAGTTACACGAACTTACCTCGACACTGGTTCACGTATAAAATCTAGTAATCTGAAACCTTTTCTTTTCCTCGATTTAATCTTGAATTTGTGTTGTTCGGATCTATATAAATAACTTTAACCATCAATTTCACACATTTCATATTCATTAGGACTCAATTTACATCCTAGGAAAAATTACCATTTTGCCCCTAACTTTTTCATAAATTTCAATTTTGTCCCTAGGCTCGGAAAATGAAATTTATGCAATTTACTCCCTATTCCAAGCCTAATCGAAATTTCACCATAAAATTTATAGCACATATTTTCTATAAATTTCATAATTTTTTTAATCAATTTTCACAACTTTACTTTTTTATTCCCTAAATCAAGTTTTCATTAAAAATCACTTTGTAAAAGTTATTTATCTATCAACAACCTTTCATTTTCTATCATAAATTTCAAATTTCCAGCATATACATCCATGACCTAATTTCCATACTTTGATAACTCTTCAAATTGATCCCCCAAATAGATAGGTTAAGTTATCCCGGTTTCAAAAATATCAAAATTACTAAAAATGAGATAACGAAATTTACCCAATTAAGCCATGAAAGTTTCTTATCTCTTTCCTAGGGTTTCTATGTACTTTTGGGGAAGAAGATGAGAAAGTAAGATGATATTTTCTTTTTCATCTTTTAATTAATTAAATTATTTGAAATTCGAATTTAGTCCTTCCCCTTTTCCTAAATTTCCATGGATGAGTCACCAAAATATCTACATACTTCTTTTTAATGGTCTAATTACCATATAAGGACCTCAAGTTTTGAATTCCATAGCTATTTAATCTTTCTAGTTACTGGAATTCAACTTTTGCATTTTATGCGATTTACCTAATTAAGCACATAATCGATAAAATTTTCTTATCGGGATTTTCACATAACATTCCTAACATATTACGGACCATGTAGTAAAATAAAAATAAATTTTATTTTCGGATCGGATTTGTTGTCCTGAAATCACTGTTCTGATTTTCACTGAAAAATGGGTTGTTACAATTCTCTCCCCTTAAGGATTTTCGTCTTTGAAAATCTTACCAGTAAAAAGATTCGGGTATTACTTCCTCATAGTATACCTTGTTACCAACTTGGAATTCTATCTCTTTTTGTTTAAGATCAGCATAGGACTTTTGACGATCAGAGGTTGCTTTCAAACTATCTCGAATTACTTTCACTTTTTCCTCAGTTTCACAGACTAAATCAACTCCATGTAAATTTTTCTCATTGAGTTCTGTCTAATACAATGGAGTTCTACATTTTCGACCATACAAAGCTTCATACGGTGTCATTTTGATACTAGACTAATAACTATTATTGTATTCAATTTCGACTAAAGGCCAATACTTTTCCCAGTTACCTTCAAACTCAAGTATACAACACCAAAGCATATCTTCCAAGATCTGTATTACACGTTCAGATTGACCATCTGTCTATGGATGAAATACAGTGCTAAAGTGTAACTGAGTACCAGAGCTTCGTGCAATTTGCTCCAGAATCGATAGGTAAACTGAGGGTCTCTATCTGAAATAATGGAGACAGGCACTCCATGCAATCTGACAATCTTAGAGACATATAATTCAGCCAGTCTGTCCAAAGAATAATCCATACGTACCGGAATAAAGTGTGAACACTTTGTCAACCGATCAACAATCACCCAAATGACATCTTTCTTCTTTGGAGATAGGGGTAATCCTGATACAAAGTCCATGGTAATTCTTTCCCATTTCCATTCTGGTATCGTAATTTGCTGTAATAGTTCAGAAGGAAACTGATGTTCAACTTTTACTTGCTGACATATCAAACATTTAGGTACAAACTTAGAAATATCTCGTTTCATTCCCGGCCACCAGTACATGTTTTTCAGATCATTATGCATTTTATTACTATTAGGATGAATAAACAGGTTACCATTATGAACTTTACTCAAAATCTTCTATACTAGTTCTGAACTTTATCGAGTTAACAGTCTCATTATTATCAGTTAATTTGCGATCTAGTTATTATCAGTTGCGGGTTAAAGACTCTGATGTGCCGAAAACTGCGTTTAGAACCAGGTATAGACATTATGAATTTCTGGTTATGTCATTTGGGTTAACTAACTCTCCTACAGTATTTATGGACTTGATGAATAGAATTCTCAGACCATATTTAGACAGATTTGTTGTTGTGTTCATTGATGATATATTAATATATTTTCGAGATGAATCTGAGCATGCTGAGCATTTGAGGATTGTGTTACAAACTTTGAGATATAAACAACTATTTTCTAAATTCAGCAAATGCAAGTTTTGGCTTTGAGAAGTTGGACTTTTGGGACACATTGTTTCTACGGAAGACATTAGAGTTGATCCAAGCAAAATTTTAGCAATTGTTGACTGGAAACCACAAAGAAACATTTCTAAGGTCAGAAGTTTCTTGTGGTTAGTGGGCTATTATCAAATATTTGTTAAAGATTTCTTAATGATAGCTACACTGATGACACAGTTATTGTAGAAAGATGTAAAGTTTGAGTGGTCTGAGAAATGTCAACAGAGTTTTAATCAGTTGAAAGTATTCTTAACCGAAGCACTAGTTTTGGTTCAGCCTAAGCCAGATAAAGAGTTTGTGATTTTCAGTGATGCGTCCTTGAATGGTTTAGGATGTGTTATAATGCAAGAAGGCAAAGTGATTGCGTATGCTTCTAGATAGTTAAAGACTCACAAGAAAAATTATCCGACACATGACTTGGAGTTGGCTGCGACCGTATTTGCATTGAAGATTTGGCGACACCATTTATTCGGTGAAAAATGCTATATTTTTACTGATAACAAGAGTTTGAAGTATTTAATGTCTCAAAAAGATTTGAATTTATGACAACGAAGATGGCTCAAATTGTTGAAAGAGTATGAGTTAGTAATTGATTATCACCCGAGAAAAGCAAATGTTATCGCTCATGTTTTGAGTAGAAAATATTTATTTGCTTTAAGAGCGGTGAATACACGGTTGACTTTGTCTAATGATGGCTCGATTTTAGCTGTGTTAAAAACTAAATTGGTGTTTCTTCAGCAAATCTGTAAAGCTCAGAAATATGATAATGAATTGAAAGCTAAACTAGTATAGTGTGAGTTAACTTCTGATTCAGAGTTTCAGATTAGAACAGTTGATTGTTTATTATTCTGAGGTAGAGTTTGTGTATCGAAAAATCTAGAGCTTGTACAAAAAAATTTACACGAAGCACACAGTGGCTGTTTATCTGTTCATTTGGGGAGTACTAAGATGTACAGTGATTTGAAACAGATGTACTGGTGTTTAGGCATGAAACGTGACATTTCTGAATTTGTGTCAAGATGCTTGATTTGTCAATGGGTTAAAGCCGAACATCAAGTACCTTTACGACTAATACAACCAATAATGATTCTTGAGTGGAAGTGGGATAGAGTTACGATGGATTTCGTATCGGGATTACCCCTATCTCTGAAAAAAAGATGTTATGTAACAACCTATTTTTCAGTGAAATTGGAACAGTGGTTTCGAGACCACAAATTCGACCCAAAAATATAATTTATTTTTATTTTATTATATGGTCCGTAATATGATAGATATGTCTTGTGAAAAATTTGATATGAAAGTTTAATCGATTAAGTATTTAATTACGAGAAGGACTAAATCGCATAAAATGCTAAAGTTGAATTCTAGTAGCTATAAGGATCAAATAGTTATGGAATTCAAATCTAGAGGTCCTTATATGGTAATTAGACCATTAAAGAAAAGTATGTAGATTCTTGGTGACTCATCCATGGAAAAATTAGAAAAGGTCAAGGACTAAATTGGAATTTGAAATAATTAAATTAATTAAAAGATGATAAAAGAAAATATCATCTTATTATTGTCATCTTCAACCTAAAATTTTATGGAAACCCTAGGAGAGAGAAGGGAAACTTTCAAGGCTTAATTGGGTAAGTTCTCTTGTCCTGTTTTTAGTAATTTTGGTATTTTTGAAATCGAGATAACTTAATCTTTCTATTTGAGGGATTAATTTGAAAAGTTATCAAGGTATGAAAATGGGTCATGGATGTATTATGCTAGAAATTAGAAATTCATTGTAGAAAATGAAAGATTATTGATAGATAAACAACTTTTACAAAGTGATTTTTGATGAAAACATGATTTAGGGACTAAAATGAAAAGTTGTAAAATTTGAAGAAAAATTCTAAAATTTTATGAATACATGTGCTGGAAAATTTGTAATGAGGCTTTGGTTAGGCTTGGAATAGGGAGTAATTTGCACAAGTTTCAATTTTTGGGCCTTGGGACAAAATTAAAATTTATGGAAAAGTTAGGGGCAAAATGGTAATTTTGCCTAGGATGTAAATTGAGTCCATTTAAATATTAAATGTGTGAAATCGATAGTTAAATTCATTTATATAGATCTGGACAACACTAATTCAAGGTTAGATCGAGGAAAAGAAAAGATTTCAGATTAGTAGACTTTTATGCGAACAAGTGTCGAGGTAAATTCGTGTAACTTAATCCGACGTGTAAATATGTTTAATTGAATGTTGTGTTGTATGAAATGTGACTTATATTTATGTACATTGCTTGAATACTAAAATGAGAAATTTAATACATGCTTGAAATGATGATAAAGGGTTAAGTCCAGATTGAATGTTGAACTCCGATGATTATATGCACTTTCCTAAATCTAATAAGGTCCTACATTAGTTGGGGACGAGATTTAGCTCAGACGAGTAATCCCATTGACCTTGTTATAGAAAGGATTTAGCTCAGACATGTAATTCTGATATAATACCTCTCGAGCATACATTATGATTAGGGTTTAGCATGGATTGGTAATCCTAATCAGGCTCCTCTGAGCATACGTTATATAAAGAATTTAGCCTGGACTAGTAATCTTGTTATACGATATGTGTCTTGAGAGAGTGTTTCTCGGTTGCCCTAATGGGTACTCTTGAATAAGAAATTGATGGATTATTGAATCGTACACTTTGAGTGTACCACATGAGCATCCATCGGAATTCAATGATTCAACGGACATAAAACTCTTGACATGGCATGAAAATCTAAAGATGAAATAATAATGACTTGAAAGAATATTACTTGATGATCTCATCTATGTTACTTGATTTATATGAAAACTTTGGTGACTAACATGTTTGATTGAATGTATATATTTAGGCAATTTAGCCAAATGGATGGAAAACATGATATTGGGTGCTTAAATTTAATAAACAGGATTGGTAAGTTTAGTTTCCATCATACGAACTTACTAAGCATGTAATGCTTACTCCATTTATTTTTCCCTGTTTTATAGTGCTCGGAAGCTTATGAAGGTTGGAAGACAATTGGAGCATCGTCACACTATCAACAAGTCATTTTGGGTATACTTAGTAAAATCATTTTGGTATAATGGCATGTAACAGCTTGATTTTGGGTCTAGTCGGAATAGTGGTTTCGGTACCATAAATCTGACATAGAAAATTTTATTTTTATTATATTTTTATGGTCTATAATTTTATGGAATGATTTCATGAAAATTTCGTTCAAAATTTTTGACATTTGGGCACTAAATTTGGTCAAGAGGACTAAATTGCAAAAAAAGTGCAAAACTTGAGTTCTATAAGCTAGAGGTGTCTAATTGTTATGAAATTTTAAATTGGAGGTCCTTAAATGGTATGTAAGTATTCCAAGTGGTTCAACGGGAAATTCAACGGGCATTTCAAAGAAGAAAAAAAGTATGTAAGTATTACGAATTAGTACAGGTATGTACGTAAAGTTTATATGCATTGACTTCATGAAATTGTGAGTTCATGATTTCCACAAGAATGATTTTGTGAAAACCTTGTGATTGTTGGCCTATACTTGTGATGTATGAAGTTCATGATAAATTTGGTTGAGGATCATGTGATTGGATGCGAGGCCAAATTGAATTCTGATATAGCATGTTTGATTCACACAAATTGTGATTTATCGGATATGAGAAAAAGGAATGATTGGCATAATTGCCTATTAAAATGACTATGGAAGTATGGGAAGATATGAGCTTTAACAATTGAAAGATGTTAAAATGTATGCTTGAAAAGTGAATACTCATAATTAATGTATATGTTTATGTTTATTATGACATTTGTAATGATTGGTTGATTGTGGTAATCGATTATAATGAAGAGATTACTGTTGTTAGGCTAAAGTCAAGACATGTCAAATTATGCTTGCAAATTGATATAGCAAACAATATGACTGAATAATCTATAACTAGGAGGTTTATAGCAATTTATATTATTTTATTTTGTGTTTATATTGTAGATTTGGTAAATGATTGGTAGGAGTTGCTTATTATGTTCATACGGACTTACTAAGCTATATAGCTTATCCCCTTCCTTTCCCACGTTTTATAGTGTCGTCAAGTTAGCTAGGGTTGGAGATCGCCGGAGGTCCTATCGCACTATCAATCTATCGTTTTGGGTATTGATAAATTTAAGTATTTTGAGTTGTGGCATGTATAGAGACTTGGTCATTTTGTTATATGTGTCATATGATTTTAGCCAATTTAATGGCTTGTAATCGTCAAAGGCTTGTTTTAATATTTGGCCATGTAAATTGGCTAAATTGGCTAACATGGTTGTAAGCCTAAGTATATTCATATATGTGTCAATGTCTATGGTGATATGATCATGGTATGCTTGGTGAATGTGAAATATTTGGAAATATGATTTATGACATGATTGTGTAATGTTTGGAATTTTGACCTATTGATGAGATGAGGAATCTAAGTATAATTTGGTAACTAAATAGTAACTGAATGAAGCCTAATCATTGTGAGATTTGTATGTTTGATTTAGGGCTTAATAAATGAAGTGAATATGTTAGATAAAGATATAAAGTTGATATATTTTAATCATGAATATGGATGTTTTGGTTGCCTAAGTATGTATTGTTTTCTGCCTTTGAATTGGGGTAAGTGTATGTGTGAACAAGGGTGGCAAATGGCTTGGTAAATAGCCTTATTTTTGTCCACACGGGTAGACACACGGGCATGTGTCTAGGCCATGTGTGACACACGGTCAGCCCCATGGGCATGCGATTTGGCCGTGTGTCCCCTGCACTTAAATTGTTCAAAAACGGAATGCTCAATATTGAGCACACAGGCATGAGACAAGGCCGTGTGTCTCAGCCGTGTAAAGGACACGACCTCAGGACACGGGTGTGTGTCTGGGCCATGTGGCTTCAATTTGTTCTTGGGTGACAAACAGAGAGTTAAACAGGTTAGGGACACAGGCGTGTGTGACCACACGGCCTACCCACACGGGCGTGTCCCAAGCCACACGGGCTTGTGACCCCTGTTTTAGCAAACCGCTTCCAAAGCATGTTTTGAGCCTCTTAGGCTCGTGTTGGACTTTATGAGTATTTGCAAAAATTTGGATGAAAATTTGTTGCTTGAAAATGCGTGTTTGCTTTGTTTAAGTTCAGTAATGCCTCGTACCCTATTTCGGCATCGGATATGGGTAAGGAGTGTTACATGGTATGTATAGGATAACTTGACCATTGGTGGCTTGATAATGTTATTTTGTAACCTAGGTATTGGAATGGCTAGTAATGGTTCATTTTGGTATGACTAAGTAGATTATTATGATATATATAAATACACATGTGTGATGTTATGAATATGTTATCAAATGTTGTTATTGCCTAAGTTAATCCAAGGTAAATTTATAACCACCTATGCATGTAATGGTATGCCTTGTTAAATGATGAATTTGCCTACTTTAAATACTTGAATTGGTTGGTATTGGATGCGTGTTTCAAGTACAGGTCTTGGGTGAAATTTTGGGTGAGAAATGAAGCTAGAAATAACTTCATTTTGTCCACACGGGCAGACACGAGGGCGTGTTTCTAGACCGTGTGTGACACAGAGCTTGGTAACACGGGTATGTGGTTAGGCCGTATGTCCCTTGCACCTTAATTTTGAGAAATAGAATGCTTAGAGCTGAGCAAACGGGCATAGACAAAGGCGTGTATCTCAGCAGTGTGTGCCATACGACCTAAAACACGGGCGTGTGTCTTGGCCATGTGAAACCTTCACCTAATTTTGAATTGAATTAATTAACCACACGACCTAGCACACGGGTATGTGGCATGGCCATGTGTGCAAGTCAGAGAGTTACACGGGGTCGAACACGACCTCTAGCATGGGCGTGTCCCAAGGTCACATGAGCATGTCCCTTGGACCACATGGGCGTGTGAGCCTTGCACCTTGGAAAAATTTTGTAATTTCACGAAAAATTCTTAGAGTTCCCGATTAAGTCCTGATTTGATTCTAATGCTCGTATTAGGCCTCGAGGGCCCGATCAAGGGACGTTATGGATAATCTCGGTAAATGAAAAGTAATTTACATAGTCTAATGGAAAAATGTTCTGAATGTTTTGGTAATGCTCTAAAATCCTATTCTGGCGAAGGGTACGGGTTAGGGATGTTACATTTAGTGGTATCAGAGCTATGATTTAGCCGATTCTCAAATTTGACGTAGCAAACACGAGTTCAGCTATACATGCCATTATATAATTTGTGATAGTGTGATGACTCCTGATCATTTTAAATATTTTTTTCATATAGTAATGTCATCCAACCAAACTAGGGTTGAATCCAAGGAAGTTAAGAGCAATGCTTTAGCTTCAGTTCAAAGAGTTGCGTCTACATCTGGTAATGAAAGGCCCGTGTCTAAGGGCTAAAGTGAGAAGGCGAAACAAGCCTTCTTTCAAATGATGAATGAATGGTTTACCCAGTATCTGAGAGCAAACCCTGCTGTACAACGACCTCCGATTCTTGAGGTACCACAGGGTGCCGAACTTGTTAGAATTGGTAAGCCTCCGATAGATAAAATTCGCAAGCATGGGGCGGAAGAGTTTAGGGCTACCACAGATGATGATCCGAAAAGGGCTGAGTTTTGGTTAGAAAATACTATTCGATTTTTGATGAACTATCCTACACACCTGTTGAATGTCTGAAATGTGCGGTATCTCTACTGAAAGATACAGGTTATCATTGGCAGAATACCATAACTTTAGTAGTACCGAGGGAGAATGTTACATGGGAATTAGGCTTAATTCAGGAAGAAGTATGTTAGTCAGAGATTCATGGATCAGAAAAAGAAAGAATTTCTAGAGCTTAAATAAGGAAACATGACTGTATTTGAATATGAACGAGAATTTGTTCGATTGAGCAAGTATGCTAAGGAATGGGTTCTAACTGAGGCTGAAATGTGTAAACACTTTGAAAAAGGCCTAAATGAAGATATCAATTTATTGATTGGGATTCTCAAAATAGGGGAATTTGCGGTGCTAGTCGACCGAGCACACAAAGCTGAGGAACTGAGTAAAGAAAATAAACAAGCTGAAAGAGAGGCTCGGGTTTTTTGAAAAAGAACTATGAGTAAGTCATAATATTTTACTTCTAAGAAACTAAAGAAGTATTATGATCGTGTTACCACCTCTATGGGATATTCTAGAAGAGAGCGGGACTCTCAACGTTCTAACCTGAGGCCTTCATTTCCGTCTGTGACCAGTGTGGGTAGTGTCGGTAACCCCAAACCGAAATGTAAACATTGTAACAAATTTTATCATAGGGAATGTTGGTTTAGAAGTGGAGCTAGTTTTAGATGTGGTTCACTTAAGCATTTTCTCAGAGATTGTTCATAAAGAGTTGAAAAGGAGATAGAACCAGTTCCAAAGCCGAGTAATCCTGTTTCGAGGGGCAGACCACCCCGCCATCCCGACAATGTTACCGGTGGTCGAGGTACTACCAAGGATACTACAGTTAGATTTAAGGCACGAGCACCTGCAATGACATATGCTATTTGTGCTAGAGAAGATGCCTCTACAATAGACGTTATTACTAGTACATTTTATCTACTTGATACTAATATTACTGCATTGATTGATCCTGGTTCTAGACATTCGTACATATGCAAGAACCTAGTGTCTGTTAAAAATTTACCTGTTGAATTCACTGAAATTGTGGTTAAAGTTTCAAACTCCCTAGGCCAGTGTGTCATGGTGGATAAAGTTTGTAAGAGCTATCCATTGATGATAAAAGATTATTTCTTTTCAGTTGACTTGATGTTATTGCCATTTGATGAATTTGATGTGATCTTGGGAATAGATTGGTTAACCCGATGTGATGCAGTGGTAAACTGTAAATAGAAATATATTGTATTGAAATGTGAGAATGGTGAATTACTACATGTTGAATCCGATAAACTGGATGGATTACCTAATGTGATTTTAGCAATATCAGCACAGAAATATGTTAGAAAGGGGTATGATGCCTATCTTGCGTATGTGATGGATACGAAAGTATCTAAGTCAAAGATTCAGTCAATGTCGGTTGTATGTGAATTTCTCGATGTATTCCCAGAGAAATTACCTAGTTTACCATCGAATAGAGAAGTGAAATTCTCTATAGATCTTGTTCTGTGTACAACACCTATATCTATAGCACCTCACAGAATGACTCCTACTAAATTAAAAGAGCTGAAAGTACAATTGCAAGAGTTAATTAACAGAGGTTATGCTTGACCTAGTTCTCACCTTGGGGTGCGTCGGTTCTATTTGTAAAAAAGAATGATGGATTGTTGAGGCTTTGTATTGCTTACAGATAGCTCAACAAAGATACAATAAATAACAAGTATCTACTGCCTCGTATTGATGACTTGTTTGACTAATTAAAATGTGCCACTGTATTTTCAGAGATTGATCTCCATTCTAGTTACTATCAACTACAGGTAAAAGAATTGGATGTGCCAAAGATAGCTTTTAGAACTAGGTATGGATAGTATGAGTTTCTTGTGATGCCATTCAGCTTGACTAATGCACCTGCAATGTTTATGGATTTGATGAATAGAATTTTTAGCCCGTATTTAGACAGGTTTGTGGTGGTATTTATAGATGATATTTTGGTTTATTCCCGAGATGAAAATGAACATGCTGAGCACTTGAGAATAGTGTTGCAAACTTTGCGAGAGAAATAACTATACGCCAAATTCAGTAAATGTGAATTTTGGTTTCGAGAAGCTAGTTTCCTTGGGCATATTGTGTCTGCTGAAGGTGTCAGGGTAGACCCAAATAAAATTTTAGCTATTGTTAATTGGAAGCCACTGAAAAATGTGTCTGAAGTCTGAAGTTTTCTGGGACTAGCTGGTTATTATTAGAGATTTGTAAAAAAAATTCAATGATAGCTTCTCTGATGACTTGTTTGTTACAGAAAGATGTGAAATTTGAATGGAGTGAGAAATGCCAGCAGAGTTTTGACAGATTAAAGGCTTTATTAACAGAAGCACCTGTGTTAGTCCAACCTGAATCGGGTAAGGAATTTACAGTTTACAATGATGTGTCATTGAATATTTTAGGTTGTGTTTTGATGAAAGATGGTAAGGTAGTAGCCTATGCTTCATGACAGCTAAAACCACATAAAAAGAACAACCTGACACATGATCTTGAACTGACAGCCATAGTGTTTGCATTGAAAATCTGGTGGCATTACTTATTTGGTGAAAAATGTCACATATTCACTGATCATAAAAGTCTAAAGTATTTGATGTCACAAAAATATTTGAATTTGAGATAGTGTAGAGGCTTAATTTATTGAAAGATTATGATCTTGTTATTGACTACCATCCGGGAAAAGCCAATATAGTGCCAGATGCTTTAAGCAGAAAATCCCTGTATGCCTTGCAAGCAATGAATACCCGATTATCGTTGTCTGATGATGGTTCACTCATAGCCGAGTGAAAAGCAAGACAAATGTTTTTGCAATAGATTTCTAAAGCTCAGAAAAATGATAGTAAGTTGCAAGCAAAACGGATACAAAGTGAATCAATTCTTGAATCAGAATTTCAGATCGAGACTAATGGTTGTTTGTTATTCAGAGGTAGAGTATGTGTACCGAAACGTTCAAAACTAGTACAAAAGATTTTGAATGAAGCTCACAATGGTAACATGTCTGTACATCCCAGTAGTAATAAAATGTATAATGATTTGAAAAAGATGTATTGGTGGCCGGGAATAAAACGAGATATTTCTAAGTTCGTATCTAAGTGTTTGATATGTCAGTATGTAAAAGCTTAACATCAGTTGCCTTCTAGACTATTACAGCCAGTCACGATACCCAAATGGAAATGGGAAAGAGTTACCATGGACTTTGTAATGGGATTACCCCTGTCTCCAAGAAAGAAAGATGTCATTTGGGTAATTGTTGATCAGTTGACAAAGTCTGCATACTTTATTCTGATACGTATGGATTAGTCCTTGGATAGATTGGCTGAATTGTACGTTTATGAGATTGTCAGATTACATGGAGTGCCTATCTCCATTATTTCAGATGGAGACCCTCAGTTTACATCTCTATTCTAGAGCAAATTGCAAGAAGTTCTAGGTACTCAGTTACATTTTAGCACTGCATTTCATCCCCAGAAAGATGGTCAATCTGAACGGGTAATACAGATCTTGGAAGATATGCTTCGGTGTTATATACTTGAGTTTGAAGGTAACTAGGAAAAGTATTTGTCTTTGGTTGAATTAGCTTATAATAATATTTATCAATCTAGTATTAAAATGGCACTATATGAAGCCTTGTATGGACACAAATGTAGAACTCCATTGTACTGGAAAAAAACTCAGTGAGAGAAAGTTACACGGGGTTGACTTGGTCCAAGAGACCGAGGAAAAAGTGAAGGTAATTCGAGACAGCTTGAAAGTAGCCTCTGATAATCAAAATTCCTACACTGATTTGAAACGAGAAGAAATAGAATTTCAAGTTGGTGATAAAGTATTCTTGAAAGTGTCACCTTGGAAGAAATTTATCCGGTTTGGACGCAAAGGAAAACTGAGTCCACGGTTCATTGGACCTTATGAGATTACAGAAAGAATTGGACCAGATGCATATCGGTTAGCTTTACCACCATAGCTTGATCAGATTCATAATGTTTTTCATTTGTCTATGCTACGGTGGTATCAATCCGACACTTCACATGTTATCTCTTCGACAGAGGTAGAGATTCAGCTTGATATGACATATGGTGAAGAACCAATCAAAATCTTAGCTCGGGAAACAAAAGAGTTACGAAATAAAAAGGTAGCTTTAGTAAAAGTTCTTTGGTAACGACACGGTATTGAAGAGGCTACCTGGGAGCCTGAAGATACTACGAAGAAGCAACACCTGAATCTTTTTACTGGTAAGATTTTCGAAGTCGAAAATTCCTAAATGAGGCAGAGTTGTAACAACCCATATTTCAGTGAAATCAGAACAGTGGTTTCGGGACCACAAATCTGACCCAAAAATATAATTTATTTTTATTTTATTATATGGCCCGCAATATAGTAGATATCTCGTGTGACAATTTTGATATGAAAATTTAATCAGTTATGTGTTTAATTACGAGAAGGACTAAATCGCATAAAATGCGAAAGTTGAATTCTAGTAGCTATAAGGATCAAATAGCTATGGAATTCAAATCTAGAGGTCCTTATATGGTAATTAAACCATTAAGAAAAGTATTTAGATTCTTGGTGACTCATCCATGGAAAAATTAGAAAAGGTCAAGGACTAAATTGGAATTTGAAATAATTAAATTAATTAAAAGATGATAAAAGAAAATATCATCTTATTATTGTCATCTTCAACCTAATATTTTATGGAAACCCTAAGAGAAAGAGGGGAAACTTTCAAGGCTTAATTGGGTAAGTTTTATGGAAACCCTAAGAAATTAGAAATTCATGGTAGAAAATGAAAGATTATTGATAGATAAGCAACTTTTACAAAGTGATTTTTTATGAAAACATGATTTAGGGACTAAAATGAAAAGCTGTAAAATTTGATGAAAAATTATAAAATTTTATGAATACATATGCTGGAAAATTTGTAATGTGCCTTTGGTTAGGCTTGGAATAGGGAGTAATTTGCACAAGTTTCATTTTCCAAGCCTAGGGACAAAATCAGAATTTATGGAAAAGTTAGGGGCAAAATGATAATTTTACCTAAGACGTAAATTGAGTTCATTTAAATATGAAATGTGTGAAATTGATGGTTAAATTCATTTATATAGATCCAGTCAACACTAATTCGAGGTTAGATCGAAGAAAAGAAAATATTTCAAATTAATATACTTTCACACGAACAAGTGTCGAGGTAAGTTCGTGTAACTTAATTCAGCATGTAAATATGTTTAATTGAATGTTGTGTTGTATGAAATGTGACTTATATTTATGTACATTGCTTGAATGCTAAAACGAGAAATTTAATACATGCTTGAAATGGTGATAAAGGGTTAAGTCCAGATTGAATGTTGAACTTCGATGATTATACGCGCTTTCCCGAAACTAATAAGGTCCTACATTTGTTGCAGATGGGATTTAGCTCGGACGAGTAATCAAATTAACCTTGTTATAAAAAGGATTTAGCCTGGACGGGTAATCCCGATATAATACCTCTCGAGCATACATTATGATTAGGGTTTAGCCTGGATTGGTAAACCTAATCGAGCTCCTCTGAGCATACGTTATATGAAGGATTTAGTCTGGAACGATAATCTTGTTATACGATATGTAGCTAGAGAGAGTGTTTCTTGGTTGAGTGCCCTAATGGTTACCCTTGAATAAGAAATTGACGAATTATTGAATCGTACACTTCGAGTGTACTACATGAGCATCCATCGAAATTCAATGATTCAACGGATATAAAATGCTTGACATGGCATGAAAATCTAGAAATGAAATGATAATGACTTGAAAGAATATTTCTTGATAAACTCATCTATGTTACTTGATTTATATGAAGATTTTGGTGACTAACATGTTTGATTGAATGTATGTATTTAGGAAATTTAGCCAAATGGATGGAAAACATGATATTGCATGCTTAAATTTAATAAACAGGATTGGTAAGTTTAGTTTCTGTTATACGAACTTACTAAGCATGTAATGCTTACTCCATTTATTTTTCCCTGTTTTATTGTGCTCGGAAGCTCGTGAAGGTTGAAAGATCATTGGAGCATCGTCACACTATCAACTAGTCATTTTGGGTATACTTAGTAAAATCATTTTGGTATAATGGCATGTATAGGACAACTTGACCATTGGTAGATTGATAATGTCATTTTGTAACCTAGCCATTGGAATGGCTAGTAATGATTCATTTTGGTATGACTAAGTAGATTATTATGATATATATAGACACATGTGTGATGTTATGAATATGTTATCAAAGGTTGCTATTGCCTAAGTTAATCCAAGGTAAATTTATAACCACCTATGCATGTAATGGTATGCCTTGTTAAATGATGAATTTTCCTACTTTAAATACTTGAATTGGTTGGTATTGGATGTGTGTTTCATGTACAGGCCTTGGGTGAAATTTTAGGTGCAAAATGAAGCTAGAAATGGCTTCATTTTGTCCACATGGGCAGACACACAGGCGTGTGTCTAGACCACGTGTGACACACGGCTTGGTAACATGGGCATGTGGTTAGGCCGTGTGTCCCCTGCACCATAATTTTGAGAAACAGAATGCTCAAAATTGAGCACATGAGCATAGATACTGGCTTATGTCTCAGCTGTGTGTGCCACACGGCCTAGAACACCGGTGTGTGTCTTGGCCGTGTGAAACTTGCACCTAATTTCGAATTGAATTAATTTACCACACAGCCTAGCACACGGGCGTGTGGCATGGCCGTGTGTGTAAGTCAGATTGTTACACGAGGTCGAACATGGCCCTTAGCACGGACGTGGCCCAAGGTCACACGAACGTGTCCCTTGGACCACACGGGTGTGTAAGCCTTGCACATTGGAAAAATTTTGTAATTTCGCGAAAAATTCTTAGAGGTCCCAATTAAGTCCTGATTCGATTCTAATGTGTGTATTGGGTAATTTACATAGTTTAATGGAAAAATGTTTTGAATGTTATGGTAATGCTCTGAAACCCTATTCCGACGACGGGTACGGGTTAGGGGTGTTTCATGTTATCTGGGTTGTTGTTGATTGTTTGACAAAATCTACACATTTCATTTCAGTACGTACAGATTTTTCACTTGATAGATTAGCTTAATTGTACATTTCAGAGATTGTCAGATTGCACGTAGTGTTAGTCTCCATTGTTTCAGATAGAGATTCGCAATTTACGTCACGATTTTGGAAGAAATTGTAAGAGGCTTTGGGTAAACGGTTACATTTTAGCACTGCATTTCATCCTCAAACCAATGGTCAGTCTAAGAGAGTGATTCAAATTCTCGAAGATATGCTTCATTGCTATGTTTTAGAGTTTGAAGGCAATTGGGAAAAATATTTACCTTTGGTTGAATTTCTATATAATAATAGTTTTCAGTCGAGCATAAAGATGGCATCGTATGAAGCTTTATATGGTTGTAAATGCCAAACTCCATTGTATTGGGTCGAGCTTAGTGAGAAAAAGATTCATGGGGTTGATTTGATCAGAGAAACCGAATAGAAAGTGAAAGTAATTCTTGATAGTTTGAAAGTAGCTTCGGATAGACAAAAATCATATCCGGATTTGAAATGTAAGGATATTGAATTTCAAATCGACGACAGAGTGTTTCTGAAAGTATAACCGTGGAAGAAGATTCTTCGATTTTGTTGCAAAGGGAAATTGAGTCTGCTATTTATTGGGTTGTATGAGATTATCGAAAGAATAGGGCTAGTAGCATATTGACTTAAATTACCGTTAGAGTTGGAAAAGATTCATAATATGTTTCGTGTATCTATGTTACGATGGTACAAATCAGATCCTTCACATATAATTTCTCCGACAGAAGTTGAAGTTTAGCCCGACATGTCGTATAGCGAAGAACCGATCAAAATTTTGGCCCAAGAGATTAAAGAAATAATAAAAGAAAGCATAACTTTAGTGAAAATTATTTGGCAATATCAAGGTATTGAATAGGCTACGTGAGAACCCGAGGAAGCTATGAGGAAACAATACCCTAACCTATTTTCTAGTAAGATTTTCGGGGATGAAAATTCCTAAAAATGAGAGTTGTAACAGTCCGTTTTTAGTAATATTGGAATAGTGGTTTCGGGACCACAATTCTAAATTGGAAATAATTATTTTAATATTATTTTTAGGTCTATAGCATGATAGTATGATTGTATAAAAAATTCGTTAAGAAATTTTAATGTTTGTATGCTTAATTTGATAAAAAGGATTAAATCACATAAAGTACGAAAGTTGTGTTCTAATAGCTAATGGTGTCTAATAGCTATAGAACTTTAAAGTGAATGTCCTTATATGGTAATTATCCCATTTATGTTGATAGTGGAATGTGATGGCTTGGTATAAGTGAAATTATGAATGTTTTTAAAGGTTATAATAGTAAAATGGTAAATAAATGATTAATTAAATAAAACAAAGCCAAGCCATCATCTTTATTCATCCTTCTTCAACTGAAAATTAGGTTTTGGGAAGCCATTTTTGTGCTTAAGCTTTCGACAACTTCATCTTGCTATTAGGTAAGTGATTTTGGTTGAAAATGTCAAATAAAGATTTATTTGTAAAATGTGAATTTTGTGTTGAAATGTGTGAAATAATGAAATGTGTGGGCTGCTATGAACATAGATGAAATTTGACTAGCATGGGTGTGGATTAAATTGCATGAATTGCATTTTTTATGAGCTAGGGACTAAATTGTAAAGAAGTTAAATGTTTAGGGGCAAAATAGTAATTTTGTCATAACATGAGTTTTTGGATTGAATTGAATAGATCGGGGAAAAGATAAATTTTTGGACTGAACGATCGTTTTCCTTCATACGAGTTCGAGGTAAGTTCTTATGTTAATAAGCATTAAATTATATGTGTTTTAAATGCTTTACTAATATATTCATGATGATACGACTCCACAGAAATACTCAACGAAGTTTCGGCGACTTATGGATCCTAGTTGAACCTTAGGAATAGATAGGATACAAATGACATGTCATTAGGGGTTACCGTGTTTTGAGTGCTGGTCCCGTACATTGTACTGATGGCTGAGTTTTCTGGCATGTGTTGTGGTTACTCGTCAGCTTGTGTAAGCAGCACCATGTAGCTACGTCTTGGCCGTCAGCTTGTGAGAGCAGACCCAGTGAGAGCTCAAGAGTGAGCATATATATATGAGATATTAGATAGAGATGGTTTCGACCATGTATTGGCACTTAGTGTGCGAGATGCCCGAGTATCTGATATTATTCCAAATGGTTCAACGGGCAAAGTTATGTTCCGAGAATGTATGAGGTTAATATGAACAAGTACAAGTATGTACGTGAATCACGTGGAAATTGAATCTATGAAATTTGTGATTTCATAATTAACTTTGTTGGTGGTTATATGTGTAATACCCTGAAAATTTTTACAGTAAGATATTATCCTTGATATAGTAAAATAAGGAAATAAAGTGACAAAAAGGGGAATTTTGAGTTATGTCAATATTGAGAAGTATATTATGATATATTAATTCAAGAAATGACTAAATTGTAAAAGTGAAAAAAGTTTTGTTGCACAAGAATAAATACTCAAAATTTGAGGGGTTAAAGTGTAAATATGAAAAAGTTGAAGGACTAATAGTGTAAATATTTTAAGAGTGGAATGATCTAGAAACTAAGGAAAATGGATGAATTAGGACCAAATTGAATAGATGAAGAACTATGAGGGACTAAGTTGCAATTTTACCAACTTAAATGATGACTCAAGGATGAAATTTTAAAAGATAATAAAGGGCAAAATGGTCAATTGGAAGAGAGAGAAATCTAGAAAGTAATGATGATGTTGATGATATTTTATGATTATTTAATTAGATATATATTATTTTAATAAGATATTTTATTATTTTATTATTATTTCATTATTATTTTATTATTAATTATTTAGTATAAAAGGAAGGAAAGATGAAGAATTTTTATCATCTTTCTATGCATGTAACCAACGTTAGAAGAGAAGGAAAAGAAAGAAATTTTCTTTTCTTTACAATTTGGTCCTTCCACCAAAAATTCACCATTTTCACCTAGAAATCAAAAGAATTTCCATAGCTAGTAAGAGAGAAAAAATGTTAAAGAGACCACGGGGAGTTAGAATATCAAGTTGGATTCAAGAATAGAAGCTGGAGGAGAGAGAAAATCAAGTTAAAGATTAGTATCAATAGAATAAGGTAAGTATATCAAGATTTCAATATGTTTTTAAGTTTGTTATTATTGACAAAGCATGGAAATAATGTTATAGTAGAGTTTTCTTACATAAGGTCCTATGTTCTTGATATGTTAGTGAAGAGAAAATAAGAGAAAGTGATGAGAAATGGTGTAGAAAAAGAAAATAAGGGTGTTATAACATGGTAATTAATATCTTGTACCAAAACAGTTTTTGACAGCAGCAGTAGTCTAACTTTGAAAAATCATCAAAAATTATAGAAATCGAATTATAGAATTAATAAAGTATTAAATTAAATCTTATTGAGTCTAGCTTCTTATAGAAGAAATTATGTAAGCAATGGAATTGTAAATCATGAGATATAATCAATTTTGTGAGACAAGGTCAGAATGATTTCGGGTTCCCCTGTTCTGACTTTTGAAAATCATAAAAAATTGGATAAAAATAATTATGGACTTAAATTTATATGTTTATAATCTTGAATGAGTCTATTTTCAATAGAAATAAACGGGAACATCATTTGAATTATGTACAAGGAGATAATTAATTTTTATTGAAGAAGGGTCAGGACTGTCAGACAACAGAACAGGGGTAAATTTAAAGAATAAACTGTACTTATTGGTTAAACCAAAAATTCTTAAAATTTTATGGTAAGAAGATATATGAGTCTAGTTTCAGGGAAAATTAGAATATATTAATTTGGAGTTCTATAGCTCCAGATATAAATAATTTAGTGACTATGACACAGATGGACAGCTTGAATATTCATAAAAGTAAATAATAAAAATTATAGATAATATTACTTACAAGTGTGTTATATACATTAAGGATGTGGAATGGAGAGAAGGAGGAGGAAAATATGTATGAATATTAATCTAACATGGCTAATTTGCATGTTTTAGGCTCAGGGACTAAATTGAATAAAAGTAAAACTTTATGGGTAATTTTGTAAAAATGTCAGAAATGACCAAATTGCATGAAATGAACTATTTTATTATTTAAATTACAAAATTGGATGAAATTATTAATTTAGTTCAAGATTGGGGAAAAACATGTTTTTAGGGATTAAATTGAAAAGTGTTGAAATTATGAAAAATTCTGATATTTTATAGAATTCATGGGCTGTTATCAATATGTATGAGAATAATAGCTGGAAATAAGGATTAAATTGCAAGAATTTTATTTTCCTGACCCTAAGGATGAAATCGTCATTAAATAAAAGTTTAGGGGCAAAATGGTAATTTTGCCTAGAGCATTAATTAAATACATTAGAATATGAAATGAATGAAAATGATGATCAAATTTATTTATAAAGATTCGGACGACTCAAATAAGAGATTTGATCGTGGAAAAGAAAAGATATCGGATTAATAAAATTATAAACACAAACAAGCAATGAGGTAAGTTTGTGTAATTCGAATTATATTCTTAAATGCTTGAAATGTATGTTTTTGATATGAATATGATTTGAATGTTCATTATATGAAAATTTATGAAACACTGACATATTTGATAAAATGGGAAGAAATCCCGGTTGAATGAAAGGAAAATTCGATGGATCTTTGAAAAGGAATTGACGATAAAAGGATCTAGCCGGACGGGTGATCCTATCTGATATAGCCCTCCCGAAGAATATGTGGAAAATGGATTTAGCCGGACGGGTAATCCGAATTAGGTTCGAATTTAGCTGGGGTGGTAATTGGATCCATGCTCATTAGAGTAATTGTCGTTGGTGGGATTTGCTTTGGGTGGTAATCCCGCTTATAAGGATGAGGTTCGTGGGAGTGTGCTTTCGATATGAAATGTGTAAGACCATGGTTGAAAGATACCATGGCAACATGATATGAAATGTGTAAGACCATGGTTGAAAGATACCATGGCAACGTGACATGAAAAGAATAAGACCATGGTTGAAAGATACCATGGCAACGTGACGGGAATGAATAAGACCATGGTTGAAAGATACCATGGCAATGTAACATGAAATGAACAAGACCATGGTTGAAAGATACCATGGCAACCTGACAGAAAATGAGTAAGACTATGGTTGAAAGACACTATGGCATCATGTCGAAGATAAATAAGACCGTAGATGGGAGATGCTATGACATCAGTTGAACAATTGATATTCAGGTAATATGTATCAGATGATAAATGGTTATATGAAATGGTTCTATGAAATGTTTACAAGAATTGGTCATAAGGAAATATATGTACAAAATAGATGAATGAAATAATTAAAAAGATAGATAAATGAAATAAGTATAGGTACATGGAATTTAATTTATGTTCATTTCAATATGAACTGTTACCGAAATAAATATACATGAGATATATGGAAATTATGGTGCATGAAATGTTGATATAATGAAATGAATGATATATGTTATTAAAGAAACAGTAAGAGAATGACATGTATCATGACATGTACATATGAGATTATCTTTTATATGTTAATATAAGGAAAATATGTAAGTTAAGACGAGTATTAAATTCAAATATGACATATTGAGAAAATAAGAATTTATATGAAATATATGTAAGTACACTAACATGTGTTGTTGTTGATGATTAGGCAAGTGCCAAACCATTGATTGAATGGTAATATATTTATTTATTTATATGATGCATTGATTCGGTAAGTATTTAATTGAAATTTTTTTAGGTGATTCGTAAATTCTAGTAATGCTCTGAAATCCTGTTTCGACGACGGATACGGGTTAGGGGTGTTACAATATGTTAAGCTAATGAGACTAAATTGAATTGCATTATGATTTAAATTACTTACTAAAATATGGTTGATTGGTAAGTAAATATTTGCAGTTATATGAACTTACTAAGCTCAATTGCTTACTTTGTTTACTTTTCTATGTTTTATAGTGATTTAGAAGATCGCTCATTTTGGAAGTTGTCAAAAATTGCATCACACTATCGAACCCTTATTTTGGTACTTTTGGATTTAATGTATTTTGGTTATATGGCATGTATAGGTTATTTGGCTAATGGAAACCTATATCGTTTGTTATGTTTTAGCCGTTGATGTGGCTTGACAATGGTATATGTTTTGATATGTAAATAAGTGCAAATAGCCCTTTGGTATGTGGTTTATAATTGCTATATGAATGCCTCATTGTGAATTGGTATTTCAGGTAGCAAAATGGTTGAAATTGAGAATGTATTCGTATGCTAAGTTTTAGACATTATAGTGCATATATGTAATTGACCATTTAGGTAGTTTTTGGAGGTGATTTTGGCATGTTTTAAAATGATCATTTGAAATGCCTATGAACTTAGAATTGATGGTAATGAAATTGTATGATATAGAATTAGATGTGGTTGGTTTGAATGCCTATTGATGATATGGTCATATGCTTTTTAGTATGTGTAGGTTGGTAACATATTGGGTGAGAAATAAGCCTTGGAAAATGACCTATTTTTGTCCACATGGGTAAAGACACGGGTGTGTGTCTCAGCCATGTGTGACATACAGCCAGGTGACATAGTCATGTGTCCCCTGATATTTCTTTAGAAATCAAGTCAGTAGCTTCACACATTCTAGCACACGAGCATGTGGCTTGGCCGTGTCGCACAAGTCACTATACCCTCAAGTTTTCACACGGCCTAGCACACAACTTGGCACACGGGTGTGTGAGGCCACTTCGAAGGGTACACGGCCTGGCACACGGGCGTGTGGTTTGGCCATGTGACCCAAGTTAGTGAGTTACACGGGGCTGGGATACGACCTTCTGATCCCATTTTGAATGTCCACATAGCCAGTGACATGGGCATGTCTCTTGGCTGTGTGAGACACACGGCCTAGCCACACGGGCATGTGTCCCTTGCACTTTGAAAATTTTCCTTGTTTTTCTAAGAATTTCTTAAGTACTCGATTTAGTCCCGAACCACTTTTAATTCTTGTTTTAAGCCCCGAGGGCTCATGTTAGGGACTATATGACTAAATTTGAATGACTTTTGTTTGGATATGAGAAATGAATATGAAATGTATGATTGTTTAATAGATATGTTCGGTAATGCTCCGTAACTCTATCTCAAGCTTCCCGATTAAAAGTTCTTTGTGAACTTCTTGTTTATAGCTCTTATGAGCTTCCTAATTTAGCCAGATAAGCTTCTTGTGACATGGCTCACATGAGCATCCTGTTATAAGGCTTGAGAGAGTGCTTCCAGTTTAAGTGTTCTTATGAACACTCTTGAATATGAATTGACGGGTTATAGAATTGTACACTACATGTGTACTACACTACCAGATGTCCATCGATGTTTCATAAAGTTCAACGGGAAATACATGTAGTGTTATATGATGAGTTCATCTTTATTATTTGAAAAGTACTTAGAAATTCATGACTAACTTGCTTGATTGAGTGTATGTGATTAGGCAATTGGTCAATTTGTTGGGATGCATGTTATTTACATGATTAATTAAATTGAACATAATTGGTAAGTTAAATTCCTATTATACGAACTTACTAAGCATTAAATGCTTTTTTGGTTTTCTTTTCTTTGTTTTATAGTGCTCGGAAGCTTATAGAGGTTAGAAAATCAGTTGGAGCATCATCACACTATTCTCTAGGTCGTTTTGGTATAAATAGAAAACTTATTTTAGTACAATGGCATGTATAGGCTAATGTTGACTAGTGAGGGTATGTAAATGTTTTGGTTGTAATTAGCTATTGGAATTGCTAGTGGTAGTATGTTTAATGTATATATGCATGAGATTATATTATGTTTGGTATGGGATTATGTTTGGATTAGTATTTTAGGTATAATTATGTTTGGGAAAGTATATGATTAAAAATGTAAGATGAATAATTGAAAGCATGAGCAAATATGTCGTGCATAAAACTTGATCATTGGCTTGATTCATATGCCTTGAATTGGTCGGTGTAACGCCATGAATTTGGGCCTAAAAGTATTAGGTTTTGAGCAGGGATGTAGTTAGGAGACTGCAAATAAATATTTAATTGTGGAAGGAAGTGACACAATTGAGTGTTTGGCTTAGTGGTTGTGTGCTCTGGGAGTGTCTGGGAAGTCATGGGTTCAAGTCCTGGCTTCCACAAAATTCTTGCATTTTAAGGATAAAACCCCTATCTTTGGCCAGTAGGGTTAGAAGTTTATTTTGGTAAAGTTTGACATAAAAAACTTGTTAGTCTAATGGTAAGTGGCGTGTGAAGTGTGCTAGTGGTCGGAGGTTTGAGTCCCTGCTTGTGCAGATGGAGGTTATTTTTGCTGCTGGTCATGGGAGGAAGTTGTGTTTGATTGAAACACCAAGGATTTGAATAGGTTTGAATATATTTGTTGTTAGTCGAATTGGGGGAGTAAAAAGGGGGATTTTCGAATGTTTGAATTGGTGAACGGGAGGAAATTTAGGAGAAAATCATGGGGATTTGTGGTTGGAGAGAGTTAGTGCCGAATGGTAGTTTTAGACACTCATTACATTTGGGATTTGGAGAGGAGTGGAGAGTGGTGTCGTTTGTGATCTCCCAACACTCAAAATCGGCTTTGGGGCTAGCAAGTGCTCTCCATTTTGGTAGCTACCCCCTTAGTTATTGATTTTGTTTTTGTCTGAGGCCAATTACTACTTAGACTATTCAGGTATTTTATTTTTATGCTTTTTCTTTCGGCTTTCTTCTCTCCCTCAGTTTTTCTTCTCTTAACCTCCTTAACCTTTGCCGAGCCTTCATGCTCCCCCTCTTTCAATCGGTCATTAGCATTTATCTCTTCTTTTGTCTTTGACCAAATATATCTACTCTTTCCCCCTCATTTCTGTTGTTTCAGTTCTCTTCTTCTTCTGTGTGTTGGGTTAGCCGAATATTAGAGAACCAATACAAGTGTTCTGACTCTTGTGTGGGTATAGGCCGATTTCTTCTATCAACCATTCTTCTTTCTACATAGTGGTAAGTTGTCGTTCTTTGGGTTCTGGTTATTTGCGTTCATGGTGATAGTTAAAGAGATTAAGATGCAATGCAGGTTGTGCCAAGGATTTGGATCACTGGTTTAAGGAGGGATTATATCATACTTGCTTAACCAAGGTAAGAAGTTCGTACCATTTTGGGGATTAAGTGTTAATAAGAGGTTGTTTAACCCTAGCGTTTAAAAGACTGATATTGGATCATGTTTGAATCTAGTTGGTGGTCGTGGACTTCGACGCGTTCTCGTAAACAGGTGTGTATGCACACACTAAATAGACTATAGAACGGCAAAAGCTGAAAAGCCGAAAGAATGGCCTTTTGGCCACATGGGTGTGCCAACGCACATGTGGTAAACTGAGCCCACGAATCGTAGGCATAAGACGGTAGAGGCCACCATGGGCATTCTCATGGGCTTAAGCTAGTTTGGGCCTCGATGGGCCGTGTGGGCCCAATGGGCTCGTGGGCTCTACACGGATAAAATCAGCGGTATGTGGAAAATACTAGACTGGGTTGTGTAGTTTGCCTAGCCATGGCTAACCTGGGCTAAATGGGCCACACGAGCGTGTTGGGCTGAATAGTGGGCCCTGGGCCCATTTACACCGTTGTGACCGTTAGAGTTGCTCGAGTCGCTCGAGGCGACTGTAGACCTTTTGATGGGTCGAGAAGAGTACCTAGACCTTAAGGCAAGTAAAATGACTGAAATACCCTTATAAGATAAAATGACTATTTTACCCCTCGAGGGTAAATGACTGATTTGTGTTATGATATGACTATTCTTTTTTAGTATGACATTCTGCATACATGTATGATTTATGACATGACATTCTGTATGGGGTTGGAATACTGTTATGGAGGAAGTTTACTGAACTGGTGGCTTTGCCACATATACTTTTACTGGTGGCTTTGCCACATATACTGATACTAGCAGCTATGCTGCGTTACAATTACTGGCAGCTTTGCTGCGACATTGGTGTGCTGGCTGGGTGGGTCGACTTTGTCCCCACATGGTGTGTTGGTGGTATAGAGTGGTGTGATGGCTGGATTGGGATGGATTGCATTGTTGTACTGTATTGTTACTACATTGGGCTAAGGCCCACTCTGTACTACTTTTGAGTAGAGCTCAGGCCCAGACTGTTACTGTATGTCGTATACCAATCGACTGATAGGGGTTTACACACTCACTTTTCGTAAACTCACCCATTTGTTTTAACTATACATGTAATCCCCAAGATTAGGCGGGTTGGTGCTGCGAGGGACTCGGAGATGGCCACACTACTACTTCTGTTTTCTTTTATTTGGCATTTAATTGCTATTAGATTTCGTTTTGGGTTTAAATTATGTAATAAGGCCTCTCTAATTTTCTAGCTTTTAATTTGGGATTTTCGGTTTATTATGATTTATATCTGTTAAAAGTAGAATGCGGTTTTCTAAAATGATAACTATTTTCAAAACACTATGTTTTCGCAACACTCTTGAAATGCTTCCGCAACAAATGGAGTTTTAAAAGTAATGACAATTTAAAATGAATAACGAATAGCTAGAATGATTTGAGTTCTAACAAAATGACTTTAAATTTCCAAATGGGTTTTCATCAGTAAGAGCAAACAAAATGGCTTTAAATTTCCAAATGGGTTTTCATCAGTAAGAGCAAGATTTTGAAAAGCACTCCAATGTGACACCACCAGATTCGGCCATAACGTCTAGGCCGGGTTTGGGGTGTTACAGTTGGTGAATATATTGGAATATTTATGTAGGTGGAAGACAAGTTTGGGTGAGAAATAAGGCTTAAAAATGGCCTTATTTTGTCCACACGGGCGTGTCTCTTAGCTTTGTGTGATACACGGCCATACGCACTTGCGTCTGGTTTGGCCGTGTGTCCCTTGCACTCAATTTTCAAAGGCGTGTGGCTAGCTGTGTGACATAAGTCAAAGAGTTACACGAGTATGGACATGGGCTGGGACACGGCAGTGTGCCCAACATCGAATGCCCACACGGCTTGAGACACGGGCGTGTAATTTGGTCGTGTGGCACACGGGCATTTGTCCCTTGCATATAGGAAAATTTTTGAAATTTCGCGAAAAAAATTCTCTAATTATTTTATTTAGTCCTGACTTGTTTCTAATGTATAAATTGGAACTTGAGGGTTCATTTAAGAGACAGTATGATTGAATATGATTGGTTTCGGATATGAATAGTAAATAACATGAATTAATTGTATTTGTTTTGTAAACTCCGGTAAGGCTCCATAACCCTATTTCTGCGACAGATATGGGTTAGGGGTGTCATCCATAGAGTTTATCCATATGGAGTAGTAGAATTGTACAACAACAATAGAGGTACGTTTAAAGTTAATGGTCAATGTCTCAAACAATATTGGGATGGTGAAGTTGAGCTAATTGAAGCCTCGTTTAATTTAAAAGGCCCTTAATTTTCCGTATTTTTATTTTTGATAAATGACATACTTAGAAATTATTTTCCTTGAATTAATATATTAAATTAAATCTGTCTAAGGAAATTGGAACTTAAGCAGGACCATTAGTGACCCTTCTAACCTTTCCTGGGATATTAATTTAATGTAATTTTTCAAGAAGAAAAATTCTAAGTAGGCCAAAAAAGAAATTTTTAAGTTTAATTTTTATTTACAAATTTTTATTTATGTTTAATAAGAGGGTCAATTTGGCCCAAGTACTAATCAGTTTATTTTTCTAGTTCAGTTTAATTTTTTAGTACAACAAATAATTGCAGTTTGGGCTTAAGGCCCAAAACAGCGAAGAGGAGAAATTTAACACTAGGTGTCGTCCATAGGGTTCTAAAAAGCCTAATTTTGCTGCCACTTTTTCCCTTCCATCCTTACCTTGCCGCCCAAGCAACCTTTGTAGCTAAATTTTTGCTACAAATTTGCCCTAATCCATCACTATATAAACCACATCATACCTTCATAAAATTCACAACACCTAAACAATTAGCTTTTACCCTAATTTTCTTTTCTTAGTCGTCGACCTCAAGTTCCAAAAGCCTCTCCCCAATTTTCTTTCTTTGTCACAAGTTTCACTTACCGCCGTCGCAAAGCCTTTGCCAGAGCAACACCTTTACCGCTACAATCCCGACACTATCATAAGATTGTCGCTACCACAATTCCATCGTCACCGCAACTTGCACCAACACACCTTGTCGATTTCTTATTTTTCCGTTTGTCGAAACTCTACTTATTTTTTGGATGTCTCGCAAAAGAACTAGATCTTCCAAGACTTCTACTGAGAGTCCAATTATGATTTAGGACAAGGAAGCAAGGGAAAGATTTGATTCTAACTTCGAGAATCAACCCATGATGTCGGAAAAAGGTTTCAATTTAGATAGCAATGACAAGATGATCATGTCATTGTCACTTCGAAAGATGATTAATGTTTTAAATTGGAAGCAAGTCTGTGATGCACGCTCAATGTAGGATGAAGATTTAGTGTAAGAGTTGTATGTCAACTTGACCACGCCAAACGCTAATGAAGTTCTTGATCGTAAGAAGAAGGTACCTCTTACTTCTAAATCCATTAATGATTTGTTTAACTTACATAATGTTGAAGAAGATGAGTACTTTGCCATGATGACAAATATCAATTGTGATTTTCTTTAACAAGTTCTTAATGTGGTTACAAATTCGGGATCCCAATGGATTATAAGAAAGTATGGTAGTCATTCTTGCCGAAGAAAATATTTAAATCCAATGATCTAGGTATGGTTCTACTTTATTCGATATAGCTTCATTCCTATCTCATATAGTTCCACCATTTTGATGGATCGAATGTTTTTTTTGTATATGATTATAACAGAAAAGTCTATCAATGCTGGGAGAATTGTTCTCAAGGATATTCAAGACTGTGCAAGGAAAAGAGCAAGAAGTGCCTACTTTCCATCATTCATTACTCCACTTTGCTTGAGGGCTCAACTAAGATCAGAAGCAAGCTTGAAGGGATAATATGTTCAAGGTTACATAACAAGACATGATCTTGAAAAGTTAGTGGAGAATGTTGGACTATTGAACCAATTGGAGCCAAATGAACTGAACAAACCAGAATCTTATGTGTCATCAACTAAGTCTGAACTAGAACCTGACTCAACAAATGCCACAAAAGAAGCAAAAACTGTAGAGGAACCAAACAGCCCTAAACTTAGGGTGGACCTAAATTGTAACACCTCATGCCCATATTCAACACCGAAACAGGGTACGAGGCATTACTGGACTTACATCGCAAGCAAACATACAATTCTGAGTCATAAATTCCAACCAAATTAAAAACCATTTGTATTCAATCATAAAGTTCCTAATACGAGCCTACGAGGCCTAAAACATGCTTTGAAAATGGTTAGGGACTAAACCGAGCACTTAGCAAATTTTAGAAAATTTTTACAAAACATAGAAAATTTTTGCCATGTACAGGGGTCACACGGCCATGTGGTTTGGGACACGCCCGTATGGGCAGGTCGTGTGGTCACACACGCCCATGTCCCTAACCTATGTAACTCACTATTTTGCAAACCATGAAGTCACACGGCCAAGCAACATGCCTGTGTGCTAGGCTATGTGGTTAATTAATTTTCAAAAAATAGGTGCAGACTTCACACGGTCGGGACACACGCCCGTGCTTGAGGCTGTGTCCCTCACATGACTGAGATACACGTCTGTGTCTCTGCCCGTGTGCTCAATTCTGAGCATTCTGTTTCTCAAAATTAAGGTGCAGGGGACACACAGCCAAAACATATGCCCATGGCACAGGGTGTGGACAAAATAAAGGCTATTTACCAAGCCATTTGTCACCCTCATTTGCACATACACACCCACAATCTTAATGGCATAAATCATGGCATATTTAGGCAACCAAAACATCTACAAACAAGGCCAAATCATGTCATTTCATTATCCACACTCCACATATTTACAACATCATATTTTGCCAAACCAAATCGTACCAAACTCACATTCTACAAGTTCCAATATGGCTACCAATAACATGCATAAAATTTACTTAGTTTTCCTAGCATACTAATGAGCCAATCTTAACCATTCAACAACAAAACCATTAAGCCATATTCAACCATTTACCAAGCATTTATAAACCATATCCCACAAGAGATAATTACACATGCATGTATATATAAATATATATATATATATATAAATATATAAGCTTACAACCAATTCAACCAAAATGAGCCAAGTTACATGGCCAAATGCCAAAACAAGCCTATGACTATTACAAGCCAATACATTTGGCCAAATCATGATGACACATATAACAAAATGACCAAGTCCCTATACATGCCATATTCTCAAAATGCTTAAAATCATCGGTACCCAAAACAACAGTTTGATAGCCTGATGCGAACTCTGATAATCTCCAACCCGAGCTAGCTTGGTGACACAATAAAACATGGAAAATAAAATGGAGTAAGCTATATATAGCTTAGTAAGCTCGTATGAAAGAAATAAGCAAACCTTACCATACATTTACATACAAGTAATATAACATAAGATAATGTAATTTACCAAAATCTCATGATCATAATTCACTTCCATCACAACTTACCTTGAAATTGTCATTTCACGAATTAATAATCATAAGCTTTAAGTACATACCTATACCATCTCCTAATAACTTCATACTTAGTCTCATCATTGTTATACCCAATGAACCACCCGAAATAATAATATCAGACACTCAATAAAACCTTACACACAAGGTGCCACATATGTAGCCATAGCTACCTCTATCTCATAACACATATATGCTTGCTCTCGAGCCATTAACGGGCCTGCTCACACAAGCTGTCAGTCAAAACATAGCTACTCGGTGCTGCTCACATAAGCAGTCAAGTAACCGCAACATATGCCAGTATACTTAGCCACCAGTAGGACGTACAAGACCAGCACCTAGATCACATAACATAAAACCTTAGTGACATGTCACTTGTATCCTAATCTATTCCTAAGGTTTGATTGGGATTTCTCGCTTGCCAAAACGTCATCAGGCGTGTCCATAGAGTCGTTTATGAAATTCATACAATATTAAAAATACAATTATAATAAATCTTATTTAACATACAAACTTACCTCGGTTACAAAAACGGCCAAAGGGATCTATTCGTCAATTACTTTATTTTTCCCCCCGATCTAGACCCGAATTTCATTTTTCTTGATCTACAATATCATATTTAACTTACTTAATCATCACATTATTCAATTCAGCCCCAAAACACATTATGGCAAAATTTACATTTTTACCCATAACTTTTCAACATTTTACAAATTAGTCCTTAGGCTCGTAAAATGAATTTCTTTCAATTTCATCACAACCCAAGCCTAGCCAAATATTATTTGTACTCATAATAGCCCAAAATTTTTATTTATTCACACTTTTCTACACATTTTATAGACTTTTACAAATAAGTCTCTATTTAACATTTTTATCAAAAATCACTTTACAAATGTTGTTTAACTAACAACGAACATGCATTTTCTATCATCAAACATCAAAATACAAACATATTCAACATGGGTAAAATTTTATACTTTAACTTTCTTTCAAATTAGTCCTTGTAATAGCTAAATCAAGTTACAACGATCTCAAAAATATAAAAATCATTAAAAATAGGACAAGAACGGACTTACAATCGAGCTTGAAAGTGGAAAAAACCCTAGCTATGGACTCCTTTGAAAATTCAGCTATGAGGATGAAGATGAATAAAAATTGACTTTATTTTTAGCTTATTAAATCATTTAATTACTAGTTTACCAAAATACCCTGAATGCAAAACTTTGGAAATTCACCTAACCATGTCCATTTTTGTCCACTAAGAAGTAGAATGGTCTAATTACCATTTAAGGACCTCTAATTTAAGAATTCATAGCAATTAAACACCTTTAGCTGAGGGAACTCAAGTTTGGCACCTGTGGCAATTTAGTCCTTCTAGTCAAATTGAGCACTCAATCGATAAAATTTCTTAGTGAAATTTTCACACAATTATTCTATCATGCTATAGACCTTAAAGAAATAATAAAATAAATATTTTTACTTCGGATTTATGGTCTAGAAATCAATATTCCAATTTGACCCTAAAACGGGCTGTTACATAAATGCTGCTAAACTAGTGGAGCAAAGTTTTAATCCTGAGTTGACCATTCCAATGCAATCTTCTTCAAACACTATGAAGAAATTAGAGTTCTCAACTATGATGGATATGTGGAAATTCATGCACAACCAATAACAAGCTTACTAGAGATACGCAAAAGTTAAATATGATACCTTATGAAATACTTTAAAGAATATCTCTAACACTTTTGTTCCTGAGTTCCCAAATCATATATTCAAGACATGGCAAAAGGATATTGTGGGATCAAGTGTGACAAAGAAGGGAAAAGGAAAAAAAAGTGGAGGATAACGTAAATAAAAAGGGGGAAATTTTCTTGTCCTTATTTTTAGACGTTTATTTTTATTATTTGGTTAGTATTTTGCTTTTGTATAATAAATAATATATTGCAAGCATGAATAAAATAAGCTCAATGCCTCTTCATTAAAAAAAAAAGAAGAGAAGTGATGTGGTAATGAGAATGGACATGTCTAGGATGGATTGTTGAAAAAGACTTGGTACTTAAGTAGTCTTCATGACTCACCTCTCTTTCTTACAACCCTACCTGGTGTTCAGTTTTCATTTGTTACTTTGTTTTCGAAATGAGAACATTGCTTCTTTTTAAAAAGGGTAAGACAATATTTGCATACATTTTTAAAATTTTCAAGTATGTTTCAATCTTTTCATATAAGTATGCTAAAATAAAATGATGTTCAGAGAAGATTTTTGTTCATAAGTTAGTTTAAATGTAAGCATGATTTCTAATTTTATCTAAGTTTTTTTATGTTATCTTGAGTTATCAAATGCTTGTATGTTTTGAGATCTTATATATTCGTTTTCCATGAAAATCAAACTCCCTTAAAAACATACATGTATGAAGGTTTAAGTTCTTAGAATTGACTTAGTAACTTTCTTGAGGCGAAATCATAGGAGATATAAGAATTTAAACATGATTTAGGCTAATTTTCTTTGGATCATTTGAGCCTTTCAAGCCTACCATATAAATTTTGACCCTCGAAACCTTAATTTGAACCTTAAAGCCTACTTTATTACTATTTACCTATTTTATAAGCCATGCTACCATATATTTAAATTTTATCTTATTTTTTTCACCTACCTTAACTATACTTATCTTGATGAGCAAAGATCGAGGAAAAATTCAAAAAGATGTGCGTGTTCTTTGTATGTTTTAAAAAAAAAAGCTCTATTCAGATGTCAAGCCAAAAGAGCAAAATAAATACTCAAAGTATGGATAAATATTGGACATATGCTTTAGAATTAAGTATGGGGGTGAAGAACCCATTAGTAGGAAGGATGTACCTCGAAAAGATCCAAGACAAAGTTAGGGTTAAGATTACTGAACCTAAAAATTCACTTCTTTTTATCCCTACCTTAGCCTAGCCCCATTAAAAAATTATAAAAGACCTATTGAGTTTGATAATTGTGCCAACTACACTAGTGGAGAGCAATTGCTATGTTCTACATATGAGGACCATTAAATTAGACATTGTGATTGCTTTGTTTGATTGATAAGGAAACTTTGATTGAATGGTGAATGTTATGATCTAGAAAAGCATGTACTCTATGACCTGTTTAGCATTTTTCCTCACTTAGAATAAAATTTTGAAATAATGTTTGCATATGAGCGACTTATCAATAAAAAGAGTTACTGAGCATGATTTTGTTGAAGCATGATTGTGTGTAAAAATTGAGAAAGATTGATGCTACTTAAACTTATTTCAAAAATTTACCTTAGCAAGTTGTGCTTTATATGAAACATTGCTCGGGATGAGCAATGGATTAAGTTTAGGGGTGTGTAAACTCTAAATTATATAGGGTTTTTTTAGTAATTTTTTACCACCTTTTTACTTAATAATAATACTAATCCCAAGTATTTGTTAATTAATTAAGTGGATTTTGTTTATATTTCGATGATGGGCATGAATTTATAAAAATGCAAATATAAGCTTAATTGTATTAATAATTTAAATTATTTCATGTTAATTATTAATGTGTTATATTTTATTATCTAGGGAACCATGTAGATGATATAATGTGGAGCTTATTATAAAGTTGCATGAACATGAGCTATTTATTTCCTATGTTGGATGGCAAAACGATGCTAAATGGGTCATTAAGGTGTTAATTTGACCCAATAAAAAAGATGATACATGATGGACAAGTTTGACAAGTTTAGTGGGTCATGAAACCATCCAACAAGGGGGAGTCAAGCCCAAATTCGGCACAAGCATGCTGGCTGCCCAAAAATCTCTTTTGGGACAATTATTGGAGGTCCCTACATCTGGAGAATCATTGGAAATCAATACACAAAGATTGCCCTTGAAACAGTCCAACCCATGCCTAAATTTTGCATGATTCTATGCTCAAATCAAGCAACCACCATCCACCTACTTCCACTATATGTGGTCGACCAAGCAATGGAGAAAATGGAGGGATTCAAATCCCTATTTTTAGTAAACTCTACCATCCACTTCAAGTGTAAATACCCCAACTCATTCCCCATTTCAATAATCCCTCATGCCTTTATCCCTTAATCATCTCGACATCCCTCATTCAACTATTCACTCATTTCCTCTCTTCATTCCCATGCATAGCATCCCATTTCCCTTAGCCAGCAAAACTTTAAGAAGATAGACTAGTGATAATTAGATAAAATAGATTGTATTTAGTGAACGTATTTAACTCAAAGGAATCAAAGATATCATATAGGGGTAACACACACATGACGAGGTCATTTGACAAAGCAGTTGGATGAACTACTTTCGTAAAAAGTATATAATAATAAGTTTTCAATCATAGTACTTTTTGTGGATTGACTCCATGATTAAGTAAACTGTAAACTATAAGAATGATGCTTCTTGACATAATTGCAATTACTGAGTCTAATTGTATATGTCTGATTGGTCTCTCTGCTAGCTCAATAAAAGCTTGATCGAGTTGCATTTGAATCAAAAGAAAATTCTATGAGTTTGGAGATAATTTAATTGAGTCAATTTATTCAATGTGGACTTAAATTAGGCGGTCGTGAGAATTTTTCAACAAGAGAATTTGATTAAAGAGTTTTCCTGAAAAATTAATTTAGAAAATTTGAGTGATTTTTGGGAAAATTAATTTTGATAAAGTAAAGTTAAATTAGTCAAATTACTTAAAATTAATATGATATTTTTTAAATTAATTTTCAAGTCAAACAATTGACCTAATAGGTAATTAAACTTGAAAATTGGACTTGAAATTGAAACCTGAGCCCAAGAACCCAAAACTGAGATCGTGATCCAAAAACTGGTCGAATCAAGCCGGTAGTCCAACCGATGGCAAGATAGACCAGTCGGGCAATCACTGGCCTGGACCGAACCAGCTCGGGGTGCCATGAGGGTGTTGTACCTAGGATGGCACCACCGAACATGATGGTGCCAACAACGGCAACAATGACATTTCAGTGGTCGGCGGGTGGTCCTTCAACGATTAAGCAATGGAGGAATCACATTCCTACTGGGACTTTACAGTATAATTTTTTTCAGATAAACTATTCCAATAATAATTTTATTTTAATAGTTTTAATATTAAATTTAATTTAATATTTATCCTGATAGTATTTTATTAATTTAATATTAAAGTGATTATATTAGTATTAAATTTAATTTAATATTTATCTTGTAGAAAAATATTCTATTAATTTAATAGATTTAATATTAAATTTAATATTAAAGTGATTAAGTTTAATTATAGTTGAACTCTCTAAACTCTTCCTATATAAAGAGAGCATTGGGTCATTATTTTTCATACTTGAACTCAAGAAAAAGTTGTAGAGAGAAAATTCTCTGAAGAAATTGTTTCAAAAAATTTCTAAAAATATTTCTCTTATTTACAACTTGGCCCAAATGTTTAGAGAAATTGTAAAATACCCCACTAGTAATTTTGTGGAAAATTTTCTGATTTGAAGTGAGCCCACACTTGGCAGACGTGAGCTTAAGGATAGCGGAGAAGACTACTCAGTCTAAGCATTCATCCTGGACAAATCGAAAAATGTAAAATTTTGATTAAGTATTTATTACTTTATATATCACAACCAAGTTCTTTTTTGGAAAAAAATTAAAACTCTGGTTTTTCCTTTGAACTTATTTTTCGCTGCATTTTTTAGACTTAATTTTTAACAATTGGTATCAGAGCCATAAATATAAACAGATAATCAAAAATGATTTCTCTTCTTCTTGAATGATTCGATTACATAGAATGTGACATTATTTAGATCTTATACATGTTTTGAGTTATATATGAGAATGGATGTGATATTATTTATTTGTTATATAATTGTTACTTTTTGCCAAGGTTGTGGTTCTTCGGAAATAGACCATGGACTATCATCTCCATGTATGATTGTTTTGTTTAATTTATAGAATTCTTATGAATCGAAAACGAACATAGGATTTAAATGTAATTTTTCCAAAAGGAGTCTGTGGTGAGGAAAAGATGGAGTGATGGCGGTTAAAGACCCAATGAATGCCTTATGGTGAAAATTTATGTAATTTTTTTTAATTTTTCATTTATTTTCTAGATATAGAACCTTGGAAACCTTGGCTGAAAATTATATTTTAATTACCCATCTTATTATATATTTATTTTATAATTATTTATATTATTTATATTATGTTATATTATAATTTTGATATATATGTATAAGATGATCAATAGTTGATCGATTAAAAAATAAGAAGTGTGGTAATGAGAGAATACATATGTTTTATTGTTCCATTCACTTCTTTAGGTTATTCGAATGTTGTGAGAAGTGTGGTAATGAAAAGGTGCATGTCTAGGTTTGGCTCTAGCAAGGAAAGACTTGGTTTTTAAGTGGTCAAACATGAGTGTAACAGCCTGATTTTGGGTCTAGTCAGAACAGTGGTTTCGGAACCACTATTTCGAGGCTAGGGAAATTATTTTTAATATTATTTTATGTGTCATAGCATGATTATATAAGTACATAAAAATTTTGGTGAAATAATTTTAGCGATTTCATGCTTAATTTCGAAAAAGGACTAAATCGTGTAAAGGGCAAAAGTTTTGTTTTGCTAGCTAAAGGTGTCAAATAGCTATAGAACATTAAACTAGGGTATTTATTGAGTAAATAGACCATAAATATGTTAGTGGCTGATCAAGGAGACAAAAAAGGGTTGAAAAGTCAAAGTTGGTGTGCATTAGGTGGCTTATTTGGCATTAAAATAAAACAAAAAGAAAAAGATGTCATCTTTTCATATTTCTTCCTTCCTCCACCGAAAATACCAGCAAAATAGGATTTTGAAAGCTTGAGATTTGCAGCCACTCTTCACCAATGCAAGTAAGTGATTTTGATGGTCTTTCTTGATAATTTTTGTACTTTTGGTACTCTTGTAGCATAATCTAGCTAATGAGGGGACTATTTTGTAAAGTGGTTGGAAGTCTATATTTTTTCTGTGTGAATACTCATGTTGTTTTCTGAAATTTTATGGAAGAAAATGAGTCATGGTTGTGTAATAAACAACTTTTGTGAAAGGAGTTTGAATGAAAACACCTAAAAAGGGCTATTTTGTAAAGTTTGTAAAATAAGTTGTAAATGTGTGAAATAATTGAAATTGTGAGTTGCTATATTTATAAAAATAATTTTGATAGGCTTGGTAAATGAGGAAATTCGATAAAAATCGATTTACGAGCCTAATGGCAAAATCATAATTTTTGTAAAGTCTAAGGGCAAAATGATCATTTTGCCAAATTATGAATTATAAAATGTTTTAATTAATGTAATGATTAAATGAGTGAATTTCATCATGTTAGATCAAGAAAATCGAGATTTGAGCTTAAATTGAAAAGTATGAGGTTATGAACTAAAATGGAGTAATTAGCAAAAATTGCATTCGAGGTAAGTCCGTGTGACTAAATAAGCACGTTATCCATGTTATTGTCAATATACTCGAAATCTACCTTGCTTTGGTTATATTTAATTATATATTAATGGTGATACCAAAAGTTAATAATATTCATGTGATGATAGAATACAATAAAAGTTTGATGGAATATGATATCCCATAGAAACGAGTAAGTTGTACGTAAATAATGCAACTTAGTCGTATTTATGCATCAAATATTTGATTATGTATATAATACTTGAATGTATCTATGAGTAATATATGGTGAGATTTAATGCGGTAAAAACTCCTAGTTGAACCTTAGGAATAGATCAGATATCCTTGCCATGACATTTGGGTGATATGGATGTGTGCTAGTGTAAGACATGTCTGGGACATGCATCGGCCACATTATGAGAGCCAATGTAAGACCATGTCTGGGACATGGCATCAGCATTAAGATGGGAGCTAGTGTAAGACATGTCTGGGACATGCATCGGCCTCGAGATATGTAAGCCAATGTAAGGCATGTTTGGGACATGCATCGGCTACAAGATGTGTCAGTGTAAGACCATGTCTGGGACATGGTATCGGTACAAATAAGTGATAGCCATGTTTGGGACATGGCATCAGCCTCGATTTCGATAGCCAGTGTAAGACCATCTCTGGGACATGGCATCGACTTGATAGATGAGCCAGTGTAAGACCATGTCTGGAACATGGCATCGACTTGATGGATGAGCCAGTGTAAGATCATGTCTGGGACATGGCATCGGCATTATACCTTATGTCTGAGGCTTAGTGAATATCTGATAGCTTCTCGAATGGTTCAACGGTGAAAGTTACGGTTTAAGCTAAATGAGAAAGGTTATGACCATATTGTGAACAGTATAGGTACTTACATGAAATTGATGAGATGTGAGTTCAACTCAAGTTATATGATTAGTAAGGAATGAATATGATCATATTGAGTAACACAAGTATGTATGCCAAGCTCATGAGAAATGATTTCAGTTTATGATGCACATTTGGTGAATATGTAAATAGGTAATTCATGCCTATGAGAATGATTTTGTGATGACTTTGTGATTATAGGTCTATACTTATGTTGTATGAATATGTAACCTTACCAATGTGTGAAAATGAATTAATATGGTATGATAAACTTAGTATCGTTAATTTACACTAAAACAGTTTTGGACAGCAGCCATTATCCGACTTTGAAAATCCACCAAAAATTTTGGAAATTGAGTTAGAGGCTGAATAAAATATGAAATTAAATCCTAATGAGTCTAGTTTCACATAGAAGAAACGGTGTAAGCAAAAGAGTTTCATATTATGAAATATTTAAATTGTTGTGAGACAGAGTCAGAATGACTTCGAAATCCCCTGTTCTGATTTGAGAAAATCATTGAAAATTGTAAAAAAAAAAATATTTATGGGTTATAATTTATAACCTTAGAATTCTTAATGAGTCTATTTTCAATAGAAATAGACGAGAACATCATCTGAGTCCTGTATTATGAGATAATTAATTTTTAGTGAAGAGGGGTTAAAATTGTCAGACAGCGAAAAAGGGTACTTTAAGGAATAAACTGTACTAATTGGCTGAACCAAAAATTCTTAAAATTTTATAATAAGAAGATATGTGAGTCTAGTTTCAGGTAAAAGTAACAGAACTTAATTTGGAGTTCCGTAGATCTAGATATAAATAATTTAGTGACTATGACTCGAGAAAGAACTTGACTAGAACATGAGTAAAAATGCAAATAGAGTTGTATTACCATGAGAAGCAAGCTGATAAATTGCTTATTATTTTCATACGGTCTTACTAAGCTATAAATCTTACTCCCTTCCTTTCCTTTCCTTTAGTGTTTTCAGGTTAGCTCGGGGTTGGAGATCATCGGAGGCAGCATCACACTATCATGTCGCTACATTTGAAATAATGAAGCATATATTAGAAATTTTAAGTGAGTGGCATGTATAGAGATTTAGTTGATTGACATGTATTATTTTGCTTTGGTCAAATGTGTTGGCTTATATTGAGTTATATGTGTATGGCCATGAGATGTGGCTCATGTTGATTATGGCTTGTAAGCCTAGCTATTCTTGTCATGTCTAATGTTTATAATGTGATTATGTCTGTTTGTCATGCATGGTTAGTAATATGACATGTGTGTTGGACGTATGCTCTATGACCAATTGAGGTGGTCATAGCCATGTAGTAATTGCATGTTATAAACACAACGTGATAATGATTGAACATGAGTTCTTGATGAATAAGTTGGTAACCATAGTATAATGGTAAAAGTGGTCATCAAAATGACAAGTCTTATGAATGTGAAATAAGGAGTCTAGACTTGGTATTGCATGAGTAGATGCATTACTTGTAAGAGGACATGTTAATGTTAAGGATATGTCTTAATAAAGAGTGTTTAATCACTAAAATGATGCCATGATTTGCGATTTTGATGTGCATAAGGTTGTAAGAGATTATGGTTAACATGAAGGCTTGGAAAATAGCCTAAGTGTTAGCCTCACAGGCTGAGACACGGCCGTGTGTCTAAACCGTGTGAGGGACACAGCCTGGAGACATGGGTGTGTGACCCGGCCTTGTGGTTCGATGTGCATGCTGACGTCATAAACAAAGAGTTACACGGCCTGAGGACACGGGCGTGCCAAAGGCACACGAGTGTGTCCCTGTGTCCACATGGGCGTGTGACTTTGTGTCATGGAAAAATTTTCTAAGTTTTCCCAAAATTTGATAAGGTTCTTGGTTTAGTCCCGAATCAATTCCGATGAATGTTTTGGGCTTCGTAGACCCAAATAAGGGATGACATGCATGTGTTTGAAAGGTTTTGAATTAAAAGAGATTTTATGGCCTGGTTTTTGCATGAATGTGTATGTTTAAGTCAGGTAATGCCTCGTACCCTGTTCCGGCGTTGAACATGGGTAAGGGGTGTTACAATAAGTCACCTCCCTTACTTGGGACCCTACTTGGTGCATGGTTCATATTCATTTCTTCGGTTTTTCCCTTAAAAGAAAATTTGTGGAGAACCAAAATTATTTTTTTTTATGATTAATTGATTCTTGTGAATAAATTAATGTGAATATTATAAAATTGCTATAACTTGTCATGCATATATTGGAAGCATGTCATATAGATTAGGTAAGAATGCCACTAGGACTATTGTATGATCATTCTTAAAATCTGGGATCAAAACCTTGCATGTTTTTTTTAATATTGAGTGGGATAAGATCCTTCAACAAGACCTACGACCTCCATTGATGGTCCCTAAGTGATAGCACGATAAAGTTTCGAGTCGATTCCTACCCTAGCCACACCCCAGGGAAAACTTTATCATGTGGGTTCATTAGATGAGATTTCCTTTTAAGGACAACTGGTCATGTATGGCTCTCAATGAGATTGTCCCAAGATGACTCACAAATGAAAGCATATTCATGATGGGTATTAAGTCAATGGCTACACACTCAAGATCGTCTTTTATTAAATAGTTTCCCAAGAAACAATATTTAAGCTAGAGATGATGGTCAAATGTTAAACGATCATTGGTCTGTGTGGAGTCTTAAGAATTAAGATTCATGAACTGATTGGATGTAATCCATATTCTTGCTAGTTAATCATGGGACCCCAAGGCAAAATGATTGATAGGTGTGAGAATGATTGCAGCAAAACAAAATGTTTTTCATGGTTTTAATATAAGACGCATACATCATACTACATTCTTGATATGTTGCTAAAATGAAACTATTTGCTTAATACAAAGATAGTAATTAGTGACTATTTATTGCTTTCCAATTCAAATATGTCTCCTACTCCTCTTATTAGCATTCTTATTGAGAATAAATTGAATGGGGATAACTTTCAAGAATGAAAATAGAACTTACTGATAGTTCTCAGCTATAAGAAATACAAATTCGTCCTTGAAGAACCTTGCCCAACTAAAGCTCAGCCCAAAGATAGAAATCACTAGAGAGATTCTTGCTTGATTGCTCGATGTTATATGTTAGTGAGCATAAGTAGTGTGCTGCAAAAACAGCATGAGAATTTTTGTACTACTGAAGAAATCATGAAAAATTTGGAAAATTTTCTCAAAAACCAAGTCGCATTGGCTCAAAAATCCGCTATTACAAATTTGATGAACTCCTAGTAGAAACCCACTAGTTTGATCAAAGAATATATGCTTAAGCTTATGAGATTCTTCGCAAAAGCGGAGGACAATAGAGTTAAACTAGATGTGAACACTCAGAATTAGTGTTCAAACCCTTGACTAAAGAGTTCTCTAGCTTTAGGGCCATTTACAACTTAGGGAACAAGACACTTACTTTGACTCAGCTCATGAAGGAGTTACAACCCTATGAGTTGATGTTAAATGGTGGTAAGCTGGTTCAGGAGAAACTTGAGGCAAACTTAGTTGTGGGCTCCTCGTCCTCTAAAAGAAAGTAGAAAACTAAGGGAAAGAAGAAACCAACTAAGTCTTCGGTTCCACCTTGTGTGGATAGGTAGAAGGCTAAGAAGTCAAAAGATCCAAAAACGATCAAACATTTCTTCTGCAACATGAAATGGGACTTTAGATCAAACTGCAATGAGTATTTGGATTACCTAGCCGAAAAGGGTAAAATTATGGAACTCTTTGTGGTTGAAGCTTGCTTAGTGGAAGAATCAATTGACAATCGGGTTATTGATTCTGGAGCCATTAACCATGTGTGTGTTTCTTTATAGGAGTTCAGCGAAATGAGAAGTTTGTGTGACAAGAGCCTCATGTTGCGAACCAAAGATGGGAGTTATGTTTCAGCTGAAGTAGTGGGAGAATTTATTTTACATTTTGATAATTTTAGGAAGATAGTTTTAAGGACATGTTTTATATACCTTATTTTAAGAGGAACTAAATTTTTGTAGCATTTTTATTTAATGACGATTATTCTGTGAAATTCAATAAAGGGATTGCTATTCACAAAAATAGTTCATTGATTTGTAATGGATGGATGAAAAACAATCTCTTTTGTATTAAACCAAATAACTGTTTGATGCTTGAAATTGAAATGGTAAATAAGAAGCTTAAAACTTCTAACTCTAATGAGGGGTACCTATGGTACTTAAGACTTGGTCATATTAACCAAGAAAGAATCACTAGACTCATGAAAGATGGTCCCTTAAGTATGCTTAAGGAAGCTATCTTCCACAATGTGAATGGTACAAGGGTCAACCAACTTTTAAATTTAGTGCACACTGATGTATGTGGTCCCATGAGCATTAGTGCTCGAGGAGGTTACAATTATTACGTGACTTTCATTGACAACTATTCTCGATATGGATATGTATATCTAATGCACCGTAAAATCGAAACCTTTGATAAATTTTAAGAGTTTCATGCAAAAGTAAAAAAAAAAAGGTATATTCATAAAGAATCTTTGTTCTGATCGAGGTGGGGAATACTTGTCTGACGAGTTCTTAGGATACCTCATAGAGAATGAGATTTTATCCTAGTTGACTGTGCCAAGCACTCCATAGTAGAATGGTGTAGTAGAGAGAAAGATTAGAACCTTGCTTGACATGATTCGTTCAATGTTAAGCTATTCACAACTCCCTACTTCCTTCTGGGGATATGCGATACTAATGACTTGCTATATTCCGAATGATGTGCCAACCAAGTATGCTTGTAGACATATTCTGAATTATGGCATGGAAAGAAACCCCTCTAAATCACTTTAGAATATGGGGTTATCCAGTACACATTCTGGATAAGGATGTAAAGAAGTTGGATGCACGGACAAAATTATGCATGTTTGTAAGATAACTGAAAGGAATAAAGAGTGGATTATTTTATAACTCGAAAGATAATATGATTAAAGTTTCTACTCATGCTAATTTACTTGAGGAAAGCTACATGGATAACTTTAAGCCTCATAGTAAAGTGATACTCGAGGAACTTTCAAGAGTTGTAAAATAGTCACCAAGTTCAGTTCTCAAGAAAGTTGTACAAAGATCTACAAACAATCAACAAGATGGGGGAATTCATTGTAATGTGTGTGTTTCTAAGAAACCAAGCTTCTTCATCTATGATGGTAATATTTATAATACGAAAACCAATCATGAGGATAATGATCCACTCACTTACGAGGAAACTATGCAGAATGTTAATTCTAAGCTCTAGGAACAAGCTATGGATACTGAGATGGATTCGATGAAGTCCAATACGGTGTGGGAACTTGTGGACTTACTGATTGGGATTAAACCCATACGGTGTAAATAGATCTACAAGAAGAAGAGAAATGTAGAAGAGAAAGTAGAAACACATAAATCTAGACTTGTAAGGAAATGTTATACACAGAAAGAAGACATCAATTACGATGAGACCTTCTCTCTGGTAGTCATGCTCAAGTCTATCTGCATACTTTTATCCATTGTTGCTGCTCTCAATTATAAGATCTGAAAAATAGATGTAAGACATCATTTTTAAATGACTATCTTTATGAGACCATTTACTTTGCTCAACTTACTAGATATGTTGTCAAAGGAAAGGAGCAGAAAGTTTGCAAACTACTAAGATCCATCTATGGACTTAAGCAAGCATCCTGCTCATGGAATAAAATATTTGATCAAACAATCAATACTTTTGGGTTTGAGAAAAAAGCTGATGAACCTTTTGTTTATAAGCATATAAATGACAAGAAGGTGGTCTTCCTCATTTTTTATGTCGATGATATTCTACTTATTGAAAATGATGTAGGAGAAGTGTCATCAGTTAAACTATGATTATCTTAAAATTTTAGCATGAAGAACTTGGGTGAAACTAGTTATATTCTTTGAATTCGAATTCTTAGAGATTGAAAGAATAAAACGATAGTTGTATCACAAGCTAGTATTTCCTATAAAAAGAATACATTGTAGAGGTTCCATACTAATTTTTCTAGCAAATTGTTTCCATAAGGAGATTTGCATAAGGAGAAGATTGTTTATGTTAAAATTCTAAATTTAAAAAATCAACCCAACAAAGTAAATTAGTTTAAGTTAGTGTCAATGTTTGAATTTGAATAATTTGTACTCATTTTTCTCTATAATGTTTTGATTTTTTAACATGTGAAATAGGTTATTTCGTTGAATATGAGTAGATGAATTAGAGCCGTTATTTATTACAACAGTCAAATTTGTGAAACCGAAATTAGGGTTGCTTTTACATCAACCCAATCTTTAGAATTGGCTTTCAACTGGAGCATAAAATTGCACGAGCTTTGGTCAAAATTTAGAAGGAAAGTGATGAGTTCATGACATAGAAGAATTTTGAGCTTGAAATATAGATATCTAACATCATTGAACCCCGTTAGATATGATATATTAGAGCTCACAGACAACATGGAGGTCGAGGTGATGCTCAATTCGCATTGCTCTAGTGGAAATACTATACAAGAGTTATATGCCTATTTTCTCGACATCAATAAAGGTGCTCCGAGTTTGACAATAGTTTCAGTTAATGCATATCAGGAAAAAGAAGTAGAAAGTCTAACCACATAGTTGTGTAGTGGGTTCACAGTATTGTTGCAAAGCTCTTATCAAGAAATGCCAGAATCATCAATGAGAAGGTATTCATCGGTTTTAGCCCTCGATTTTAACTTTGATGCATAGTCTATCTAATAGTTGAGGTTAGTTGGTAAGCCAAACTTCAACACCCCGACACAACATCCTATTAGTGCTTTTGATTTTAAACTTTCAGATGTCGATGTTCTATACTAGAAATACTTATACAAGTATGCCAAAAAGTTACACCGATGGGCAATCCGCAAGTGGTTTTGGTTATAACGTAAGGTTTATAAGAACGAATGATGTACTCCTTACAACTTGCATCAGTGAAGGGGCATCCAACCTTTAACATGCAATTAAGGTTGATAATGAATAGCGAGCTGAGAACAAAGAAGGACATGAAATTGATAATGGTCAAATCCTAGAGTCCAGATTAGATGGTTCAAAAATTGCATTACTTTTTGAACTAGAGATCATTCCTACTGAACCAAAAGAAAGTGGTTTTGACGATAAAGGTCTAGAAAATGTTGGAGGAACCCATCCGAATTTCACAAAATATGCATATCCACCCCACATGCTTAATTTTGACCTTCGTACTGAACATGGGTTAGAATTTCCAAAACCTCCTCACATACGACTGGGTCATGAAAGTTTTTCATTAAATATCAATGATTTACAAGTTAGAATGGAGTTTTCCTTGAAAGATGCTTTTGTTGCTATAGTGAAGCGGTATAACATAAAGCATGGGGTCAACTTCCATGTTAGAAAATCCCGATCAGAAAAATATAAGGCCAAGTGCGCAATGCATGACAATAGATTTCCATGAAACCTTATGGAATTTGTGAGAAAGAAAATGTGGTTTTGGACAATTAAGAAATATAACGCTCCACATAATTGTGTTGTTGCAAGTATGTCAAAGGGTCATCCCTAATGGGTTTCTGACATGATCTTTCACATTATCTTACCTATGGTGAAAGCAAGGCCTAGGATTCACATGTCAGTTTTGATTGTCAATATTCATCGTCAGTATGATTACACCAGTTGTACTACAGGCATGAGTTGCAAAAAAAAAAAGGCTATGGAAAATAGCATGAGTTGCAAAAAAAAGGCTATGGAAAATATGCATAACGGGTGGGATAAATCATATAATGATTTGTAGAAATGGTGTTAGGTACTGAATCTGTAACACCCCTCACCCGTATCTAAAGCCGAGACAAGGTTTGAGGCATTACTGGACTTAAACATTCACAAACTTACAAAACCGGGTCACCAAACTTCGCCCAAAATTAAAACTTTTCAATCACATGCATATCGTCCCTTATATAGGCCTTCGAGGCCTAAAACATACATTAAGGTGGTTCGGGACGAAACCAAAAACATTCAATAATCTTTGGGCAACTTAACAATTTTCTAGCTTTGGAGAGTAACACGCCCGTGTGGCTTGGGACACGCCCGTGTCCTCAGCCCATGTAACTCTCTGTTTATGACATCAGCAAACGTTTAAGGGCACATGGCCAAGGCACACGCCCGTGGCCAGAGGCCGTGTCCTCTACACGACTTAGACACACGGTCATGTCTCTACCCGTGTGGTCAAGACTTAGGCTAATTTCTAAGACTTTTTGTCATCTTTACATGCATACACATACACGATTTTAATGGCACTCATCATTAGCTCATTATTATGCATTAGTTCTACCTACTCATGATAAACTAGTCTAGCTACATCGCAAGACATTAACACATATCATGAATAAATAGGCTTACAAGCCAAAATTATTATAAGCCACATCTCATGGCTATAATCAGCAATTAATATAAGCCAAGACCTTTGGCTAATCACAACAATAGTTATCATAGAAAAACTAAGTCTCTATACATACCACTCACATGAAAACATTTAACATACACATGTCAATACTTCAAGGATAATGGCTTGATAGTGTGATGCTGTCTCCGACAATCTCCAACCCAGAGTAGACCTGACAAAACTAAAAGAAATGGAAAGGAGGGATTAAGCTTTTCACTTAGTAAGCTCGCATGAAAATAATAAGCAATGCGATGACATGCTATTTTTATATTCTTTCTATTATTCAAATTCCAGGTAAGTTGTTTTCCCGAGTCATGGTCATTAAATTATTTATATCCAGAGATACAGAACTCCAAATTAAGATCGATTAATTTTCCCAGAAACTAGACTCATATATTTTCTTATCATAAAATTTTAAGAATTTTTGGTTTAGCCAATAAGTACAGTTTATTATTCAAACTCTCCCTTGTTTCACTGTTTGACAGCTTCAACCTTTCTTAACTAAAATTTATTTATCTCCTAGTACAAGACTCAGATAATGTTCCTGTCTCTTTATCTTAAAAATATACTCATTAATTATTTCATTCATATGAACTTTAACTCATAATTATTTTTTTACAATTTCTAGTGATTTTCCAAAGTTGAGACAGAGGAGTCTGAAATCACTCTGACTCTATCTCACAAGAATTCAAATATCTCATGATACAGAATTATTTTGCTTTTAGCATTTTATTTAAGTGAAACTAGACTCATTAAGATTTAATTTCATATTTTATTAAGCTTCTAACTCAATTTCCACTATTTTTAGTGGATTTTCAAAGTCGGACCAATGCTACTGTCCAAATTTGGTTTGGTACAATATAATGATCACTATCACAAGATCATTTCCAACTATCATGAACTTACCATTTCATGGATCCCTTACTCATTTTTTACAATGGAGCTCAATATAAAAGTTATTATTTCTCATGGGCACACATATTCATACATTCCAAGTATAGGATAATTCCCTATCACATGCACTCAATCATCAAATTAGTCTCATGACAATGCACCATGTAAATTTGTCTTAGAAGAGCTCATCGTACATCCTTTCACTTGTACATATATCTCATGTTAATCCCTTTGAGTTTCTAGGAAATCTTGATGGATTATCAATTTTTCGTCAATTCATAAGAATGATCATTTCAGGTGTGCACTCCCGCGAACCTCACATTTTACGACGGGTTTACCAGTCCAGGCTAAATCCCTTATCGCGACAAACACCCTTATTGAGTTTGGATCTGAATTGCTAGTCCAGGCTAAATTCAGAATCTAATCGGATTACCCATCAGGGCTAAATCCTTAATGCACATATATTCTTCGAGAGGATCGATCATTCAGGAACACCCGTCCGGGATAGATCCTTTCTATATTTGAGATCAACGGATTACCCGTCCGGGCTAAATCCTTTCTGCAACACATACAAGATCTCAAATCACATATAAATCATGGTTTATCCATCGAACTTCCTTTTTAACCTCAACCGGGACATTTTTCAACATGTCATTTTTAAAGGTCCATTTCATGTAATTTCATGCCATTATCACATGCAAATGTCATGCAGTCATAAATCATGCAATTAGGCATATTATAAGTTTACTTTAATCTATCCGAACTTACTTGTCAAAATCTCGCCAAGTACAACCGTGTAGCAATTCATACAACCCATGTAATAGTAATTTAACCCCCAATTCGTGTAACAATAATTTGAGATTCAATTTCACATAACACAACAAGCATTACATTTTTTCCATATCATACACACCATCCATCAACTTCTCTTAAACATATTAAATCATACAATTTATGCCATATCAATAGAGAATTACAATTCATGCATGGTATTGCATTATTATTAACACACGAACTTACCTCAGATTCAAAAACGACAATTTACCATTTTAGTCTATAACCTTGTATTTTCCCGATTTAAGCCCAAACATCGATTTACTTGATCTATAATATCACATTTAGCCTAATAATTAATCACACTATTCATATGGGTCTAAAAATCATATTTTTTAAAATTTACATTTTAACCCCTAAACTTTTGCATATTTACACTTTTTCCCCAAGGCTCGGAAATTAAACATCATCCTATTTTCTTATGTTTTATGACATTCTGATCATTTTTCCCTTTTATAGAAACATCAAATTCTCACACTAACATGTACTTATGAACATTAGGTATTTTTACCAATTATGACGTTTTACTCATTTTCACGTAAAATCGCTTAGCAAAAGTTTTTTATCTAACACCCAACACTCATTTTCTACCATTAGACATCAAAATGCATGCATATTACTCATGGGTAAATTTTTAAACATAAATCCTAGCTTAAAATAATGGTAGAAATGAGTAGACCATGTTATCGGAACTTCAAAAATGTAAAGAACATTAAAAATGGGGTTCGGGATCACTTACAAATGAGCTTGGAAAGCTTTAAAACCCTAGCCATGGTGTTTTTCATGAGAAATTCGACCATGAGGAAGAAGATGAGCAAATTTGGCTTATTTTTGGCTTTTTAATTCATTTAATTACCAATTTACTAAAATGCCCTTAATGAAAAACTTTTAAAAACCTATCATACCATGTCCATTTTTGTCCAAAAACTTCAAAATGGTCTAATTACCATTTAAGGACCTTTAATTTAAAAACTCATAACAATTAGACACTTCTAACATGTAGAACTCAACTTTTGTACTTTTTACAATTTAGTCCTTTTGACCAAATTGAGTGCCCAAACGTCAAAATTTTCGAACGAAATTTTCATGAAATCATTCCATGAAATCTTAGACCATAAAAATATAATAAAAATTAATTTTCCTCATCATATTTGTGGTCCCGAAACCACTATTCCGACTAGGACCAAAATCAAGATGTTACATTTCTCCCCCTTTAGGGATTTTCGTCCCCGAAAATCTTACCAGGAAAGTGGTTTTGGTTTTTCAATTGGATTCCTCAATCCTATAGTCGATGTCAAGGAACTTTCACTCAAGCTGAGCTTTTACTACCTATCTCTTTAAATTCCACATACAAAAATCATAAGTGGTATTCATTTTACAATATTTTCACCGAAACTTAATCTATACCAGAAAGCTCATGTACTCAAAAGTTTGATCCATACCATCATGTTACATATACATTCGCACCCGAATCTTTTCAGATTCAAATAGTGAAAATAGATATTTCATCTCGGCCTCATACTCTTTATAATTCCACACAGTCCAATTCAACTCTTAGTTACCTTTTATTTCAAAGCCTCCTCTGGCTTTCCCAAGAAATCATGCTATGAATCCTGGATCTCAATCTGATTAGTGGATATTAAAATTCCATGATATCCAAGATTCATAAAGATACGAAATCCTACGAATCTAGTGAGTAGACATTTGGGTATACCAGCATAATTTGCACATCTCATAACGTTTAACAACACTACATATTACTTTCCTCTTTCAAGGATAGAAACGATCCAGACAAGAAAATCCATATTAACCTTTTCTATTTCCATTCTAATTCCCAAACGGTAAAAGAAATTCTAATGATTCTTGCTATGCATCTTTAAACTTTCAACATTTCAAGAATTTGTACTCAAAGATAAACAATGATCGTTTCAACATTTTTAAATACCCAGATTATCTTCACATTATCAATATCAGATCTTCTTATTGCATTTGATTCTTCTAGAAAACATACACTTCTTAATTAGACTATTCGTCTTTTTAGCCGTGAAGAAATAAAATCTTATTCTCAAGCATGAACATCTCATTAAATTCTAAACATATATTCCATACAAATTGAACAATCAAGTCGACCTTATTCATCCATAGTTGATATTTCAAGCAATTCTCTCTTCTAGTCAATAGAACGATTCAACATGCATCATTCCAAATTCACTCATCATGCCAATCGAAGACCATAACAAATGCATTAGCATAAGTAATACTGATATCTCAACTGAATACTTTAACTCTGATTAACTTACTTGAGAAAGGAAATCCACCATACACATTGGGACTTGAAATTTCACCACATTATCAAGATCAATTCAGAGGTATAGTCATACTTGTTCTATATATATCAATCACAAGCTGGAGGTCATGCTCTAAATAAAAGCCATGATCAATAAGTTACAAGATAAAGATAATAAGAAAATCCAAGATAGAGAAATCCGAGACAGAGAAGCCCAGAATAAAGAAATCCAAGATAAAGAAATCCATGATAAGGAAATCCAAATTACCATACTGCATTAGAAGACTGAGAACCAGACTCATAAAAATATGAAAGATCCCAATGTTTTTTCAAAGAAAAGAAATCTAGAATAACATCATTCCAAACCACTGACAACAAATACGATCAGAACTATATACTTCTCATATATATAAAATCAATCAGAGCAATGATCGGTAGAAATAGAATCATGGCACCATACACAATTTCTCATCGATTCCTAACAGGCGGAATACAACAAAATACCAGAGAAAAACAGAACCATGCAGATTATAATCCAATCCGACTGACAACACATTTGTCTAACGTTAAGATCAGGGAACATTTTCATAATGTAAGAATTCATCAGGGATTAGATAGCCCCAATAATATTTTCGGTGTCAGATAATCTCATACAATATCTCAATAGAGACAATCACAAATTGTTTACTGTAATTGCCATGCTTGGAGATTTCATATTTCGAACATTATGCCTTTAACTATTTCTGCCGTCCCAAATTCCATAATATTCCCTTTACTAAGAAAACCAGTTCATGAGGGAATTTCAATCAATACATTTCTCGACATCATACTAGAATAGATCATTTTACCAAAATTAACCTTTTTCACTAACAGCGATGTTGCGAAAATTAAACAATCTTTCGATCAATCCGATATCTTTCTAGCTCATGTTTGTACTTATCAACCCATTCTTAATCTCTAATCATGCTTATAACCATTCCATCATTGAACTCTTTGGTTTCTCACCTGGAAACTCATTCAACATAAATCTCAGGAATTTCCATTATAAAACACTACTTTGGTAAGGGGGAGGGGTCGTAGGGCCTCTGACTCAACTCTCATATACATATACATGTAACACAGTTTTCATCATAGCAATTATATCTCAATCATGTCAATCATTTCGAGTAACTAACATTCATGTTGATTTAATGCCCACTTTCTAGTTATCTCATTTAGTCAAGTATAACTATGCATGCATTCAATGTTTTCTAGATAACTTTACCTATCTATTCATTTAATCATATAAGTCATGCACATGATATCATACATGGGCCAACAAACATAGATAAGCTTATCACAATCTATACTTTTACCTCGTACACTATCATTTAGACATATCATTACAATCATATGATTCAGTCCAAGCAATTTAACATATTTACTTAAGCTATATGAGCTTATCAACCATGATTTTTCATATAAGCGTACGTGAATATTCATTCCATCTATATCTTTGGTAAGTTATCTAAACACATGTATTCACTCAAGCAAATCGACCATTTACATCATAGAATTATCTATTAATCATAGATAAGCTCATTTCACCGTGTACACATTTCATGAATCCTCATTCGTACCTTTCCAAGTTTCAGTTCGTCATGACTATACTTTACTCGAATATTTTAGCATCACATTTGACATGGTCAGTGTAGCTCGGTTGGAGAGTACCTTTGTCTAAACAAAATGGTTCTCATACAAGTCAGGAGACATCACACTATCACGGATCGGAGACATCACACTATCACGGATCGTTGACATGTATAGCTGGACTCTCATACATATGCTAGGTTAGTCTGAGAACCGACTAAACTATAGCTCTGATACCACTAAAAGTAACACCTCTTACCCGTATCCAACGTCAGGACAGGGTTCGAGGCGTTATCGGACCTAAACATTCACAAACATATAAAAATGGGTCACCAAATTTTGCTCAAAATTAAAACTTTTCAATCACATGAATATCGTCCCTTATACAGGCCTTTGAGGCCTAAAACATACATTAGGGCAGTTCGGGACAAAACCGAAAACATTCGATAATCTTTGGGCAACTTAACAATTTTTTAGCTTTTGAGAGTAACACGCCGTGTGGCTTGGGACACGCCCGTGTCCTCAGCCCGTGTAACTCTTTGTTTATGATGTCAGCAACCATTTAAAGGCATACGGCCAAGGCACACGCCCGTGGCCAGAGGCCGTGTCCTCCACACGGCTGAGACGCATGGTCATGTCTCTACCCGTGTGGTCAAGACTTAGGCTAATTTCCAAGCCTTTTTGTCATTTTTACATGCATACACATACACGATTTCAATGGCATTCATCATTTGCTCATTATTATGCATTAGTTCCACCTACTCATGATAAACTAGTCTAGCTACATCGCAAGACATTAACACATATCAAGAATAAATAGGCTTACAAGCCAAAATCATTATAAGCCACATCTCATGGCTATAATCAGCAATTAATATAAGCCAATACCTTTGGCTAATCACAACAATAGTCATCATAGAAAAACTAAGTCCCTATACATGCCACTCACATGAAAACATTTAACATACACATGCCAATACTCCAAGGATAATGGCTCGATAGTGTGATGCTGGCTCCGAGGATCTCCAACCCCGAGCAGACCTAACAAAACTAAAATAAATGGAAAGGAGGGAGTAAGCTTTTCACTTAGTAAGCTCGCATGAAAATAATACATGTTATTTTAATATTCTTTCTATTTATTCAAATTCCAGCTAAGTTATTTTCTCGAGTCACGGTCATTAAATTATTTATATCTGGAGCTACGGAACTCCAAATTAAGATCTGTTAATTTTCCCAGAAACTAGACTCATATTTTTCTTATCATAAAATTTTCAGAATTTTTGGCCTAGCCAATAAGTACAGTTTATTATTCAAAGTCTCCCCTATTTCACTGTTTGACAACTTCGACCTTTCTTCACTAAAATTTATTTATCTCCTAGTATGAGACTCAGATAATGTTCCCGTCTCTTTCTCCTCAAAATAGACTCATTAAATATTTCATTTATATGAATTTTAACTCATAATTATTTTTGTACAATTTCTAGTGATTTTCCAAAGTTGAGACAGGGAAGTCTGGAATCACTCTGACTCTGTCTCACAAGAATTCAAATATCTCATGATAAAGAATTCTTTTGCTTTCACCGTTTCTTCATGTGAAACTAGACTCATTAATATTTAATTTCATATTTTATAAAGATTCTAAATCAATTTCCACTATTTTTAGTGGATTTTAAAATTCAGACCAACGCTGCTGTCCAAATCTGGTTTGGTACAATATAATGATCACTATCATAAGATCATTTCCAACTACCATGAACTTACCATTTCATGGATCCCTTACTCATTTTTCACAATGGAGCTCAATATAAAAGTTATTATTTCTCATGGGCACACTTAGTCATACATTTCAAGTATAGGATAATTCCCTATCACAAGCACTCAATCATCAAATTAGTCTCACGACAATGCACCATGTAAATTTGTCTTAGAAGAGCTCATCATACATCCTTTCACTTGTACATATATCTCATGTTAATCTCATTAAGTTTCTAGGAAACCTCGATGGATTATCCATTTACCGTCAATTCATAAGAATGATCATTTCAGGTGTGCACTCCCGCGAACCTCACATTTTACGACGGGATTACCAGTCCAGGCTAAATCCCTTATCGCGACAAACACCCTTATTGAGTTTGGATCTGAATTCCTAGTCTAAGCTAAATTCAGATCCTAATCGGATTACCCATCTGGGCTAAATTCTTAATGCACATATATTTTTCGGGAGGCTCGATCATTCAGGAACACCCGTCCGAGCTAGATCCTTGCTATATTTGAAATCAACGGATTACCCGTCCAGGCTAAATCCTTTCTGCAACACATGCAGGATCTCAAATCACATATAAATCATAGTTTATCTGCCGAACTTCCTTTTTAACCTCAACCGGGACATTTTTCAACATGTCATTTTTAAAAGTACATTTCATGTAATTTCATGCCATTATCACATGCAAATTTCATACATTCATAAATCATGCAATTAGGCATATTATAAGTTTACTTTAAGGTATCCAAACTTACTTGTTGAAATCTCATCAAGTACAATTGTGTAGAAATTCATACTACCCATGTAATAGTAATTTAACACCCAATTCATGTAACAATAATTTGCCATTCAATTTCACATAACACAACAAGCATTACATTTTTTCTATATCATACACACCATCTATCAACTTCTCTTAAACATATTAAATCATAAAATTTATTCCATATCAGTATAGAATTACAATTCATGCATGGTATTGCATTATTATTAACACACGAACTTACCTCGGATCCAGAAACGACAATTTACCATTTTAGTCCATAACCTTGTATTTTCCCGATTTAACCCCGAATCTCGATTTCCTTGATTTATAATATCACAATTGGCCTACTAATTAGTCACACTATTCATATGGGTCTAAAAATCATATTTTTACAAATTTACATTTTGACCCATAAACTTTTACATATTTGCACTTTTTCCCCAGGGCTTGGAAATTAAAATTCATCCTATTTTATTATGCTTTATGACATGCTGATAATTTTTCCCTTCTATGGAAACATCAAATTCTCACTCTAACATGTACTTATGAACATTAGGTATTTTTACCAATTATGACGTTTTACTCGTTTCCACATAAAATCGCTTAGCAAAAGTTGTTCATCTAACACCCAACACTCATTATCTACCATTAGACAAAAAATGCATGCATATTACTCATGGGTAAATTTTTAAACATAAATCCTACCTCAAAATAATGGTAGAAATAAGTAGATCATGTTACCGGGGACTTCAAAAATGTAAAGAAAATTAAAAATAGGGTTCGGGATCACTTACAAATGAGCTTGGAAAGCTTGAAAAACCTGGCCATGGTGTTTTTCATGAGACATTCGGCCATGAGGAAGAAGATGAGCAAATTTGGCTTATTTTTGGCTTTTTAATTCATTTAATTACCAATTTACTAAAATGCCCTTGATGAAAAACTTTTAAAAACCTATTATACCATGTCCATTTTTGTCCACAAACTTCAAAATGGTCTAAATTACCATTTAAGGACCTTTAATTTAAAAAATCATAACAATTAGACACTTCAAACATATAGAACTCAACTTTTGTACTTTTTACAATTTAGTCCTTTTGACCAAATAGAGTGCCCAAATGTCGAAATTTTCGAACGAAATTTTCACAAAACCATTCTGTGAAATCGTGGACCATAAAAATGTAATGAAAAAATAAAATTTTTCTCATTGGATTTGTGGTCCCGAAACCACTATTTCGACTAGGCCCAAAATCAAGATGTTACAATGGAACTTGTGTATAATGATAATCGATTAGTCCAAGGGAAAAGAGTTTTCTATCATTTTATTTTACATTCAATCAATGCATTGCAACATTATGATATTATAAGCCATTAATCCAAATTGACAGCAAATTCATTTATGGGAGATATGAGCATCAGTTGTTGTTTCTTGTTGTATAGGATGGTAATCGAGAAATCTTGCCAATAGCTTTTGTAATAACAAAAGGAAAATATGATGATGCTTGTGATTTCTTCTTAACTAACTTGACAAGACAAGTTGTACGACAACACAATATATGCATCATTTCTGATAGGGGACCCAAAATATAGGTTGCAATTGATCGGCGTGGAAGCCTCTGGGACCATGCACACCTTAGGTATTGTCTATGTCATATAGGGTCTAACTGCATTGGCCGATATCATAAGGATATTGAATGGCAACATGTTATTAACATGGACACGTACTAGCCATTATTTTTTATATCATTTTTTAACATAGACATTGTTTGTATTCATGGATATACTTTATATTTTCTTCGATGGGGTACAAGTTTGTCCAATATCGATTCCATTAAATGTTGGAGAACTTGTGGGCTATAAACAAAGACAGTGTGAAATACCTCTATGGGATACCCAATGAGTAGTGGCCTCAATCATATGATAGAGGTTTACGATATAGGCACATGACAACGAACCTAGCAAAATGCATAAATTCCAAATTGAAAAGGACGCGTAATTTGTCGATAACCTTGATGGTAAAAAAACTTATTTTTACTTATCAGCCTTGTTTACAAAGCAAGTGGAAAAATATGTTGGACATATAAATTTGGTTACATTAGGTGCAATGAAGTGATGAAAGATATTAGAGAAAATTCCAAAAGATTGAACTCTATGTTTGCATTGTGTCACTCATGTTCAAATAAAATATTTTAGGTTACAGAGTTCCATTGACCCGACGAAGGTATTATCGAGGGATCGTATTGTGTATACTTGGACGAAAGACCTACGATTGTGAGAGATTTCAAGCATTTCATTTTCCATGTGCACATGTAATTTTTGCATGTGCCTCGGCACGTTTGGATTGCATAAGCTATGTTGATGAAGTTTACAAACTAAAATGCGTATATAAAGTATGGAAATCTGAATTCCCACTGGTCCTAAATGAAATTATGTGGTCGCCTATCCCGAGCGCTCCATTCAAGTTGGTACCATATATTATGTTGCGTCACAAGCCAAAAGGTCGACTAAATTCTACTTAGATATGTGACAATATGTATATTCAAGAGAGGATAGACCAATTGAGGTTATATAGTTATTATAGGAACCTTGGGCATAATAAGCTAACATGTTCACACTTGGGGGCAAAATTGAGGAGAAGACTTAATTAAAACATTTATTCAGTTCTGTTTGGGCATATAAAGAAACAAAAAAACAAACAAATTGTTCATTTATTCATTTATTCATTGTTTTTTCATTTTTTTGGTAAATTGTAAATAAGTATATATTATTGATGTAAAATACAGTAGAATAGAATATAAACAATTTTGTCATTTAGTTCGTAGATTGTAAATAGATCTATATTATTGATATAAAATATAATACAATTTTTTTCTCAGATTGTAAATAAGTATATTATTGATGTAAAATACAATAGAACAAACTTTTTTATATAACTAGAATAAGTACATTATGGATGAGAAATTTTAATATAATACAATTTAAAAGTTAACAAAGTAAATGGTAATTTACATGAAAAAAATTTAAAATAAAATATTCATCGGTATTGTCAGCCTGAATGTGTGCCACAACCCGGTGGGTGTCAGTTACAAGGAGGATTTTTTAGTAGTTAGGGTTCTAGCTCCTCATCTTCTTCATCTTCACCTTGACCTCCATGTTGGTTTTCATCTTCAACGTGTTCCTCCATTCTAGAGTGCATTTGTGTCCTAGGTTCCCATCGTATATTGCCTATTGTATTAATAGTTGGTTGAGAAGATTACCCACCTTTGTAAAAACAATGATGTTAGGTGTGTTTATGATACTATAGGCGAATAAGTATATGGTGTCGAATAACCCGATTGCGAATAGAATGTTGGAATTATAAGTGATGGCAGATACATTGATGTTGTTGTCGGCATTGGTGTGTAATATCGTCCCAAGGATGGAGGTGGTACAAAAAGTATACCCGGAGAAGGTGTAGATGCATGGTATGATAATGCATAATGTGGTGCTTGTGTAAAAAAAATAAGGTTAGTGAAAGCACCAGAAAAATATGAACCATACTGACCGAGAGGTTGTTCACCCATTAGTGCCTCATGTAAGGTTGGAGCTGATGATGATTCCTTCAAGGCATGTATTCCTGACCTAGGATTCATGCATGGTCGTCTTGCTCTCCTACGATGACATTGCCTACTCATTTCCTCCTTTGAGAGTAGATATAGCTTACCGTGAAGTCTAAACCATGTCATGTAATCCAGAGAGGTCACCAAATCCAATGGGAGAATTGGTTCACGCATAGGTATGAAATCGTACCTATGCTCCCAAATGTAGATTTATTTGGCATGGAATTTTGGCCAATCTTCATTGGTTTTCCCCTACAAGTCAAACTTATGCAGTTCATCAAGCTCCTAAGGTGACGACATAGTACTTTGCCTAAACCCGATCTCACGCATCACTCGATCAGATTCGTACATCTCGACCTTTGCAAAAACTATCAATAACATTTTGATGCACCAGATATTACAATTGGCCAAAATTTCGACCAGGATGCATTCCTAAATTCTTGAATTAGAGTATGACACCCATTTAAACTACAGTATGAAATTATAAATTTTATTACGTACCTAATATTAAATTTCAAATTCTTACATAAATATTATATAATTTAAAATTTTAAAAACTAACATTAACTTTCTATCATTGATCTAACAATAATCGGATATCTTCGAGCTCATCTGGTATACCCATATGACTCGTGTCATTGTTCCACCTATTCAAATAACATGTTATTTCAAAAATATAATAATGAAAAAATATTATGATAATTATATTATCAAATGAATTTTACCTTATTACGAGTAAGAATTCATAAATAAAGTTTACTTGGGGATATAAAAATGGTATTCGGTACCATGCCCATGACTGAATGAGTATACAACCACCGATTTTAATTTTTTGTGGTTATGTCACCCAACACATTTCTAAATACAATTTCGCCGACATAGATGATCCCCAACTAGGTCTCCCCGCTTTTTGCAAGTCGACTAGTTGTAGTAACCACATTAAATGTACCAAATTTTGATATTTATATGGCATTGGAAGACCCCCGATTAACCTCAAGATGAATGCTCGCGCATATTTATCTCTTTCAGTGGCACTTATGGAGTTGTCGATGTAATTGAATTTGTCTTCTAACAATTTCAGCTCTACCTGAATATCACTATACGTGTCTGACACCTTGCCTAATAGTTGTTCGCAAATTGCACTCCAATCGCCAATGCTGTAACACCCCAACCCCAGTCTAGACGCTATGGCCGAATCTGACGATGCTACATGGAATGAATTCAAAAACAAGTTTGTTGAGTTAGAATCCTTCCATTTAATTAGCTTTTATCGTAATTCAAAATAAACCACAAGTTGTTCATTATGTCAAAAATCGTATCTTTTTAGTGAAAGTTTTGGAAAACACTTATTTTAAGAAAACCGTTCAATTTTAGTAAAAATAAGGTTTTACCATGCCTAGCAGTATTAAAATCATAAAACAGTTAAAAATCCAAAATTTAAAGCCAAACAGTCCAAGGTCCAAAAGTTACATAAAAAAGAACCCCAAATAAGTAATAAAATCTAAAAGTTAATGGAAAGCAGTCTAAAATTTACGTGTGGCCATCGTTGTGTCCTCCGCTGCACCGGTCCATCAAGTCTGGGGATTACCTGTACAGATTAAATAGAAAGGCTGAGTTTTAACAACTCAGTGTGTAATCCCCACAAAAAAATATGCATACAATCAACAAAAGTTCTCAGTTAAAGCAGTTTGGACCTGAGCCCATTACGTATTTAGTGTGGGGGCCTTAGCCCATTCAGATATAGTCTCGGATACAAATTTGGGCCTTAGCCCACTTCAGATATAGTATGCGGTAACAGAAATTAGAATCCTACCCACCAGCCTCTACACATCAACTCCGTCCATCCCTACACACCATGTGGGGTTAAAACACTCACCCATCCCTACACACTATGCTATACCAAAATGCAGCACATAATCAGAATATTTTAGCTGAGCTGCCATATAATAGGCTTAGGAGCCTTTCAGAACACTTCCTCTGAATATAATAAGCCCACCCCGATGCAATGCAACATGCAATAAATGTCATGCTATTATGCAATTAACAGTCCATACATTAAAATCAATACTCATGCTCAGTACAGTAATCTAATAGACAGATTATATATATAAGGGTCTAAGTAATGCTTACCGACCCTACAGTAGGTCCACAGTCAACTTGGGCGACCCGTACGACCTTAAAGAACTTTTCAAAAAAATAGGCTCACATGCCAATGTGGCCTACCTGTGTGGGCCTACATGCCCGTGTGGCCCACACGGCCCAAAATGTCATTGGCCGTGTAGATCATATAGCCTGGCCCAGAATCCCACACGCCCGTGTGGACTACCCATGTGGGCGCACACGCTCGTATAGCCTACACGACCCAAATCAGTTTAGCCTGTGTGTCGCACACGGCCTACCTGGGCATCACACGGTCGTGTCTTATGCGCACGGCTTGGCCTCGTCGATCACACGCCCATGTCCCATCACAAAGGTGACCACACGCTCGTGTGGCATCAATAGTGAGGTTTTCAACTTTTGTCGAAACCTCATTTTCTATGTTTTCGGGTACAGACCTGGCTTCATTTGAAGCTAAACCGAACTCTGAGCACTCCAGAACCTAAATATTGACCAATCCAACACCACAATCAGTCTTACTATGCAATTAATCAAAATCTCAAAACCAAAATACTCAACCCTAAAACGATGAACACTTACCGCAAAGCTTTGAATCGATCCGCTACGAAATAGTATGAAGAGAGACTTAATCCTCGCGATGTGTTGCTATCAATAACGTCAATATAACCCCTGTCAAAATTTTAACATCCCAACTTACAAAGTATCAAAAAATTCACTTACCAAAACTATGGATAACGAAAACTTAAGAACCCAGGAACTCTATAGCAAAATCAGCAGAATTGGGAATAGAACGAAATTTAGGAGAAAGGGAGCAAAGAAACTGACGTCAATTGTTTTTGTAAAAAAGAGAAAATTTGGGGAAAAGAAATCAAAATAATTTGAAATAACTCCCAAATCCCATATTTTTCTCCCACTAATCCACTTCTCAGACTTATAGTTTGACCGAAACTCTCTCGGTCAAATGAGCAAAAGTAAACTCCCTCGCTTACGTAGGGATTCGAACACAAGACCCCCGGCATACTGACACTCCACTTAACCACCAGACCAGCAGGCCCATTCTGTAATTACCTACCATCTTTTAATTAAAAGCCTATCAACCAAAGATTGGGCTTTATTCATAAAAATACTAAAATTTGCCCAAGTCATGGCTTGAACTTGGGACCTCCCACACACACCCAAAACACTTAACTACTGGAGCAGATATACATTTGTGTCACCCATTCGCAAAAACAAAAATTTAAATTTTTTGGGGCGTTACAAGTCTACCCCCTTAAAAGAAAATTTCATCCTCGAAATTTACCTGATCAGAACAGATGAGGATACTGCTGACGCATCGCTTCCTCAGGCTCTCACATGGCCTCCTCAGTGCTATGATTCCGTCATAGCACCTTCACTAAAGGAATGAACATCCTCCAAAAGACCTTTATATCACGATCCAGAATCTGAACTGGCTTCTCCTTGAAGGTCAAATCTGGTCTAACCTTAATCTCCTCAACCGGAACAATATGTGTGGGATCAGAGCGATAGCGCCTTAACATCGAGACGTGGAACACATCGTGAATACGGTCTAACTCTGGAGGTAGCTCCAATTGATAAGCGATCAGTCTCACTCGTTTTAGAATCCTGTACGGCCCAATAAACCTAGGGTTCAACTTGCCCTTACAACCGAACCTCAGCACCTTCTTCTATGGTGAGACCTTTAGAAACTGTAACACCCCTTACCTGTATCTGACACCAAGACAGGGTTCGAAGCATTACCAGACTTAAACATGAACATTCATACAAAATCGGGCCATAAAATTTCATCCAAATTAAAAACTTTTCAAACACATGCAAATTGTCCCTTATAAGGGTCTACAAGACCCAAAACATGCATCGGAAGCGGTTCAGGACTAAATCGAGAACTTTTGGAACCTCTTCAACACTTAGAAAATTTATCTTAACTTGGGAGAGTCACATGCCCGTGTGAGTAGGCCGTGTGGTCACACACGCTCGTGTGGCTTGGGACACCCCCGTGCCCTCAACTTGTGTAACTCTCTGACTATGACGTCATCAATAAAATAAGGTCACATGGCCAAGTCACACACCCGTGTGCTTAGACCGTGTGGTGAATTAAATTCTAAAAATTAAGTACAGACTTCACACGACTTGGGCACATGCCCATGTCCTAAGGCCTTGTCTTTCACACGGCTGAGACACACGGCCGTGTCTCTACCTATGTGTTTACTACTAGGCATTATGTTTTGCATGATTAGGGTGCAGGGGACACACAGCCGGATCACACGCTCATGGGGCAGACCGTATGTCATACACGGCCAAGACACATGCCCATGTGTCTAACCATGTGGACAATTTTTAGGCTATTTTCCAAGCCATTTGCCACCCTTAAACACTCACATACTTATACTTACTTCATGGCATGCAACATGACACATTTGATTACTTAAACATTCACATTCATGGATAAATTATGGCTTAACAATGTCAACATATCACCTATCCAAACTATTATGCTTTCATATGGCATTCCACACCAATTTCATATTTATTTATCATCCTTGCTAACCTACTTTCAAGTTACACATTTACACCACATATATTGTATACACAATAATCATATTCCATACACCAAACATACATGCCACCCATTACTCTCATTAACCATAAGCATCTACAATCACATTAAAGCATAAGCACCTTTTGTATGCATGCATCAATAATTAGGGTTACAACACAAATAATCAATATGAGCCACCTCTCATGGCCATATACCAAATAATCATAATATTTTCATGAGCCAACACATTTGGCTAATCAATATGACACATAACAAAAAGACCAAGTCCCTATACATGCCATACTCAAAATGATAAGACTAGTTATACCCAAATTTCCAATTGATAGTGTGGCTGTGTCTCTGACGTTTTCCAATCCTCGAGATACTTGGCGACACTATAAGAAAAAGAAAGGAAGGGGGTAAGCTTTAAACCTTAGTAAGTTCACATGCAAATAAAATGCAATTTAGTCAAGTATTAATCATGCATTTAACATAATGAACATAACCTTGCATTTTATCAAATCTCTTAAAACTTATTCTTCATATACATATACACATGTTCTTACCACAAGTTTTCATATCTCATGTCATTCTCATGAGTTCAATATACATACTCATCATATCTCATGTCATTCTCATGAGTTCAATATACATACCTGTGCCATTTGAACATGATAAGTTACTTTCTCGTCTTTGACGTATTCATCAAAATTACTCATTGAACTTCCTTTAGAACTACCCGTTGAACACTTGGAATACTATCAGATGCATCAGAAGCTTGCACCTAAGTGCCTCAAATGTAGCCAATGCTACTTCATATCTCAGATCACATGTTGTTCACTTACGAGCTACTCACGGGACTGCTCATACAAGCTGCCAGGTATCCGCAACACATGCCGGACTATCCTGCCATTAATAACATATATGAGACCAGTACCCGGACGCCAAAACATGTTTCATATAAATATCACGAACTCAAACCACAACTCAATGAGTTCGGATGTCACATATATCATGAACTCAGACCACAACTCAATGAGTTCAGATCACATATTTTCTAGTGACATGTCACTCGTATCCTAAAATATTCCTAAGATTTAAACAGGATTTCCTCGATACCACATTTCCATTGAGCTTGCTCGTAGTGTCAATTTCAATACTCATAGTACGAATCACATACTCATGGAATAATTAAGGCATCATTCATAATAAAAATGTAAGCATTTAAATACTTGGTACAACATCACATTAATTATATATATACTTACCATACATGCAATATTAAGCATTTAAATTATGGTATATGTTGCATAATTTGCAAATGAACTTACCTTGATACAAAATGATAGAAACGAGCCTAATCATTGTAAACTTTGTTTTTCACCCGATCAAGATCCAAATCACGTTTTTCTTGTTCTATAATGCCAAATTTAACTTGTTCAATACATACATTGCTCATATCGACCCATAACACACTTTGGTAAAATTACCTTTTTACCCCTAACTTTTTATTTATTTACAAATTGGTCCCTAGGCTCGTAAAATGAAATGCATGCAATTTCTTGGTTACCCAAGCCTAGTCGATTCATATTCTAACTCATAACAGCCCATATTTTCCTTTATTATACATTTTTACTACCCATTTTTACACCTTTTTCAAACAAGTCATTTTTAGGTGTTTTCACTAAAAATCACTTAGGAAAATATGTTTATCACACATCAAACATTCATATTCCTCTATTAAACATTGAAATACAACCATGTAACACATGGGTCAATTTTCATGCATGAACCCTAGCTCAAAATAATGGTAGAAATAGGTAGATCGGTTGATGACAACTTCAAAAATGTAAAGAACATTAAAAACGGGGCTTGGGAGCACTTACAATCAAGCTTGAAAAGTTGAAAACCCTAGCTACCGAACCCTTATAAAATTCAACTATGGCTTGAAGAAGATGGACAAGATTTTGCTTTCTTTTTCCCTTTTTATTCTTTTATTTACCAGATGACAAAAATGCTCTTTTAGCCTTTCTTTCAAATTTTTTCTATTCATACCCATTTTTGTCCAAAATTTTAAAACTTGGTCAAATTGCTATATAAGGACCTTTAATTAATAATTCAATGCAATTTCATACTTAAAGCTTCTAGAACACAATTTTTGCAACTTATTCAATTTAGTCCCTAAAGTTAAATTGGACACTTTAGGCATAGAATTTCTTCATGAAAATTTCACACAAACATGAAATCATGTCATGGATCATCAAATAATCATAAAATAATTATTTCTATCTTGGATCTGTGGTCTTGAAACCACTATTTTGATTAGACCCTATTTCAGGATGTTACAGAAACACGAAGTCCCCTACAAAATACTCAATCTCACGTCTCTTCAGATCAGCATAAGACTTCTGTCTGTCAGAAGTCGCTTTCAGACGATCCCGAATCAGTCTAACCTTATCCTCAGTCTCAGAAACCAACTCAGTCCAACACAAGGGAGTGCAACACTTATGATCATACAGAGCCTCGTAAGGTGCCATCTGAATGCTAGGCTAGAAGCTGTTATTATAAGTGAACTCGGCTAGCAGTAGATAGTCCTCCCAACTACCTCAAAAATCAATAACACAGCTCCTTAACATATCCTCCAGTATCTGAATCACCCTCTCAGACAGACCATCTGTCTAAGGATGGAATGCAGTACTGAAGTCCAACCTTGAACCCTGAGCCTCATGTAGCTTCTTCCAAAACAGAGACATAAAGTAAGGATCCCTATCAGAAATGATCGAGATAGGTACCCCACGCAGTCTCACTATCTCATAAATGTAAAGCTTCGCCAGCTTCTATAGTGAATAATCAGTACGAACTGGTATGAAGTGGCCGGACTTGGTCAATCGATCCACGATGACCGATACCGAATCCTTCTTAGTGGGTGACAAAGGTAACCCGCTAACGAAGTCCATCGTCACACGTTCCCACTTCTAGAGGGGAATCTTAATCGGCTGTAGCAAACCCGAAGTGACTGATGCTTAGCCTTAACCTGCTGGCATGTCAAACATCTAGCCACAAAGTCAGTAACTTCCCATTTCAGTCCTGGCCACCAGTACAACTCACGGAGGTCACGATACATCTTAGTCCCACCAGGATGCATAGCATAGGGACTATTATGCGCCTCCCTCAGAATTGACTGTCTTAAATCCTCATCCTTCGGTACACAAATCCAACCACGAAAATAAAGTACCCCATCATTGTTTACCTCAAAATCAGTAGTGCACCATTCTCAACTTGACAAAAACGTAACTCAAGAGACTTATCCCCCAACTGTTTACCTCAAATCTGCTCAATCTATGTCGGTTTAACCTGAAGTTCTACCAACAGACTTCCATCGTCGAATAGGCTAAGTCGAGCAAACATCGCTCTCAAATCAGTCATAGCTCTATGGCTCAACACGTCGGCCACCACATTGACCTTGCCGGGATGGTACTCAATGGTACAATCATAATATTTAAGCAGTTTAACCCATCTACGTTGCTTTAGATTCAACTCCTTCCGAGTGAGAAGATACTTGAGGCTTTTATGATCATTGTAGATGATACATTTTTCACCATACAAATAATGCCTCCAGATTTTCAGTGCGAAAACTACCGCGGCCAACTCCAAGTCATGTGTCGGATAGTTCGCTTCATGAGTCTTAAGCTGACGAGACACATATGCAACCACTTTACTATCCTGTATCAACACACAACCCAAACCAATATGTGATGCATCACTGAAAACTATGAAGTCTCTACTAGGCTCAGGCTGTATCAGAACAGGAGCTTGAGTCAAAACAGTCTTAAGCTTCTCGAAGCTCTTTTACTGTACACTGGTCTAGAAAAAAGGAACTCCCTTACGCAGAAGCTTAGTCAACGGAGCTGCGATCAAAGAGAACTCTTCTACAAAGGGCCGATAGTAACTCGCTAACCCCAGAAAATTACGAATCTCAGACACATTATTTGATCATTTTCAATCCAACACCGCCTCAATCTTATGAAGATCGACTCGTATCCCCTCAGTAGAAACTACATGTCCCAAAAATGCCACTTCCCGAAATCAGAGCTCACACTTGCTGAACTTCGCATACAACTGTTTCTCACAAAGAGTCTGTAGTATTACTCTAACATGCTCATCGTGCTCATCTTCAGTCTTAGAGTACACCAAGATTCCATCGATGAACACCACCACAAACTGATCTAGATAGAGTTGGAACACTCGGTTCATCAAGTCCATAAATGCTGTTGGTGCATTAGTCAAACCAAAAGGCATAACTAAGAACTCGTAATATCCACACCGAGTCCTAAATATTGTCTTATGCACATCTGTTTCCTTAACCCTCAATTGATGATAACCTGAACGTAGATTGATCTTGGAAAACACAGAAGCCCCTCTGAATTGGTCGAATAAAGTCATTAATCCTAGAAAGTGGGTACTTATTCTTAATCGTTAGCTTGTTCAGCTGTCAATAGTTGATACACATCCTTATTGTCCTATCTTTCTTTTTCACAAACAACACAGGTGCTCCTCATGGAGACACACTGGGATGAATGAACCCACGATCCAACAATTCTTGAATCTGAGCCTTGAGCTCCGTAAGCTCTTTCGGTGCCATTCGATAGGGGGCAATAGACACCGGAGCTATACCCGAAATAAGTTCGATCCCAAATTTCACTTCTCAGTTCAGAGGCAAACCCGGTAGCTCTTCAGGAAAGATATCCAGAAAATCCCTTACAGTCTTGATGTCCTTTACAGAAGAGTCCCTAGAATCAATAACACTTACGTAGGCCAGATATGCCTCACATCCTTTTTGGACCAACTTTTCTGCCACCAATGTAGAAATCACTTTAGTCAAAAAATCCCGATGTTCCCTAATCACAACTACCTCATCACCCTCTTCGATTTTCAAAACGACCCTCTTAGTCGCACAATCCAAACTTACTCGGTGCTTGACTAACCAGTCCATCTCTAAAATTAAATTAAACTCCCCGAACAGAAGCTCCATCAGATCAGCCAAAAATATTGTCCCTTGGACCTCTAACGAAACGTCTCTATACAATTTGCTAACTTGGATAGATTTCCCCAAACGACTCGCAACAGTCACCTCACTAGAAGTATTCTCCATCAGAATCCTTAAAGTTTCAGACACAATGCTAGCAACATAGGAGTGCGTAGAACCTATGTCTATTAATGCCAGATAAGGTACATCATAAATTAAAAACGTACCCGTGATGACGTTCAGAGCATCTCTATCTTCTCGTTGATGAGCAGCATAAACAAAAGTGGGCTGTCTCACCTCAATCTGCCTAGCACCTCTACCCGATGCTCTTTGTCCATGGCCCATACCGCTACCACCCCTAACCTGGCCACGGATCCTAGGTGGCTGCTGAGCTACCCTCAGCGGCTGTGCGGTGCCAGAACCCAGAGTTTGCACCTGATTGGCCCTCAATGGACACTCTCGAACACAGTGCTCAGTAGACCCACATTTTAAACATGCCCCTGTTGTCCTCTAACATTCGTTCGGATAGCGTCTGCCATGATGCCCACAAGGCAAGATCCCAATAGGTGCAACAGGAGGCCCAACTCTAACTAGCCCATCAAATTTGGCCTTTTTCTTAGGCCCTAACACAGAACTCGAGGGCTCCGAATCCCTCTTATTCTTAGCCCTCTCTCTATCTCTGTTTTGGCGCTTAATGCGCTTTACCTTTTCAACGATCTTTGCTTTCTCTACCAAAATAAAGAACTCCCGCTCCCTTTGCAGAGCTATAAGTACCCTCAAATTATCTCTTAGGCCATTCTCAAACCTGATGCACCTCTCATACTCAGTTACTATCATACCTCGCGCATAGCGACTCAACCTCAGAAACTCGGCCTCAATCTCGGCCACTAATCGTTCTCCTTGTGTGAGATTTAAAAACTCGCGCCTACAAGTATCTATGTAACTATCACCTACGTACTTCCCCTGAAAGACGGACTTAAAGAATTCCCAAGTCAGGTCTTCGGGCTGAGTACCTTTCTTAACGGTCAACCACCACCGGTATGCTTCATCGTGAAGTAAGGATACCACACCCTTTGATTTCTATGCTGAGGTAAAATCCAAATCATCCATAATTTTCTCGGTAGCCTTCATCCAGTACTCAGCCATGTTAGGGGCGACTCCTGTGACACCCCTAAATAACTCAGCCCCGTTGGACCGAAGTTGTTCTGTAACTGACCCTAGCCTCTAAATCCAGTATTGGGCTCAACGACCCTTACCAAAAACCTTAACATAGCCTGAGATAATGCGTCATCCCCGGCCATGCGATCTTGAGACCCAATCTCTGTGGCAGGTGAAGTCGGCGTCTCACTCGTGTCTAAATTTGGCATATTGCCCAGTGATGAGGACTCAGCTCGAGCCCCTCTACGGTCTCTACCTCAGCCTCTCATACCCGATCCACAGATACCTCGTACATTCATCATAGATTTGAAGTTTATCTACATTAACAGATTTATGAATCAGTTACAGTTTTGATATTTATTAGCAGACACTTTATGCAAAATAATATCAAAAGTTCATAGTTTGTTATCAGGAATTGCAGTCTCTATCAGTTTTTCCTACAGTCTCAAAGGACACTAACTGTAGTATTTTCACAGTATGCTAATAGTATTTTTCAGATAAAACTTTGATAAGTATTAGAACACTTACAGGATCAGCATCGGGGACTCGGTGTATCACATATTCAGTCAAATCATTTCAAATAATTTTGAGCTTAACTCTTTAAAAACTAAATTTTGAAACCCAAAATTCACAGCCGAGTTTTACAACCTGGCTCTGATACCATTAAATATAACACCCCAAACCCGGCCTAGACGCTATGGTCGAATCTGGCGATGTCACATGGAATGGAATTCAAAAACGAGTTTGTCGATTTAAAACTATTCCAGTTAATTAGCTTTTACCTTAATTCAAAGTAAACCGCAAGTTGTTCGTTATGTAAAAAATTGTACCTTTTTAGCGGAAGCTTTGGAAAACACTTATTTTAGGAAAATCGTTCGATTTAGTGAAAACAGGGTTTTACCATGCCTAGCAATATTAAAATTGTAAAACAGTTAAAAATCTAAAATTTAAAGCCAAACAATCCAAGGTCCAATATTTACATAAAAAAGAACCCCAAATAAGTAATAAAATTTGAAAGTTAACGAAAATCAGTCTAAAATTTACATGTGGCCATCGTCGTGTCCTCTGCTGCACTAATCTGTCAAGTTTGGGGATTACCTGTATAGATTAAATACAAAGGGTGAGTCTTCGCAACTTAGTGTGTAATCCTCACAAAAAATATGCATACAATCAACAACAGATCTAAGTTAAAGGAGTTTGGGCCTGAGCCCATTACGGATTCAGTGTGGGGGTCTTACCCTATTCAGATACAGTCTCAGATACAAATTTGGGCCTTGGCCCACTTTAGATACAGTATGCAGCAACAGAAACCAGAATCCTACCCACCAACTCCATCCATCCCTACACACTATGTGGGGTAAAAACATCCACCCATCCCTACTGTAACATCCTGATTTTTGGGTTTTCGTAATTTTTGAGAATTTGGTAAGTTTTAAAATTTGGTATTTGGTAGGTGAAAATTTATAGTTGGAATATGTAAATGGGCTTATGGAAGACCCATGTGTTGGCCAAAACCCGATAGAATTTTTGAATTTTGGACTTAAGGAGTTAGGGGCTTTGGATAGATGGCTTTATTAAAAGTTGTGGGTAAAATGTAACACAAAAGGAGGCCCTGGAAAAATGGCTAAGTGACGCCACTAAGGAGCTAAAAAGGTGGCATGTAAGTGGTTGGGGGGAAGCCTGGGTTCAATCCTCTGTAATGGTAAATGTGATGTTATATTTTTATGCCTTGTGCATGCAGAAGTTTGAAACTGAATGGAACTCTGTTGGAGAGAGTTTGATTAGTTGAGTGCTTGAATTAAGGAGTGATAAGGGCAAAGATTTTAGGGATTTGAAAGAGAGATTAGAGTTGGCCGAATGGAGGGGATGGGGGAGGAGAAATCGGCTAGGGGGATTTTGAGGGTAGTATTTCGAAATTAGGCTATAGCTGTACCGATTTTCCTCTGTTTGAGCACCATAGAACCATTCTTTTTCTTTTATTTTCTTCTCTAACCGAAACTGCCACCCTTCCCATTCATCTTTCTCTCTTTTCTTCTCTAAAACCAGTCTACTATTCCTTTCTTCCCATCTACTACTTCCTTTCTTATCTCCACTTTTGACGAAAAGCCACGAAAGTCGAAACCTGTGAAACTTGGTTGTGCCGACTTCTTATTGACCAGTAGCCTTCTTTTTCCTTCACTTTTTGGTGACCGATCCCTTCATCTGGTAAGCACTCAAAACTTTCGTCTATTCATTATTTCGAGATTTAGAAGCCGAAATCTCTGAAGGCATAGGGGAGGCTGCCGACTTGTCTAGATTGATTATAACTTTGGATTGATTCGTAGGTGTGTGTTAGTTTACAAAGGAGGTGATCAACGAGGATCGTTGGATTAAAGGCGTGGGCACAGCTAGATTTAGATCTGGTGCATCTAAGTCGACAAAGGTAAGGTTTCATGGCCATTAAGGTATTGGCCGAGTATGGTAAGAGAGTTCTTGCATTGGTTTCATGGATTCATAGTTTAATCGGTTAAGTGGTGGATTGTAAGAATCATCGCATAGACGATATCGTGGAGATAGTCGCAAATCAGGTGTGTAACGAACCCTCTTTCATAGCTTAACTCGATATATGCCGAAAAGCCGAAATGCTGAAAATTCTGGCATTTCAAGGACTCGTGAGCATGTGAATGCTCATAGGTTAGTTAGATACGCTAAGTTTGATGATTGAGATTGTTGGAATATGTAAGGGCATGATTTCTTGCATCACGGTAAGTTGGGCCTCGAGAGGCTAAAATCGGGCCCAATAGGCTTTCGGGCCCATTTAGGTAATTTTGGTAGAAAGAGGAATCCTGTTAAATTACGCGTTAAGACTGTTAATATTGCTATGGAATATAGGCTAAATGGCCTAGATGACCAAATCGGCCAAGTAGGGCCATTAAGAGTTTTTGGCCCAATAACTCGGTTTCGCTAAGAATGGGCTAGAATCGCTGTCAAAACACTCGAAATTGTTAGTAACTGATAATGAATATGGAAAACCCTAATATTTGGTAAAATTACAGAATTACCCTTATAATATGGAAATGACTGTTTTGCCCCTAGGTATAAAGGACCATTATACCCCTAGGGTTTAATTATGAAATTGATGCATGAGATTTTGATATACATGTTTTGACATGATATGCACATGATGTTTTCATTTATGCATGGGTTGGGTTTTATATGGATGGAGGAAGTGCAAAAGGGCTTTGCCCTAGTTTACCGAAAAGGGCTATGCCCTAGTTTATCGAAAAGGGCTTTACCCCAGTTATTAAAAGAGGCTAGGCCTCCAGTTATATGATAAAGCAGCTATGCTGCCAGTGGAGAGTTTGGTTGGGTGGGTTGAGTTTTTCCCCATGTAATATTCCGAATTAAGGCCTAATCGGAATAGTGGTTTCGTGACCACAAATCCAAGATAGAAATAATTATTTTATAATTATTTTGAGGTTTATGATATGATTGCATGATTGTGTGAAAATTTTGTGAAGAAATTCCATGCATAAAATGCTTAATTTGAAGTTAGGGGCTAAATCGAATAAGTTGCAAAACTTGCATTCTAGAAGTTTCTAGTATGAAATTGCTTTGAAATATTAATTAGGAGGTCTTAAATAGAAATTTGACCAATTTCTAAAATTTTGGACAAAAATGGGGCTTGTACATGAAAATTTTTAAAGAAAGGCATTAAGGGCATTTTGGTCATTTGGATAATTAATGAAATAAAATGGGAAAAATGACACAAAATAGTCATCTTCCCCATTAGTTGCTGCCGAATGCTCCATGTCTCCATAGCTAGGGTTTCTTCAACTTTCAAGCTTCATAGTAAGTGATTCTAAGCCCCGTTTTTAATGATTTTTACGTTTTTGAGATCCCGATAACTCGATAAAGCTTATGTTAGCAATAATTTAACCTAGGGTTTATATTTGGAAAAATACCCATAGGTGAAATTTGTGTATTTTGATGTTTTATGATAGAATATGATGTTTTAAATTATGTTAGACAACTTGTACTACTCGATTTTAAGCAAAAACGAGTAAAGGGCTTAATGTCGGTAAAAATACCTAATAGTCACAAGTACATGTTAGAGTGAGAATTTGATGTTGCCATAGAAGGGAAAAGTGATCAGCATGTTGTAAAACATAAGAATAAGGAATAAAGTTTAATCTCGAGCCTAGGGGCAAAAATGTAAATATGCAAAAGTTTAGGGGTAAAATTGTAATTTTGTCAAAATTTGAATTAAGGATTAATTTGATAATGTGAGTATTAAATAAGCTAAATGTGTTATTTTAGATCAAGAAAGACGTGGAAACGACTCCAATCGAGGAAAAGAAAAGATTGTGGATTAAATTGCAAAACCTTTGTATTTTGGTACCAAGGTAAGTTCATGTGTAAATAATGTAACATAATTGTTATTTTTAAGCTATTGATCTTAATTATATGATATGCTGATTTTTATCATGAAATATATGCTTTGTGGTTAATTTCGAATAAAATGCAAATTATGTGAATTACTTGTTAAACATAATTGTTACCGAGTATTGGTTAGGCATTCATTCTACTAAGTCGGCAGGAGGATATGTGTTCAAGGAAAATCCCGTTTGAACCTTAGGAATAGATTAGGATACAAGTGACATGTCACTGGGATATTTGGGCATCCGAACTCGTTGAGTTGAGTCCGAGTTCACTTATGGATGCGAATGTCCGAACTCGTTGAGTTGAGCCCGAGTTCGTGAGATGTAACTAGGCATCCGAGCTCGTTGAGTTGAGTCCGAGTTCATTATGGATGCGAACGCCCGAGCTCGTTGAGTTGAGTCCGAGTTCGCTTAAGGGCGGGTTACATGGTAGCTTGGCTACATATGTGGCACTTATGTGCAAACTTCCTACGTATCCGAATTATATTCCGATGAGTTCAATGGGTAAAGTTCTACTCAAATGAAGGAACACTTGAGATGAAAAGAGACGTATTGGTAAGTGATGTGAAATGGATACTTCGGACAGGTATGTACTTAATCCTCGGGTTGAAAAATCGATATAACAACAATATGGTGAGATGATAAATGAAAATATGATATGAATGTCTTGGTGATGATTATGCAAATGATGTTTTATGTTTGCTTATATGGTTATGTTACTTGCTATTTGCATGTGAACTTACTAAGCATTTATGCTTACTCCCTCTTTCTTACTCATTGTAGTTTTGGACAAGCCAGCTCAGGAGTCGGGATTGGTCGAAGGATCAGTCACACTATCCGGAAGAACTTTTCGGTAAAATGGCTTGCAAATTTAAGTATGGCATGTATAGCAAAATACTTATTTTGTGTAAATGATCTTATGGTATGGTGATGAAATGGTTGAGGAAGTGCTTGATAATGATAAATTATGGAAATGGTATGGAAAGTTAATAAGTTACCTAGTTCATGAAAATTCATAAAAAGGATGAAATTTGCCATAAACAGAATATTACAGCAACACTGACGTGAGTTTGAAAATTTACTAAAAATCATAGAAATTGAATTTGTGATGGATTAAATATAAAATTTAAGCTTATTATGTCTAGTTTCACATGAAACAAACTAAACTGGTAAAAGAATTATATGTTAGAAGATATTTGAATTTTAGTGAAACAGGGTCAGAGCAGTTTCTGAATCCCCTGTTCCAACTTTATACAATCACCATAAATTGTACAGATATAATTAGGTGGCTTATTTTATATCCTCAGAATCCTTATTGAGTATAGTTTCAGGAGAAATAAACCTCATATTCATATGAATTTTATACAGAGAGAAAAGTGGTTCGTAGTAAACAGAGGTCAGACCAGTCAAGCCCTGAAACAGGGGTAACTTTAACTAATAAACTCTACTAATTGACCCAACCAAAAATTCTAGAAAAAAATTATTAGATAGCCATATGAGTCTAGATTTAGGGAAAATTTACGGATCTTGATTTCGAGTTTTGTAACTCGAGATATGATTTTTCTTGTGACTGTAACGCAAGTAGCTAAAAAGCTGTGAATGTAGAAACAAATAATCTAAAGTTCTTAAAATGTTAAATTAAGTTTAGTTACACCTCATACTCGACTCCGGTGACGGTCTCGGGCGTGGGGGCGTTACATTTAGTGGTATCAGAGCAGGTTTAGTCGGTTCTCGGACTACGTGTTGTATGCACGGATTTTGCTATACATGCCATATGTATAAATTGTGATAGTGTGACGACTTCTGACCTTTTTAAATGATTTTTTTTATAGTAAATGAATCCCGATCCAGTGTGGCGAGATGAAGTAGAGAGTAATGCGCCACTCCGGCTGAAGGAGCAAATATGACTGAAAATCCACCTCCCTCGTTGTTGGTCGGGAGGAGGAGAAAGGGGTCTGGAAGCCTTTCTCCAAATGATGAGTGCATGGTACACTCGAGTTTGTTCAGACGAACCCAAATGTACAACCTCCCCACCTCCCCAATTCCTCAACCTGTACCCCGGATGCCTCAAGGTATGGATCGATGAAATTTCATAGAAATCCAGTTGATGAATCCGCAAGCAAGGGGTAGAAGAATTTAAAGCAAATATTGATGATGATGCCGAGAAAGAAAGCGAGTTTTGGCTTGAAAATTCTATTCGGGTATTTGATGAATTATCTTGTACACTGAAGAATGTTTGAAATGCGCTATATCTTTGTTGAGGATTCAGACTTACAATTGGTGGAAGACTTTGATTTGGTGTGGTACCGAAAGAGAGAGTAACATGGGAATTCTTTCAAGAAGAGTTTGGAAGAAATATATTAGTGAAAGATTTATGGATCAAGCGTAAAGAATTTCTTGAATGAAGCAAGGTAATATGACGGTTCTGAGAATATGAAAGAGAGTTTGTTCGATTAAGTAAATATGCGAGAGAGTATGTTCCTACAGAGGCCAAGATGTGCCGACGATTTGAAGACGGGCTCAATGAAGACATCAAAGTATTTGTTGGAATTCTTGAATTAAAAGAAATGGTAGTATTGGTTGATCGAGCTTGTAAGGTGAAGAATTACTTAAAGAGAAGAAAAAGGCGAGATCGAGACTAGAAGTTTGGAAGAAAAGACCGATGAGCGGTTCATTCTCACAAAGAACTGGAAAGTCAAGAAATATGAATCCTCGTTCTCAAACTTCATTTGGGCAATCATATGGAAACTATAAGAAGCAAAATGTGGGTCCTAAGTCCCGGACTACTTCAACGACAGTGTAGGGAATCCGAGATTTGTTAAACCGGAGGAGTGCGGCGGTGTGGTAGAAATCATTTTGGTCCGTCCAGAGCAAATGAATGTTTTCGATGTGGTTCTCCGGATCATTTTATTAGAGATCGCAGAGAGAGTGAAAAGAAAATTTTGAGAATACAAAAATAAGTGGGGCGGATTCGAGAGGAAGATATCTAAGAAAAGCTGGGAGCGAAGCAAGCGGTAAGAATGTAGCTTGAGAGATGCACCGATTATACGAAGGAAGGGCTCTCGGCTAGAACTTATGCTATTAAAGCACGCGAAAATGCTTCCTCACTGATGTGATTACCGGTACATTTCTCTCTATAATGTTAATGTTATTGCTTTGATTGATCCCGGTTCTACTCATTCATATGTGTGCATGAAATTGGTGTCTAGTATGAATATACCTGTTGAGAACACATAATTTATGATTAGAGTGCCGAATCCGTTAGGCAAATGTGTGATTGTTGATAAAGTATGTAAGAAATGTCCTTTAATGATTCGGGATCATTACTTTCCGGCCGACTTGATGTTGTTGCCGTTTGATGAGTTTGATGTTATTTTGGGCATGGATTGGTTGACACTGCATGATGCTAAAATAAATTGCAAAGAAAAAGTTATAGAATTAAAGTGTGAAAATGGTGAAACACTGCGGGTTGAATTAGATAAATCAGAGGCATTGCCTAGTGTGATTTCTTCAATGTCGGCTCAAAGATATTTAAGAAAGGGTTATGAAGCTTATTTGGCGTATGCAATTAATACAAAAGAAGTTGAAAAGAAAGTTGAATCGGTCTTAGGTTGTGTGTGAATTTGCGGACGTATTTCCGTAAGAATTGCGGGTTTGCCTCGATTAGGGAAGTAGAATTTGGTATTGATTTGATACCAGGAACAACTCGATTTCGATTGCTCCATCTGAGAATGGCACCAGCAGAGTTGAAGGAATTAAAAGTCATGATTGCAAGAGTTGACTGATAAAGGCTTTGTGAGACCGAGTTTTCACCTTGGGGTGCTCATGTGTTATTTGTGAAAAAGAAGGATGGTTCTATGAGATTGTGTGTTGATTATCGGCAGTTAAACAAGGTGACAATCAAAAACAAGTATCCATTGCCAAGAATTGATGATTTGTTTGATCAGCTAAAAGGAGCGACATGGTTTTCAAAGATTGATTTGAGATCTGGATATTATCAATTGCGGGTAAAAGAGTCGGATGTGCCTAAAACTGCTTTTAGAACAAGGTATGGTCATTATGAATTTTTAGTTATGCCATTTGGGTTGACAAATGCTCCTGCTTTGTGTTTATGGATTTAATGAATCACATATTCAGACCATACTTGGACAAATTTGTTGTGGTGTTTATAGATGATATTTTAATTTATTCAAAAGATGAGACAGAGCATCTTTGAGCATTTGAGGATAGTTTTGCAAACTTTGAGAGATAAGCAACTGTATGCTAAGTTTAGTAAAAGTGAATTTTGGCTCAGGAAGTTGGATTTTTGGGTCATATTGTTTTTGGTGATGGTATACGGGTTGATCCTAGTAAAATTTCAGCCATTGTTGATTGGAAACCACCTAGAAAAATGTAAATCGAAGTTAGAAGTTTCTTGGGGCTAGCGGGTATTATCGACGGTTTGTAAATGGATTTTCTATAATTGCTGCTCCTATAACTAGACTACTCAGAAAGGATGTTAAATTTGAATGGACGGAAGAATGTCGTGAGTTTTGAAGAATTAAAAAGTTATTAACAGAGGCACCAATGTTAGTACAGCCCGAATCAGGTAAAGAATTTGTGGTGTATAGTGATGCTTCTCTAAATGGTTTGGGGTGTGTGCTTATGCAAGAAGGAAAAGTGGTGGCTTATGCTTCGAGGCAATTAAAACCTCATGAGAAGAATTATCCTACTCACGATTTAGAATTGGCTGCGGTGGTGTTTGCTTTGAAAATTTGGCGACATTATTTGTATGGTGAAAAATGCCGGGTATATACCGACCATAAAAGTCTTAAGTATTTGATGTCACAAAAAGACTTGAATTTAAGACAGCGAAGATGGTTGGAGTTACTGAAAGATTACGAGCTTGTTATTGATTATCATCCGGGAAAAGCGAATGTGGTTGCCGATGCTTTAAGCAGAAAGTTGTTGTTTGCATTGAGAGTTATGAACACTCAGTTGAAAATGTCAGATGATGGTTCGATTCTAGCAGAGTTAAGAGCAAAACCGATGTTTTTACAAGAGATCTCTGAAGCTCGGAAAGATGATCAAGATTTGCAAGCCAAAAGAAAGTGTGAAGTTGATCTGAGTCGATTTGAGAATCGGTTACGATGGGTGCTTAATGTTTAAAGATCGGATTTGTGTACCAAAGAATGAGGAATTGATTCAAAAGATCCTACAGAAGCACATAGTGGTTGTTTCTCGATTCATCCGGTAGTAATAAAATGTATAATGACTTGAAGAAAATGTATTGGTGGAATGGAATGAAAAAGGATATATCGAGTTTGTGTCCAAATGCTTGATTTGTCAACGTGTGAAAGTTGAACACCAAGTGCCTTGGGATTACTTGACCTATTATGGTTCTGAATGGAAATGGGATCGGATTACTATGGATTTTGTTTCAGGATTGCCATTAACTCCGGGAAAGAAAGATGCCATCCGGGTAATAGTTGATGACTAACTAAGTCGGCTCATTTTATCCCGATGCGCACGGATTATTCTCTTAACAAGTTGGCTGAATTGTATGTTAGAGAAATTGTTAGACTACATGGAATACCATTGTCGATCATTTCAGATAGAGATCCAAGGTTTACCTCGCGGTTTTGGCAAAAATTGCAAGACGATTAGGTACAAAGTTAAATTTCAAGATCGCTTTTCATCCACAAACCGATGGACAATCGAGAGAGAGTAATTCGATTCTTGAAGACATGCTCAGATGTTGTGTATTGGAATTTCAAGGAAGTTGGGAAAAATATTTACCGTTGGTAGATTTTGCTTACAATAATAGTTATCAGACGAGCTTAAAAATGGCACCTTATGAAGCATTGTATGGTCGTAAGTGTCGAACGCCTTTGTATTGGACTGAATTCAAGGAAAATCAGATTTATGGAGTTGATCTAATAAAAGAAACTGAAGAAAAAGTAAAGGTAATTCGAAATTGTTTGAAAGCTGCTTCGGATAGACAGAAATCTTATGCAGATTTAAAACGAAAGGACATTGAATTTCAAGTTGGTGATAAAGTATTTTTAAAGGTGTCTCCGTGGAAAAAGGTTCTTAGATTTGGACGGAAGGGCAAATTAAGTCCACGTTTTATTGGGCCGTATGAGGTAATTGAAAAAGTTGGACCGGTAGCATATCGGCTAGCTTTACCACCTGAATTAGAGAAGATTCATGATGTGTTCCACGTATCTATGTTACGTCGGTATCGTTCGGATCCTTCACATGTGGTTTCACCGACAGAAATTGAACTACAACCAGATATGACTTACGAAGAAGAACCGATTAAGATTTTAGCTCGAGAGGTCAAAAAACTAAGGAATAAAAATATTGCACTTGTGAAGGTGTTGTGGCAAAGGCATGGAGTAGAAGAAGCTACATGGGAATCCGAAGAAACTATGAGAAATCAATACCCACATCTACATTTCTGGTAAGATTTTAGAGACGAAAATCCTTAAAGGGAGAGAGTTGTAATATTCGAATTAAGGCCTAATCGGAATAGTGGTTTCGTGACCACAAATCCGAGATAGAAATAATTATTTTATAATTATTTTGAGGTTTATGATATGATTGCATGATTGTGTGAAAATTTTGTGAAGAAATTCCATGCATAAAATGCTTAATTTGAAGTTAGGGGCTAAATCGAATAAGTTGCAAAACTTGCATTCTAGAAGTTTTTAGTATGAAATTGCTTTGAAATATTAATTAGGAGGTCTTAAATAGAAATTTGACCAATTTCTAAAATTTTGGACAAAAATGGGCTTGTACATGAAAATTTTCAAAGAAAGGCATTAAGGGCATTTTGGTCATTTGGATAATTAATGAAATAAAATGGGAAAAATGACACAAAATAGTCATCTTCCCCATTAGTTGCTGCCGAATGCTCCATGTCTCCATAGCTAGGGTTTCTTCAACTTTCAAGCTTCATAGTAAGTGATTCTAAGCCCCGTTTTTAATGATTTTTACGTTTTTGAGATCCCGATAACTCGATAAAGCTTATGTTAGCAATAATTTAACCTAGGGTTTATATTTGGAAAAATACCCATAGGTGAAATTTGTGTATTTTGATGTTTTATGATAGAATATGATGTTTTAAATTATGTTAGACAACTTGTACTACTCGATTTTAAGCAAAAACGAGTAAAAGGGCTTAATCGGTAAAAATACCTAATAGTCACAAGTACATGTTAGAGTGAGAATTTGATGTTTCCATAGAAGGGAAAAGTGACCAGCATGTTGTAAAACATAAGAATAAGGAATAAAGTTTAATCCCGAGCCTAGGGGCAAAAATGTAAATATCCAAAAGTTTAGGGGTAAAATTGTAATTTTGTCAAAATTTGAATTAAGGATTAATTTGATAATGTGAGTATTAAATAAGCTAAATGTGTTATTTTAGATCAAGAAAGACGTGGAAACGACTCCAATCGAGGAAAAGAAAAGATTGTGGATTAAATTGCAAAACCTTTGTATTTTGGTACCAAGGTAAGTTCATGTGTAAATAATGTAACATAATTGTTATTTTTAAGCTATTGATCTTAATTATATGATATGCTGATTTTTATCATGAAATATATGCTTTGTGGTTAATTTCGAATAAAATGCAAATTATGTGAATTACTTGTTAAACATAATTGTTACCGAGTATTGGTTCCGGCATTCTACGGAAGTCGGCAAGGATATGTGTTCAAGGAAAATCCCGTTTGAACCTTAGGAATAGATTAGGATACAAGTGACATGTCACTGGGATATTTGGGCATCCGAACTCGTTGAGTTGAGTCCGAGTTCACTTATGGATGCGAATGTCCGAACTCGTTGAGTTGAGTCCGAGTTCGTGAGATGTAACTAGGCATCCGAGCTCGTTGAGTTGAGTCCGAGTTCGCTTAAGGGCGGGTTACATGGTAGCTTGGCTACATATGTGGCACTTATGTGCAAACTTCCTACGTATCCGAATTATATTCCGATGAGTTCAACGGGTAAAGTTCTACTCAAATGAAGGAACACTTGAGATGAAAAGAGACGTATTGGTAAGTGATGTGAAATGGATACTTCGGACAGGTATGTACTTAATCCTCGGGTTGAAAAATCGATATAACAACAATATGGTGAGATGATAAATGAAAATATGATATGAATGTCTTGGTGATGATTATGCAAATGATGTTTTATGTTTGCTTATATGGTTATGTTACTTGCTATTTGCATGTGAACTTACTAAGCATTTATGCTTACTCCTCTTTCTTACTCATTGTAGTTTTGGACAAGCCACTCAGAGTCGGGATTGGTGGAGGATCAGTCACACTATCCGGAAGAACTTTTCGGTAAAATGGCTTGCAAATTTAAGTATGGCATGTATAGCAAAATACTTATTTTGTGTAAATGATCTTATGGTATGGTGATGAAATGGTTGAGGAAGTGCTTGATAATGATAAATTATGGAAATGGTATGGAAAGTTAATAAGTTACCTAGTTCATGAAAATTCATAAAAAGGATGAAATTTGCCATAAACAGAATATTACAGCAACACTGACGTGAGTTTGAAAATTTACTAAAAATCATAGAAATTGAATTTTGTGATGGATTAAATATCAAATTTAAGATTATTATGTCTAGTTTCACATGAAACAAACTAAACTGGAAAAAGAATTATATGTTAGAAGATATTTGAATTTTAGTGAAACAGGGTCAGAGCAGTTTCTGAATCCCCTGTTCCAACTTTATACATTCACCATAAATTGTACAGATATAATTAGGTGGCTTATTTTATATCCTCAGAATCCTTATTGAGTATAGTTTCAGGAGAAATAAACCTCATATTCATATGAATTTTATACAGAGATAAAAGTGGTTCGTAGTAAACAGAGGTCAGACCAGTCAAGCCCTGAAACAGGGGTAACTTTAACTAATAAACTGTACTAATTGACCCAACCAAAAATTCTAGAAAAAAAATTAGTAGATAGGCATATGAGTCTAGATTTAGGGAAAATTTATGGATCTTGATTTCGAGTTTCGTAACTCGAGATATGATTTTTCTTGTGACTGTAACGCAAGTAGCTAAAAAGCTGTGAATGTAGAAACAAATAATCTAAAGTTCTTAAAATGTTAAATTAAGTTTAGTTACACCTCATACTCGACTCCGGTGACGGTCTCGGGCGTGGGGGCGTTACACCCCACATGGAGAGCTTGGTTGGTACGGGTGGAGAGTAGCGGTTGGTGGGTTGAGTAGTCTCCCCAAACGGGCTTGCATTCATCCTTTAATATTACATGTGATATTGAGATGGGCTTATGGGCCATACCGTTTTCAGTAAAGGCTTCGGCCCAGTGATATGAATAATGTAAAGGCTTCGGCCCAGTTTATGCTGTGATTGAATTTGGGCTTAAGCCCTGCAGGCTAATATTGTTTGGGCTTTGAAAGGGGCTTGTTGCACACTGAGTTTCCAAACTCACCCCCTTCCTTAACCTTGCAGGTGAGCCTTGAGGTGGGGACTTGGAGCCGGAGGGGATTCAGAGTGGCCACGAAGATCGCTTTTGGACATTAAAATAAGTAACTGGTTTTCTTTAGTTTATCTTATTTATTATTTATTTTTGGGTTGTAATAAGGCCACTTTAACTTTATTTTCTTCTCTTTTCTGGGATTATTTTATTTTTAATAACTTTAAACTGGTTGATGATAAATAAAATGGGCTAGACTTAGGGCGCATTTTCAAAACGATACACGTTTTCAAAATAATATAACATCATGATTAATTGGTTTATCAAAGGTGTCCACTCAATAAATTTCAACTCATTATAACCAAGTGTGGCAATGGTTGTGGGCATGTCTAGGATTGGATCCAATCGAAGAGCTTGGTACTTAAGCAGCCTTCATGGCTCACCTCCTCTGTTTTGGATACCTACCTGGTGCACAGCTTCCATTCACTTGGTTAAGCCTTTTTAAAAAGACGGTTTATTAAAGCAATTAAACAAAACGTGGATTTTTAACTTCAATGTGACACGTCAGATTCGGCCATAACATCTGGGCCGGGTTTGGGGTGTTACATTTAGTGGTATCAGAGCCGAGTTGCAACAACTCGGCTGTGGGTTTTTAAAGGAATTAACATCAAGAATTTCAAAACAAAGGTATTTTAAACCAATTTTTAGGAAATTTTTTTTATTTTCTGTGACCAAACCCAAGGTTTTTGTTTTAAATGGTTTGAAGAAAGAAGTGGCACACTGAATCCTCGGCACCAAGTCTGTAAGTGTACTTTCTTTACACCGTGTGATATTTATACGATGCTATAGATAGAACTGAGACCCTACTATGATACTTTAGATAGGGTAGAGCTGTAAAATAGTAGGATTGAGACTGTAGCTAGGCTACGACATTGCAAAAACAATCCCTGAATTGCTATATGTCCATAAGATATCTCGTAATAAACAACTGAAATATTAAACTGATGTCATAAAATTCGCAAATTAGAAAATTCAATATGAGTACAAGAGAAACTAGTGGACGAGGTCGCGGAAGGGTGCAAGCTGAATCTTCATCCTTAGGGCATAGGCCAGCTGAGGAGGTATCTGTGCCACAGGTAACTAGGGCTGGGTCCCATGATCGGGCTGCGGGGGATGATGCTTTGTCCCAAGCAATGTTAAGGGTTTTGGAAAGGGTTGCTGGAGCTAGCACCAGGACAGTGAATAGGGGATCCATCTCTGAGCGACTTCGAGCTAACGGAGCAGAGGTTTTTAGGGGCGTATCTGGAGTAGCCCCAAATGTGGCTGAGTATTGGCTAGAGGAAACAGAGTGGATTATGGACGACTTAGATTGCTCTGTGGAGCAAAAGCTGAAGGGGGTTGTATCGTTGCTACGAGACGAGGCACACCGGTGGTGGATTACTGTAAGGGAGAGTACCCCGATCGAACGAGTAATCTGGGAGCTGTTCAAAACTACTTTTAAGGGGAGGTATGTTGGAGCTAGTTATGTGGATGCCCGTCGAAAGGAATTTTTGAATCTGGTACAAGGAAATAAGACTGTTACAGAGTATGAGGCGGAATTCTTGAGGTTGAGTCGATATGCTAGCGGGATAGTTGCGACTGAATATGAGCGCAGTGTTCGATTCAAGTATGGCCTTCGCAATGAGCTTAGGGTGCTGATAGCTCCACAGAGGGAGCGCGATTTCGCTGCATTGGTAGAGAAGGCTAAGATAGCCGAGGAAGTGAAACGGACTGAACAACAGAATCGTGAGAAGGATCGACCCAGATTTAGGAGAGATTCTGGACCCTATGGTGCTGCAAATAGAAATGTCAGAAGAGCTAGAATGGAGGAACCAGTTCGACCAGCTCCGGTTAATACTTTTAGATCGTAGGCTTGCAGGGACTATGGCAGAGCGCATATGGGGGAGTGCTGGAAACGAACTGGGGCGTGTTTTCGATGTGGGTCAAAGGAACATAAGTTTAGAGAGTGTCCTCAGAGAGCAGCTCAGGATCAAGCTGCAGAGCCAAGAGGTGTCCAACCGCAGCGAGGAGGACCACCACCACAGAGAGGCCGTGGGCAAGGTAGAGGTGGCAATGGTAATGGACAAGGACGTGGGGCACCTAGTAGGGGTGCTGGACATGCTGAAGCTCGTCAGCCGGTGTTGGTTTATGCTGCACGGCGTCGTGAGGAGGGTAAAGCTCCTGATGTTATAACCGGTACGTTTTTCATTCATAGCAACCCTTACACTGCTTTGATTGATGTGGGTTCTACTCACTCGTATGTTGCCTGTAATGTGTCTGGGGCATTGGGTGTGTTTCCTGAGGAGACTGTGAGTGGGGCATCAGTGATAAGTCCTTTGGGACACTCGGTTAAGGTAGATAAACTCTTTAGGGAGGTTCCTTTGGAGACACAAGATAAGATTTTTGAAGGAGATTTTATGGAGCTGCCATTTGGGGATTTTAATCTTATCTTGGGAATGGACTGGCTAACTAAGCATAGGGCAACGTTGGATTGTGCTGCTAAGAGAATGGTACTAAGAACTGCCAAGGATGAAGAGATAATAGTCATAGGGGAGCGAAGGAACTACTTGTCCAATGTTGTCTCGGCTTTAAGGGCTGAGAAGTTTATTCGGAAAGGTTGTGAGGCGTTTTTAGCATTCGTGAGTCAAGTTGAACCAGAGGGGACGATTGTGGAGTCAGTTAGGACCATCAAGGAATTTCAAGATGTATTTCCGGAGGAACTTCCTGGACTACCTTCGAACAGAGAAGTCGAGTTTGGAATCGACTTGTTACCTAGAACAGCTCCAGTGCCCATTGCACCTTATAGGATGGCACCAAAGGAGCTGGTGGAACTTAAGGCTCAGATTCAAGAACTGTTAGATAGAGGGTTTATAAGACCAAGTGTTTCTCCGTGGGGTGCACCAGTGTTGTTCGTAAAGAAGAAAGATGGGACCATGCGGATGTGTATTGATTATCGACAGTTGAACAAACTGATGATTAAGAACAAGTATCCCTTGCCAAGAATCGACGATCTGTTCGACCAACTGAAAGGAGCCTCGATATTTTCTAAAATTGACCTACGATCAGGATATCATCAGTTGAGAGTCAAAGAAGAGGACATTCATAAGACAGCATTCAGGACTCGATATGGTCATTACGAGTTTCTGGTTATGCCTTTTGGTTTGACTAATGCACCGGTAGCTTTCATGGATTTAATGAATCGGGTGTTTCAGCCATACTTGGATCGGTTCATAATTGTTTTTATCGATGATATCTTGGTGTATTCGGAAATGGAAGAAAAACATGATGAGCATCTCCGTATTGTGCTGCAAGTACTAAGGGAAAAGTAACTTTATGCAAAGTTTAGTAAGTGTGAGTTTTGGCTGAAGGAAGTCATTTTCTTGGGACATGTTGTGTCTGCTGAGGGTATCAAGGTGGACCCTTGAAAGATTAAGGCAATTCTGGGATGGAAGCCACCGAGGTTAGTAACAGAAATTTGAAGTTTTCTGGGGTTGGATTTTCAGTGTTGGCAGCACCATTAACTAAACTTATAAGGAAGGGAGCACCTTTTGTTTGGACGAATAAGCAGCAAGAGGATTTTGAGAAGCTGAAGAAGGTTCTAACTGAGGCACCAGTGTTGATTCAGCCAGAGTCTGGTAAGGATTTCACAGTGTACAGCAATGCGTCACATGTAGGTTTGGGCTGCGAGTTGATGAAAGAGGGTAAAGTGGTCGCTTATGCTTCACGACAGCTTAAGCCTCATGAGGTAAACTATCCTACTCATGACTTGGAGTTGGCAGCGGTGATTTTTGTGCTTAAAATATGGAGGCACTACCTGTATGGAGAGTGATGCATTATCTATACGGATCATAAGAGTCTTAGGTACTTGCTGACTCAAAAGGAGCTGAATCTTAGACAGCGAAGGTGGATAGAGCTGCTAAAGGACTATGACTGCTCGATTGAGTACCATCTAGGTAAGGCAAATGTCGTGGCTGATGCGTTAAGTCGAAGGACTGTGGCGGAAATGAAGGCGATGTTTGCTCGTTTAAGCTTGTATGACGATAGAAGCTTATTGGTAGAGTTACAAGTGAGACCGACTTGGGTGGAGCAGATTAAGAAGCAGCAGTTGGTGGATGAGTCGTTGGTTTCTCGATTTCAGCAAGTTGAGAAGGGGGAGAATCCAGACTTTGGGTTAAATAATGATGGGGTTCTTTGTTTTCGAGGAAGAATTTGTGTGCCGAAGGACTCTGACTTGAGATTGATGATTTTGAGGGAGGCACATGGTGGACCTTGTGCTATGCATCTAGGAGGGAGTAAGTTGTATCAAGACTTGTGAGAGCTATATTGGTGGCCTGGCCTTAAACGAGAAGTGACCGAATTTGTGGGGAAGTGTTTGACGTGTCAACAAGGCCGAACATCAACTGCCTTCAGGATTGTTACAGCCAGTAAAGATACCACTTTGGAAGTAGGAAAGGGTGACCATGGATTTTGTGAGTGGTCTGCCGTTGACACCTTCTAAGAAGGACTCAATTTGGGTGATTATGGATAGGCTAACAAAATCTGCCCATTTCATACCTGTCCGAACTGATTATTCACTTTAGAAGTTGGCCAAGTTGTATGTAGCAGAGATAGTGCGGTTGCATGGAGTGCCAATATCAATAATTTCTGACCGAGACCCAAGGTTTACATCTCAATTTTGGAAGAAGTTGCATGAGGCATTGGGAACGCGATTGGATTTTAGTACGGCTTTTCACCCTCAGTCGGATGGGCAGTCAGAGAGGGTCATTCAGATTCTAGAAGACATGTTGAGAGGTTGCGTTATCGACTTTAGGGACAGTTGGGAGGATTACTTGCCATTGGTGGAATTCGCATATAATAACAGTTACCAAGCAAGTATTCAGATGGCTCCTTATGAGACACTATATGAGCGAAGGTGTCGTTCGCCTACTTGTTGAGCAGAGTTGGGAGAAAGGCAAGTACTTGGGCCAGAGTTGGTAGCCGATACTGAAGACAAGGTTAAGATGATCAGGAATCAGTTAAAGGAGGTAGCGGATCGACAAAAATCTTATGTAGATCTAAAGCGTAAGGACATTGAATATGCAGTTGGGGACATGGTCTTTTTGAAGGTTTCACCTTGGAAGAAGATATTGAGGTTTGGTAAGAAGGGCAAGTTAAGTCCACGGTTCATTGGGCCTTATCGGATCCTTAAGCGAATAGGGCCGGTGGCTTATCAGCTAGAGTTACCTCCGGAGTTGGATCATATTCACGACGTCTTTCATGTGTCCATGCTAAGGCGATATCGATCTGACTCAACTCATATCGTGCCAGTTACAGAGATCGAGGTACAGTCGGACTTGACCTTCAAGGAAGAACCTGTGCAAATACTTGACTGTGACGTCATGGTGCTGAGAAGAAAGTCAGTCCCATTAGTGAAGGTACTTTGGAGGAACCATGGCAAAGAAGAGGCTACTTGGGGGTCCGAAGAGGCGATGCATCAACAATATCCTCAACTGTTTGGATCTGGTAAAATTTCGAGGCCGAAATTTCTTTAAGAAGGGTAGAGTTGTAACATCCTGATTTTCGGGTTTTCGTAATTTCTGAAAATTTGGTAAGTTTTAAAATTTGGTATTTGGTAGGTGAAAATTTATAGTTGGAATATGTAAATGGGCTTATGAAAGACCCATGTATTGGCCAAAACCAGGTAGAATTTTTGAATTTTGGACTTAAGGAGTTAGGGGCTTTGGATAGATGGCTTTATTAAAAGTTGTGGGTAAAATGTAACACAAAAGGAGCCCCTGGCAAAGTGGCTAAGTGACGCCACTAAGGAGCTAAAAAGGTGGCGTGTAAGTGGTTGGGGGGAAGCCTAGGTTCGATTCTTTGTAATGGTAAATGTGATGTTATATTTTTATGCCTTGTGCATGCAGTAGTTTGAAACCAAATGGAACTCTGTTGGGGAGAGTTTGATTAGTTGAGTGCTTGAATTAAGGAGTGATAAGGGGAGAGATTTTAGGGATTTGAAAGAGAGATTAGAGTTGGCCAAATGGAGGGGATTGGGGAGGAGAAATCGGCTAGGGGGATTTTGAGGGTAGTATTTCGGCATTAGGCTATAGTTGTGCCGATTTTCCTCTATTTGAGAACCATAGAACCATTCTTTTTCTTTTATTTTCTTCTCTAACCGAAACTGCCACCCTTCCCATTCATCTTTCTTTCTTTTCTTCTCCAAAACCAGTCTACTATTCCTTTCTTCCCATCTACTACTCCCTTTCTTATCTCCACTTTTGACGAAAAGCCACGAAAGCCGAAACCTGTGAAACTTGGTTGTGCCGACTTCTTATTGACCAGTAACCTTCTTTTTCCTTCACTTTTTGGTGACCGATCCCTTCATCTGGTAAGCACTCAAAACTTTCGTCTATTCATTATTTCGGGATTTAGAAGCCGAAATCTCTGAAGGCATAGGGGAGGCTGTCGACTTGTCTAGATTGATTATAACTTTGGATTGATTCGTAGGTGTGTGTTAGTTTACAAAGGAGGTGATCAACGAGGAGCGTTGGATTAAAGGCGTGGGCACAGCTAGATTTAGATCTGGTGCATCTAAGTCGACAAAGGTAAGGTTTCATGGCCATTAAGGTATTGGTCGAGTATGGTGAGAGAGTTCTTGCATTGGTTTCATGGATTCATAGTTTAATTGGTTAAGTGGTGGATTGTAGGAATCATCGCATAGACGATCTCGTGGAGATAGTCGCAAATCAGGTGTGTAACGAACCCTCTTTCGTAGCTTAACTCGATATATGCTGAAATGCCGAAAATTTCGGCATTTCAAGGAATCGTGAGCATGCGAATGCTCATAGGTTAGTTAGATATGCTAAGTTTGATGATCGAGATTGTTGGAACAGGTAAGGGCATGATTTCTTGCATCACGGTAAGTTGGGCCTCGAGGGGCTAAAATCGGGCCCAATAGGCTTTCGGGCCCATTTGGGTAATTTTTGTAGAAAGAGGAATCCTGTTAAATTGCGTGTTAAGACTGTTAATATTGCTATGGAATATAGGCTAAATGGGCCTAGATGACCAAATCGGCCAAGTAGGGCCATTAAGGGTTTTTGGCCCAATAACTCGGTTTCGCTAAGAATGGGCTAGAATCGCTGTCAAAACACTCGAAATTGTTAGTAACTAATAATGAACATGGAAAACCCTAATATTTGGTAAAATTACAGAATTACCCTTATAATATGAAAATGACTGTTTTGCCCCTAGGTATAAAGGACCATTATACCCCTAGGGTTTAATTATGAAATTGATGCATGAGATTTTGATATACATGTTTTGATATGATATGCACATGATATGTATGATATGCACATGATGTTTTCATTTATGCATGGTTTGGGTTTTATATGGATGGAGGAAGTGCAAAAGGGCTTTGCCCCAGTTTACCGAAAAGGGCTTTGCCCCAGTTTATCAAAAAGGGCTTTGCCCCAGTTATTAAAAGAGGCTAGGCCTCCAGTTATATGATAAAGCAGCTATGCTACCAGTGGAGAGTTTGGTTGGGTGGGTTGAGTTATTCCCCACATGGAGAGCTTGGTTGGTACGAGTGGAGAGTAGCGGTTGGTGGGTTGAGTAGTCTCCCCAAACGGGCTTGCATTCATCCTTTAATATTACATGTGATATTGAGATGGGCCTATGGGCCATACCGTTTTCAGTAAAGGCTTCGGCCCAGTGATATGAATTACGAATAATGAAAAGGCTTCGGCCTAGTGATATGAATAATGTAAAGGCTTCGGCCCAGTTTATGCTGTGATTGAATTTGGGCTTAAGCCCTGCAGGCTGATATTGTTTGGGCTTTGAAAGGGGCTTGTTGCACACTGAGTTTCCAAACTCACCCCCTTCCTTAACCTTGCAGGTGAACCTTGAGGTGGGGACTTGGAGCCGGAGGGGATTCAGAGTGGCCACGAAGATCGCTGTTGGACATTAAAATAAGTAACTGGTTTTCTTTAGTTTATCTTATTTATTATTTATTTTTGGGTTGTAATAAGGCCACTTTAACTTTAGTTTCTCTCTTTTTCGGGATTATTTTATTTTTAATAACTTTAAACCTGGTTGATGATAAATAAAATGGGCTAGACTTAGGGCGCGTTTTCAAAATGATACACGTTTTCAAAATAATACAACATCACGATTAATTGGTTTATCAAAGGTGTCCACTCAATAAATTTCAACTCGTTATAACCAAGTGTGGCAATGGTTGTGGGCATGTCTAGGATTGGATCCAATCGAAGAGCTTGGTACTTAAGCAGCCTTCATGGCTCACCTCCTCTGTTTTGGATACCTACCTGGTGCACAGCTTCCATTCACTTGGTTAAGCCTTTTCAAAAAGACGGTTTATTGAAGCACTAAAACAAAACGTGGGTTTTTAACTTCAATGTGACACGTCGGATTCGACCATAACATCTGGGCGGGGTTTGGGGTGTTACACCTACACACCATGCTGTACCGAAATCCAGCACATAATCAAAATATTACAGTTGAGCTGCCAGATAATAGGCTTAGAGGTCTTTCAAAACACTTCCTCCAAATATAATCAGCCCACCCCAATGCAATGCAACATGCAATAAATGTCATGCTATTATGAAATTAACAGTCCATACATTCAAATCAACACTCATGCTCAGTATAGAAATCTAACAGATAGATTACATATATAAGGGTCTAAGTAGTGCTTACCGACCCTACAGTAGGTCTACAGTCGACTTGAGCGACTCGTGCCACCTTAAAGAACTTTTCAAAAAAATGGGCTCATAGGCCCAAAATGGCCTTGGCCGTACATGCCTGTACGGGCTACCCATGTGGGTCCACACACCCATGTGGCCCATACAACCCAAATCAGTTTATCCCAGTGTTGCAAACGGCTTACTTGGCCATCATACGACCGTGTCTTATGCGCACGGCCTGGCCTCGTCGATCACACGCCCTTGTCCCATCACATGGCCACCGCACGGGCGACCACACGCCCGTGTGGCGTCGACAGTGAGGTTTTTGGCTTTCGTTGAAACCTTATTTTTTGCATTTTCGGGTACACACCTAGTTTTGTTTGAAGCTAAACCGAACTCCAAGCACTCTAGAAACTAAATATTGACCAATCAAATACCACAATCAGTCTTACTTTGTGATTAATAAAAATCTCAAAACCAAAATACTTATCCTCAAAACGATGATCACTTACCGCAAAGCTTCGAATCGATTCGCTACGAAACAATATGAAGAGAGCCTTAATCCTCGCGATGTGTTGTTGTCAATAATGTCAATATAACCTCAGTCAAAATTTTAACATCCCAACTTACAAAGTATGAAAAAATTCACTTACCGAAACTATGGATAACGAAACCTTAAGAACCCAGAACTCCACAGCAAAATTGGAAGAATTGGAAATAAAACGAAATTTAGGAGAATGAGAGCAGAGAAACTGACGTCAATTGTTTCTAGAAAAGTGAGAAAATTTGGGGAAAAGAAATCAAAATGAACCAAATCCCATATTTTCTCCCACTAATCCACTTCTCAGACTTTTAGTTTCACCGAAACTCTCTCGGTCAAATGAGCAAAAATAAACTCCCTCGCTTACACAATGATTCAAACACAAGACTCTTAGTATACTAATACTCTACTTAACCACAAGACCAGCAAACCCCTGATAATTATTTACCATATTTTAATTAAAAGCCTATCAACCAAAGATTGGGCTTTATTCATAAAAATACCAAAATTTTCCCAAGTCATGGCTTGAACTTGGAACCTCCCACACACACCCAGAACACTTAACCAATGAAGCAAATACACATTTGTGTCACCTATTCGCAAAAACTAAAATTTAAATTTTTGGGGCGTTACAAATGCCCACTATCCTGGTAACGAATGCCCCATCCACCGGTAATCCAAGTTGTAAAACAACGTCCTTGAGTGTAATTGTACACTCATCGTAAGAAAGATGGAATGTGTGTGTCTCAGGTCTCCATCTTTCTAGAAAAGAGCTGATAAGTGCAGGATCTGATTTAGTCCCCCCAAGTATACGTGACACATGCAAGAATCCCGCCTCTTACAAGTAGTGTTCAATAACACGCAGTACCCCCGCACTTAAATTGTGTATGTACGTCTCCATAATTTGATTTTTGGTCTGATTATATAAACATAAAAAAAATGATAAAAATGTTAACAACTTAATAATTAAATTAATTGAAATTAAAAGAAAATTAATAATATTTTCTTACCATTTGCAATTGAACACTGAAAATGTGTGTCATCCAAATGAATAAGCGACATTGAATTTTTTAAAATTATAAAAATAAAATAAAATAAATTAAATTACTAAATATAAAATTAAAACAACAAGAACTTGGGAAAAATTCAATGAAAAATTAAGAACTAAATAGGATTTGAATGCAAAAGAAAGAAAATTAGTTGGGTTGACATAGCAAATGAGCTAGTCGTTAGAAAAAAAAAGTAGCTGTTTGAAAAACGTGTTCAGCAAGACGCATTTTCAGCTGAGGTGGCAGTAAGGACGCTAAAAACGCATCCAGTAGGAGACATTTTCTGTTTCGCTCTCCAAAATTGACCTATTTTCCTAAATTTGAGAAAAAATGGCCTACATTCATAATAAACCTTTAAATTCAGCCTTTTTGGCTAATTAACCCATAAATTAATGGATGTTAAAAACCCTTAGGTATTCAAAACCCTTATATTGGTGAATTACTCAAAAATGTTGATTTTTAACCATAATTACAGGATTAGGTCAATTTTGAGAAAACACGTCCAGCTGAACGCGTTTTCAGTGGATATGGTACGAAAACACTTCAAATTGGATGTGCTTTTAGCTTTGGCTAAATGGTTAAATGTTAGTGTTTTTATCATTGAGTCCCGAATTTGATTCTTCTCCTACTTACATTTGTATTTTTTTTATTTCATATTGCTTCAAGCTTTTTAAATTTTTAAATAATTTTTTTAACATATTAGTTCTTCGGTTAGATAGTTGAAATTATATCCTTGAGTCTCAAATTCGGTTTATCTCTTACTCATATTTGTATTTTTTTTTATTTCACATTGCTTCAAGCTTTTTAAAATTTTAATTAATGTTTTTTTTAACATATTAGTACTTTTGTTAGATGATTAGATAGTTGTAATTACATCTTCGAGTCTCGAGTTTGATTCTTGTACTATTCAAATTTGTATTTTTTATTTCATGTAGGTTTTTTTTCAATTAATATTTTTAACATATTAGCTCATTTCGTGGTTAGATAATTAAAATTACATCATTGAGTCTAAGGTTCCATTATTTTTATAAACAGATTAATGTATTTTTTATTTTATATTGTTTCAAGCTTTTTTTATTTTAAATTAATGTTTTGATGGTATTTTTTAATTATTTTTATAAGCATAATAGTATTTTTCTTTCAATTAATGATATTTATAATAATTATTTAATTTATGCTTATAAAAATAATTAAAAATACATTAATTAAAAATAAAAATAATTAAAAATACCATCATAACATTAATTAAAAATAAAAAAGTTTGAAACAATATGTAAATAAAAATATATTAATATGCTTATAAAAATAATAGAACCTCGGACTTAAGAATGTAATATCAATTATCTAACCATCTAACAAAATGAGATAATATGTTAAAAATATTAATAAAAAAAAGCTTGAAGCAATATGAAATAAAAAATACAAATGTGAGTAGTAGAAGAATCGAACTCAAGCAGGGGCGAAGCCTGGACAATTTTTTAGGGGGTTTGAATGAAATTTTAATTTTTTATAGTCTATGTCTTTATAATTTTAAAGGATAAAATCGAATTTTTATAATTTTAAGGGGCAAAATGTAATTATATTTACTAATTTAAAATTTAAAAAAAATTAAGAGCCTAAATAGTAATTTTCTATTTTAGGGAGTCGAGCCCTTTGTCAATCTAGATTCTGTACTCAAGACTTAAAAGATGTAATTACAACTATCTAAAAAAAGATCTAATATGTCAAAAAAAACATTAATTAAAAATTTAAAAGTTTGAAGTAATATGAAATAAAAAATACAAATATGAATAGTAGAATAATCAAACTCAAGACTCAATAATGTAATTACAATTACCTAATTATCTAACCAAAGAACTTATATATTAAAAAATTAATTAAAATTTTAAAAAACTTGAAGGAACATGAGAAAAAAATAATTGAATCTAATACATAAAATAAAAGCACTAAAATAAAAGTATTTTTCCGAAATATCCACTAAAAATGTGTTCAATCGGATAAATTTTTTTAAAATTGACCTAATTAAGTAAATTTAGCAAAAATCGACCAGGTAATTATGGTTAAAAATAAGTATTTTTGGTTAATTCTCCCAATTTTATTTCTGCATAACCTTCTCAGAAGAAAAAAAAAAAAAAAAAGCAGAGAATCATTATTTCCTTTTCTTCTCGTTATACGAATTTGGTTGTACCATGCAAAACCTGGATTCATGAGCTTCTCAATTCTTAAGAGATTACCTTTATTTTCTCCACCATTTGTCAACGTAATGGCTTCATCATCTTTCTACTGTGGAGTTCAATCAAAGAGATTCTTAGTGTTAGCCCAGCAGCTGCGTCATTATAAGCCTCCACCTTGTTCCTGGGATGACAACGAGGAACGAATCATCGAGGAAGCCGCCGGGAAATTTGTTTCCCAAGTGGGTTTTCAAGAATCCGTTACCCGAGTGGCTCAAAACCCAGAAAAGTTTAGATCCAAAAGAGCTGCTGTTTTGATCTGTCTCTTTGAGGGGGATGCTGGGGATTTGCGTGTCATTTTGACCAAAAGGTCTTCCAGATTATCTACTCATTCGGGTCAGTTTCCTTCTCTTTTGCTTGATTAATGTTTGGAAAGTTAATGGTTAGATGAAATGTTTTTTTTTTTTTTTTGTTTTTTTTGGTCATATATGATCATGCGATGCAAGGGCAATCCAGCAGCAATAACAGAGAACATAAAACTAACGGTCTCAAAATACTTAACAAAAGTGAAATGTTTGTTTTTTGTTTCCTTGAATTGTCTACTCATCTGGGATAAAGGCTTTGGGATCCGCTTTTGATCATTTGATGGGAGATTTTGAGGCATGAAAATTTTACTTTTTCTTGGGAAGGGAATGATGATTTTTAAATACCCCTTGTTTGGTTAGTGAGAAAATTCAAGCCAAAGAGCAGAAAGTATCCTTTTAAAGATGCCCATCCTCAATCATTTGAGTTCTAATTTTCTATCTTCTATGAATGGAAGGCTCATTGCAGTACCTTTTCCTTTTTGAGTGTTAGCAACCAACTAATGAAATCAAGAAGTTGTGTCCTTGATTGAGTTATATTCGATGGCTTTAGGGAAGACTAGGAAGAGGAATGAATATATGTCGGACAATATCATTTTTGGGTTTCCTAAGAAAGTGTGGGTGTTTCAGTTCACTTGCATTAGTTGCTTTAGGTTCAGTTAAGTCTAACAGTCACTTTAAATTTGACATGTATAAGATTGTGGTTTCGGTTTCTTATTTTTCCCGTGTGGCTACCAGATGTAGACTTAATTGTTTGACTTAGTGTCTTCGGTGGTTTGCTGCAGGGGAAGTTTCATTGCCTGGTGGGAAAGCAGATGAGGGGGACAAAGATGATGGTGATACAGCAACTAGAGAGGCTAAAGAAGAGATTGGGTTGGACCCTTCACTTGTCAATGTTATAACTGTTCTTGAACCATTTTTGTCTAAGGTATTAAAATTTTTCTTTTAGGTAGCATTTTGGAACTTGGATTTCAAAAATACTGTAAATTGAGTGATAACATATAGAAATGTTGCTTTCATGATTCTCAAATCCATGGATTTGTTGGATGTGCATTTAATAGTGAATTCGAATTTCCTAAGGAATTTAGGAATTCAGTATATTTATGCTTTTTATATTTTCTGAATATATATTAGATTGAACCCAACTAATTTATTCATAATGTATGCATTTCATTTTTACGATTTATTTAGCAAATGAAATCCAAATAGAAATTTTCAAAATCATGTTCCCAAAATAACATTAGGCTTTTTTAGTATCTTCATTAACCATTCATATACATGGTAAATGGCATTAGTCTGATTTGAATCAGTTCAGTTCTCATTTGGATGATTGTGACATTTTCTGTTCTATATATCTATAGTAATATTGTTGGAAGTTTAGAATTAATTTCTTGTTGGAGGGTATTGTGGGCATCTATGTTTTAAACTTGATATCTAAAACTTAGCACAAAAGCAAAGAAGAGTCTATGTAATGTGAGATAGACTGTTAGGTGTACAGCAAATTTATCACTTGGCATCATGAATGGATAATCTGTTTGTCTATGCCTACTCTAAAATTCTCTGAGTTTCCCTTCGGACACCTTCTCTATCTGTAAAAATGTGAAACTCATGGCTGTGTTTGGCAAGGGGTGACACAAGATGGGGATAACTGGTACTAATGCTATAAACTTTACAGAAACAAAACAAAAAGAAAACCCTTAGAAGAGAGTGAAAGCTGGTACACTGGAATAAAGATAGGTGTGATTTAGTTTATATGAGCTACCTACCTGATCCAAGCATGATTTGTATCATGGTTATTTAATAGCTCTTCTCATTATCAAGTAATTGAAATTGCTCTTCCAACCTAAGTTGTATAATCCTATAAGGTGCTATCGAAATGTGCGATTGACTGTTGCTGGTTCTTTCTGTGAATGATATGAAATAATCTGAATTCTTCTACATGAACCAGTTGACTGAGAAACGACTTTTGTGGTCCTTGGATTGGAATAATAATCTTTAAGCATATATACTTTGTTTTACCTTAAAATAGACAATTGTACATGTATGTTTGTTGATGTGGACTGTTATGTCTATGTATAATGCTAGTTACTTGCTATGTAGATGAATAATATGGTGAGTACTGTGTGCTATTGATCCAAAGATCCTCCTTTTTTTACACGAGTGTTTCAATATAAAATGTTGAACATGTTTCAGCTTGTTTAATTGTCCCAATTGTTATTTAAAATGTCATTAAAAACTATATGGACATGGTTTATATATATATTATATATATGTTAAGATGGATTAATGAACAAGTTCTATATGGAGAATACTAGAATAGGGTAATTTTTGTTTGAAAATCAATATCGATATAATCTTGAAGTTTGATCTGACAACTATCAACAGGTCATGGACCTTGTGATGGAAATGTTAGAATGATGAGTTGTGTTTAGATATGTTGGTTATAAAATATAATGTAATGTACCTTTCTCAATCTTTTGGCTTACAGTGCATAGCAAGGTACATGGTATAGCTGAAATTCGTGCCGTATACTGTATTGGCTTTCAGCTTGTTTAAAACTTATTTGTTTTCCATGCAGCATCTCCTAAGAGTAGTTCCTGTTATCGGTGTACTTAACGACAGAAAGGCATTCAAGCCTACTCCGAATCCTGCTGAAGTGGATGCAGTATTCGATGCTCCACTGGAAATGTTCATTAAGGTTTGTCTCTTCCAACTCCTACTCACGTACTTGTTTTACTCTCTTTTTTAATCCATTGTATGAATGAATTGCTGGGTTCAGGATGAAAATCGAAGCGCGGAAGAGAGAGAATGGATGGGAGAGAAGTATCTTCTTCACTTCTTCGACTATGAAATCGAGAATAAGAGGTATTTAATATGGGGTTTAACTGCTGGTATTTTGATAAGAGCTGCTTCAGTGGTCTACCAGCGACCACCTGCTTTCCTGGAACAGAGTCCCAAGTTCAAGTTTCCTGGACTTGTGGACAAATAATCAAACTATGCATCATAGAAAAAATTTAGTCAACGTAACTTGTGCATCAATGGCATCTCGAAAAGTAAATAGTCCATCATAAATTATAAACGATACTGTTCATTCATGTCATTCATGTCAATCTTCCCTTTGTTTTACTCTTCCTTCAAACAATTAGAACAAGAACAAATTATTATTATTATTATTAGCCAAATTAGCAACAAGACAGCTCTGCTAGCAGGATTCCGATATCTGGAAACAGCTCAAAGTTTACTAAATTCTTTCCTACTAAATTTCTCCATCTCTTCTCTAAAATCAGCTATGGCACTCTCACGCAAGCTCACCAACACTTTAAATCCTTTATTCTTCCCTGTATTTGATGAAGCATAAGGCAGGAAAAAGCATGGCTCCATACTCCCAAGGAAATTGGTTGAAAGTGGCAACACTGTCGTGGGACCTCCCCAACCAAAATCTACAGCCGAATGGCCCAAATGTCGCCAATCAGTGAACCCACTCACCCCTTTCCCAGCCGTGATGCCGTCTTCATAGTGCAGTTCTTGTAAGTCAATGAAAGAACGCACGTACTCGTCACTGGCATTGCTTTTGCTCTTCTTGATCAGTTCTGCCGTTTTCCACAAAGGTTGCTCGATTAGGTCCTTGGCACTGACCTTGGCGTACATTGCAACGCAGCCGTTGCCCCAGTAGCCTGCAGGCAATGCTGGCTTTACCACTTTGCGGATGTTCATCAAATATGAAAACTTCACCGTCTCCTCGCCTGGAATCTTTGAGGCTTTCACCCTGTTTATATCAACAATGAAGACCGGGTCAAAAACACTTCCATTGCTTACACATTATGTGAATTTAATTACACCAAACTTTTTTTAACTTACTTGGCTCGCCAAATATATGCACCTAAGATTTCAAAAGTCGTTAAACCCAGACCACTTTGTTCAAAAAGCAAAGCCTTGAGCTGGTCCAAGCATTCATCTTCCACATAAAAGCACTCCCTTTCAACATGTCCGATATCCTGTTTGTAAGGATTAAAACCTTTCTCCAAGCTTAGGAACTCAAAAACTGGGGCTTCAACTTTCGGTGGGTTTCTTGGACCCAACAGAGTGGATCGATCCCAAACCGGCTGATATTTTACTTCGTCCACCCCACGTGCGATATCAGCTGCTATACAGAAAAACTGGGTCGCACCAAGCCCATCGCATAAAGCATTGTGTATAGCCGCCCCAAGAGTAAACCCACCACATTTGAACACCGTTAGCTGTAAAGTACAGGGGTTGACCAACGTGTCTTCCGGGCTTGGGTCGGGAACCAGTTGTTCAACCGAATTCATATCAGGGTCATCAAGGTGATTTACAGACTCCAATGTACAGTCCACGCTCGCACTGACGAGCGGTAGGCTTTGGTCCAACTGACAGAAGAGCTCATACCTACCGTTGCTGGAACGGCGGAGAGATCCAGCCAGAGGATAATAGTGGTGGAGAGCGGCGGAGATGGCGGAGGAGATGACCTGGAAAGGGTCACGACCGGTGGTGTCGCTGTTGACGTAAGCTCGCAGGTAACGGAAGGTGACGTTGAGGGAGTGGTCATTATCTAGGTGAGAGAGGGGGAGGGTGTGATCGTGGGTGAAAGGTGCGGTGGAGGGGCGGATGAGAGCAGTTTCTAAGACTTGGACCTTCATATTTTTTGGGTTTGTTAGGGGGAATTCCAGGGTTGGTGTATTAAAGGGTGAGGGTTCGTCAAAAATGGTTGGTGTTGACTAGTAAAATTGAAGGCTTTGCCTCAAGGCTAAACAAGCCTTTGCCTTTTAACTACTAATGCCTAAAGATAATCCCGGTTCAGTGTCCCTTCTTTGGATATTGACTGGTGGGGAACTGCCGTGCTGGTCATTAAGAATTGATGAGAATACAATTGTTAATATTTTCTTCATTGCTACACATCTACTCTTACTTTCTTATAATATATGTATATTATTCCTTTTCCATTACATTTTTATTCTAATTAAAGAGAAAGTGAACAGGAGCATGATGGAAAAGTCAGGCCCTCTACCAAACCCCGCTATTCTCACCCACTTATTCTTTACCAATATTATTATGGTTCTAAATTATTTACATTTTGGATGATCCTCAACAACGTGAAGGAAAAATTAGAAAAAAAATAATGTTCCTTTTTAATCAATTGGTGACCGATGTTGTTAAATACAGTCAATTTGGAACAAGAAAACAAATGCAAGGGGTAGTTGTACCAGTCCCCCATAGTGTTTATTCTAAAATAAAATTTGACTTCACCTAATTATTAGTATTTTGAAAAAAATTATCACAAAATTATGACATACTACCGACGGCTCACTAGCTTTATTGAAATTGATTTGTTTTGGTGACTCGTCTCTTAAGATTTTTTTTTTTTGGTTCAAAAAGAATGAAATAGTAAGAAAATTATAATCTAATTACTCTACCATAGGCATCTGTCTGTAGTGAAGGAACAACATTGGGCAATGGATCTACTGATGGAAATATACTATTGCAAACAAAACCGTTAGCACTAACAAGAAATCAAATTAAGTGTAAATAAATAAAGCCATTATTGTGCTGTGGAAGAACTACTGCCTTAAAAGCGATTTCGCCCTGATCGGTATAATTGAAAGTGGATGTCGCTCCCAATGTTAACATAATACTTTTAAATTCGTACACTCGAATGAGAAAGATGGAACTTAAAAGGATTGCTCTTCTCGTAAAAGTCAGGAAATACACAGGAAGAAACTCATGTAAACCATAGCAGGTTCAATTCCCAAGAAAGATTGGAGGGGTCACAGACGGTAAACTTGCAAACAATCAGCAGCATAGGGAGCCTCGTCATAGTGGGAGGATATCTCGTAGGCCTGAGTTCTTCCAATTTGACAAAAGTATTTTTAACACTAAGTTTGCCGAATAAGAAGAAATGATCCACTCACATATGACGAAGCGATGCAGAATTTTGATTCCAAGCTCTGGGAAATAGTTATGAAAGCTTAGATGGACTCTATGTATTCCAACTCAGTGTGGGAAGTTGTAGACTTACTGAAAGGGAAATAACCCGTATGGTGTAAGTGGATCTATAAGAGGAAAATAAATCTTGATGGAAAAGTAGAAACTTATAAGGTCAGACTTGTAGCAAAAGGTTATACTAAAAAAGAAGGTATCAATTATGAAGAAACATTCTTTTCGATTGTCATGCTCAAAGTTAATCCACATATTGCTATCCATTACGATAGCTTTCTATTATGAGTTCTAGCAAATGGATGTTAAGACAAAAAATTTTAATGCCTATCTTGATGAAAGCATCTACATGATGCAACCCACCGGATATATAGCTAAAGGAAATGAGGAAAAAGTTTGCAAACTACTTAGATCTAACTATGGACTTAAGCAAACATCCTACTTATGGAATCAAATATTTGATCAAGTGACCAAGACTTTTGGATTTGAGCAAAATGTAGATGACCCTTGTGTTTACAAACATTTAGGGGATGGAAAGATAGGCTTTATCATTCTATATGTCGATGACATTCTACTCATTGGAATTGATGTAGGGCCATTGTCATCGATTAAACTGTGATTAACTCAACAGGTTATCATGAAGGATTTGAGAGAAGCTAATTTAGTTTTAGGTATTCAAATATTAAAGGATCAAAAGAATAATGTGATAGCACTGTCTCAGGCTTCATACATAGACAAGATATTAGAGTGTTATGCAATGGCCAATTTGAAGAAGGGAAATCAACCCTTCATATCGAAATTTCATCTTTTTTTAGAAGATTGTCCTAAGACAGCGGGAGAAAAAAAGAACATGAGAAAGGCTCCTTATGCCTTGGTAGTAGGAAGTCTCATGTATGTTACGCTATTCACACGCTTAAATATCTATTTTGCAGTGAGGTTGGTAAGTCGATATTAGGCGAATCCAAGACCAAGACACTGGCAAAAAATTAAGCATATACTGAAGTATTTACGGAGAACGAGGGATTATATGCCTGTATATTCTAGAGGAGATATCACTCCTATCGAATATATTGATTCTGACTTCTATTACGTGTCAAGATTTGGGGAAATCGACAATAGGCTGTGTTTTTGTCATAGATGGCAGTCCATAGTGTGAACAATGGTTAAGCAGGGTTGCACTGCTAACTTCACTATGGAGGGTCGAATATGAGGTATGGAAAAGCTATGGTGCTATAATAGTATAGATATAGTTAAACTCAAGTTAATCACAAAAGGATAAAACACATAAGGAAGGCAGTAGTGTTTGACGAACCAGTAGACGTATTCAAAGATTGCATATGAGGACAAACCCCGAAAATATGTTTAGTCAAGACACTTATAGCTAGAGAGCTCTTTGGGAAAAATATAGAGGGGCACAAAAATGTGAAACATGACTCATCTACTTCATTAGGGCAAGTGGGAGACTGTTGGATCTAGTGCCCTATGTATAATATTTTCGTCAATATACACTTGTAATTTTTTTGGAACAGATTGGTTAATAAAACAAACTCATTGGTTACATCAATATACTTTGTATAATTGCCCTCACATGTTTTTTGCATGCAAAGAAAAATGGAAGCAAATGTTGCTCATTGGTTGTCTAAATGTTTAACTAATACTAAGCGGTATTACGTGGCCGGATCATAGTATGAAAAGACAACTTGTATTATTAGACGAACTTAAATATTTCCTTAGTCTAATTGGAAATAAGAAAACCGATTGAAAGACTAATATGCCGTCTATCAAGTCCAATTGGGGAGATGCCTTGTCTTGGGCATTGGAACGGATGACTCCTAGAAGATAGAGACATAGATGTGACCTATTAGACTGATAGTACATTGGACAGGACCCAAGTAGAATTGATTCTGAATCCGATTATGGATTTATTCACTTGTGATGTTCATAGTGTGGCATACCTAAATACTGAGTGGATGGCAGATTATGTATGCGTGACTCGTACACTTTGATGTAAATAAAAGCCTAAGTTCAAATAGATAAGGAATCGAAAGTTGGTGCATTGGGTGTATGACTTCATTAGTATGTAGTGTCATTCACAGAATTGGAATTCATAGCCCAAATCATGGGCAAATGATATCCTTTCATTGGCATTACATGGTTGATGAAAAGTAAACATGGCCACGGGTTATCCGTCATTGTGATTGATGACTTGATTACTAATTGATAGTTAATGATTTTTAATGAAGAAATATGTAATAGTTACGATGAGATAAAATAGAATCGTATTGGGATAACGAATATTATCCTAAGGAGGTCAAGGATATCCTATAAGGTTAACACACTAATGATAAGGTCATTGGATGGGTATTAAGTAGTTACTTTCGTAATGGTATGTTGTTGGGCTCAGTCATGATACTATAATAGAATGAATTTGTGACTAAATGAATTAATAATTAATATGCGAAAAGATAGAACTTAATTATAAAACATTTGAGCCTCAACTTCATATGCCCAATCGGTCCCTCCGCTAGCTAGTTGAAACCAGAAATGAATTGCGTGTTTGAATAAAAATGAATGAAATTAATATAAAAAGAGAAATGGGAAAAATTCAGGAATGATATGGTTTTCTCCGAAATAAAGAAATGGAATCATTTGGAAATGAATGTAGGTTTCCAAAAATAGAAATGAATTTGGAACTAGAAAATTGCAATCCTATATATGATTATTTAAAAAATAATGGAAGAATGAGTTTATGTTTTTGGACTGTTTTGAAGCCCAAAAATGAAAATAAACCATTCGGTCATAGTGAACATGTTGAGTTGTTTCATATTGAACAAATTTTCTCGAAATTTTATTGAGGGTAAAATTGTCAAAAATTTTACTAGAGGTTAAAATTGTCAAAATTTTACTGGAGTAAAATTGAGATGAGAAAATTATCTAGTATGTAAATATTAAAGTATATTTTGGGAAATAGAAAAATTGAATCGAGTTGGATGACATTATAGAATACTAGGTTAAAAAGGCTTAAGGAGTACTCGATAGCTAGAGAGTCGCTTCGGTGGCTAATATAATGCTTCAAATTCGGGTTCGTTCGTCTTGGTCGGGTTTGGGGTGTCACATGTATTATTATTCCTAAAGATGGAGTCAGCCATAGTAGTTTGCCAGTATAAAATATGGGCATATTCTTAGTTATGAAAGGTTCAAGTGTTTGTGGGTTTAAGGTTGTCAACACTATGAAGGGTCCAAGTCTGAATTATCTGGTAAGCACCATATATATAAATAATATTATTCCTTATTCTAAGGTTAATTGGAATTTGAGTCGTTGGTTATATTGGGCTTTCTTGCGTTATGTAACATAGACGTTTGAGATTCTTGCGTTATGTAACATAAACATTTGAGATTCTTCTTAACCATCTGGAACATTTCATCATTAGTATGAGCTTGTTTCTAATTTGATTCAGGGTATGACCTGACTAGTAGTCTGATAGGTGTCCAACTCAGTATGGGATTCTGCCAAATGCAAGATTAATTAGTATGTATTCATAAAGAAATAGTATCTGTGAATAACCAATCTGGGAAATGTGTAGTATAAGATTGATAAGGAAATCCTTTGAAAGTGGGTTATGTATAAGTATTCTTCTAAGAAGTACCTTCGTTAAAAGAGAGTAGAAATCATCTGGTAAGGCTTGGAGTTAGCCAAGTAATGAAGTAAGAGTCGATACGTTAAGTATGGTACTTGACATATAGGTATATATATCCGATATTATGAATGTATTCACCAAAGACGAAATAGTAATTCAAAGTCTTCAGGAAGAACAATTCAACTACAAAGGTTCTAAGGCATTTTGTATTCAAACTCACTAAATGCATGTGAACTTATAAGTGTTTTGTTCATATTTTAGGTGGGGCAGTTTAAATGAGTTCGCCAGGAGAGACCAAGTTAGGATTGTGCTAAGGAAACGATGAGTAGGGATACTATACATATAGAACATATCTTAGGATTATGGTGTTTAGTTCTCTACGCCAAGAGAGTCTATTTTTAACAAACTGTTGTGTTGTAATGTACTAATTTTAAGAGTTGGATGTATTCTTGAATGTTTTCCTTCTTTTTTTGCTTAGAAACCTTTTACAATAATAATATGAAATAAGTTGAAAAAGGAATATGCATAGATGAATTTAAAAATTTATGTTAAGTATTCATATGTGGTAACATCCAATATTTGTATCCGATTATTCGAGTCGGGTAGAGGGTGTTGTATTAAGTATGTAGTATTAGCATTAAAAATTCTACCTTAAGTAAACATCTATATCTATATCCACTTGTCTACCATAAACTTGTAACTCAGAGTTACCAAACCTTTCATCTCAATATAAAGATGTTATGTATATAGAACTGACATCAACTCATCCCTCTTCAACGCAATCTACAAAGGGTTTTTAATTACACTTATAATAATAACATTTTAATAAATTTTCAATATCAAACATAATCTACAGAGACATTTCATTACACTTATAATAATAACATTTTAATAAATTTTCAATATCAAACATACTCTTATCAGTCCTATTTCTAATTTACCGCTTCTAATATCACCTAATTCATTCGTTTCAATTAATATACAATCAATTTCAAGTTTAATACGAGTTTAAAAAAGCTCAATACTATAACACCCCTCACCCTGCACAATCGTCAGACCCAAGCTTCAAGATGCTACACTATTACCAGAGCAATCACATGTAAATCTCAAAAGTAATTTATTTAGTCATCGATTCTTATCATAAATGCATGCACATTATAGTATACAATCTAAACTAAAAATCATTTGAGCTTACGAAAACACTTTTCTTTACTTGAATTTGAAACATAACTAAACTAAATTATTTCAAAATGGTAGAAAAGGGTATTGTGATGTCCAGGGCTTGATATTGCGCTATCAGGAACAATATCTAAACATCGATTAAAATTAGATAGATATCGCGATAACTAAGGAGTAGTATCACGATACTAGAGACAGTCCAATATGTCCTGTTTTTGGTAAAATGTTTTTTGATACCTATTTTAAGCCAATCTTTTCAAAGCTCATTTGATGCATAGATGCACCTTATTTCCAGCACAAAACCATTCAAATATACATACTACAACATCATTTACTTTTGATCAAAATAACCAATTGAACATATCTTAATTTAATACCAAAACACATCCAACAACTTGTTTTAAATGCAACTAGTTGTCTATGCTTTCAAGCTTATCAAAACATCTTTCAACCATGCCATATCCTTGTTCAAAACATACCATTTGCACATTCAATTGAACCATTCAAACATTATTCATATGGTCTCAAATTATGACCAAGACATGTCATAATACATATATATGTAATAACATATCACAATGCATATACTAGCCAAGTTCAAATCAACTATTAAAATTTAACTAACACACTAATAACTCCTACGTATATAACATATACGATTCCAAATACAAGCCATATTTAAGATTCAAAGTACCAACATTCTAGGCATATTCATACTAACATAAACATTCCAAAAACATATCTAATACAAATACAATTAACTATATGCATCTTCTTTACCTACTTCAACTTCAATCATCCATTTAGCCAAGTAACCACTTTTCAAGAATACATGTAAATTTTTAACCAATTAATAAATATTTTTAATACCAATTCACGTTTCAATTATCAAGTCATATATAGTTAAATGCATTCAAACTATTACCCAAAACATACCATCTTTCACATGTACTAACATATCATCTATCAGTATCTAAGATGAATTCAAAGTATACCAACTTCAAATGTCAATCTTGCAAAACATATTACATGCCTTATCAAGTGCAACTCAATATTTCAAACATGGCAACGTATAGGGATTCCGCTAGGTACATACTTTATTATATACTATCAGAACTCATATTCAATTTCGTATATCAATTAATTCATACAACTTTCTATTATATTCAATATGTTCCTTGCCTTGATATTCACTTTCACCCTTAGCATTTTCAGCTCAATATCTATTAATAGCTTACCTTAATATTATATAATGCATTATATCATGAATATGCTTTAACTAAAATTAGTTTCGGGTCATAGAAATACAAACTGAAAGTTTGCATCACTTGATGTCGACTCTCGCCTTTTCTTTCCCTTTCGATGATCCTACGTCGTTTTTAGTTACACATAATAATTCAGTTGTAACAGCTCGTTTTTAGTCAAATTGAAATAGTGGTTTTGGGACCACAAATATTTGGTCGTAAAATTATTTTAATATTATTTAAAGTTTTTATAGCATGATAGAATGTATGTGTGAAAGTTTCGCGAAGAAATTTTATCGTTTGAATGCTTGATTTGATAAAAAGGACTAAATCATGTAAAATGTAAAATGCATGTTCTATTAGTTTAAAGTTTCAAATTGCTTTGGTTGTTAAATATGGTGGCCTTAAATGGTAATTAAACCATTTGAAAGGTGGACAAGTATGGACAACCATTAAATTGATTTATATGTTTATAAAATTAAGGTTAAATATGAAATTTTTTTAATAAGGTTAATAAAATAAAACCAAAATAAAACTATCATCTTTTAATTTTTTCCTCCACCTATTGTAGAACTAAAAACCTAGCCATTTTAAGATTGAAATTTTGACAATTTCATTTGGCTATTAAGGTATGATTTTGACTCGATTTTTAATGATTTTTATGTTTTTATGATCGTTGCATCTAGTACTAGCTAGCCTAGGGACTATTTTGTAAAACTGTTAAAGATTTTTAATGATTCCATTGATGAATATGTATGATTTTTGAAGTTTTATGATATATTTTGAATGTTATTTGATAGATATACAAGTTTTGTTAAGTGATTTTTAGTGAAAATGCAAAATAAGGATTACATTGAGAAATGTGTAAAGTTAGTGGTTAAAATGTGAAATAAATGAAAAATATGGGCTGCTAAGGGCATTATGGTAATTCGGCTAGCATGGGTATATTTGGAATTTCATAAATTGGTGATTTTATGAAATAAGGACTAAATTGTGAAAAAGGTGAAAGTTTAGGGGCAAATATGTAAAATAGCCCTAATGTATATTTTGGATTGAATTGAATAAATAGTTGATAAAATAAGTTAATTTTGAATATATTTAGATCAAGAAAGGAGAAATACGGATTTGGATTGGGGAAAAGATAAAATTATCGACTAATTGACTCAATTCGCTGTTTTAACATCCAAGGTAAGTTTGTATGTAATAAGCATTGTTATAAATATGCTTTAAATACTTTGATATTGTATAAATTGTGTATACGAGACTACAGTCATATTTGACGACAATTTGGTTATGTATGGCACTTAGTGTGCAATTCAAGATAGCTTTGGCTATGTATGGCACTTAGTGTGCGATTCGAGATAGTTTCGACTATGTATGGCACTTAGTGTGCGATTCGAGATAGTTTCGACTATGTATGGCACTTAGTGTGCGAGATTGAAATAGCTTCAGCTATGTATTGACACTTAGTGTGCGAGAATTTGAGTATTCAACATTTTTCCGTTTGAGTATGAGTTTGTTACAGATTTGTTCAGGTATGTATATGAATCATACAAGCTTTAAATTGAAGAAGTAATGAAGTTTGCATATAAGTATATGATTAAGCATGTGGAAGGTTTGTTAGTATTTATGAATTATGAATTAAAATTTCAAATTGATGAATTGTATATTTATGATTAGTTGAGTTTAATTCATACAAGCTTACTACGCTATAAAGCTTACTTTGTTTATTTTTTTCTCATATTTTATAGTGATTTCAAAGCTAGCTCAAATTCAGGGATCATCAGAGACTACGTCACACTATCCAACCATCACTTTGGTACGTTTGAGCTTTTGGGTTGGTCATATGGCATGTATAGGATTATGGTCATTTTGATATGTATCTCGGTAGTGAGTTTTGCCATTTGAGATGATTTATAAATGGTTATGTTTTGGTTTGTATATATATATATCCATGAGACTTGGCTTAATTTTTCCTAGTTTGGTTATGTATATATATAAATGTGCATATGGTTTATATTGAGTGTTTAAGGTTGGTTTGCAATGTTATGGATAGTTGGTATTATAGATATCAAGTGGTTGATAATTGAGAAGCTATGTGCTTGTGGATGATGTGTGATGATGCATGTTTGGAAAATGTTTAATTAGATGATTTGAATATGTAAAGTCAATATAATTTGAATGAGTAAAACATGAGATAGTAAGTAAGCTAGTTGTTGGAATTGAAATGGTATGTTTTAGTCTTGATTTTGGTTGAATTGGATGGCCATTTATGCTATGAGTGAGTACCATTTGAATTATATAGGTATGTACAAAATTTGGGTGGCAAATTGGTTTGGTAAATAGTCTATTTTTCTCCACATAGGCAAAGACACGGGCGTGTGTCTCAGCTGTGTGTGACACACGGTCTTGTTACAAGGCTGTGTGTCCCCTGGTGTTGAAATTTAAATCAAGTCAGTATGCTCCACACAGCCTCACACACAGGCGTGTGACTTGGCCGTGTGGCATAAGTCAGTATACCCTACAGGTTTGGCACGACCTAGCACATGATCTGGCATACAGACGTGTGTGGCCATTATTAGGGCACACGGGCTAGCCACACGGGCGTGTGTGTTGGCCTTGTGACCCAAGTCAGAGAGTTACATGGGGTAGGACATGGGCTGGGACACGACCATGTGCTCTCATTTCGAATGTCCACACGGCATGTGACACGGGCGTGTTTGGTCTCACATCCTGGCCACACGGGCGTGTGTCCCCTGTTTTGAGAAAAATTTTCCAAGTTTGCGAAAGTTTCTTGAGATATTGGTTTAGTTCCGAACCACTCCTAATGTATGTTTAGGGCCTCGTAGGCCCGTTAAGGACAAATTGTTTGAGATTGAATAATGATTGTATGAATTAATTTAAATGTATGTGAAAAGTATATATAAATGTGTTGTAAGTTTGGTAATACTCCGTAACCCTATTTTGACGTTGAATACGGGTGATGGGTGTTACATCAGTAATGGTATAATATCAACTTCTATCTAAATCATATTCAATTACAAGGTCATACATATTTTAAAAATTATTCATTTTAATCCTCTATCTCAATAATCAGTCAAATTCATACCAATATGATTCGATCGGTCATAATCAAATATCAATTCATTAAATATCCCAAACTGAAATTCATAATATTCAATTCATCAGTCAATTTATCATTTCTTTACGATTTAGTCCATATCTCACCTTTTTGTACCAAAATGTAAAAAATTCAAATTACTATCAAACATACTCAAGTTCATAATTCAAGTATACAAAAATTTAAATATAATCATACCATATGAACTTACCTAGTTAAATCAGCAAAGAAGTTGAAACTTTAAGGACTATTCAACAATTTTTTCTTTTCTTCAATTATTTTGGATTCAGTCCAATTTTTTATCCATACAATTATTCAATTCAATTTATAAATTTCACACAACTTATATCATCCTATTATGTGCATATATTAATCCAATTTCATTATCCATATGCCCTCTATAGTTTTGCATTTTATTCAGTTTAGTCTTTAAAACCGAATTTGCCATAACTTTCAAATTTGAGTTTTGATTTCGAAACTGATTTCAATTACATCCTTCTATAGCCCTATATTATCAATAATTATAGAAATATTACACCCATTTTGAAAATTATGTACGTTAATACTTTTGTTCAAAAATTAACAATTAAACTTTACAAACTAGTCCTTTTTTATTTTAAAACTTAAAATCTATCAATTTAACACCTAAAACTTTTAATTCTTAACTATAGTAACTTTTGAAACTTTAACAATTTAACAAATTGAGACATGGGTTAACTAGATTAAAATTTCACGATTTCAAAATTATAAAAATTACAAAAAAAAAAACTAAATTTTACTAACCAATTGAGTACCAGGCCAAAAGTTTCCTATCTTCTTTCTTCAAAATTCAGTGATGAGAATGAGAAAGAGCGTTTTTTTTTTCTCTCCACTAGCTTTATTTAACCTTATTTTATTAATATTCTTTTATGTTTTATAATTTAATTATAATTTTATAATATATAATACCATACACAATTACAAGCCACTGTCCACTTAATCCCTAATTTGTATAATTGCTATTTTAGACCCTAGTCTATTTTATAATTAAAAATTTTATAGTAATTGAATTTTTACCACTTTTATAATTTAGTCCTTTTACCTTAATTAATCACTATTTCGATAAAATTATCTATCCAAAATTAAATTTACATCTATAATAATACCGTAAATATTTACGAGTTTGATTTATGGAAATGGAGTCTCGAAATCGTATTTTTCAATACCACTAACTTTATGATCCTTACACTTTTGCCTTAATTAACTATCACTTAAACAAAATTATTAGACCAGATTTTAATATATTTCTATACTAGTCTCGTAAATATTAAATAATAATATTTACGAACACGATTTACGTAAATGGTATTTCAGATTCGTAATTTCTAACACCACTGGAAATCGGGTCGTTACACATGTCCATAGGTTAATTGTTTAAACTATAAATTTATCCTGAAAAAAATAATTTAGGTTGTTTATATTTTGACTAGTTAGTTTAATTTATTAGATTGTAAATCGGAAAAAGAGATTAAATGTACTAAGTGATGAAAGTAAATACAAATAGGTATTTATGTCTGTTGAAGTATAGGATGTTTAAATTAAAACTATTCAGCAAATAAATTAATGATTATTGAAACGGTGCAGTATATTAAGTATAAGCTTAACAAACAGGTGCTTAAATTAAAATGAATTGTGGGAACAAAAGCATTGTGAGGGCTAAAAGCATTGCGAATGTGATAAAAGCATAGAATAAGATAAAAGTCAAGAGAGTGTTGATTGTTTTCAATGAAATAAAAATATGAGAAATAAAAAAAAATCTCACTCATATTGGCACAAAAACTCATAAGTGCTTATACTTATAAATAGGGTGAGCGTTCGATTGAATCAAATTGAATGAAAAAAATTTTGAGTTGATCGAGTTAACAAATTTTATTTTATCATTCAAACTCGATTTGAAATTTTCTCGAATCAAGCTGAGTGAGATGGAATTCAAATCAAATGGAATTAAATATATTTGTTCGAGCTAAGTTAAAAAAATGACTTTGGGTCCTTTTAGCTACTACCACCCACTGTAATCAAATTTTTTATTAGTTTTCATCCCCTCATGATTTATTTATTAATATTTTATATACGTGTTAGCTTCTTTAGTTGCTTTAATTATCTTTTGATTCTTATCACCATGTATTTTAAAATTAAAAAATATATTAAATGTAAAAAAATTGATTTTTTATTAAAATTTATTTTAAAGATAAAATGTGAAATTGATACTAACAGAAAATTTTAACAGGAATACTTTATGTCATCATCAATAATTAAATTTTAACAAAAATTGGTAAAGACTCAACATGATTAAAGAATTCAATAATATAAATAGTTGACATAAATTCGAAAAAAAAAGTTTTTGAGGTTTAGGATGAAGTAAAAGTTTTGAGGGAAAGCAAAAGGAAAAAATGTTTTAGGGGGTTTGGGCAAAGTAAAAGTTTTTTTTTTTTGGGAGGGGGGAGTAAAAGGGAAAAAGTTTTGGGGTTTGGGGGAAAGTAATTTTTTAAGGGGGAATTAAAAGTTTTGAAGAAAGGTAAAAGAAAAAAAGTTTGGGGGAGTTTGGGGAAATAAAATTTTTGAAGGAAAGTAAAAAGGTTTGACTTTTGAGGGGGGAGGGAAGTAAAAGAGTTTGATATTCAGTTTGTTCGAATTATTTGTGTTATTTGAATTTTAAAATTCAATTTGATTCAAATTCGAAATTTGAAAAAAAAATTGAGTTGATTTGATTAATTTGATTCAAATAATTCAAAATTTTAATTTTTTTCGAGGCTAATCGAATTTTGCTTACCCCTTCTTATAAATATCGTATTAGAGTTCAAAGTATGAATAAAAAGAAGTTGAGTAGGAAAATTTTGAACTAACTATATTTTTTCAAATATAAATGATATATTTGTATGTACATTTTGATGGAGATATATGTTTAATTTTATTTAACTTGTTTACCTTGTAATTTGTTGAACTAATCTATTTGAGTATAAATAATTGTAAATTGTTTAATTTTCTAGCTAGAGTTATGTGTTTAAGCAAATCTTTCTAGTGTTGATGTTTCGATTCAATCTCGTGTATCAAGCTTGGTCAAGTGCATTTTCTTGTATGATTATTTTTTGTTTTAATTTTCATTTTTCTTCTTTTTGTTTGTTTAAGGACAAGCAAAAATTTAAGTGTGGAGGATATTTGAACTATCACCAAATGTGGTGGCAATTTTAGTACATTTTAGCACTTAAGGAGCTTGTTTTACGACAATTTCATAATTAATTAAAGCATTTTCAGCTTTCATAGTTTAGATTTAGATATGTGAAAAATAAATGTTTTTACGCAAGAATTGATGTTAGTTGACCTATTAGGCCAATATGGGCCTTAGGTAGTTTTAGCAGCCTTAGGCCAATACAGGTTTAAGTGGGTGTCCATGATTTGTATTTAATAGTCCAATGGAAACACGAAAATATACATATTTTTTCGTGCCATTTTTAACTCAAATTCATGCAATTTCGTAGTAATTCTTGTCAAAAAAATATATAATAATTATAAAATAATTAAATTATACTTAAATTATTAACATGTTTAATTTAATTAATTTTATAATAAATTTTGATTTATTTTCGATAGATTCGCACAAAGGGAAAAAATTGGCTCGACAGGCACTGTTGGAAGCACAAAATCGAGAAGCGATTTTAAAGCATCAAGGCTAATTAAATTTTCACCTAAGACGGTCCGAATTATGAATATTATTTCATAATATAATTAATTTTAATTTTAATCCAATTTATTTTGCGTTAAATAATTGTTATTAACTAAATTACGAAAAGAGGCCCAATTGTGCTAAATCGAGAGACTAATCTAATTGAGCAACTGGGCTGCCCAAAACCATCCCACATGCTGACCCAATTAGCTTATTTAGCTGATTATTTGGCTTGCAAAACAGCTCTTGAAGCTTCCTTAAAATTGCATTCAAACCCTTCCACTATTCAAGCCTTTGTAGATTTGCCCTTAGCTAAATTTAGCAAGTTTGAAAGCTTCAAACTTGCCACATGTGTGGCCGGCCATGGGGGAGTCTATGACTGCTGATTTTTTTCTATTTTTAGCAGCCTCTTCAACCTATAAATACCCTCATTGGTTGCTCATTTCAAATACACCTCTCATCCTTTTATTTTTCACTTCTCTCTCACTTTCTCTCTTCAAAGCCCCTTCCTTTGTTCTTCTTCTTTTTCCCTTCCATTCCCGTGCCGATTTCCCCTATTAGAAAAGAGCCCTTCAACCATCATTGGAAGCAGCATTCAAGTACTCATAGAAGTGTCGGTTCAACAAGAATAAGCGGAGAAAGAGGAGTGGAGCAAACTAGTCAAGCTACGGAGAAACACCAGATTTGATTCTAGTTCCCTATCCTTTAATTTTTATTGTTGTTTTTATGAAAATGTCTATGAATACTTGTGATGTTGATATGTTTATTTAATTAATATGACTTAAATTTAATTCGTGTTAGGTTGATTTCATTTCATCCACTTAAGTTATTGAAATTGTGTTTGTGTTGTTATAGGCCTTGGTAAGTTGTTTGATTAAGTAAAATCATGGTTAAGTTATTTTTGAATTATAACTGTAAGGTAACTAATGAATTAATTATTTAATCATGTTGAAATTATAACTAATTGACACAATAGTTAATCAGTGCATGTTTAATCTTCTAAGGTAGCTGAGGGTTAAATTCGCAACAGTATTAGATGATACATTAGTCTTACATAACTTGCAAGATTATTCACTACAGCAAAATAGGTTTTTAGCGGCGTTTGGTTAAAAAACGCCACTATAGATTGAGCATTAGTGGCGCTTTCTGAAAAACGCCGCTATAGATTGAGCATTAGAGGCGCTTTTTAAGAAACGCTGCTATAGATCAAACATTAGCAGTGCTTTCTAAAAAATGCCACTATAGATCGAGTATTAGCGGTGCTTTTTTATAAACGCCACAAAAAATTAAGCACAACACCGTCGTTTTATGTTGAGCTTTAGTGGCATTAGCGGCGCTTTTTGAAAAACACGGTTATAGATCGAGCATTAGCGGCGCTTTTTAAAAAAATGCCGCTATAGGTTGAGCATTAGCGGTGCTTTTTGAAAAACGTCGCTATAGATCTAGCAGTAGCGGCGCTTTTTAAAAAAACGCCGCTATAGATCAACCATTAGCGGCGCTTTTTGAAAAACGTCGAAAAAAATTAAGCACAATGCCGCAATTTGCTCAACTATGCTCGTTTGCAGCTGAGCCAGAACAATAAAAAATTAAGCACTACATAAAGGAATGCTTAGCGTGGTGGAGTGGTTATATTTATTGGAATGGTAGAAAATTGACTTCCATTAACAAGAGAGACGAAAAGGCCTGGTCAAGAAAACTAGGGGCAACAAAACTACATCAATCCCGAGAAACCAAACAAACATCAAAAGCCCCAAAACTAATAGTTGAGCTCTCAGCCCAAACAAGATGCCAAAATTAATAGGTTGGGGTTTAAGGTTTAGGTGTTAAGGGTTAAGGGTTAGGGGTTTAGGGGTTAGGGGTTAAAGGTTAAGGGTTTAGGGGTTAAGGGTTTAGATTAATTTGTGTTTTTTTAATTTATATATTAAATAATTTCTTATATAATTGTAAAAGAGATAATATTAATTTTAATATATTAAAATTATGATTATAGTTTAAATTATTTAAGAGATAATAGATAAACTTTATATATATATTAAATGGTTTAGGATTTAAGGTTTACTTGAGATTTGTTAAATGATGAAATTTTATACTATCAATTAATGGTTTTATATTTAAAAATATTTAATCTAAACCATTTGATATATTTAAATATTAGATTTAAAAAAAATTGATAAAAAAAAAAGTAACAGATTGATATGGATAGGTAACTATTTATTTTGGATAGGACCAAATTATAACAAATAAAAATGAAATACAAAAACTAAAATCATTCCACATCGAACATCTAGCAAAATAATTCTATTTTAGTTAGGAAGAAATGTCTCTAATAAAATGGAGATTAGATCGGAAAAGAATAATATAAAATCATGATTAACTTCTCAATCTTTAATAGAAATTTGATATGTGAGAGATTGATTGTTTACATTGGATAATTCTAACTTAATAATTAATTACAATAATTTAATTATTTGTTTTCTTATTAAAATATACGATATTTATTTTGAGAGTACTTAGTTTTTTTTATTTATAAAAACCAATTTATAAAAAATAGTAATAATAAATGTTTTATAAAATCACTTAACTAATAATTTTTAGGAGGCAAAATAAAAGATTTTTAGCAAAGCAAAACAACGTCGTTTTTCGCAAAAACACGGCAAAAGATAAGCAATAGCGGTGTTTTTTTATTATAAAAATGCCACAAAAAATCATTTCACTTAAAAAGAAAGGCACCTTTTTATCCCCAAATTTCCCCCTCTGAAACCCCTAATTTTTTCCCCTAAAATCGATATCCTCAAAACACCCCTAATCTCACCCCTCCGTTGCTCTTTTCAATCAAGAAACTCTCCAGCAGCGTCTCCAAGCTCTTATCGAAGGTGCCCACGAGTGTTGGACTTACGCTATTTTCTGGCAGTCCTCCTACGATTACTCTGGCTCCGCTGTACTTGGATGGGGCGATGGGTATTACAAGGGCGAAGAAGATAAAGGGAAAAGGAAGTTGGAAACTTCGTCTGCAGTTGCGGAATAATTCCTTGTGGAAAGGAGGAATTTCTTGCAGAACTTCATTTAGTATTCTATGCACAGTAAGTCAAGTTTTATGTGTTTTTTGTTTTTATTAATTAGCACTAGCAATCAGTGGATTTTTGGTTCCTTGGCATTGTTTTTGTTGCCATAACAGTTTGCTACTTCATTCCAATTCGCATTCCCACTCCCACACACTTATTTCGATGAAAGATTGAAAAAACCACCTGCAAATTTTTGAATTTTACAACACAATAGAACTGTGGCAGAACATCGAACCAGGTTCCTTGTATTTCACTACAAGTTCTTGTTAAAGCTGCTTTGAAATATTTACAAGTTTTGTTCATTTATTCTTGAGCTGTAGCATAATTGACATATAAGAAAGAATATATATTGTACTTTTATCTTCTTCAAGGATTCCAAAGTGATCGTGTGAACATATATATATGATGTGAAATTTATGTCAATCTTCAAAATAATTATATTCATTATATAAGGAAAAAAAGTAATTAACACCTAGAATTACCTTCAAAATGATACTGTCATATACAAAGACAAAAACATGAACCGTTTACTGGGCAAGAACTTGGTTGTTCCTGTATGTTAACATCTTTGTTTTTATTTTTTGTAATGGTAGTACATCATATGAATGTTTCAAAGTAGTGCATGAGGAAGGCAAGGTGGCGTGCAGGGAAAGAACCAGTGGAGGAAAAGGATAGTACATATAGGTGATATCAATCCATGTCACATGGACCCATGTCCTACATCAGCATGCATACATGGGGGGTAAGGCTTGGAAACATCTTTCCTGGTTTCTACTGGTTTTTGATTCATTTTTCACTGGTGAGTTTTGATAAAGGTATAATGATGGACATGGAGTTATTGCAATGTGACATGGAATTATTGGTGTTTGGTGGATCATGGAATTGAAAGATGTGATGCTTCTATAAGTTAGTGGAAAGACATATATTATTGTATATATATAGGCTCTCAAATTCACATAATAATTTTCTATACAAGTTTTAGATGACTGTGATGAAAAGGATTATATATTATTTATATTCATTCCACTTAATATTACTTTTTTAATATAAAGAGAAATAATATCATTAATTAGTAGGTTAATGCTCCTTGTGTTCATTTCTTTGGCCAATATTCTTATTTAAGATAAAAATGAATATTAAATATTTTAATTTTTTATATAGTCAAGTTTAAATCATTTTAATGTAAAGAGAAATAATATCATTAATTAGTAGGTTAATGCTCTTTTTTTGTTCATCGAGTTTTCAATTAGTTACTGCCTAATTTTAATTTATAATAGATGAGTTTTGCAATATTATGATAACCCATTACTCCTTTGTTAATTCTAGGAAGCATTTATTCTTCGTGCGAATTTTCCCCCAAAGGCATAATATTTTCACTTAGCATTTTTATCAATATTGATTCTGTTGTCAATTAATAAAACACCAAATCCTTGGCTATGGGGTTTTGCTTGGTAGTTATGCAGCTAATTATTGAAAGTTGAAACTCATGCCAGTTTTATGAATGCTTACATGCATGGCAAGCTGTTGTTAGCCTTTCTTTCTATTATGTTTGTTGCTTTCTATTAGCATTCTCTATGCTACTTGCCCTGGAAAGTTCCAAGTTTCCATTTTTATTAAAAATGGCAATTGGGTATTTGGAAATGTTAATTATCTGATCTTTGGCAAATTTTCCCAGCAGAATTAAGCTAATTTTATGGTTCTATCTTTAATTAATGCAAGACTGAGCAATGCTTCCTTCACAGGTCAGTTTCCTGTTTCTTTGTCATGGATGGATGTATTTATTGGAATATCGGACTAAGTAACTTAATATAAAGAAATTTTACATTTGTTTTTCTATGCCTTTTAGATCACCTCTAATTTTAGCATGACAACAGCCCTCTTTGCTAGGTTTTTTCACCATTGTTGCTGCTATCGCTTTCATTTAGTTGTCAACTTTATTTTAACAGATGTTATACCTTATATGATGCGATATGAGACAAATATATTCCATAGTTTTTCCTATCCTTCTATTTTTGTGCCGTTATACTCTCTAATCACATGATTTCCCTAAGCCACCCCCGTCAATAATGATTGATTGTTGACGTAACAATGTTTGATTGCTAATCACATGATTTTCACTTTTGTTTTCTCTTCAATAATGATTGATTGCTAATGTAACAATGTTTTATTTTTACCAGGATGCTGCCTAACAATTGCATAATCGAGCCATGTTTTTAAGATTGATTTCAAATGACTGATATTGTGAAATAACACTTACATAAGATAAAGTAGTAACTCTGGCTTTGGTATGTAGGATGAACTGCTTTGGTTGGGATTGCTTGATAATTAATGTTGTAATTTGGATGTTAATGTAACATTAAATGTAATAACCCTCTGTATTGCATTAACAAAAACCACTGCCTTCATCTAGTAAATGATTTCATTTCAGGGTGATATTGGTGATTTAAGGTTTTATTTATGTTTTGATAAGGCTGGTTCCTTGAAGGTTGAATGTGAATATTTTGCAGATTGTGCAAAGCATGATCCAGTGGTAAATGAGGATACAGAAAAGCACTTTGTAGAACTTTTGACAAAAGAACTGAAGCTAAGAGAAGCCAAAGCTTTGGAAAGTCAGCAACGTGCTGACATGGCATTACTCGAGGCTAAGAAGTTAGCATCACAGTATCAAAAGGAAGCGAACAAATGTAATTCGGTTATGGAGACGTGCGAAGAAGCAAGGGAGAAAGCTGAAGAAGCACTGTCGGCTCAAATTTAATCTAATTTTATTGATATCTTTATATTTAATCTAATTTTTATTACTTATTTTAGTTTTGATTCTAAATTTTTATTTTAATATTTAAGATAACTTGAGTTCTAACTTTGGTTTTTAATTGTGTTATTAATTTATTATTTTAGATTCTAAATTTAAATTCATTAATTTTTATATTTAGTTTTGAAGTTAAAATTTTAATAGAAAATTTTAATTTAATTAATATTTTTTATCCTTAAAAGTATATAGTTTAAAGTTCAAAATTCAAAAATAAAACATAATATAATATTTATTATAGAACTAAATATTACTTAAAGATCATGTTCTTTAGCAGCGTTTATGGGAAAAGCGCAGCTAAAGGTCTGTTCTATAGCGGCGTTTGTGGCAAAAGTGCCATTAAAGGTCATGTTCTTTAGCGGCGTTTGTGGGAAAAGCGCCGCTAAAGGTCTGTTTTATAGCGGCATTTGTGGCAAAAGCGCAGCTAAAGGCCATGTTCTTTAGCGGCGTTTGTGGGAAAAGCGCACTAAAGGCCATGTTCTTTAGCGGCGTTTGTGGTAAAAGCACAGCTAAAGGTCATGTTCTTTAGCGGTGTTTGTTGTAAAAGCGCCGCTAAAGGTCATGTTCTATAGCAAAATGTTAGCGGCGTTGTCTTTAGCGGCGTTTTTTGAGGCGCTTGTAAAAGCGCTGCAAATAGTTTTAGCAGCGCCGCTATGAGCCCAAAAAAACACCGCTAAAAACTTGTTTTGCTATAGTGATTGTGATTAAACTGTTTCAAGGTAGGAATACATTTTTACCTCCCTTAATCTTTTATGTGCTTGGTATTGGAAAATGTTCAAGAGATTAGTTAATTTAATAAGTATGTATGAGCAGTAGTTAGCAAATTACCGAGTTGCTGTGAATTTATTCGTAACAACATGAACATGAGTTTAGTAATTTTAAGTTAAGAAATGTAATTAATCTAACACAATTATGTCATATTGATTAAAATCATCTTTTAAAATCGTGCATTGGAACTTTTAATTTTATTTTATTTTATTTTACTTAGTTAAATTTAGTTTTTAATCACTTCCTCAAAATCAAAATATTTTTCTCCACCAAAGTGTTTTTAATTGCATTCATAGATAAATTCTTTTCACAGTCCCTATGGATACGATAAGTCGACATTTACTTGTCACTTTATTACTTGTTGTGATTGTGTACACTTACACATTTCCATCGTTCCAAGTTTTTGGCACCATTGTCGGGGATTGTTTTAAAAGTCATTATATGTGAATTTGTTAATTTTGCATTTTGCTTTATTTTTCTGTTCAATTTTAACTTAATTAAATTTTCTGTGTTTGTTTCAGGTGTTTATGAGTATTGATCGAATCATCGATCTACTCATCGTAGACCATGAGATTGAAAGAACTTTTCAACAGCAAAGAAGACAAGCAAGTCAGAGAAGGACTGAAAAGATGAAGTACGAAAATCTAAATAAGGAAATGGAGGAAACCCTACTCAAAATCCTATCCTTATTGCTGATGATAGGGGTAGAACTCTAAGACAGTATGTAACACCCCAAACTCAGCGCAGACGTTACGACCAAATTTTGAAATGTTACGAAGGAGAATTTAAAATCCAACTTTAATTTATTGAAAACTTTGTGTAGTTTATTACTAAAAGATAGTGCACATGCTATAAACATATTATTATTATCATATTCATCAACGAACCCATCGATTATTGCTCTTTTAGAAAAAAACATACTTTGCAATGACAATTTTAGAAGTCGTGATATTTTGAGAACTGAGTTTGTATTTTCAAAACATTTATTTGCATGAAACCATTATTTCTGTAAAATTATTTGTTGTGCGTCATCGAAAACTTAATCAAAACCAAAACCAATAATAAAACCCAAAAGAAAACCAAAATTTTGGAGAGTCCCAAAGTTACAAAACTCTCAAATAAACCAGAATTTAAATAAAAATTTTTAAGTAATTGAAGTTTACGAATGTGTGGACACCTTTGAGCCTCCGTCGCACAGACCCGCTTAAGCCTGAGGATTACTTGAACAGAATAGACATACATATATGAGTTTTCAAAAACTCAGTGTGTAGCTTAACGGAAACATACATACATAAATTTTAGATCTCTCACATAGCAGAACAGTTTCGGACATAAGTCCTTAACATAATCAGAATATAACATAATCATGCAGATATGCAAAGTCCTACCCCCATCCTCTACACACCAAATCCGACCATCCCAACACACCACATGGGGTATAAAATACCCACCCAGCCCTACACACCACATGGTATCCGTACGACACTCATCAGATTAAGTTGCAGCCATACTGCCAGTATATTGGTGAAATGTCACTTCATAGAATACTTCCTTCATATATACATATCTCACCCTGTACATAGATACAGATAACAGATCAATAGATATATCAGAAATAACATGTCCTGTATGCTCAAATACAAATATTACATATATTTATATAGAACAATCAGATCATACATATTGTACTTCATAATACTCAAACTAGTTTATCAGAATAGCATATTTCATACATTAGGGTTTTTTTTGCCTTATCAACCCTATGAAAAGCCCACAGTCGATCGAAATGACATGTGTGACCCTAGAGAAAATTCTAAATTTTTAGGCACACATGCTCGTGTGGGCCCACATGCCAAAATTGTCCCTGTCCGTGTGGCCCACATGGCTTGGCCTATGGCCCACATGCCCAAATCAACCTAGGCTATGTGACATACACGGCCATACACTCACCCGTCACACCGCCATGTGTCGCACACGACTGGGCACACGCCCGTGTGGGGTAGATAGGCTAATTTTTCGGCTTTTGTCGAACTTCATTTTTGTTACACACCTGGTTTGATTTTGATGCCATAGTAATCTCGAGACCTTCAAAACTGAAAGACGGTATACCAAACAACGTTTTAGTAGTAAATTTATGAATTAATCATGACAAAACCGAACTATGCACATAGACTTACCACTAAGAAACACTATCACCCTTGCAAATTAGGCCGTTGGAGCGAAATCCGCTGCTTCACCCCCTTCTCCTACATAACCATTCACAGAATTAAACTTCCTAACTACAACACCAACACACCAATCCAAAAAGGAAAGAGATCCAAACGAAACAAACTTATAGACTTACCAAGACGAACGAAGAACAAACCCCAATGATTAAAACGATCAATTCGTTGAACGAAATAAAGAGAAAACAACATAAAAAGTTGTAGAGAAAAAGAAGAGGAAGAAAAAGAAAAGAATAACGTCAGAATGTGAGGCAGAAAAAGAGAATTTTGGGGAAAAAAGAAAAAAGAAAAAGAAAAATTAATTCAAACTAAAAATCCACAACTCCCCACTTGCCCACTAACCAACATATCCCACTAAAACTGATATCGAATTCTCATCCAACAACCTCAGAGTTTCAGTTCCAGTAAACCTCTATCACCCAACTGAAGCAAAAATTACCATCCACGCTCACATGAAAATTCGAACACGAGACCTTAGGATAAACTAACACCTTACCACTTGAACCAGCAGGCTCATTCTGATATAAGTTTACAAAAAATATAACATAAGCCCACCCAATAGGGATAAGACTATGATAAAAAATAACAGAATTTTCCAAAAATGGGACTTGAACCTAAGACCTCAAACACACACATGAATCACTTAATCACTGAAGCAGATACATATTTATGTTAGAATTCACAAAATCAAAATTAAATAATTCAGAATGTTACACAGTATGTCGTGCCAGTGTTTCATGATCTTAATTCTAGTATTAAAGACCTAAAATCGAGGCACAATAATTCAAGCTGAAGTCCGTCATGTTCCAGATGCTTCAGACAGTGGGCCAATTTAGTGGAATGCCTACTGAAGACCCTCATCTTCACTTAAGACTGTTGATAGAGGTGAGCGATTCTTTCAAGGTAGCTAGAGTACCCAAAGATGCATTACGATTAAAGCTGTTACCATATTCGCCAAGGGACAAAGTTTGAGCCTAGTTGCACCCATTGCCACCAATTTCCATTTCCACATAGTAAGAGTTAGCAGAAAGATTTCTTATGAAGTATTTCCTGCCTAGCAAGAATGCTAAGTTGAGGAACGAGATCATTGCTTTCCAAAAAATTGATGATGAGTCCTTGTATGAGGCATGAGAAAGGTACAAAGAATTATTACGGAAGTGCCTTCAACATGGAATCCCTCATTGCATCCACTTTGAGATGTTTTATAAAGGTCTCAATGTTCACACAAGATGATAGTGGACGCTTCTACTAATGGTACTCTCCTTTCTAAGTCGTATAATGAGGCCTATGAAATCATTGAGGGGATTGCTAGCAACAATTATCAAAGGCTAACCAATCGAGCAACGTCAACAAGACGAGTCACTAGAATACATGAAGTGGATCCACTCACTTCACTAGCATCTCAGGTATCTTTGATTTCCTCAATGCTTAGAAATTTTACCACTTATGGGTTTAATAGTTTTGTAGCACAGCCACCCAATTAATTTGAAAATATAGCCAGTGTTTATTGTGGGGAAGGAAATTTGTTCAAAGAATGTCCATCAAACCCAAAATCTGTGTATTACATAGGTAATTAGAACTAGAATAGAGGAAGGTAAGGACTATAATCCAATTTTTATAACCCATCATGGCAAAACCACCCTAACCTTTCTTGGAGTAACCAAGGGGTTGGAACCAGTTACACTTATGCTCAACCTAGACTGATCCAGCCACAATGTTTTACCCAACAAGTTTAGAAACCAACTGAAACTAAACCTTCCAATAGTTTAGGGAACCTATTGAAGGCGTATATAGAAAAACATGATGCCTTAATCCAAAGCCAAGCACCTATATTGAAAAACCTTGAAAACCAAATGGGCCAGCTTGCCACCAAACTTAGAAATCGTCCACAAAGTTCTTTGCTTAGTGATACAAAGAATCTAAGAAATACAAGGAATGAGCATTGTAAAGCATTGACATTGAGGAGTGAAAAGACATGAGAGCCCAACACTGTCGAAGTTGAAGATAAGCCAGCTAATGCTCAAGACTTAATGGAAGTTCAACCGAGTGTTGAAATTCCAGTTTCATCAGAACCAGAATCAGTAAAATTCGATAAGGTAACTTTTGAACCAGTCAATTCTGATGAACCAACAACTTCTTTAGATGCAAAATTACCACAGAAGATAAATCAACTAGTTCAAGTAAAGAATCCTCTACCATCTTACCTTTAAAGGATACAAAAGCAGAAATAGGAAGTCTAGTTCAAGAAGTTCCTAGATGTACTTAAGCAACTTTATATCAATATTATGTTGGTAGAAGCACTTGAACAAATGCCAAATTACATCAAATTCATGAAGGATATCCTGTTTAAGAAATGAAGACTTGGAGAATTTAAGACAATAGCCCTGACAAAGGAATGTAGTGTATATCTTCAAGATAAACTACCTCCAAAGTTGAAAGACCCTGGATGTTTTACTATACCTTGCAACATTGGAGTAACATATTATGGTAAGACATTATGCGATTTGGGTGCGAGCATCAATTTGATGCCCATGTTCATATTCAGAAAGTTAGGGATAGGTGAAGCTATACCTACTACGGTTACACTTCAAATAACAGATTGATCTTTAGCACATCCAAAAGGAAAAATCGAGGATGTATTGGTACATGTAGATAAATTTATTTTTCCTACTGACTTTGTTATTCTAGACTTTGAAGCAGATAAAGAGGTGCCAATCATCCTATGAAGGCCTTTCCTAGCAATTGGAAGAACCTTTGTCGATGTGCAGAGGGGTGAGCTTACTATACGTGTTCAGGACAATCAGGTAACTTTTAATTTTTTAAGTCTATGCGATTTCCTAACACAGTTGATAATTGTTTTACAGTATTCGAGTTAGAGAATTTAGTTGTAGAATGGGAACTCAACTCTATTGAGGACCGATTGGAACAAAATTTAACGTTAGACCCTATTAAACCCTCTAAGTGATGAAGAAGGGGAGAAATACGTAGCTTTGCTAGATGCTAATCAAAGGGGATTTAACCTACAATCCCACTTTGAATCTTTGGAGTTAGAAAGTAGAGATTATGTCCAGCCAAAAGCATCAATTGAGGAGCTACCTAAATTAGAACTGAAGGTACTTCTCTCGCATTTAAAATATGTTTGTTTAGGTAACGCTTCTACTTTTCCTATGATTATTTTTGCAGAATTGACCGAAGAGCAAGAAGAGAGACTCATCCTAGTGTTGAAATAATTCAAGAAGGCTATCAGATAGACCATAGCTAGTATTCGTGGCATTAGTCTATCTGTATGCATGCACAATATCATCCTAGAAGATGGCGAGAAAGAGAAAATTGATGGAAAATGAAGATTGAACCCCATCATGAAGGACGTAGTAAAGAAAGAAATTATTAAGTGGTTAGATGCAAGTATAATTTACCCCATCTCAGACAGCTCGTGGGTAAGTCTGGTCTAGTGTGTGCCAAAAAAATGAGGTATTATGGTCGTAAAGAATGAGAATAATTAATTAATACCAACTACAACGGTTATGGGATGGAGAATTTGCATCGATTATTGAAAGTTGAACAAGGCGACTAGGAAAGATCACTTTCTTTTATCGTTCTTAGACCAGATGCTAGATAGACTCGCGGGGTGAGACTATTACTATTTTCTCGATGGATACTCGGGGTATAATCAGATTACAATAGCACCAGAGGATCACATAAAACAACATTCACATGCCTGTACGGTACATTTGTATTTAGACGTATGCCATTTGGTTTATGTAATACACCTACTACATTTTAAAGATGTATGATGCCAATTTTTACTAACATAGTTGAGAAATACTTGGAAGTCTTTATGAATGATTTTTAAGTGTTTGGAGACACCTATGATGATTGCTTAGCCAATCAAGCCAAGGTACTAAGGCGTTGTGAAGAAACAAACCTTGTGCTCAACTGAGAAAAGTGTTATTTCATGGTATGAGAAGATATTGTTCTAGGGTATCAGATAACGAGGCATGGAATCGAGGTAGATAAAGCAAAGGAAGATGTTATTGAGAAAATCCCACCTCCAACATCTGTAAAGGGTGTTAGGAGCTTTTTGGGCCACGCTAGTTTCTATCGATGATTTATCAATGACTTCTCCAAAATTGCTAAACCCTTATGCAAATTATTGGAGAAAGACATGATGTTCAACTTTGATGAGGAGGGCTTAAGAGCTTTCAATGATTTGAAGAGTTGGTTAGTTTTGGCACCCATCATTGTCACACCGAACTAGGATTTTCCATTTGAACTGATGTGTGACGCAAGTGACTTCGCTATACAAGCTGTGATGGGCCAGCGAAGGAACAAAATTTTTCATCCCATCTACTATACAAGTCAGATTCCGACGGGAGAAAAATTGAATTATACGATAACAGAGAAAGAGTTACTTGCTATTGTGTTTACTTTTGACAAGTTTTGATCTTATCTTGTAGGTACCAAAGTGACTGTCTATACGAACCATTTGACAATTAAATATTTACTTACCAAGAAGGATGCTAAGCCGAGACTAATCTGATGGGTACTTCTACTCCAAGAGCTTGATCTAGAAATTCAAGATCGAAAAGGGGTAGAAAACAAAGTAGCAGACCACTTGTTCAGATTGGAGCTGCAAAAAGGGAATTCTCCACTTATACCCATTCAGGAGACATTCCCTGATGAAGACATACTAGAGGTAAATCATGTCCATAATATCCCTTGGTTTGCTGATATTGCTAACTATTTAGCTTGTAGTTTGACGCTGATTGATAAGAAATATCATCAAAAGAAAAAGTTTCTTCACAATGTGAAGTACTATTTATGGGAAGAGCCATAATTTCTTAAAAAGTATGCAGATCAAATGATCAGGAGATGCGTGCCAGAAGATAAAGTACATAAGATTCTATATCATTGTCACACAACTTCAAGTGGGGGGACACTTCAGAGGTACATGTACTGCGGCCAAAGTATTGTAAGCCGGATTTTTTTAGCCAACGCTATTCAAAGACTCGTATGGTTATGTAAAGAGTTGTGATCGATGCCAAAGGGTTGGAAACATCACCAACAGAAATGAGATGCCCTAGAAAAACATCATTGAAGTAAAATTATTCGATGTTTGGGGTATTAACTTCCTTGGTCCTTTCCCTCCGTCTTTTTGTCACAAGTATGCATTAGTAGCAGTAGAAATGTGTCTAAGTGGGTTGAGGTCGAGGCATATCCGACGAATGATGCTAAGGTTGTGATGAAGTGTTTGCATAAATGTGTGTTCACAAGGTTTGGAACCTCAAAAGCTATCATCAGTGATGAATGATCCCATTTTGTAAACAAACCATTGAAATGGTTACTTGACAAACATGAAGTGAAACACAAGGTTGCCACAACTTACCATCCGTAGATGAATGGGCACGCTGAACTTGCAAACAAAGAGATCAAAGGCATACTTGAGAAGGTAGTTTGCCCGAACCAACGAGATTGGTCTAAAAGACTCGATGATGCTTTATGGGCCTACAGGACAGCATACAAGACACCTTTAGGGATGCCATCCTATAGGTTGGTTTTTGGGAAAGCCTGTCATCTGCCATTGGAGTTAGAACACAAAGCTTACTGGGCTCTCCAACGACTCAATTTGGATCTTAAGCTTGCTAAAGAGAAACAGATGCTTCAAATCAATAAGTTAGAGGAGTTTCGGATGTTCTCATACGAGAATGCCAAACTATTCAAGGAAAGACTTAAAAGATGGCATGACAAGCACATTCGAGTTTAAGAATTTGAAGCAGGTCAGCAAGGCTTATTATTCAATTCCAGATTAAGGTTCTTTCTAGGTAAGTTAAAATCACATTGGTCCGGTCCATTTACAATTCACCAAGTTTTCCCATATGAAGTTGTTGAACTTCAAGGTAAATTAGGTAATTTTCGAGTCAATGCTCAGCACTTAAAACACTACTTGGGGGATAAAATTGAGCAGGATACAGTCTTATTCATTTTATTAGATATTTAATTTTTTTCATTTTAAATAAATGATTTAGGGTTTATTTTCGGGATTAGTATGTTTAAATAAATTCTGTCTAGTAGATTGGAACTTAAGTGGGACTGCTTGTGACCCTTCCAATCTTTCTTAGGAATTGATTTTTGTTGGAATGCCGGTGCCCCCAAGGCGCAGTAGAAAAATAAAATTTCGGCAATCCAAACCATGGATTCATGTGCGAGGAATGAATCAGGGAAAAAATATGATAATGGTTTCAAAATTACCGAAACTTCAACCTTAGTAGGTAGCGACACCTCGAAAACGAGAATTCAGAACCACTATCGAACCAAGTCGCAACTTTTTAGATGCCGACCTCTACGTAATCCACCCAATTGATAATGAACGAAAGAAGTCCCCAAAACTGTTTTAGAGATTTCTTTGCCTGACGGTTGCTAGAACACTTAAGCTAGGTTTCGGGTTTTATTTATATCTATAACTCTCCTTTTTAATTGGTATATTTATAACGAATCTTAATTCACAAAATTCTAAAATAAATAAATATAATAATGTTTTAACCGAAAATTAGAATTACATTAATTATAACAAAGATTTCGATAAACTATATTTATTTAAGTTTATATATGAACCAAATTCATATATTAATAGAATTATGTTCTCATTATGTGTACAACATCCTTGTACATATAATATGTTAGATATTTGATTGCCCAATTAAATTAATTCTATAATTAATTTAATTCATGTGACAACCAAACACAATACCAACTATGTTTTATTCTGATCATCTCAACCATATGGTGTGACCCTGTAGGCTCTTGTAACGTTAGCAGTAATACTAGAACGATTCTAATGTTACATACAATGAGTGGCATCTAGCAATGCATCATTGCTACCTAAGTTACAAGAAGTCATGATTCGACATAACCTTTTGTGATTTACCTTTCATGCATTAATCCTTAAGTCTTTATCTCTGGAATGAACACAAGTCATGGAATAGTCACACTTGCATAGTCCATCTCATGTTTCTTGATATCTTGAGTAGACTATGATATACAAATAAGTATGACATCTCATATCAACTTATTTGAACATGGCCATGAATTTCTAGTCTCATTCAATCAAGTGGCATAAGATATTACTCCCATTATGTAGGAGGGACTTATTCTATATTGATCAACCATATCCCTCTACATAGATTGTGGTATATCCAACATCAACCTTTATAGAACAACCAGTTACGGTGTATATTTGATTGTATCAAAATATACAACTCACGATGTTCGGATAATGATGATATCAAGTCTGAGGATCATATACATATTAATCACTATGAGTAATGTTGTGACAATTACATAATAATTGAGTAATGTTGTGACAATTACATAATAATCTAAGAAAGATACTCATAGTGGGTCAGTCCAATATGTTGTTCTCTCACACATATATTCATGCATTGATTTTGACACTCCATATCAATGACATCTCTTTATCATCAATATACTACATGTTAGTCTTAATGCATTATTGTTGTCCTAGTCAACAATAATACTTGACTAAGGATCTTTTAAGAATAATCATATTATTCTCAGGACATTATTATAAAACAATTTATTTATACACATAGAAAAGAAACTGAAATAATAATGGAAACGCCTTATATTAATAAACATGGTAAATCAAGTGTGCTATTACAACCATCTCATGATTGATCTTTGGGCATACTCTTACAATTTTAACATAATCTTCCGAGAAATTATTCCCTAAATGGAAAAATAAATTTTTAGTTTTTCAAATAAAAGGGTCAATTTTTATCCAAGTCTTAATTGCAACTCAATTTTCAAATTTTCTTTAAGTCTAGGTACTTAATTGAATTATTTTCAAAATTTGATTACTCTTTTTTAGAAATTAGATGTCTCTTTTTGTAAATATTTTCAAAGGCATATAGAATAAATGTTTTAAATTTAATTTAATAAATAAGATGATAATAACTAGTATATAATTTTATTTATTATAATATATATTAATTATTATCAACTTTATATGGAATTAAGATTAGTTTAAATTTGATCATATTTTAATTAATAGTTTTTATTTCAATAAATTAATAGTAAATAATAATTTAATAAGCATTATATTAATTATTAATTGTTATGAACTTTGTGTAGAATTAGAACTTAGAATATTTTAACTATTAAATTGTTCTAAGAATTCTAAATGAACTCCTACCCATTTTACTATAAATTCCACCAACCTTCTCCATCATTCACCATCCATCAAACCAACCTCCATTCACCCATTCCACCATCGATCTTAGCATCCAAAAGGCACCAAGTTCCGCAGCTCCTAACCACTAGCAGTAGCCCTACCCAGAAACCCCATTTGGCCTGCAGCTCTATATGCATGCTGCTATTGCCGCTCACACAAGGCCTGCTCCCAGCTCCAGCTCCCGCACGCCAACGCACCAGCCCTGTTCACCCAACGTTGCTACCTATTGCCCACACATCTACTCACGCCAAGGCCATGTGCTACTTCCATTCCTTCCTTGTGTTGTGCGCACCCTTGCACAACCCAAACACCCTTGTCAAATTTGCACAACACTTCTACCACATTTAGTCGATAACACTTCTAACCATCCTTCAATTAAATTCTTTTGCTTCTAATTTAATGTATGAGTTCTTAATTTCTATATAAAGGTGGTAAGACAATTTTTTCTCCTAAATTTCAATTTTATTTAATTATTTAATTTTTCAATTTATTGAATTGTTAATATTTTATACTAATTAAATTTTTGAGAAAATATTTGCCTCCATCTTAAGTTCAGGTTAATCATGCCTCACAAGAGAACTAGTGCCTCTGTTCAAATTGAAGAATCCCAAAATAAATTTTACTCTGAAAAAGCCAAAGCAAGATACAAAAGCGTTTTCAAGAATAAACAAATGCACCCAAAAAAAGGCTTTACAAATAAAGAAAGCAACTATATTGATTTCATGGCGTGCATTCGACAAATTGCTGAAGCACTCAATTGGGGGTTGTTTTATGAGAAAAAACCTAGTGCAGATGAGGAATTAGTTCATGAATTTTATGCGAATTTGACCTCAAATAGATTGACGGAATTTTCTATCATAGGAATTAAGGTACCAATAAGCTTAAGTGCTATTAATGAATTCTTTAAATTACCCAATTTCGAAGATCACGAGTAGTTCGAGGTTCTAAATGGATTGTGTGAAAGCGAGGAATTCACACTAGTTGTAGAGAATATTTGACACCACTTGTGAAGGTATGGTTTTATTTTATTCGGTTTAGACTTATGCCTATTTCACATGAGACTACAATTTCATTAGAGCGAATGGTCTTGTTATACTCGATTTTAACTGCAAAGACCATTGATGTGGGAAAAATCATTCTGAGAGAAATGCGGAATTATGTCGCTAGACGTTTTGGCCCAGCTTACTTTCCCTTTACGATAACAATTTTCTACTTGAAAGCTAAAATTCTTGCAAACGTAAAGAAGATAGGTTATAGCCAGGGCATAATCATAGATTGAGACCTCTACCGAATAGCCGGAGACTTTTCTATAGAAATGAGTTGAAGAGAGCGAGGATCCTGAAGAAGAAGAAGAAGATCCCAAATAGATCGAACCAATAAAGTCAGTTGAAATCCCTGATAAGAAAAAACCAATGGAACTAGTAACCAAACTTGACATGACAACCTCAATGTTCAGAACTCAATCGCCTTGCCCAGATCTTCGAGATGAGTTATCAAAATTGATGGACATAATTCGACATATGCATTGGCATCAATAAGCTTACTAGAGATATTCAAAAATACGAGATAACTCAATAAGAAGTGCTCTTATGAAAATATTCAATGACCCATTTATATTTATGCCTGAGTTTCCAAATTTTATATTTGAACCATGGAGTCTATTATCGAAGAGGGAACGAAATGATTCATGCAAAAACAAAGATGGTGGAGCAAAAGATGAGTTAGATTATGAGGGATCTATAAATAAATAAAAAAGGGGGATCTTTACTTTATGTTATTTTCTTTCCTAGTTTATTGTAGGATTATGATAGATTAGGATTTTTAATTTTTCGCATAATAAAACAAGAGATGGAAATCATGAATAAAAATGAACAAGTTTTTATTATAAGAAGTGTGGCAATAGATATATACATGTGTAGCATTAGATCTAGAAAGAGCTTGGTACTTAAGCAATCAAATTGACTCACCTCCTCTTTTCTAGAGTCCTACTTGGTGTATAGTATCTATTCACTTTTAACAATGAGGAAAGTGTTTATCTATAGTAAGGGGATTGAAAAATTGAAATTATTTCCTCTCAGAATAAAATTTTCTTTTAATTATGATTAGGTTATATTTTGTTCAAAAATTTGAAATTTTGTTAAGTATGCTAAACTTCAGTATGAATAAAGTTCTATTATTTCAATAATTGTTATGTTAGTTGAATTATGAAATAAATGTACTCTCAATAAAGTATGTAAATCATACCATAAAACTTGTTAGTTCCTTACGAAAGCTAGGCATGCATGAAAGTTTAAGTCTTTGGAATTGACTTAGTAATTTCTTGAGGCAAAATCCTAGGAAACATGTAATGTTGAAAATGATTTAGGCAACTTTTGTTTGGACTGATTGAGCCTTTCAAGCCAACCTTAATGAATTTTTATCCTTTGAAACCCAATTTTGAGACTATATGGCCTGAGTTTATTTGAACATGTGCAATATTTAGCCATCACCTCTCTTTTAATTATCTTTAAATTGTCCCAAACACTAGACTTAGTACTATTCAGAATATTTTTTAGAAATAAGTTTGGGGGAGTTGAAAAGAAGTATCAAATGCTTAAAAAATTGTAGTTCATACAACAAAATACTTGTGAAATAGAAAAAAAAAAGAGAAGAGCATATGTACTTGAAAGAAAATATATGTAGAAAAGGGCATGTGAAAGCAAAATAAGTTGGTGTATTGAAGGTAAATATTCCAAAGGTCCAATTGAAGCTGAGTCTAGGGTTTTAGGCCTAAATTTATCTATCTTTTACTTAGCCCTAATCTAGCCACGTCACAACCTATTTAAAAGACCTATTGATTCAAGTTCCTATGCTACCTACATTAGTGGAGAGAAATTGCTATGTTCAACATATGAAGGCATAAATTAAACTTGATGATTGCAACTTAATCTTAAATAAGGGAATAAAATCAAATTGGTAGGGATTTAACATGTCTTTATTGAGTAAGCATTTAGTCTATTTTTGCTATCATAATAATAACTGAGATTAATTTGAATGATATGTATACTTAAGTAGCATAAATATCAAATTTATTGTTCTTGAGCATAAGTATACTAAATTCATAATTTTGGGAAGAATGTTTTTCTGAAAGAATTTTTCAAAGGTGTTTCTGAGAAATTCTTTTCAAATTGTGCATTACTCGGGACGAGCACTGAATCAAGTTTGGGGGCGTGGAAACACAAAAATATACACACTTTTTCATGCCCTTTTTAACTCAAATTCATGCAATTTCATAGTAATTCTTGTCGAAAAATATATAATAATTATAAAATAATTAAACTTTACTTAAATTATAAACATGTTGAATTTTGTTTTAATTTATAATAATATTTTGATTTATTTTCGACAAATTTGCACAAAGGGTAAAAATTGGCTCGACAAACACTACTAGAAGCACAAAATTGAGAAGCGATTTTGAAGCATCAAAGCTAATTAATTTTTTAGCCTAAGAAGGCCCAAATTATGAATATTAATTCAAAATGTAATTAATTTTAATTTTAATCTAATTTATTTTGGGTTAAATAATTATTATTAATTAAATTATGAAAAGAGACTCAATTGTGCTAAACCGAGAAACTGATCCAATTGAGCAACTGGGCTACCCAAAACTGTCCTGCAAGCTGACCCAATCAGATTATTTAGCTGATTATTTGGCTTGCAAAACAACCCTTAAATCACACCTACCCCCTTGGCTGCTCATTTCACACACACATCTCATCCTTTCTGTAACACCCCTTACCCGTACCCGAGACAGAGACAGGGCATGAGGCATTACCGCGAACATACAAGGACCTTTCAGGAAAAAAAAGACTGTAAAATTTCATTTCAAAGTCAAACTAAATCAAATTATATTATATTGTCCCTATTATGGGCCTACGAGGCCCAAAATATGCTTTAAAGTGGTCTGGGACCAAACCGAGAACTTAAGAAAATTCGTGGAAAAATTTCATACTCTGGCCTCACACGCTCATGTGGAGGTTTTCCACACACCCATGTGTTAGGGACACGCCCTTGTCCTTTACCCGTGCAAAATTATTTCGATCAATTTTTCATTTTGAAGCTGTAGTGGTTTTCACACGGCCGGGCACACGCCCGTGTCCTTTATCCGTTTCCTCAATAGGGCCAGGCACATGCCCGTGTGGTCACCCATGTGATTTTTAGGCTGTATTCTATTTATGATGTCATCATGCAATTTGAGGCACACGGCCAAGGCACATGTCCATGGCCAGAGGCCGTGTCCTCTACATGGCTGAGACACACGGCCGTGTCTCCACCCGTGTGTTTGCTACAAAGCTTACTGCCTGAAATTTCAAGATGCAGGGGGCACACGGCCGGACGACATGCCAGTGGGGCTGACCGTGTGTCACACACGGCCTAGACACATGCCCGAGTGTCTACCCGTATGGACCATTTGGTGGCTATTTTTCAAGCCATTGGTCACCCAAAATCACTTATACACACTCAAAAGTTTCTATGGCATATATCATGGCCTATATGTATCTTTAAACCACTTTGATATGGTCATTTGCATGGTAACCTCATATCATTGGTTAATACATGCTAGGTTATCCTTTTTGCATTAAGGATGTTCATTATCCCATTTCATATTTCATACTTGGGCCCTATTGATACCTTATACCATTTTATGCGTTTACCATATTCAACTTATTTGGCCTCATTTAACACATCATCCATGGCATATTATACTATCATAATACATGAGCCAAGTAAACATAGGCTGTAACATCCCAAAATAGGGCCTAGTTGGAATAGTAATTTCGGGACCACAAATCCGACGTTAAAATATTTATCTTATTATCATTATGAGGTTTAGGATATGAAAATATGCATGTGGTAAAGTTTTATGAAGAAATTCTAAGTATAAGGTGTTCAATTGGAAAATAAGGACCAAATTGAATAAGTTGCAAAACTTGGGTTCTAGAAAAAATTAGTATGAAATTGCTTTAGATTTTTAATTAGAAGGTCTTAAAGAGAAATTTTCCCAATTTCTAAGTTTTTGGACAAAAATGGGCATGTATGGATAAAATTTGAAAGAAAGGGCTTAAGAGCATTTTGGTCATTTGGCTAATTAATGAAATAAAATGAGAAAATAAGCCAAAAATCAGCTCATCTTCTCCACCTTGCTGCCAAAATTGGAGAGCCACCATAGCTAGGGTTTCTTCACTTTCTAAGCTCATTAGTAAGTTCTCCCAAGCCCCGTTTATAATGTTTTTCGTATTTTTGAAATCCTTGTAACTTGCTCTCTTCATTTCTACCCATATTTCATGCTAGGGTTCATGTTTAGAAATTTAATCATGCATGAGTTACTTGTATTTTAATGGTTTATGGAGGAATATGAAAGTTTAAAGGATGGTAAACAACTTTTTCTAAGTGATTTTTCATGGAAATGGCTTTATGGACCATTTCGTAAAAGTTGTAAAAATGGGTAGAAAGATGAGAAATAATGGAAAATGTGGGCTGCCATAAGAGGGAAGCACATTTGGCTAGGCATGGGTAATGTAGAAATTGCATGCATTTCATCATACGAGCCTAGGGACTAAATCGTAAATATCGTGAAATGTTAGGGGCAAAATGGTCATTTTGCCCAGGGTGAAATTTAGGCTCGTAATGAATAATGTGTGTTACTAATGACTCATTTTTACTGTTATAGACCCCGAGGAACAAATTTCGAAGGTCGACCGAGGTAAACGGAAGGTTTTGGAATAACTGAAACACGAGCCCGAAGCAATTACTAGGTAAGTTTGTATAATTCGAAGTAAACTTGAAATATAATTGAAAATACATATTCTTAAATGTATGTTAATTTGGATATTGATTGCATGACAATCCAAGAAAGATGACAATTGTCCCAGTTGAATGAAAAAGGGAGATTCGATGGGTAAATTCTTATTTACATGACTTGAGATCCTGTATGTGTTGCAAAAAGGGATTTAGCCCGGATGGGTAATCCAATGATCTCAGTATGGTAAGGATCTAGCCCGGACGGGTGTTTCTTAAATGATCGAACTGAACCTCCCGATGAATATATGTGCATTGTGGGTTTAGCCCGGTCTGGCATTTCAGATCCGAACTTATTGGAGTAATTGTCATTGGATTTAGCCTGGAATGGTAATCCCGACAATACTCCTTGAATTTATGTTATGAGGGGTTTAACCTAGATTGGTAATCCTGCTGTAAGAGTGAGGTTCGCGGGAGTGTGTATTTAAAATGGTCACTAGCATGACTTGATGAAAAACGGGATACCCATCGAGATTTTAGAGAAATTCAACGGGACTATAATGAGAAACGAGAATGGTAATGTTGAATTGATGAGCTCATCTAAGATTAATGCTATATTGTTTGAGATGAAACTAATTCAATGATTGAGTGTATGTGATAGAGAATTTATACTATACATGTTTGGCAAGAATATCTTTATGGTTGTATGCTAAATAACCGGTAAGTTTACCTTCTTGTTATTCAAACTTACTAAGCAAGTTAATGCTTATCCCCTTTCCTTTTTGTTTTACAGAGCTCGTGGACTCATGAAGATTGGAAGACGATTGGAGGAATCATCACACTATCACTAGCCTTGCTTGGTATATGAATACTTTTATTTTGTTATAATGGCATGTATAGGGTAATTGTCATATTTTGTTATATGTGTCATTTGGTTAGCCAAAGTGTTGGCGTGTGGTATTAATAATTCTTTTGTATATGGCTATGGGATGTGGCCAATATTTAGATGGGTTGTAATCCCTATCTATTTTGTATGCCTATGTTTACTTGCCTCATGTATTATGATGGTATGATATGCTATGGATGAATGTGTTAAATGAGGCCAAATAATTTGAATATGGCAAATGCTTAAAATGGTATTTGGTATCAATAGCGCCCAAGCATGAAATGTGAAATGGGATAATGAACATCCTCAATGCAAAAAGGGATAACCTAGCATGTACTAACCAATGATAAAAGGCTACCATGCAAATGACCATATCAAAGTGGTTTAAAGATATATAGGCCATGTTATATGCCATAGGAACTTTTGAGTGTGTATGTAACACCCTATACTCGTAACCCACACCGGGCTGGAGTACAAGGCAATACCTAACTTGATCTCATGCATACAACCAAACTCAAGTCACTAAGACTCGGTCTAATTTAAAACTTTTTAATTTCTACTTCAAACTTCTTATTATGGGCCTACAAGCCCCAATTCAACCGTTGAAAACTATTTAAGACCATTACAGGTCCTTAAACCAAACTTAAAAAATTTGCCTTTAAAACAGGGCACACGCCCGTGTGGAAGGGTAACACGCCCGTGTGGAATTAAATTCCAATTCACACCTACAGGGGTTTTCACACAGCCATACACACGCCCGTGTCAATGGCCTATCTCCCTCACACGGCCACGACATGCTCGTGCCCTAGCCTGTATGCAAAAACATGTACCTATTTCTGACGTTAGCATACTCAGAATGTCACACGGCCAAGGTACACACCCATGTGCTAGGCCGTGTCCTTCACACGACTAAGACACACGGCTGTGTCTCTGCCCGTATGTTTATTACCATGCATACTGACTAGAAGTTTTTACGTGTAGGGGACACAAGGTCAGACCACATGCCCATGGGGCAGACCGTGTGTCACACACGGCCTAGGCACATGCCCATGTGTCTACCCGTGTGGACAATATAAGGCTATTTACCAAGCCTCATTGCCACCCTTACATACCTATTTTCATACTAATGCCATCCAATATCAAAACGAGCGCAATTTCTATAATCAAATCAGCCATAATGGATATTCATTCAACCATGAAAATGCATCTTTTATAAACTCAAAATGAATGTTAGCCATCATTCAAGGCTTAATACAAAGTGTGGGATCTATCCCAAGCCAACACATTTGGCCAACTTCTCAAAGACAAAAAATAATGAAGTCTAAGCCCTATACATTCCATATTCAAAAATATAAATCAAACTATACCGAAGGCTTCAGTTGATAGTGTGATTGATATCTCTAACTTTCGGTGATCCTTGAGCTAGTTAGGCGGCACTGTAAGAAAAATGGAAAGAAACGAGAGTAAGCATAAAAGCTTAGTAAGTTGCATATAAATAAGTATATAACAATAATTTATCCATAATCAACATGCTCATAACACCAAAGTAGACATAAGTTTAACTTACTCATTACCATCCATACAAGCCACATATTATATATATACTGAGCTCATATCTCATACATACCAATTAGGAACCTGTACCATTCACAACACGGTTATACTTTCCTCATTAGCTTAAAGACATCACGTTCACCGTTGAACCATTAGGAACACTACCAGATATTCATTAAGCCTCAAACGTGGGTAAGGTGCCAATGCCATGTCCCAGACATGGTCTTAAACTGGCTCATATCTCAAGTCGATGCCATGTCCCAGACATGGTCTTACACTGACTATCATCTCGTAGCCGATGCATGTCCCAAACATGTCTTACACTGGCTTACGTCTTGAGGTCGATACATGTCCTAGACATGTCTTACATTGGCTCTCGTCTTAATGCTGATGCTATGTCCTAGACATGGTTTTACACTGGCTCTCATAATGTGGCCGATGCATGTCCCAAACATGTCTTACACTAGTACACACACAACTGACCCAAACGTCATGGCATGAATATCTGATTTATGAAATTTCCACAATCTCAATTATCCTTATACATTCTCAATTTCACAACCAAGAAATTCATTCTAAAATAACTCAACACATATATCAACAATATAGTTGTATTATTTACATACAACTTACCTCGGATTACAAAATGTGGCAACTAGTCAATTTAGTCGATTTGCTTGGCTTTCCCTCGGTCTAGGCTCGGATTCGGTAAATCTTGATCTATAATAGCAAAATGCAGTCATTTAGTCTCTAAATACAATTAGGAAAATCTAAAATTCACATCTTAGGTAAAATGACCATTTTGCCTCTAGAGCTTAGCAAAATGATCATTTTGCCCCTATGCTCAAAAATCAATTTTTTATCAAATTTATTCATATTTCAAGCCTATCCAAACCCTTTTTACTCTTATAGCAACTTCAAATTCTCACTATTTCACACATTAATCACTTATCTTACAACTTATGCAAAATGGTCCCTTTAAATGTTTCCATGCTAATACCTTTCACAAAAGTTGTTTATAAGACACCCAAGATTCATTTTATTCCATAAAAACAAACCTCACAAATCCTTTCATGGCAAAACCCTAGAATCTTAATCATTTTGTAAATTAGTACCCTGATTTGAAAGCTCATGCTCCAAGGGTTTTAAAAATAAAAAAATCATTAACAAAGGACATGGAAATCACTTACTTGTGAATGCTTCAAGTTGCTGAAAATTTTGAAGTTCAAAACCCTCCTATGGCTGGTAAAAATTGGTGAAGAAGAAGAAAATAAAAGGGGTGTGGCCTTTGTTTTATTTAATTTAAAACTAGTCAAAATTGGTGACCAAACACCACCTAATTTTGACTTTCCCAACAAACTGTCTCCTATGGCCGGCCACCATATTTCTAAGGGTCTAATTGCCCTTAAAAGACCCCAAAAATTCATTCCTTAGCTATTTGACACCTTTAGCTATCAATTGAGGACTTTTGCATTTTATGCGATTTAGCCTTTTTTTGCAATTGAGCTCACAAACGTTAAAATTAGCTCACCAAAATTTTCATGCACTAATATAAACATGCTATGACTCTAAAATAATAATAAAATAATTTCTACGACTTTGGATTTGTGGTCCCGAGACCACTATTCCGACTAGGCCCTAAATCGGGCTATTACATTTCCCTCCCTTAGGGATTTTCGTCCCTAAAAATCTTATCGGTGAATAAGTTTGGGTATTGATCTCTCATAGTCTCTTCAGGTTCCCATGTGGCTACGTCAACTCCATATCTATGCCACTAAACTTTCACGAGTGCTATAGTCTTATTCATTAGTTGTTTGACTTCTTGAGCCAAAATCTTGACCGGCTCTTCGCCATAAGTCATGCCTGGATGAATCTCAACCTCTGACGGTGTAATCACATGCGAAGGGTATGATCTATATCGATGTAGCATGGACACATGAAACACATCGTGAATCTTTTCCAACTCTAGTGGTAAAGCCAATCGATAGGCTACTGGTCCTTCTCTCTCGATAATCTCATAAAGCCCTATGAAATGAGGACTCAATTTACCTTTTCTACCAAATCTGAGGACTTTCCTCCACGGAGATGCTTTTAAAAATACCTTATCACCTACTAGAAATTCAATTTCCTTTCGTCTCAAATCCGTATAAGATTTCTATCTATCTGAGGCGGCCCTCAAGCAGTCACGAATCACTTTAACTTTCTCTTCAGTCTCTTTGACTAAATTGACCCCATGAATTTGACTTTCCTTGAGATTAGTCTAATATAAGGGCGTTCGACACTTTCGTCCATACAAAGCCTCATAAGGTGTCATTTTCAAACTTGCCTGATAACTGTTGTTGTAATAGCTCGATTTAGACCCTAATAGGAATGGTGGTTTTGAAACCACGAATTTGAGTCAAAAAATATTTTAAAATTAATTATTGTATTTATTTTGTGTGAATTTATATCTGTGAAATTTTCGTGATTTAATTTTATCGTTTAGGTATCTGATTTAATAAAAGGACTTAATCGCGTAAATTAAGAATTTGATAGTTAAAAGCATAAGGGCCAAATTGTTAGTGGCTTTCTAAGTTGGAGCTTTTATGTTGCAAATGATCCATTTGAATAGGTAATGGTCGGTTATGTCCTTGATTAATACATTTTAATGTTAAATAGTAAAGGTTAAAAAGGTAAAACAATGATAAGTTAATATATATGATATTATATATGATAATTAAAATAAGTGTTCATATTATATGTCATTTCCAAAACTTAAATAAGAAAGGAAAAAAGAAAAGAACTAGGGTTCGGTTGCCTTCCAAGCTCAATCAAGGTAAGAGTTCAGCTCGATTTTTGATAATTTCTACGTTTTTGAGATCGTTGCTTCGAGTACTACAAAACCCATGCTTGAATTTTTTATTTTGATGAATATTTCGAGTTATGCCATTGATGAGAGCTTGTGATTTTTGTTGTTAGATGATGAAAAATGAAAGATATGTTTTAGATTAACATGTTTTGTATTGGAGTTTTTGGTGATTTTGAGTAATTAGGACTTAATAGCAAAAATAATAATTTGAGGGACTAAAATGTGAAATAAATGAAATATATGGACTTGTATGAACACTAGGAATATTCGGCCAAACATGGGTATCTTGAAATTTTGCATATTTTGTGTTTTGTGCAATAGGGACAAAGTTGTAAAAATTGTAAATGTCAGGGGTAAAATGGTAATTTGCCCATTTATGTGTTTTTGTTTTAAATTGAATGAAAATATGTTTAAATGAGCTTAATTTGAATATGTTTAGATCAAGAACTAAAGAAATCAGATTTGGATCGGGGAAAAATGAAAGTTGTTGACTAGCCGCTCCGTTCTGTTTTGGATCGTCCGAGGTAAGTTTATAAGCAAATAGACGTACTTAATTTTAATTAAATGTAAAGTATATATGCTGATATGAAATATAGGAATTAATATGTGCTAATGTCGAATGTGTATAAGCATAGTAACTATGTTCATGTAATCATTTTGACCAAGTTACGACGTCCGAAAGCCCCGTATGAACATTAGGAATAGTTAGGATACATATGTCATGACATAGGATTCCGATATATGTGTGCGAGTAAGACCATGGCATCGATATGTGATTCTGATATGTGTTTATGAGTAAGACCCTGTCTGGGATAGTGGCATCGATATGTGGTTACATGTAAGACCACATTTGGGACATTGGCATTGTACGATTTATGTGATTATCCGAGTGTCCTATCCGATTTCGAATGGTTCATTGGGCAAAGGTAAACCGAGAACGAATGTTTAAAATGAGCTAAATGATCAGGTACGAGTTAGCTTGTTGTTTACTTGAGATAAGGTAAATAAGTAACTTGATATTGGTTACTAATTATGTGTGATACAAATGAAGATTACATGTGAATTTAGTGTGTGTTTTTGGCCTTGAAAATAATGGTATGAATAATGTAGAATTGATTCTTGGATATATGTATCTATGTGAACATGTATATTCAACCATATAAGTGGTATATGTATATAATGTTTAAATTATGATTCTTGAGCTTATATAATTGTGTATGTGTAAGTTTGATTATATTAAGACATTTTGACTCTTGAAATTTGGACAATGATTTGATGATTTAACCTTGTGAATATTCGGCCAAGGTCATAGATATATGTGTTCAGGTATATTATTATTGAAGTTGTAAGTTGTGATTAAGCTTGATAATGATATTGTAATTTGGTTGGTTAAATTAAGTTGATTATATTATCAGTTTTGTTTGCTTATAACTTACTAAGCTTAAATAGCTTATTGTGTGTATATTTGTCTTTGTTTTATATATTTTGGATTCAAGTTACAAGCTCGGGGATCGTCAGCAAAGTCTATCACACTATCGACTGTTTTTGGTATTTATAAGTTGTATTATGGAACTATGGCATGTATAGGCTGGATTATATTTTGAGAATGTCGAATGTTGGTTATGTGTATAAGGCATGCGAAAATGGCTAAACTTTTATCTTTAAAATTTAGCTTTGTTAAGTTCGGTTTATGTTCACTTTGGTTTTATAGTTATGTGCCATGTTTGTATAATGTTTGTGTTAGGTACCACATGTGCTGAAAAATTGTTGCTTGCTATGTCTTAGTTCGGTTTTCCATGCTTTAGATTAAATATTCATTGAATTTGATTATTGGTAAATGTTGAGTATGCTACGTGGATAAATATGGTTGATTATTTGGTATGTATTTTATGTCAAATGTGGCCTTTGTTTTAGGTAAGTTGTATATATTATATATATGTGCTTCATTTACAGGTTCGGCTATGGTTTATTGGAATTAAACATATATGATTGCTTATTAGATTATTTAATATGTTTGTATGTGTAACTTGGTTATTATGAAATTTCGGTATGAGCTAGGTCAAGGATAATAATATGTGATCAAAGTTTATAATGTCTGAATAAAGACTAACATTTTTGTTATTACGTAAGTTAATTAGACATATTAACTAATATATATAATAAGAGTATCTCTTAATGATGAGTGCTTAAAATAGTTAAAATTTACTAAGATCAAATGCATAAAAAAAATCTAATGAATAAATATTATTTATTATTAATAAAGTATATAGAAGTGCATGACTATTGCCGTGTGAATGCTTTAAATTAGTATTAAGTGAAAGGTATGCAAGACTAAATTTGCCTATGATCCAAGCCGTAAAAATAAATAGTTTAATATGTAAAATATGACTTACTAAATTATAAGAATGTGTATATGATTTAACGGCTACTGTATAATTACATAGATGGTAATGGAAATATGTTTAACCAAGTTGGTAATAGATAATGATGTACTATTAAATGCATTATATGTTGTTAGTAACAAGTTGAAATTTGTTGTGACTTATATATGCAAGGTGTAAATCGATGTATGTTCTGAAATGTGAATTGATTGTATTTTATTTATAAATGAGATTGACTTGAGTGATTATATATATTAATAAATGTATTGAAATTGTGTTTTTGATCGGAACACTTCGTAACCCTAATCCGGTGACGGATATGGGTTAGGGGTGTTATAGTTGTTGTAGGCGAATTGGGCCAATGGTAAGTACCTCTCCGAGCTTCCTTGGAATTCAAGGATACAACACCGCAACATGTCCTCTAATATCTGAATTACTCTCTCTGACTGACCGTCGGTTTGCGGGTGAAATGTAGTGCTGAAACTCAACTTTGTTCCCAGTGCCTCTTGTAACTTCTTCCAAAATCTCGAAGTAAATCTCGGGTCTCTATCTGAAATAATCGATATGGGCACCCCGTGTAGTCTCACAATCTCGGAAACGTACAAGTCGGCTAATCTCTCAAGGGAGTAGTCGGTACGCACAGGTATGAAATGTGTCGACTTAGTTAATCGATCTACAACAACCCATACTGCATCTTTCTTTTTCGGGGTTATTGGCAAATCCGTCACGAAATCCATCATAATTCGATCCCACTTCCACTCGGGAACCATGATAGGCTGAAGTAGACCCGAAGGTACTTGGTGTTCAGCTTTCACTTGCTGACATACTAGACACTTAGACACAAACTCTGAAATGTCTCTTTTCATACCTGACCACCAATACATTTTCTTAAGGTCGTTGTACATTTTCACACTACCTGAGTGGACGGACAAACAATCGTTATGTGCCTCTCTCAGAATCTTCTGAATAAGCTCATTGTCCTTGGGTACACAGACTCTGTCTTTGAACATTATACATCCATCGGTACTAATACGAAAATCTGATTCGATTCCCAACTCACACTGAGTTCTCTTGGCTTGCAATTTCTCATCACCTTTCTGAGCTTCTCCGATCTCTTGGAAGAATGTCGGTCTAGCTCTCAACTCTGTTAGAACTGAGACATCATTAGACAAAGCCATATTGGCATTCATTTCTCTCAGTGCAAATAATGATTTTCTACTCAATGCATTGGCAACGACGTTTGTCTTTCTCGAGTGGTAGTCGATAATCAACTCGTAATCCTTTATTAACTCTAACCATCATCGTTGTCTTAAGTTCAACTCCTTTTGAGTCATCAAGTATTTTAAGCTTTTATGGTTAGTGAATACCCAACATTTCTCGCCATACAGATGGTGTCTCCAAATTTTCAACGCGAACACGATGGCAGCCAACTATAAATCATGCGTTGGGTAATTCTTCTCGTGTGGCTTTAGCTATCTCGATGCGTACGCTATGACCTTACCTTCCTGCATAAGCACGCACCCCAACCCATTAAAGGAGGTGTCGTTATAAATAAAAAACTCCTTGTCCGACTTCGGTTGCACCAACACTGGGGCTTCGGTCAATAAAGCCTTTAATTTCTCGAAACTCTGTTGGTACTTTTCTGTCCATTCGAACTTGACATCTTTTTCTAGCAGTCTTGTCATCGATGTAGCTATCATAGAGAATCCATTTACAAATCATCTATAATATATGGCCAAACCTAAAAAGCTTCAGACTTCTGTCACATTTCTCGGTGGTCTCTAATCTACAATAGCCGAGATCTTGCTTGGGTCGATTCTGATCCCGTCACCTAACACAATGTGCCCTAGAAATCTGACCTCTTTAAGCTAAAATTCACTCTTACTGAACTTAGCGTAAAGTTGCTTATCTCTCAAAGTTTCTAGAACCATTCTCAAATGCTTCGCGTGCTCACCCTCACCACGTGAGCAAATCAGTATGTCGTCAATAAAGACCACTACAAACTTATCCAAATACGGCCAAAAAATACGGTTCATCAAATCTATAAACACCGCCAGGGCATTAGTCAAACCAAAGGGCATGACGAGGAACTCATAATGCCCGTATCTCGTCCGAAATGCAGTCTTCGAAAAATCTTGCTCTTTCACTCTTAACTGGTAGTATCCGGACCTCAGATCAATCTTAGAAAATACAGTGGCTCCTTTTAACTGATAAAACAGGTCATCGATCCTTGGCAAAGGATACTTGTTCTTCACTGTTACTTTATTGAGCTATCTATAGTCGATACAGAACCTCATCGACCCATCTTTCTTTTCCATGAAGAGTACCGGAGCACCCCATGGGGAAAAACTCAGTCTTGTAAAGCCCTAATCCGTTAAATCTTGTAACTGTACCTTCAATTCTTTCAATCCCGTTAGAGCCATCCTATACAAAGCGATTGAGATGGGTGCTGTACTGGGGACCAACTCGATTCCAAACTCAACTTCTCTCACTGGAGGCAATCCGGGCAATTCTTTCGGAAATACATCTATAAACCCACAAACCACTGGTACCGATTCAATCTTTAACTCAGACACTTGAGTATTCAGCACAAAAGCTAGGTAAGCTTCATATCCTTTCCTCAAATATTTCCGGGTAGTCAAAGACGATATTACTATAGGCAGATTATCAGACTCATCTGGTCCAACTCGAAGGACATTCCTGTCTTCAAGTTTCAACTTAATTATCTTTTTCCCGCAATCCACTACAACACTATGAGCAGTCAACCAATCCATCCCAAGGATTACATCAAATTCATTAAACGGCAATAACATCAAGTTAGCCGGAAAATAAGGACCTCTAATTGTCAAAGGGCAATTTCTACATACTTGGTCCATTAGTACGTGTTTGCCTAAAGGATTGGACACTTTTATTACAAACTCAGTGGACTCTACTAGCATACTCATACGAGGTATCAAATCCATACAAATATAAGAGTGAGTAGATTCTAGGTCAATTAAAGCAATAACAGATGTATCATAGATAGAAAAGCTACTCGTGATCACATTGGGAGACTCTGCCTCTTCCCGAGCTCAAATAGCATAAGTTTTTGTAGGCGTTCTACCCTCAGACCTCACCGCAGTATCTCTTGCCATGCCTCTATTGCTATCCCCACTTTCGAGGTTCTTCTGTGGTCTACCCCTCAAAGGAGCACTACTTGCTTTCACATTTTGTTTTTTCTCTCTCTCATCCAATTCAGGACAATCACGAATGAAATGTTCCAATGATCCACACTTGAAACAGCCCCTTTCGCTCCCTCGACACTCACCAAAATGACTCCTACCACATTGCAAGCATTCTGGTCTAGTTGGCCGAGTGCTACCAACACTTGCGACCGAATTGGTCTGGGCTTTAGAAGTTGTGTTCTGTCGGTTCTTGCTCCTATTAGAATACTCCATCGAAGCATTTGATCGGGTAGTGAACTCTCTCGACCTTTTACATGAGGACTGATATGATTTCCCCATCTGTCTCTTCTTTGAATCCCGTGACTTAAAAGCCACTTTCCTTCTTTTTTTAATCAACTCTTCGGCCTAACAAGCTCTTTCAACAAGTGCTACAAATTGCCGTAGCTCTAAGATGCCAACAAACACTCGAATATCTTTATTGAGGCCGTCTTCAAACCTCTTACACTCTTACACATGGTGGCTTCTGTAGATATGCACTCCCGCGTATACTTGCTAAGCCTCACAAACTCACGTTCATTATCCGTCACTAACATTCGGCCTTGCTTTAGCTCTAGGAATTCCTTCCTCTTTTGGTCTATGAATCTTTGGCTAATATACTTTTTCTAGAATTCCTCCTAGAAGAATTCCCACATAATTCTCTCTCTCGGTACGATGGACACAAGAGTGTTCCACCACTGATAAGCCGAGTCCCGTAGGAGTGACACAGTGCATTTCACGCACTCTTCATGCGTGTATGATAGTTTATCAAATACCCTAATGGTATTCTCTAACCAAAACTCCGCTCTTTCTGGGTCATCATCTATACTAGCAAGAAATTCATCGGCCCCTTATTTTCAGATCTTATCTACCGGAGGCTTTTCTCTTCTAAATATGTTTGCACCTTGCGGAGCTACCGGGGCATACTAAGGTATTAGAGGAGGTGGGAGAGGTGGAGTCTTTGGATTCGCACGAAAAAAACTCTGTGTACCAAGCGTCCATCATCCGGAGGTAGGCTTCTCTAGCCCCTCCACCTTGGCCCATATTCACGGGCTCACTCTCAACTGGCGCAGTCCTTTCAGCGGGAGCCGGTGCGTTGCTTTCCAGGTCATCAGCTGTGGCCCTATCAGGATCTATTTACTATATAAAAACATAATTTATAATCGTCAGAAATCATCACACTATCAACATATAGTTATGGCATGTATAGCTACATTCATACTCTCGCTAGGTTAGTCCTAGAATCGACTAAATCATAGCTCTGATACCACTAAATGCAACACCCTATATTCGTAACTCACACCGAGTTGGAGTACAAGGCATTACCTAACTTGATCTCATGCATACAACCGAACTCAAGTCACTGAGACTCGATCCAATTTAAAACTTTTTAATTTCTACTTTAAACTTCTTATTATGGGCCTACGAGCCCCAATTCAACCGTTGAAAACTAGTTGGGACCATTACGGGTCCTTAAACCAAACTTAAGAAATTTACCTTTAAAACATGGCACACGCCCGTGTGGAAGGGTAACACGCTCGTGTGGAATTAAATTCTAATTCACACCTACAGGGGTTTTCACATGGCCATACACACGCTCGTGTCAATGGCCCGTGTCCCTTACACGGGCACGACACGCCCGTGTCCTAGCCCGTGTGCGAAACATGGACATTCTATTTTTGACGTCAGCATACTCAGAATGTCACACGGCCAAGGCACATGGTCATGTCTCTGCCAGTGTGTTTATTACCATGCATACTAACTTGAAGTTTTTACGTGTAGGGGACACACGGTCAGACCACATGCCCATGGGGCAGACCGTGTGTCACACACGGTCTAGACACATGCCTGTGTGTCTACCTGTGTGGACAATCTAAGGCTATTTACCAAGCCTCATTGCCACCCTTACATACCTATTTTCATACTAATGCCATCCAATATCAAAAAGAGCACAATTTCTATAATCAAATCAGCCATAATGGATATTCATTCAACCATGAAAATGCATCTTTTATAAACTCAAAATGAATGTTAGCCATCATTCAAGGCTTAATACAAAGTGTGGGATCTATTCCAAGCCAACACATTTGGCCAACTTCTCAGAGACACAAAATAATGAATTCTAAGCCCTATACATGCCATATTCAAAAATATAAATCCAACTATATCGAAGGCTTAGGTTGATAGTGTGATCGATATCTCTAACTTCCAGTGATCCTTGAGCTAGTTAGGTGGCACTGTAAGAAAAATGGAAAGAAATGAGAGTAAGCATAAAAGCTTACTCATAATACCAAAGTAGACATAAGTGTAAGTTACTCATTACCATCCATACAAGCCACATATTATATATATACTGAGCTCATATCTCATACATACCAATTAGGTACTTGTACCATTCACAACACGGTTATACTTTCCTCATTAGCTTAAAGACATCACGTTCACTGTTGAACCATTAGGAACACTATCAAATATTCATTAAGCCTCAAACATCGGTAAGGCACCGATGCCATGTTCCAGACATGGTGTTACACAGGCACATATCTCAAGTCGATGCCATGTCCCAGACATGTCTGACACTGGATGATGTCTCGAGGCCGATGCTTGTCCCAAACATGTCTTACACTGGTTTTCGTCTTAATGCAAATGCTATATCCCAGACATGGACTTACACTGGCTCTCATAATGTGGCTGATGCATGTCCCAGACATGTCTTACACTAGCACACACACAACTGACCCAAACGTCATGGCATGAATATCTGATTTACAAAATTTCCATAATCTCAATTATCCTTATACATTCTCAATTTCACAACCAATCAATTCATGCTATAATAACTCAATACATACATCAACAATGTAGTTCTATTATTTACATACAACTTACCTCGGATTACAAAATATGGCGAGTAGTCAATTTAGTCGATTTGCTTAGCTTTCCGTTGGTCTAGGCTCGGATTCGGTAAATCTTGATCTATAATAGCAAAATGCACTCATTTAGTCTCTAAATACAATTAGCCAAATCTAAAATTCACATCTTAAGTAAAATGACCATTTTGCCCCTACAACTTAACAAAATGACCATTTTGCCCCTATGCTCGAAAATTAATTTTTATCAAATTTCTTTGTATCTGAACCCTTTTTACTCTTATAGAAACTTTAAATTCTCACTATTTCACACATTCATCACTTATCTTACAACTAATGCAAAATAGTCCCTTTAGGTGCTTCCATGCTAATACCTTTCACAAAAGTTGTTTATAAGACACCCAAGATTCATTTTCTTCCATAAAAACTCAGCAAACCTCACAAATCCTTTCATGGAAAAACCCTAGACTCTTAATCATTTTGTCAAATAGTACCCTCATTTGAAAGCTCATGCTCCAAGGGTTTTAAAAATACAAAAATCATCAACAAAGGACATGGAAATCACTGACTTGTGAGTGCTTCAAGTTGCTGAAAATTTTTAAGTTTGAAACCCTCCTATGGCTGGTAAAAATCGGTGAAGAAGAAGAAAATAAAAGGGGTGTGGCCTTTGTTTTATTTAATTTAAAACTAGTCAAAATTGGTGACCAAACACCACCTAATTTTGACTTTCCCAACAAATTGTCTCCTATGGCCGGCCATCCTATTTCTAAGGGTCTAATTTCCCTTTAAAGAGCCCCCAAAATTCATTCCTTAGCTATTTGACACCTTTAGCATTTTATGCAATTTAGTCTTTTTTCGTAATTGGGCTCACAAATGTTAAAATTAGCTCACCAAATTTTTCATGCACTAATATAAACATGCTATGACACCAAAATAGGAATAAAATAATTTCTACGACTTCCAATTTGTGGTCCCGAGACCACTATTCTGACTAGGCCTTAAATTAGACTATTATAGTGTATGAGTGATTTTGGGTTACCAATGGCTTGGAAAATAGCCACCAAATGGTCCACACAAGTAGACACACGGGCATGTGTCTAGGGCATGTGTGACACACGGTCAGCCCCACGGGCATGTTGTCCGGCTGTGTGTCCCCTGCACTTTGAAATTTCAGGTAGCAAGCTTTGTAGTAAAACACGGGCGGAGACACGGCCGTGTGCCTTGGCCATGTGCCTCAAATTGCATGATGACGTCATAAATAGAATGTAGCCTAAAATCACACGGGTGACCACACGGGCGTGTGCCTGGCCATGTTGAGGACACGGGTAAAGGACACGGGTGTGTTGTCGGCCGTGTGAAAACCACTACAGCTTCGAAATGAAAAATAAATCAAAATAATTTCACCCGGGCGTGTCCCTAGCACATGGGCGTGTGGAAGGCCTCTAATGGGTGTGTAAGGCCAGGGTATGAAAATTCTCCACAGATTTTCTTAAGTTCTCGATTTGGTCCTGGACAGTTTTAAAGCATGTTTTGGGCCTCGTAGGCCCATAATAGGGACATTATAATATAATTTGATTTAGTTTAACTTGAAATGAAATTGTACAGCCTGTCTTTTCCCAAAATGTCCTTGTATGTTTGCGGTAATGCCTCGTACCTTGTCCCAGTCTCAGGTACTGGTAAGGGGTGTTACATTTAATGGTATTAGAGCTACAGTTTAGTCAGTTCTAGGATTAATGTAACATGTGTCGAGTATAGTTATACATGTCATTATACAAATTATGATAGTGTGACATCTTCTAACCATTTTTAATTGTATTTCAGTATGGTAAATGTCTTCCAATCAAGCCCAAGATGAGTCCGAGAGAGTTGAGAGCCATGCTCCAGCTTCCGTTCAGTGAGCTACTGCTAGTAGTAGTAGAAGGCCTATGTTTGAAAGCCGAGAAGAGACAAGAGTTTCCTTCTTTGAGATGATGGATGAATGGTTTAGGGATTATTTGAGAAACCACCCCAATATACCACGACCTCCTCCGCCCCCTGCTCGACCTGAGGGAGAAGTGCCACAAGGTATGGCACCTGTGAGAATTGGTAAGGCCCAGTGGGCAAACTTAGAAAATATAGGGCTGAAGAGTTTAGAGCTAAGGTAGATGATGATTCTAAACGAGCTGAGTTCTGGCTTAAGAACACTACTTGAGTTTTGGACGAATTGTCATGTACACTTGAGGAATGTCTAAAGTATGTTGTGTCTCTTCTAAAAGATACTGCATATCACTAGTGGAAGACTATATCTTTAGTGTTACCAAAGGAAGATATTACATAGGAGTTCTTCCAAGCTGAGTTTAAAAAGAAATACATCAATCAAAGATTCTTAGACTCGAAACGAAAAGAGTTCTTGGAACTCAAGCAAGGAAATAAGACCGTGTCAGAATATGAGAGGTAATTTCAAGGTTAAGTCAGTATGCAACAGAGTGGGTCAAATTAGAGACCAAAATATGTAAGCACTTCGAGGGAGGCTTAAATGAGGAAATTAAGCTGTTGATCGGGATCTTGGAGATACGATAATTTGCGGCACTAGTTGATCGAGCCAAGAAGGCTGAGAAGCTAAATAAGGAAAGAAAGCAAGCAAAGAGAGAATCGCAAATTTCGAATAAAAGATCTAGCGGCAGAACGCACTCTTTTCCCATAAAGAAATCAAAGAGTCAACAAGAGCACTCAACTACATCGGTGGGATATTCGGGTAGAACAAGAAGCTCTAAGCGTCACAACCCAAAGTCTTCCTCCCCCAAGGTGACTAGTGTAGGAAGTGTGGATGATCAAAAGCTGAGGTGTGAAAGCTGCAAAAAAATTCACTTCAGCGAGTGTCGAAGGAGGGGTGGTGCATGTTTTAGATGTGGTTCCCTTAACCACTTCCTTAAGGATTTCCTAGAGTGAGCGATAAAGAGGTGGATTTAGCCCCAAAGTCTAATTCCCTTAATCCTCGAGGTAGACCACCATGACATCCTAGAAGTGCAAGTGGCAGTTGATGTAAGAGTATGCCCAAAGATCAATCACGAGATGGTTGTAATAACATACTTGGTTTATCATGTTTATTAATATAAGGCGTTGCCATTATTATTCCAGTTTCTTTTCTGTGTGCATAAATAAACTATTTTATAATAATATCCTGAGAATAATATGATTATTCTCAAAAGATCCTTAGTCAAGTATTGTTATTGGCTAGGACAATAATAATGCATCAAGACTAACATGTAGTTGATTGATGATAAAGAGTTGTCATTGATATGGAGTGTCAGAATCAATGCATGAATATGTGTGTTAGGGAACAACATATTGGGTGACCCGCTATGAGTATGTTTCTTGGATTATTATGTAATTGTCACAACATTACTCATAGTGATTAATATGTATATGATCCTCATACTTGAGATCATCTTTATCCCAACATCGTGAGTTGTATATTTTGATCTGATCAAACAAACATCAGAATGGTTGTTCTATAAAGATCGATGTTGGATATACCACAATCTATGTTGAGGATATAGTTGATCAATATAGGATAATTCCCTCCTACATAATGGGAGTAATATCTCAGGCCACTTGATTGAGTGAGGCTAGAAATGCATGGCCATGCTCAAATAAGTTGATATGAGATGTCATACTTATTTGTGTATCATAGTCTACTCGAGGTATCAAGAAACATGGGATGGACTATGCAAGTGTGAGTATTCCATGACTTGTGTCCATTCCAAAGATATAGGACTTAAGAATGAATGCATGAAAGGTTAATCACAAAAGGTTATGTCGAATCATGACTTCTTGTAACTTAGGTAGCATTGATGCATTGCTAGATGCCACTCATTGTTTGTAACATTAGAATCGTTCTAATGTTACTGCTAACGTTACAAGAACCTATAGGGTCACATCCTATGGTTGAAATGAACGAGGTAAAACATAGTTGGTATATTGCTTGGTTGTCACATGAATTAAATTAATTATAGAATTAATTTAATTGGGCAATCAAATTGTTGAACATACTATTTATGTACAAGGATGTTGTACACATAATCGAACATAATTTTATTGATATATGAATTTAGTTCAGTATATAAGTTTAAATAAATATAGTTTATCAAATCTTTATTATAATTAATGTAATTATAATTTTTAGGTTAAACATTATTATATTTATTTGAATGATAATTATTATGTTGGATTAATTTTAATGAATTAAAATTCATTATAAATATATACCAATTAAGAGGAGTTATATATAGAAAGGGTAAAAAAAACCTAAAGAGATATATATATATATATATATATATATATATAACTAGCTAGAAAATATGAAAATGGTCTAGCAATTGTTTTAGCAAAATACTCTCTGAAAATAGTTTTTCGGGATTTCTACCGTTCATTGTCAATCGGGTGGACTACACGAGAGGCCCATCGGAAAAGGTTGCGGCTTGGTTCGATAGTGGTTCAGCATTCCTATTGCCTAGGCGTCGCTGTCTACTCAGATTGAAGTTTCGGTAAACTCGAAACCTTTTTATCACCCCGATTCGTTCCTTACACATGGATCCTTGGTTTGGATCGCCGGGTTTTATTTTTTCGCTGCGCCTTGGTGGCACCGGTGTTCCAACAGTTGAACTGTTGCCAAGGATACTACTGTAAAATTAGAGGCTCGAGCCCCGATGAGAACTTATGTGATATGCGCTAGAGAGGAAGCATCAGCTCCAGATGTCATTACGGATACATTTTCTCTCCATAATGCTCATGTTATTGCCTTGATTGACCCAGGATTGACCTATTCATACATTTTGATGAAATTGGTGTCTAGAATGAATATGTCTGTGGAACCTACGAAATTTGTAATTAAGGTATCGAACCCTCTAGGCAAATCTGTTTTAGTCGATAAAGTTTCTAAGAACTATCCTTTGACGAATTCAAGGTCACTATTTTCCAGCCAACCTTATGCTTTTGCCGTTTGATGAGTTTAATGTAATACTTGGCATGGATTGGTTGGACCTTCATGATATGATTGTAAATTGTGGTAACAAGTTTATAGAATTGAAATGCTCAGATGGTGTGACACTCCGAGTTGATTCGAGTGAGTTGGGTACACCGGTAGTTATGATTACTTCGATGATGGCTCAAAGGTACATAAGAAAAGGGTACGAAGCCTATCTTGCTTTTGTTTTGAATACTAAGGAATCTGAATTGAAGATTGAGTCGGTACCGATAGTGTGCGAGTATCTAGACGTGTTTCAGGAAGAGTTACCCAGATTACCTCTTGTTCGAGAGGTAGAATTTGGTATTGAGCTAGTACCGGGAACAACCCCTATTTCTATTGCCCTGTACAGGATGGCACTGACTGAGTTGAAAGAGTTAAAAGTATAGTTGCAAGAGTTGATGGATAAAGGTTTTACAAGACCAAGTTTTTCGCCTTGGGGTGCTCCCGTGTTATTCGTAAAGAAGAAAGATGGTTCAATGAGGTTATGCATAGACTACCGGCAACTTAATAAGGTGACCATTAAGAACAAGTATCCATTGCCAAGGATCGATGATTTGTTCGACCAGCTGAGGGGAGCCACTATATTTTCTAAGATAGATATGAGATATGGCTACTATCAGTTGCAAGTTAAGGAGTCAGATGTGCCTAAGACTGCTTTCAGAACAAGGTATGGCCATTACGAATTTCTTGTCATGCCATTTTGATTTACGAATGCTCTGGTTGTATTTATGGACTTAATGAATAGGATATTTCGGCCATATTTGGACAAGTTCGTCGTTATGTTCATTGACCACATTTTGATTTATTCCAAGGATGAGTCAGAGCATGCGGAGCATCTGAGGACTATGTTACAGACTTTACGGGGTAAACAATTGTATGCTAAGTTTAGCAAGAGTGAGTTTTGGCTCCAAAAAGTAGGATTCTTGGGTCATATTGTGTCGGGTGATGGCTTCCAAGTTGATCCAAGTAAGATTTCTACTATTGTTGAATGGAAGCCACCTAAAAACGTAACCGAAGTTAAAAGCTTTTTGGGCTTAGCCGGTTACTACTGAAGGTTTGTGAAAGGATTTTCCATGATAGCAACTCCATTGACGAGGTTACTACAAAAAGACATTAAATTTGAATGGTCAGAGAGATGTCGGCAGAGTTTCGAGAAATTAAAGATGTTGTTGACTGAAGCTCCAGTTCTAGTACTACCCAAGTCAGGAAAAGAGTTTGTGGTCTATAGTGACGCATCCTTAAATAGACTGGGTTGTGTGCTTATGCAAGAGGGCAAGGTGATAGCCTATGCTTCGAGGCAACTGAAGCCGCATAAGAAAAATTATCCAACTCATGACTTGGAGCTAGCTGCCATTTTATTTGCCTTGAAGATATAGAGACACCATTTGTATGGTGAAATTTTCCATGTATTCACTGATCTGAAGAGTTTGAAGTAGTTGATGACTTAAAAGGAATTAAATCTGAGACAACGAAGATGGTTAGAATTGATTAAAGATTATGAGCTAATAATTGATTACCACCCGGGAAAGGCGAACGTAGTCGCCAATGCCCTGAGTAGGAAGTCCTTGTTTACATTGAGGGTTATGAATACGCATTTGGCGTTATATGATGATGGTTCAGTTTTGGTTGAGTTAAGAGCCAAACCGAGATTTCTCCAAGAAGTTTGCGCAGCTCAGATCAATGATAGTGACTTGCAGGCTAAGAGAGCACAATGTGAGATGGGTGTTGAATCAGGTTTCCAGGTTGACTCTAATGGTTGCTTGATGTTTCGAGATAAGGTTTGTGTACCCAATGATGACGAGCTTATCCAAAACATTTTACAAGAGGCACATGATAGTCATCTGTCTATTCACCTGGGAAGTACTAAGATGTACAATGACTTAAAAACCATATACTGGTGGAATGGTATGAAAACATATATATCTGAATTTGTGTCGAAATGCTTGATATGTCAACAGGTCAAGGCTAAACACCAAGTGCCTTCGGGTTTATTACAGCCTGTGATGGTCCCCGAATGGAAATGGGACAGAATTACTATGGATTTTGTGACTAGATTATCGTTAGCCCCAAAAAAGAAAGATGATGTTTGGGTTATAGTCGACAGGCTAACTAAGTCGGCTCACTTCATCCCAGTACAGACATATAATGTAACACCCCTTACCCGTGTTCGACGCCAGAACAGGGTACGAGGCATTACCGGACTTAATCACTAATCATCGTATAAAAACCGATTCATAATTTCACTCAAATTTAAAACTTTTTCAAACGCATTCAAGCTGTCCCTTAAAAAGAGCTTACAAGGCCCATATCATGCTTTAATTCAACCACACACATAGGCAAGCATGCACATTCATAAATTGCATCATTTAATTAATAACATAATCAAGACTATCTACATTAAATGACTTTATACAATAGAGACCTTCAAATAACATAGGTCAGTATTTTAGGCCAATTCCTAGCAACTTAGTAACAATTAAACGAGTCTCCATACATGCCAAAGACTTAAAAATACTTTAAAACCTTTATATATCGATCAATAGTTTGATAGTGTGATTTAACCTCCGGCGACCGCCAACTCGAGCTAACATCTGAGACACTATAGGAAAAAGGAAAGGAAGGGAGTAAGCATTATAGCTTAGTAATTAAGTATGTAAATATTAATAAACAATACATTATCATACTTTAAATGAAGTCACAATATGTTCCCGGAATATTACCATCACAAACACACATATACTTTCACTATTACAATCATAAACAAGTTAAAAATAAGCTATCTAGCAGAGTACCAACAGCTATATTATTTATTTTTGGAGCTACAGAACTCTAAATTACAAACCGTTAATTTTTCTTGAAACTAGATTCCAGTATATTCTTACCATAAAATTTTCAGAATTTTTGGTCTAACCAATTAGTACATTTTATTCATTGAAGTTACCTGTTTCTTTGCTCGCTTCAACTGTTCTGACCACTCTTCACTACGAATCAATTTTCTCCTCGTACAGAATTAAAATAATGCTTTCGTTTATTTCATTTGAAACTACACTTATTAAGGATTTTAAGAATATAAATTATATCCATAATTATTTTTGTACAATTTTTTTGCTTGCTATGTTTCGTCTATCTCATAATATAGAATTCTTTTGCTTACTATGTTTCTCAGTTGAACTCTTCGGAATAATAACAGATACGCGAGGGTATCGCACACAGCCCACCTTTAAAATCGAAGCTCTCTTATACACATAGTGGCCTTCAATTAGCACCACTTATGTGACCTAGCTCGATTGTACACATAATTTTGGCTCTCTTGTACACATGGTGAACACTTAGTACCACCCATGTGACCTAGCCAGTTTATCTCATAGCTCTCTTGTCTACATGGTGTCCTTCATCTGGAACCACGCATGCGACCTAGCTACATATATCCCGTAGCTCTCTTGTCTACATGGTGTACACATAGTATCACCCATGCGACCTAGCTACATCATAATGTCTCGTAACTCTCTTGTACACTTGATGTGCACTCAGCACCATACCTGTGACCTAGCTACATACCATCTGTATCATCCAATCTTTCCGAAGGTTCAATCGGGATTTCTCTCTCTTTCTAATACTTGATTCCATACTTCCAATAGTCAATTATGATTCAAAAATCAGCTGCAATACATAAAATATGCTGAAATATAAAAACATAATAAAGATAATGTATTATTTACATACAAACTTACATACTTTCTCATTTCCATGTCGAATTAATATTGAACATTTAAATCATCATAATTATACTTACTTTCAACACCTCTGCAATCATAGTAAATATATCAATTTTACATTGAAACATGCATAAATTAATGCTTATTATGCATATGAACTTACCTCGATACTAAAACGGCCATTTTACCAACTTTCTCGATTTTCGATTTTCCTCCCATTCTAGGTTCAAATCTCGTTTTCCGAGATCTAAAACATCATATTTTACTTATTTAATTAATGTACTATTCAAAACAGTCCTTAACTCAAACTTTGGCAAAATTACAATTTTGCCCTTAAACTTTTGCATATTTACACTTTTGCCCCTAGGCTCGGGAATTAAACTTCATCCCTTATTCTTATGTTTTATGTCATGCTGATCATTTTCCCTTCTATGGAAACATCAAATTCTCACTCTAACACATAGTTATGAACAATAACAACTTTTACCGATTAAGCTGTTTTACTCATTTTTGCTTAAAACCGCTTAGCAAAAGTTGTTTAACATAATTTCATCCTTCATATTCTACCATAAAACATCAAAATAAGCACATTTCACCTATGGGTACTTTTCCAAATATGAACCCTAGCTTAAATTATTACTAGAATAAGCTTAATCAAGTTACCGGGATTCCAAAAACGTAAAGAACTTGAAAAACGGGGCTAGAACGGACTTACTATTGAGCTTGGAAAGCTTGAAAACCCTAGCCATGGCTTCCCCCATGCTAATTTCGGCCTCCATGAAAAAGATGAGTCAATTTTGGCTTTATTTTCTCTTTTTTATTTCTTTTAATTACCAAATGACTAAAATGCCCTTAAGGCCTTTCTTTAAAATTTTGTCCTATTAATTTTGGCTTTATTTTCTCTTTTTATTTCTTTTAATTACCAAATGACTAAAATGCCCTTAAGGCCTTTCTTTAAAATTTTGTCCTATTTATGCCCATTTTTGTCCAAATGAAATATAATGGTCTAATTACTATTTAAGGACCTCCTCTTTAAACCCCCATTTCAATCAAGTACTTATGAATTAGAACACATATTTTGCAACTTTTGCAATTTAGTCCTAAAAGTCCAATTAAGCACTTTATCAGTAAAATTACTTAACGATATTTTTACACAATATTTTAATCAATAAATAAACCTTAAAACTTAATCGGAATAAATTTTTTGACTTCGAATTCATGGTTCTAAAACCATCGTTCGTTTAGGCCCTAAATCGGTCACATAAAGAACTACGCAAATAAGCCCTAATAGGCAAATTAAACATGCAATCTATAAAATTTCCTATCAATACTCTAACACATGCATCTAATCACTCGATAAATCATAAAAATTAATTGAAATAAACTTTTCTATCTCAAATTTGTAGTTTCGCAACCACTATTCCATTTAGGCCCTATTTCGAGATGTTACATTTCTTCCCCCCTTTAGGGATTTTCGTCCCCGAAAATCTTATCGGTAAAAAGATTCAATATCTTTTCTCAAAACTTCTTAAACGTCTCCAAACAAATTTTCTTCAAAGCAGTACTTTCAAAATCACCTCACTATCAAATTGAAATCGAATATAACTAAGTTTCAACTCGGTATGACCTCTATATTAATCGAAAACTATTTCCAATTCTCACATTTGCTTTCACCTTCTTTTTTTTTTAACCAAAAACTCTGCATTTAGCTATTAATACAACTCAATCATTATTCTTCTGTCTAATTTTATCATTACTAAATCCACATTATCTCATTCACAATCAAAATTTTTTTTTTTAAAAAATCCAGCAATCATATACTTTAAGCATCATAGTTGGATGAGTTAATTAACTAAGTCTAATTTTTCTTTAACTGTAACATTTCAGAATTCAGAAAATCTTCATATTAACCTGACATCTTTTCTGCAACTGAGTTCATTTATTAAACCATTCTCAAATGCTATCACATTGTCAATTAATCTTATTGGAAAGGGGTGAGGCTGTAACACTTCTAACTTGCCTCTTATATATTCATGCATATAACTTAACACTCATCAATATATATAATTTTCTTCAAATAACTCAACATGCATATTCATTTTACATAACCCTCCTATCATCTTATACAAACAAATACACTTATACATGCGTTCATAATTCTCAAATAGAATTACCCATAACATTCATTTAATTTCACAAGTTACACTCATAGCATCACACAATTGCCAATCAACATGAACACTTATCATAATATAATTTTTCCCTTCATCTCGTCTTTCATATTCCAAGAGAAATTCTTATTCACGACTCATTCATTATCACATAAACATCATGAACTAGTACTCTTACCTTTTACGAGTCTCATTTCATCTTAATATTATCACAGTTATATAATTCACTTTACACAGACTTACACACATATTCATATTTTAAAACAAATGCACTCAAACATACATTCCACAAATTTGAGTAAATCTATTTATCACATTCACTTAGTCAAATAAGTTAGACACATAATATCATGTCAATGTCAAACGAACATAGATGAGTTTATAACGAGGTAAACTTTCGTTTCTTTTCACTTTTCTATATTTCTCCACTTATGTCTATTTCATTTTACACTTGATCTAACACATATCATCACAAGTCACCAAGATCAATTTAAGTACACCAATATATCCACCAAATTATACGAACTTACTTAACACCTTTTTACACTGTCGATGGTAGCTCGGTTGGAAAACACTTCTGTCTCAACAGAACTATTTTATCGGGATCGGGAGGCATCACACTATAATAGGTAGTAATATGGCATGTATAGCTTAACTCTTACACATACTAGGTAAGTCCGAGAATTGACTAAACCATAGCTCTGATACCACTAAATCTAACACCCCTTACCCGTGTTCGACGTCGGAACAGGGTACTAGGCATTATCGGACTTAATCACTAATCATCGTATAAAAACTGATTCATAATTTCACTCAAATTTAAAACTTTTTCAAACACATTCAACCTGTCCCTTAAAAAGAACTTACAAGGCCTATATCATGCTTTAATTCAACCACACACATAGGCAAGCATGCACATTCATAAATTGCATCATTTAATTAATAACATAATCAAAACTATCTACATTAAATGACTTTATACAATAGAGACCTTCAAATAACATAGGTCAGTATTTTAGGCCAATTCCTAGCAACTTAGTAACAATTAAACGAGTCTCCATACATGCCAAAGGCTTAAAAATACTTTAAAACCTTTATATATCGATCAATAGTTTGATAGTGTGATTTAACCTCCGGCGACTGCCAACTCGAGCTAACATCTAAGACACTATATGAAAAAGGAAAGGAAGGGAGTAAGCATTATAGCTTAGTAAGTAAGTATGTAAATATTAATAAACAATACATTATCATACTTTAAATGAAGTCACAATATGTTCCCGGAATATTACCATCACAAACACACACATACTTTCACTATTACAATCATAAACAGGTTAAAAATAAGTTATCTAGCAGAGTACTAGAAGCTAAATTATTTATTTCTGGAGCTACAGAACTCCAAATTACAAACCGTTAATTTTTCTTGAAACTAGATTCCAGTATATTCTTACCATAAAATTTTCAGAATTTTTGGTCTAGTCAATTAGTACATTTTATTCATTGAAGTTACCCCTGTTTCACTGCTCAACTGTTCTGACCACTCTTCACTACGAATCAATTTTCTCCTCGTACAGAATTAAAATAGTGTTTTCGTTTATTTCATTTGAAACTAGACTTATTAAGGATTTTAAGAATATAAATTATATCCTATAATTATTTTTGTATAATTTTTAATGATTTTTCCAATTCAGAACAGGGGATCACGTAGTCATTCCGAACCAGTCTCTCAAAAACTTAAATATCTCATAATATAGAATTCCTTTGCTTGCTCTGTTTCTTTTATATGAAAATAGACTCATTAAGCTTTAATTTGATATCTCATTCAGTCTCTTATTCAAGTTCTACTATTTTTGGTAAATTTTTAGATTCACGTCACTGCAACTATCCATAACAGTTTTATTGTCAATTTTGATCTTTCACACTTCAATTGTATTCATCACTTACCCATAACAATCTTTCCAATTTCCAATCACATATCAAGCATAATGCTCATAAGTTACACACGTATATACTTACACTTATCATCACAAAGTCATACACAATTTCATTTAATCAATTTCTCAGTTGAACGCTTCGGAATAATAACAGATACGCGAGGGTATCGCACACAACCCACCTTTAAAATCGAAGCTCTCTTATACACATAGTGGCCTTCACTTAGCACCACTCATGTGGCCTAGCTCGATTGTACACATAATTTTGGCTCTCTTGTACACATGGTGAACACTTAGTACCACCCATGTGACCTAGCCAGTTTATCTCGTAGCTCTCTTGTCTACATGGTGTCCTTCATTTGGAACCACGCATGCGACCTAGCTACATATATCCCGTAGCTCTCTTGTCTACATGGTGTACACATAGTATCACCCATGCGACCTAGCTACATCATAATGTCTCGTAACTCTCTTGTACACTTGATGTGCACTCAGCACCATTCATGTGACCTAGCTACATACCATCTGTATCATCCAATCTTTCCGAAGGTTCAACCGGGATTTCTCTCTCTTTCTAATACTTGATTCCATACTTCCAATAGTCAATTATGATTCAAAAATCAGCTACAATACATAAAATATGCTGAAATATAAAAACATAATAAAGATAATGTATTATTTACATACAAACTTACATACTTTCTCATTTTCATGTCGAATTAATATTGAACATTTAAATCATCATAATTATACTTACTTTCAACACCTCGGCAATCATAGTAAATATATCAATTTTACATTGAAACATGCATAAATTAATGCTTATTATGCATATGAACTTACCTCGATACTAAAACGGCCATTTTACCAACTTTCTCGATTTTTGATTTTCCTCCCATTCTAGGTTCAAATCTCGTTTTCCGAGATCTAAAACATCATATTTTACTTATTTAATTAATGTACTATTCAAAACAGTCCTTAACTCAAACTTTGGAAAAATTACAATTTTGCCCCTAAACTTTTGCATATTTACACTTTTGCCCCTAGGCTCGGGAATTAAACTTCATCCCTTATTCTTATGTTTTATGTCATGCTGATCATTTTCCCTTCTATGGCAACATCAAATTCTCACTCTAACACATAGTTATGAACAACAACTTTTATCGATTAAGCCGTTTTACTCATTTTTGCTTAAAACCGCTTAGCAAAAGTTGTTTAACATAATTTCATCCTTCATATTCTACCATAAAACATCAAAATAAACACATTTACCCTATGGGTACTTTTCCAAATATGAACCCTAGCTTAAATTATTGCTAGAATAAGCTTAATCAAGTTACCGGGATTCCAAAAACATAAAGAACTTGAAAAACGGGGCTAGAACGGACTTACTATTGAGCTTGGAAAGCTTGAAAACCCTAGCCATGGCTTCCCCCATGCTAATTTTGGCCTCCATGAAAAAGATGAGTCAATTTTGGCTTTATTTTCTCTTTTTATTTCTTTTAATTACCAAATGACTAAAATGCCCTTAAGGCCTTTCTTTAAAATTTTGTCCTATTAATGCCCATTTTTGTCCAAATGAAATATAATGGTCTAATTACCATTTAAGGACCTCCTCTTTAAACCCCCCATTTCAATCAAGTACTTATGAATTAGAACACATATTTTGCAACTTTTGCAATTTTGTCCTAAAAGTCCAATTAAGCACTTTATCAGTAAAATTACTTAACGATATTTTTACACAATATTTTAATCAATAAATAAACCTTAAAACTTAATCGGAATAAATTTTTTGACTTCGAATTCATGTTTCTAAAACCATCGTTCCGTTTAGGCCCTAAATTGGGCTGTTACAGCAACTTCTGCGAATAAGCCCTAATAGGCAAATTAAACATGCAATCTATAAAATTTCCTATCAATACTCTAACACATACATCTAATCACTAGGTAAATAATAAAAATTATTCGAAATAAACTTTTCTATCTCAAATTTGTGGTTTCGCAACCACTATTCCATTTAGGCCCTATTTCGAGATGTTACATATAATCCCGTGATAAATTGGCTGACTTGTATGTCTCCGAGATTGTAAGACTACACGGGGTTCCATTGTCAATCATATCAGATAGAGACCTGAGATTCACTTCGAGATTTTGGAAGAAACTACAAGAGGCCTTGGGTACAAAGTTGAGCTTTAGTACGGCATTCCACCCATAGGCCGATGGTCAGTCCGAGCGGACTATTCAAACTCTGGAGGACATGTTATAGTGTTGCATCCTTGAATTTCAGGGTAGTTGGCAAAAATACTTACCATTGGTGGAATTCACCTACAACAATAGTTTCCAGACGAGTTTCAAAATGACACCCTATGAGGCCTTGTATGGTAGAAAGTGCCAAAATAGACTGCATTGGATAGAACACAGAGAAAACCAGATTCATGGAATTTACCTAATCAAAGAAACTGAAGAAAGGGTTAAAATGATACGGGATTGCTTGAAAGCGGCATCAAATAGGCAGAAATGTTATGCTGATTTGAAAAGAAAAGAGATTGAGTTTCAAGTGGAAGATAAAAAGTTCTTAAAGGTATCTCCCTGGAAAAATGTATTGATTTTTGGTCGAAAAGGAAAATTGAGTCCGCGGTATATTGGACCATGCGAGATTACAGAAAGAGTGGGACCATTAGCTTACCGATTAGCATTGCCTTCTGAATTGGAAAAGATTCATGATGTATTCCATGTGTGCATGTTGCGTAGATATAGATCCGACCCCTTTCATGTGATTTCACCGATGGAAATTGAGATTAGACCGGATATGACTTATGGTGAAGAACCGGTTAAGATTTTGGCTCAAGAAGTCAAACAGTTGAGAAACAAGAATATAGCTTTGGTGAAAGTTTTATGGCATAGACATGGAGTGGAAGAAGTTACATGGGAGCCCGAAGAAACCAGGAGAAGTCAATATCCGAGCCTGTTTACTGGTATGACTTTCGAGGACAAAACTCCCTAAGGGGGGAGAAATGTAACATCCCGAAATAGGGCCTAGTCAGAATAGTGGTTTTGGGATCACAAATACGACATTAAAATATTTATCTTATTATCATTATGATGTCTAGAATATGAAAATATGCATGTGGTAAAGTTTCATGAAGAAATTCTAAGTATAAGGTGTTCAATTGGAAAATAAGGACCAAATTGAATAAGTTGCAAAACTTGGGTTCTAGAAGCAATTTGTATGAAATTGCTTTAGATTTTTAATTAGAAGGTCTTAAAGAGAAATTTTCCCAATTTCTAAGTTTTTGGACAAAAATGGGCATGTATGGATAAAATTTGAAAGAAAGGGCTTAAGGGCATTTTAGTCATTTGGCTAATTAATGAAATAAAATGGGAAAATAAGCCAAAAATCAGCTCATCTTCTCCACCTTGCTGCCGAAATTTGAGAGCCACCATATCTAGGGTTTCTTTACTTTCTAAGCTTAATAGTAAGTGCTCTCAAGCCCTGTTTTTAATGTTCTTCGTATTTTTGAAATCCTCGTAACTTGCTCTCTTCATTTCTACCCATATTTCATGCTAAGGTTCATGTTTAGAAATTTACCCATGCATGAGTTACTTGTATTTTAATGGTTTATGGAGGAATATGAAAGTTTAAAGGATGGTAAACAACTTTTACTAAGTGATTTTTTCATGGAAATGGCTTTAGGGACCATTTTGTAAAAGTTGTAAAAATGGGTAGAAAGATGAGAAATAATGGAAAATGTGGGCTGTAACAAGAGGTAAAAACATTCGACTAGGCTTGGGTAATGTAGAAATTGCATGCATTTCATCATACGAGCCTAAAGACTAAATCGTAAATATCGTGAAAAGTTAGGGGCAAAATAGTCATTTTGCCCGAGGTGAAATTTAGGCTCGTAATGAATAATGTGTGTTACAAATGACTTATTTTTACTATTATAGACCTCGAGGAAAAAATTTCAGAGGTCGACCGAGGTAATCGGAAGGTTCCAAAATAATTGAAACACGAACCCGAAACAATTACCAGGAAAGTTCGTATAATTCGAAGTAATCTTTAAATATACTTGAAAATGCATATTCTTAAATGTATGTTAATTTGGATATTGATTGCATGACAATCCAAGAAAGATGACAATTGTCCCGGTTGAATGAAAAAAGGAGATTCGATGGGTAAATTCTTATTTACATGACATGAGATCCTGCATGTGTTGCAGAAAGGGATTTAGCCCGGATGGGTAATCCAATGATCTCAGTATGGTAAGGATCTAGCACGGATGGGTGTTCCTTAAGTGATCGAACCGAACCTCCCGATGAATATATGTGCATTGTGGATTTAGCCCGGATGGGTAATACGTTTAAGGACTGAAATTAGCCTGGTCTGGCATTTCAGATTCAAGCTTATTGGAGTAATTGTCGTTGTAAGGGATTTAGCCTGGAATGGTAATCCTGACAATACTCCTTGAATTTATGTTATGAGGGGTTTAACCTGGACTGGTAATCCCGCCGTAAGAGTGAGGTTCACAGGAGTGTGTATTTAAAATGGTTACTAGCATGACTTGACGGAAAACGGGATACCCATCGAGATTTCAGAGAAATTCAACGGGACTATAATGAGAAACGAGAATGGTAATGTCGAATTGATGAGCTCATCTAAGATTAATGCTATTTTGTTTGAGATGAAACTAATTCAATGATTGAGTGTATGTGATAGTGAATTAATACTATGCATGTTTAACAAGAATATCTTTATGGTTGTATGCTAAATAACTGGTAAGTTTACCTTCCTGTTATCTGAACTTACTAAGCATGTTAATGCTTATCCCCTTTCCTTTCCCTATTTTACAGAGCTTGTGGACTCGTGAAGATTAGAAGACGATTGGAGGAATCATCACACTATCACTAGCCTGGCCGTGTTAAGGACACGGGCGTGTGCTCGACTGTGTGAAAACCACTGCAGCTTCGAAATGAAAAATAAATCAAAATAATTCCGTACGGGCGTGTCCCTAGCACACAAGCGTGTGGAAGGCCTCCACACGGGCGTGTGAGTCCAGGGTATGAAAATTCTCCACGAATTTTCTTAAGTTCTCAGTTTGGTCTTGGACCATTTTAAAGCATGTTTTGGGCCTCGTAGGCCCATAATAGGGACATTAATATACTTTGATTTAGTTTAACTTGAAATGAAATTGTATAGCCCGTCTTTTTTTGAAATGTCCTTGTATGTTTGCAATAATGCCTCGTACCTTGTCCCGATCTCGGGTACAGGTAAGGGGTGTTACATAGGCATACAAAATAGATAGGGATTACATCCTATCTCAATATTGGCCACATCCCATAGCCATATACAAAATAATTATCAATACCATAAGCCAACACTTTGGGTAACCAAATGACACATATAACAAAATATGACCATTACCCTATACATGCCATTATAACAAAATAAAAGTATTCTTATACCAAAGCAAGACTAGTGATAGTGTGGTGATTCCTCCAACCATCTTCCAATCTTCATGAGTTCACGAGCTCTATAAAACAGGGAAAGGAAATGGGATAAGTATTAACATGCTTAGTAAGTTTGGATAACAGGAAGGTAAAACTTATCGGTTATTTAACATACAACTTGTAATATCCCGAATTAGGGCCTAATCAAAATAGTGGTTTCGTGACCACAAATCCGAGATAGAAATAATTATTTTATAATTATTTTGAGGTTCATGATATGATTGCACGATTGTGTGAAAATCTTGTGAAGAAATTCTAAGCATAAAATGCTTAATTTGAAGTTAGGGACTAAATCGAATAAATTGCAAAACTTGCATTCTAGAAGTTTTTAGTATGAAATTGCTTTGAAATATTAACTAGGAAGTCTTAAATAGCAATTTTACCAATTTTAAGTTCATGGGGAAAATTAGGACATGGAAGGAATTTTTGAAAGTTTAGTAAGGAGGGGCATTCATTTGGATATTAAATGAAATAAAATGGGAAAAATAACACAAAATGGTCATCTTCTTCATTTAGTTGCTGCCGAATTTTTCCCTCACCATAGCTATGGTTTCTTCAACTTTCAAGCTTCATAGTAAGTGATTCTAAGCCCCGTTTTTAATGAGATCCCGGTAACTCGATAAAGCTTATGCTAGCAATAACTTAACCTAGGGTTTATATTTGGAAAAATACTCATAGGTGAAATTTGTGTATTTTGATGTTTTATGATATAATATGAGGTTTTAAATTATGTTAGACAACTTGTACTACTCGATTTTAGGCAAAAACGAGTAAAAGGGCTTAATCGGTAAAAATACCTAATAGTCACAAGTACATGTTAGAGTGAGAATTTGATGTTGCCATAGAAGGGAAAAGTGATCAGCATGTTGTAAAACATAAGAATAAGGAATAAAGTTTAATCCCGAGCCTAGGGGCAAAAGTGTAAATATGCAAAAGTTTAGGGGTAAAATTGTAATTTTGCCAAAATTTGAATTAAGGATTAATTTGATAATGTGAGTATTAAATAAGCTAAATGGGTTATTTTAGATCAAGAAAGACGTGGAATCGACCCCAATCGAGGAAAAGAAAAGATTGTGGACTAAATTGCAAAATCTTTGTATTTTGGTACCAAGGTAAGTTCATGTGTAAATAATGTAGCATAATGGTTATTTTTAAGTTATTGATGTTAATTATATGATATGCTGATTTTTATTATGAAATATATGCTTTGTGGTTAATTTCGAATAAAATGTAAATTATGTGAGCTACTTGTTAAATACAAATTGTTACCGAGTATTGGTTTCGGCATTCTACGGAAGACGGCAAGGATATGTGTTTGAGGAAAATCCCGTTTGAACCTTAGGAATAGATTAGGATACAAGTGACATGTCACTAGGATGGTTGAGCATCCGAACTCGTTGAGTTGAGTTCGAGTTCACTTATGGATGCGAATGTCTGAACTCGTTGAGTTGAGTCCGAGTTCGAGAGATGTAACTAGGCATCCGAGCTTGTTGAGTTGATTCTGAGTTCACTTATGGATGCAAATTCCCAAGCTCGTTGAGCTGAGTCCGAGTTCGCTTATGGGCGGGTTACATGATTGCTTGATTGCATATGTGGCACTTATGTGCAAGTTATCCATGTATCCGAATTATATTCCGATGTGTTCAACGGGTAAAGTTCTACTCAAATGGAGGAATACTCGAGATGAAAAGAGACGTATTGGTAAGTGTTGTGAAATGGATACTTTGGACAGGTATGTATTTAACCCTCGGGTTGAGTATTGATACAACAACGATAAGGTAATAAGATGATGAAAAATGATTAGAAATGTGATATATGTTTTGGTGATATCATGCTAATGTTGTTTGGTATGATTGCTTTGATATGTTACTTATTATTTGCATATGAACTTACTAAGCATTTATGCTTACTCCCTTCTTCTTACTCATTGTAGTTTTGGACAAGCCAGCTCAGGAGTCGGGATAGGTCGAAGGCTCGGTCACACTATCTGGAAGACTTTTTGGTAAATGGCTTGTAAAATTTAAGTATGGCATGTATAGCAATATACCTATTTTGTGTAAATGATCTTATGATATGGTGATGGAATGGTTGAGAAAATGCTTGATAATGATAAGTTATGGAAATGGTTAGTTTAGATTATGTTTGATGTTATGGAAGGTTAATAGGTTATCTAGTTCATGAAAGCTCATAAAAAGAATAAAATTTGCCATAAACAGAACATTGCAGCAACACTGATGTGAGTTTGAAAATTTACTAAAAATCGTAGAAATCTAATTTGGTGATGGGTTCAATATGAAATTGAAGCTTAATATGTCTAGTTTCATATAAAACAAACTAAACAGGTAAAGGAAGTATATGTTAGAAGATATTTGAATTTTAGTGAAACAGGGTCAGAGCAATTTCTAGATCCCATGTTCCAACTTTAGAAATTCACCATAAATTGTACAGATATAATTAGGTGGTGTATTTTATAATCTCAGAATCCTTATTGAGTCTAGTTTCAGTAGAAATAAATCTCATAGTCATATAAATTTTGTACAGAGACAAATGTGGTTCGTAGTAAACAGAGGTCAGTCTAGTCAAGTCCTAAAATAGGGGTAACTTTAACTAATAAACTGTACTAATTGGACCAACCAAAAATTCTAGAAAAAAATTAGTAAATAGGTATATGAGTCTAGATTCAGGGAAAATTTACAGATCTTGATTTCGAGTTTCGTAACTCGTGATATTATTTTTCTCGTAACTGTGACGCAAGTAACTAAAAAGCTGTGAATGTAGAAACAAATGATCCAAAGTTCTTAAAATGTTAAATTAAGTTTAGTGACACCTCATACTCGACTCCAGCGACGGTCTCAGGCGTGGGAGCATTACATTTAGTGGTATCAGAGTAGGTTTAGTTGGTTCTCGGACTACGTGTTGTATGTACAGATTTTGCTATACATGCCATATGTATAAATTGTGATAGTGTGACCACTTCTGACCTTTTTAAATGATTTTTTTATAGTAAATGGATCTCGATCCAGCTGTGGCAGATGAAGTAGAGAGTAATGCGCCAGCTCCGGCTGAAGGAGCAATGCCGACTGAAAATCCACCTCCTACTGTTGGTCAGGGAGGAGGAGAAAGGGATCAGGAAGCCTTTCTCCAAATGATGAGTGCATGGTAAACTGAGTTCGTTCGTACGAACCTAAATGTACGACCTCCCCCACCTCCCCCAATTCCTCAACCTGTACCCCCGATGCCTCAAGGTATGGTTCTGATAAAATTTCATAGAACTCCAGTTGACAGAATCTGCAAGCAAGGGGCCGAAGAATTCAAGGCAAATATTGATGATGATGCCGAGAAAGCAGAGTTCTGGCTTGAAAATTCTATCCGGGTATTTGATGAATTATCTTGTACACCTAAAGAATGTTTGAAATGCGCTATATCTTTGTTGAGGATTCAGCCTATAATTGGTGGAAGACTTTGATTTGGTGGTACCCAGAAAGAGAGTAACACTGGGAATTCTTTCAAGAAGAGTTTGGAAGAAATATATTAGTGAAAGATTTATTGATCAGAAGCGTAAAGAATTTCTTGAGCTGAAGCAAGGTAATATGACAGTTATAGAATATGAAAGAGAGTTTGTTCAATTAAGTAAGTATGCCAAAGAGTATGTTCCTACAGAGGCCAAGATGTGCCGACGATTTGAAGACGGGCTTAACGAAGATATCAAGGTATTTTTTGGAATTCTTGAATTAAAAGAAATGGTAGTACTGGTTGATCGAGCTTGCAAGGCTGAAGAACTACTTAAAGAGAAGAAAAAGGTAGAGGCTGAGACTAGAAATTGGAAGAAAAGACCGACGAGCAGTTCATTCTCACAGCAACCCGGAAAGTCAAGAAATATGAATCCTCGTTCCCAAGTTTCTGCTGGGCAATCATATGGGAATTATAAAAAGCAAAATGTGGGTCCTAAGTCCCGGACTACTTCACTTGACCAGTGTAGAGAACTCGAGATTTGTTAAACCCGAAAGTGCGTGTGTGGTAGAAATCATTTTGGTGCATGCAGAGCAAATGAATGTTTTCGATGTGGTTCTCGGATCATTTTATTAGAGACGCGAGAGAGAGAGTGAAAAGAAAAATTTGAGAATACAAAAACAAGTGGTGTGGATTCGAGAGGAAGATATCCAAGAAAAGCTGGAAGTGAAGCAAGCGAGTAAGAATGTAGCGAGGATGCACCAGTTAGACACGAAGGAAGGGCTCCGGCTAGAACTTATGCTATTAAAGCGCGAAGATGCTTCCTTACGATGTGATTACGGTACATTTTCTCTCTATAATGTTAATATTATTGCTTTGATTGATCCCGGTTCTACTCATTCATATGTGTGCATGAAACTGGTGTCTAGTATGAATATACCTGTTAAGAACACAGAATTTATGATTAGAGTGTCGAATCCGTTAGGCAAATGTGTGATTGTTGATAAAGTATGTAAGAAATGTCCTTTAATGATTCAGGGTCATTACTTTCCGGCCGACTTGATGTTGTTGCCGTTTGATGAGTTTAATATTATTTTGGGTATGGAATGGTTGACATTGCATGATGCTATAATAAATTGCAAAGAAAAGGTTATAGAATTAAAGTGTGAAAATGGTGAAACTCTGCGGGTTGAATCAGATAAATCAGAGGCATTACCTAGTATGATTTCTTCAATGTCGGCTCAAAGATATTTGAGAAAGGGTTATGAAGCTTATTTGGCGTATGTAGTTAATACAAAAGAAGTTGAAAAGAAAGTTGAATCAGTGCCGGTTGTGTGTGAATTTGCGGACGTATTTCCAGAAGAATTACCGGGTTTGCCTCCAATCAGGGAAGTAGAATTTGGTATTGATTTGATACCGAGAACAACTCCGATTTCGATTGCTCCATATAGAATGGCACCAACAGAGTTAAAAGAGTTAAAGTCGCAGTTGCAAGAGTTGACTGATAAAGGCTTTGTGAGACCGAGTTTTTCACCTTGGGGTGCTCCCATGTTATTTGTGAAAAAAAAGGATGGTTCTATGAGGTTGTGTGTTGATTATCGGCAGTTAAACAAGGTGACAATCAAAAACAAGTATCCGTTGCCAAGAATTGATGATTTGTTTGATCAGTTAAAAGGAGCGACATGGTTTTCAAAGATTGACCTGAGATCTGGATATTACAAACTGCGGGTAAAAGAGTCAGATGTGCCTAAAACTGCTTTTAGAACAAGGTATGGTCATTATGAATTTTTAGTTATGCCATTCGGGTTGACAAATGCTCCTGCTGTGTTTATGGATTTAATGAATCGCATATTTCGACCATACTTGGACAAATTTGTTGTGGTGTTTATAGATGATATTTTAATTTATTCAAAAGATGAGACAGAGCATGCTGAGCATTTGAGGATAGTTTTGCAAACTTTGAGAGATAAGCAGCTGTATGCTAAGTTTAGTAAAAGTGAATTTTGGCTCAGGAAGTTGGATTTTTGGGTCATATTGTTTTGGTGATGGTTTACGGGTTGATCCTAGTAAAATTTCAGCCATTGTTGATTGGAAACCACCGAAAAATGTAACTGAAGTTAGAAGTTTCTTGGGGCTAGCTGGGTATTATCGGCGGTTTGTAAATGGATTTTCTATAATTGCTGCTCCTATAACTAGACTACTCCGAAAGGATGTTAAATTTGAATGGACGGAAGAATGTCAACAGAGTTTTGAAGAATTGAAAAAGTTATTAACAGAGGCACCAGTGTTAGTACAGCCTGAATCAGGTAAAGAATTTGTGGTGTATGGTGATGCTTCTCTAAACGGTTTGGGATGTGTACTCATGCAAGAAGGAAAAGTGGTGGCTTATGCTTCGAGGCAGTTAAAACCTCATGAGAGGAATTATCCTACTCACGATTTGGAATTGGCTGCGGTGGTGTTTGCTTTGAAAATTTGGCGACATTATTTGTATGGTGAAAAGTGCCGGGTATATACCGACCATAAAAGTCTTAAGTACTTGATATCACAAAAAGACTTGAATTTAAGACAGCGAAGATGGTTGGAGTTATTGAAAGATTACGAGCTTGTTATTGATTATCATCCGGGAAAAGCAAATGTGGTTGCCGATGCTTTGAGCAGAAAGTTGTTGTTTGCTTTGAGAGTTATGAACACTCAGTTGAAAATGTCAGATGATGGTTCGATTCTAGCAGAGTTAAGAGTAAAACCGATGTTTTTACAAGAGATTTCTGAAGCTCAGAAAGATGATCAAGATTTGCAAGCCAAGAGAAAGCAGTGTGAAGTTGATACAGAGTCAGATTTCAGAATCGGTTCTGATGGGTGCTTAATGTTTAAAGATCGAATTTGTGTACCGAAGAATGAGGAATTGATTCAAAAGATCCTACAGGAAGCACATAGTGGTTGTTTCTCGATTCATCCGGGTAGTACGAAAATGTATAATGACTTGAAGAAAATGTATTAGTGGAATGGAATGAAAAAGGATATATCAAAGTTTGTGTCCAAATGCTTAATTTGTCAACAGGTGAAAGCTGAACACCAAGTGCCTTCGGGATTACTTTAGCCTATTATGGTTCCTGAATGGAAATGGGATCAGATTACTATGGATTTTGTTTTAGGGTTGCCATTGACTCCAGGAAAGAAAGATGCCATCTGGGTAATAGTTGACAGATTAACTAAGCTGGCACATTTTATTCCGGTACGTATAGATTATTCTTTTAACAAGTTGGCTGAACTGTATGTTAGAGAAATTGTTAGACTACATGGAATACCATTGTCGATTATTTCAGATAGAGATCCAAGGTTTACCTCGCGGTTTTGGCAAAAGTTGCAAGACGCGTTAGGTAATGCAGTTAAATTTCGATCTTGCTTTTCATCCACAAACTGATAGACAATCAGAGAGAGTAATTCAGATTCTTGAAGATATGCTTAGATGTTGTGTATTGGAATTTCAAGGAAGTTGGGAAAAATATTTACCGTTGGTAGAATTTGCTTACAATAATAGTTATCAGACGGGCTTGAAAATGGCACCCTATGAAGCATTGTATGGTCGTAAATGTCGAACGCCATTGTATTGGACTGAACTCAAGGAAAATCAGATTTATGGAGTTGATCTAATAAAAGAAACCGAAGAAAAAGTGAAAGTAATTTGAGATTGTTTGAAAGCTGCTTCAGATAGACAGAAATCTTATGCAGATCTAAAACGAAAGGACATTGAATTTCAAGTTGGTGATAAAGTATTTTTAAAGGTGTCTCCGTGGAAGAAAGTTCTTAGATTTGGACGGAAGGGCAAATTAAGTCCGCGTTTTATCGGGCCGTATGAAATAATTGAAAAAGTTGGACCGGTAGCATATCGGCTAGCTTTACCACCTGAATTAGAGAAGATTCATGATGTGTTCCACGTATCTATGTTACGTCGGTATCGTTCGGATCCTTCACATGTAGTTTCACCGACAGAAATTGAACTACAACCAGATATGACCTATGAAGAAGAACCGATTAAGATTTTAGCTCGAGAGGTCAAACAACTAAGGAATAAAAATATTGCACTTGTGAAGGTGTTATGGCAAAAGCATGGAGTAGAAGAAGCTACATGGGAATCCGAAGAAAATATGAGAAATCAATACCCACATCTACATTTCTGGTAAGATTTTTAGAGGACGAAAATCCTTAAAAGGGGGGAGAGTTGTAATATCCCGAATTAGGGCCTAATCGGAATAGTGGTTTCGTGACCACAAATCCGATATAGAAATAATTATTTTATAATTATTTTTAGGTTCATGATATGATTGCATGATTGTGTGAAAATCTTGTGAAGAAATTCTAAGCATAAAATGCTTAATTTGAAGTTAGGGACTAAATCGAATAAATTGCAAAACTTGCATTCTAGAAGTTTTTAGTATGAAATTACTTTGAAATATTAATTAGGAGGTCTTAAATAGCAATTTAACCAATTTTAAGTTCATGGGCAAAATTAGGACATGGAAGGAATTTTTGAAAGTTTAGTAAGGAGGGGCATTTTGGTCATTTGGATATTAAATGAAATAAAATGGGAAAAATAACACAAAATGGTCATCTTCTTCATTTAGTTGCTGCCAAAATTTTCCCTCACCATAGCTAGGGTTTCTTCAACTTTCAAGCTTCATAGTAAGTGATTCTAAGCCCCGTTTTTAATGATTTTTACGTTTTTGAGATCCCGGTAACTCGATAAAGCTTATGCTAGCAATAACTTAACCTAGGGTTTATATTTGGAAAAATACCCATAGGTGAAATTTGTGTATTTTGATGTTTTATGATAGAATATGAGGTTTTAAATTATGTTAGACAACTTGTACTACTCGATTTTAAGCAAAAACGAGTAAAAGGGCTTAATCGGTAAAAATACCTAATAGTCACAAGTACATGTTAGAGTGAGAATTTGATGTTGCCATAGAAGGGAAAAGTGATCAGCATGTTGTAAAACATAAGAATAAGGAATAAAGTTTAATCCCGAGCCTAGGGGCAAAAGTGTAAATATGCAAAAGTTTAAGGGTAAAATTGTAATTTTGCCAAAATTTGAATTAAGGATTAATTTGATAATGTGAGTATTAAATAAGCTAAATGTGTTATTTTAGATCAAGAAAGACGTGGAATCGAATCCCAATCGAGGAAAAGAAAAGATTGTGGACTAAATTGCAAAATCTTTGTATTTTGGTACCAAGGTAAGTTCATGTGTAAATAATGTAGCATAATGGTTATTTTTAAGTTATTGATGTTAATTATATGATATACTGGTTTTTATTATGAAATATATGCTTTGTGGTTAATTTCGAATAAAATGTAAATTATGTGAGCTACTTGTTAAATACAAATTATTTACCGAGTATTGGTTTGGCATTCTACGAAGAGGCGGCAAGGATATGTGTTCGAGGAAAATCTCGTTTGAACCTTAGGAATAGATTAGGATACATGTGACATGTCACTAGGATGGTTGAGCATCCGAACTCGTTGAGTTGAGTCCGAGTTCACTTATGGATGCGAATGTCCAAACTCGTTGAGTTGAGTCCGAGTTCGAGAGATGTAACTAGGCATCCGAGCTCGTTGAGTTGAGTCCGAGTTCACTTATGGATGTGAACGCCCGAGCTCGTTGAGTTGAGTCTGAGTTTGCTTATGGGCGGGTTACATGATTGCTTGATTGCATATGTGGCACTTATGTGCAAGTTATCCATGTATCCGAATTATATTCCGATGTGTTCAACGGGTAAAGTTCTACTCAAATGGAGGAATACTTGAGATGAAAAGAGACGTATTGGTAAGTGTTGTGAAATGGATACTTTGGACAGGTATGTATTTAACCCTCGGGTTGAGTATTGATACAACAACGATAAGGTAATAAGATGATGAAAAATGATTAGAAATGTGATATATGTTTTGGTGATATCATGCTAATGTTGTTTGGTATGATTGCTTTGATATGTTACTTATTATTTGCATATGAACTTACTAAGCATTTATGCTTACTCCCTTCTTCTTACTCATTGTAGTTTTGGACAAGCCAGCTCAGGAGTCGGGATAGGTCGAAGGCTCGGTCACACTATCATGAAGACTTTTTGGTAAATGGCTTGTAAAATTTAAGTATGGCATGTATAGCAATATACCTATTTTGTGTAAATGATCTTATGATATGGTGATGGAATGGTTGAAAAAATGCTTGATAATGATAAGTTATGGAAATGGTTAGTTTAGATTATGTTTGATGTTATGGAAGGTTAATAGGTTATCTAGTTCATGAAAACTCATAAAAAGAATGAAATTTTCCATAAACAGGGTCAGAGCAATTTCTAGATCCCATGTTCCAAATTTAGAAATTCACCATAAATTGTACAGATATAATTAGGTGGTGTATTTTATAATCTCAGAATCCTTATTAAGTCTAGTTTTAGGAGAAACAAACCTTATAGTCATATGAATTTTGTACAGATAGAAATGTGGTTCGTAGTAAACAGAGGTCAGTCCAGTCAAGTCCTGAAACAGGGGTAATTTAACTAATAAACTGTACTAATTGGCCCAACAAAAAATTCTAGAAAAAAAATTAGTAAATAGGTATATGAGTCTAGGTTCAGGGAAAATTTACGAATCTTGATTTTGAGTTTCTTAACTCGAGATATGATTTTTCTTGTAACTGTGATGCAAGTAACTAGAAAGCTGTGAATGTAGAAACAATTGATCCAAAGTTCTTAAAATGTTAAATTAAGTTTAGTAACACCTCATACTCGACTCCGGCGACGGTCTCGGGCATGGGGGCGTTACACAACTATAGAAGATATTCTTGCCAAACATGCATAGTATAAATTCTCTATCACATACACTCAATCATCGAGTTAGTTTCATCCCAAATAATATAGCATTAATCTTAGATGAGCTCATCAATTCAACATTACCATTCTCATTTCTCATTATAGTCCAGTAAACCTCACTCTTACGGCGGAATTACCAGTCCAAGTTAAATCCCTCATAACATAAATTCAAGAAGTATTGTCGGGATTACCATTCCAGGCTAAATCCTTTACAACGACAATTACTCCAATATGCTCGGATCTGAAATGTTAGTCCAGGCTAATTTCAGTCCTTAGTTGTATTATCCATCTGGCTAAATCCACAATGCACATATATTCAGCGAGAGGTTCGATCACTTAAGGAACACCCGTCCAGGCTAGATCCTTACCATACTGAGATCATCGGATTACCCGTCCAGGCTAAATCCCTTTCTGCAACACATGCAGGATCTCATGTCTTGTAAATAAGAATTTATCCATTGAATCTCCCATTTTCATTCAACTGGGAAAATTGTCATCTTTCTTGGATTTTCATGCAATCAATATCCAAATTAACATACATTTAATAATATGCATTTTCAAGTATATTTAAAGTTTACTTCGAGTTACACAAACTTACTTGGTAATTGCTTCTGGTTCGAATTTCGGTTATTCTGAAACCTTCTGTTTACCTCGGTCGACCTCCGAAATTGGTTTCTCAGGGTCTATATCAGTAATAATAAGTCATTAGTAACTCACATTATTCATTACGAGCCTAAATTTCACCCTGGGCAAAATGACCATTTTGCCCCTAACCTTTCACAATATTTACAATTTAGTCCCTAGGCTCGTATGATGAAATGCATGCAATTTCTACATTACCCAAGCCTAGTCGAATGTTTTTCCCTCTTATGGCAGCCCACATTTTCCATTATTTCTCATCTTTTGTACCTATTTTTACAACTTTTACAAAAATGGTCCCTAAAGCCATTTCCGTGAAAAATCACTTAGTAAATGTTGTTTACCATCCTTTAAACTTTCATATTCCTCCATAAAACATTAAAATTCAAGTAACTCATGCATGGTTAAATTTCTAAACATGAACCCTAGCATGAAATATGGGTAGAAATGAAGAGAGCAAGTTATGAGGATTTCAAAAATACGAAGAACATTAAAAACGGGGCTTGTGAGCACTTACTATTGAGCTTGGAAAATGAGGAAAGCCTAGCTATGGTAGCTCTCAAATTTCGGCAGCAAGGTGGAGAAGATGAGCTGATTTTTGGCTTATTTTCCCATTTTATTTCATTAATTAGCCAAATAACCAAAATGCCCTTAAGCCCTTTCTTTCAAATTTTATCCATACATCCCCATTTTTGTCCAAAAACATAGAAATTGGGCAAATTGCTCATAACCCAAGATTTGCAACTTATTCAATTTGGTCATTATTTTCCAATTGAACACCTTATACTTAGAATTCCTTCATGAAACCACTATACTTAGAATTCCTTCATATCCTAGACCTCATAATGATAATAAAACAAATATTTTAACATCGTATTTGTGGTCCCAAAACCACTATTCTGACTAGGCCTGATTTCGGGATGTTACACTTTCATTCTTCACTTCTCTCTCACATTTTCTCTTCAAAACCCCTTCCTTTGTTCTTCTTTTTCCTTTCCATTCCATTGTTGATTTCTCCTCTTGGAAAAGAGCCCTTAAACCACTGTTGGAAGCTGAATTCAAGTGCTTGTAGAAGCCTCGGTTCAACAAGAACAAGCAGAGAAGGAGGAGCGGAGCAAACTAGTCAAGCCACAGAGAAACACCGGATTTGATTCTAGTTCCCTATCCTTTAATTTTTATTGTTGTTGTTATGAACATGTCTATGAATACTTGTGATGTTGATATGTTTAATTTAATTAATATGGCTTAAATTTAACTCATGTTAGGTTGATTGCATTTCGTCCACTTAAGTTATTAAAATTGTGTTTGTGTTTTTATAGGCCTTGGTAAGTTGTTTGATTAAGTAAAATCATGTTGAAATTATAATTAATTGACACAATACTTAATGGATGCATGTTTAATCTTTTAAGGTAGCTGAGGATTAAATTAGCAATGGTATTACATGATACATTAGCCTTGCATAACTTGCAAGATTATTGTGATTAAACTGTTTCAATGTAGGAATAAGTTGTTGCCTCACTTAATATTTTATGTGCTTATAAAGATTTATTAATTGTTTGAATTGGCATTGGAAAATGTTCAAGAGATTAATTAATTTAATAAGTATGTATGAGCAGTAGTTAGCAAATTACCGAGTTGCCGTGAATTTATTCGTAACAACATGAACATGAGTTTAGTAATTCTAAGTTAAGAAATGTAATTAATCTAACACAATTATGTCATATTGATTAAAATCATCTTTTGAAATCGTGCATTGGAACTTTTATTTTTATTTTATTTTAGTTAGTTAAATTTACTTTTTAATCACTTCCTCAAAATTAAAATATTTTTATTCACCAAAGTATTTTTAATTGCATTCATAAATAAATTCTTTTCACAGTCCTTGTGGGTACAATAACTCGACATTTACTTATCACTTTATTACTTGTTGCGATTGTGTATATTTGCACATTTCCATCATTCCACCTAACAACCTTATAGATGACAGCCAAATGTAGCATAAGTTTCTTGAAACACAACACGTGAAATCGAAACTCCAAGCTCAAGATATCGGTGTCGTGTCACGGCACACCTTGGTTGTGTCATGACAAAGGTTTGAACGTGGGAGGCAAGAACCAACAAGGCTAAAATCATCCACACAATCCATATTTTTTGACATTATGGTCTGTAATATGTGTAATTAGGATTTCTAAACATCATTATAAATAGAAAGGTTATTGCTAATATGTAAGCATGCCTTTAGGAGTAGTAGATAGTAGATTTGCATTCTATTTCGTTTTATTTTTTGTTTCTACATACTTTGTTCTTTTCGACTAGATTCAACTTGAACCTAATATTTTCTATTGAAGTATTCAATAGTTTTCTTTAATTTTTCTTTTGCAAACATCAAGATTAGTTTGCTGTTAAGAGGTTACGCAACTCCGGGCACACTTGATTCAATCAACTGAGCAATTTTTTACCCTTCCTCTTACTTTAATGTATTTGTGTTCCTTTGCATGTTTAAATTAAATCTAAGAGTTATGGTGTCTAGATCAATGAAAGGTTAAGTCTCTAGGAAGATTAATGAGTGGATGTGGGAGTAGTTAACAAAAGAATTAGGGTTTCCTATAGGAATTAGCTGGTTTTAAATTATGTATGCTTAAACCCTAGGAGTGATGACCCTAGGAAGTAATCTAGGTGAAACGAGGTCGAGAGATAAGTTTGCAGAGAAAATCATGAGTGGGGAAAGTGAGGTCGAGAGATAAGCATGAACCTACAGATTAGTTAAGTAGTAGAGGCCGGGAGGTGGTACTAGTTAATTAATAGTTAATTCCATTTAAACCCGAATTTTGAAATTAATTATAACCACTGAAACAAGCTAATCATCTACTTGTTATTCTGATTAAGTTGTTTGTTTATTTTCTATTTATTTAATTCAATTAATTTAGTTTATGCTTATTATCCATTTTATTATTTATTGAAATATAATTTTTAATTATTACTATTTAAACGTGCTATTGTAAAAGTAGATTTTTGATTTAATTCGTCCTCCTTTTGGTACAATCCTCAGAATACTTCACTGTGTTCTGTTGTACACATCTATATTACAATTTGACTCGTATGCTTGCAAACACTACTGATTTAATTTAGTATATTTTTGGTGTGGTAGTTTCTAGTTAAACAGTCTAATCTTTGGTGGTGGCCAATCAATTAGAATAATTAATTAAGTTTATTGAGAAATCTTTTCTCAAAGGTTTAATCAGACACTTTCCAATCTATTCATCTCTATCAATTTATCAATTTCGTTTTACGTCTTTAATTTTGGTTTTCTTTATTTACTTGTTTCTTTTCCTTCATTCAATCACTATCGTTTCATTAATTTTATTTTTTTATTGAATATATTAGATTCTACGTATCTTGTTTACAACCTACACTTAGGATTCAGTCTAGAATATCACAAGTTGAACCGAATCTTCCCCTCCGAAACAATTTTGAATCATCTTGCAACTTTTGAGATTTCCACGCTCTATCTTATCAATACAACTATTAAATCTACTTGCAAGTAAAATATGGATCAACTTCTTTATATATTAGTCAAAAAGTAAATGAAAAAATTATTTGTAGGCGAATAAGATATGATCTGAATCGAACTTGGGAATAGGCATGTGGAGCAAATAATTGCCACCCAAATTTGAACACACCTAGAAAATTCAATTGGTACTCATTCATAGCATATGTGGACATCCAATTCAACCATAATCAAAGCTAAAACATACCATTTCAATACCAACAACTAACATGCTTATTATCTCATGTTTACTCATTCAAATCATACTAACTTCACATATTTAAATCAACAAATTTAACCTTTCCAAACATGCATCATCATGCACCAAATCACAAGCACATAGCTTCCCAATTATCAACCATTTGACATTCAAATTACCTATTATCAATCACACAACATAGTTCAATTACCAAACTCAAAACAAAAGCCATTTGCACATTTATTTACATCATCAAAATCACCAATATAAGCCAACTCACATGGCTATATATACAATCCCTAAACATAAACATTTACAAGCCAATTCAAATGGCTCATTTCACAAACAAAACATATGTCATATTGACCAAGGTCTCTATACATGCCATATGACCCAAAACTTAAATTCAAAAGTACCAAGTGATAGTTGGATAGTGTGAAGCGATCTCCAACGGTCCCCGAATCCAAGCTAGCTTTGGAAACACTATAAAACACAAAGAAATACACAAAGTAAGATTTATAGCTTAGTAAGTTCGTATAGCATTTATATTAATTCATTATATAAACTCAAATTAAGCCAAAAACATAACATATCTCATAATATATCACCAATCTACCACGTTTGTTTCCATCAGTTTAGATGTAATTTCCTTAATTTTTCATCCTTTCAGTATATTACTTGGTTCATGTACATACTTGTTCCTTCCCGTATTTAACTCATACTCATTCACATCTTTAACATATTCGCTAAAACATTCAGAATATTTTTGGATACTAGGGAAACTTGCACACTTAGTGCCAAATAAATAGCCGTAACTGTATTACTTTCGCACATTAAGTGCCAATGTAAATATGTAGCCGAAGCTATTTCAATCTCTCACACTGAATGCAATATATAACCGAAGTTAACTCGATTTCACAAACTAAGTGCCCATAATTAGCTGAATCATCTTCAAACACGGGTGTAGTACCAAATACACAATTTATGCAATATCAAAGCATTTAAAGTATAATTATAACAATACTTATTACATACAAACTTACCTCAGATACCAAAACGGCTAAATGAGTCAACTATTTCGTAACCTTGTTCTTTCCCCGATCTAGATTCGAGTTTCGCTTTTCTTGATCTATATGTAATCAAAATTAGCTTACTTAATTATCTCACTATTCAATTTAATCCAAAATTCTCTTTAAGGTATTTTTACACAATTGCCCCTAATGTTTCACAACTTTTACAATTTTGTCCTTATTTCATAAAAAAACAAAAATCAATGCAATTTAGGACTAACCCATGCTAGAAAAATTTCTCTAATACTCATATCAGCCTATATTTTCCATTTATTTCACATTTTAACCACAAATTTTTCACATTTCACAATTTAATCCCTATTTTGCATTTTCACTAAAAATCACTTAACAAAACTTGTATATCTATCAACAAGCATTCATAATCTATCAAGAAACTTCAAAATACATGCTTATTAATCAATGGAAACATTCAAAATCTTTATATATTTTGTAAATTAGTCCCCGGGCTAGCTAGGTCTAGCTGCAACGATCTCAAAAACATAAAAATCATTAAAAATGGGACAAAAACCATGCCTAATTGAGCAAAATGGCATTAGCCGAATGTAGAGCTTCCCCCATGGATATTTAGGTTGTATTTTTTGGTGGGGGAGATGAATGAAAGAATAAAATTTCACTTGTTTTATTACATTTACCATTAATTACTAATTTACACTAATAACCTTTAAAATATTTAATAATTTCTATTATACATATCCATTACTTTCCACTAACTCCTTAATGGGATAATTACCACTTAAGGGCCTTCAATTTAAGGTTCTATAGCTATTTGACACCTTTAGCTGTTAGAACTCAAGTTTTACACTTTACACGATTTAGTCCTTTTTATCAAATTGACTAACCAAACGATAAAATTTCTTCACAAAATTTTCACACAATCATTCAATCATACTGTAAACATTAAAATAATAATAAAATACTTCTTTCAACCTCAGATTTGTGGTTCCAAAATCACTATTCTGATTTGACCAAAAACGGGTTGTTACAACTCTCCCCCTTAAGATTTTCATCCCCGAAAATCTTACTAGTGAATAGGTTAGGGTATTGTTTTCTCCTAGCTTCCTCGGGCTCCCACGTGGCTTCCTTGACACCGTGTCATTGCCACAAAACCTTCACCAAATCTATTCGTTTATTTCTCAACTTTTTAATCTCTCAAGCTAGAATTTTGATCGATTCTTCGTTGTATGTCAAATCAGGTTGAATTTAAATCTCTACCGAAGAAATTACATGTGAAGGATCTAATCTATATCGACGTAACATCCACACATGAAATACATTGTGGATCTTTTCTAACTTAGTCGATAAAGCTAACCGGTATTCCACTGGACCTATTCTTTTGATGATTTCGTACGACCCAATAAATTGCGGACTCAGTTTGCCTTCGTGACCAAAACGAAGAATCTTCTTCCATGGTGACACTTTCAAAAATACTCTATCACCAATATGAAATTCAATACCTTTTGTTTCAAATATGCATACGATATTAGTCGATATGAAGCTATTTTCAAACAGTCGCGAATTACTTTCACTTTCTCTTCGGTTTCTCTAACCAAATCAACCCCGTGAATTTGTTTCTCGCTAAGGTCAGTCCAGTACAATGGTGTTTGGCATTTACGACCCTACAATGCTTCGTATGGTGCCACTTTTATAGTCGATTGAAAACTATTATTATACGTGAATTTAACCAATGGCAAAAATCTCTCCCAGTTGCCTTCGAACTCTAGAACACAACAGTGAAGCATATCTTCAGGAATTTGAATTACTCTCTTAGACTGACCGTCAGTTTGTGGATAAAAAGATGTACTAAAATTCAACTTCGTACCTAGAGCTTCTTGTAATTTCTTCCAAAATTGTGATGTAGATCTCGGATCTCTATCTGAAATAATCAAAATAGGCACCCCGTGCAATCCAATGATCTACGATATGTACAATTCAACTAATTTATCAAGTGAATAATATATACATACTGGAATGAAATGTCCAATCTTCGTTAGTCGATCAACGACAACTAGATAGCATCTTTCTTTTTCGGAGGCAGAGGAAATCTTGATACAAAATCCATCCTAACTCTATCCTATTTCCACTCTAGTATCACCACCGGCTGTGGTAATCCTGAAGGCACTTGGTGTTCAGCTTTAACTTGCTGACACACTAAAAATCTCGATACAAACTCTGAAATGTCTCGTTTCATATCCGATCACTAATACAATTGTTTCAAATCATTGTACATTTTCGTACTTCTCGGGTGAACAGATAAACTACCACTATGTGCTTCGTGCAAAATTTTTTGAGTAAGCTCAAGGTTCTTTGGTACACAAATTCTGTTTCAGAACATTAAACAATCATCGGATCCGATCTGAAAGTCTAAATCACTATTCGACATCTGAAAGTCTAAATCACTATTCAACTCACATTGCACTCATTTAGCTTGCAATTTACTATCACCTTTCTGACCCTCACAAATTTGCTGAAGAAATACTGGTTTAGCTTTCAATTCAGTCAATACCAAACCATCATCAGAAAATGGCAATCGAGCATTCATCGCTTGCAAAGCATATAATGATTTTCTACTTAGTGCATCAGCGACTACATTTGCTTTCCCCAGATGATATTCAATGACTAGTAATTTTTCAGTAGCTCGAGCCATCTCCGTTGTCGCAAGTTTAGATCTTTCTGAGTCATTATATATTTCAAACTCTTATGATCAGTAAAGATGTGACATTTTTCACCATACAGATGATGTCGCCAAATTTTCAATGCAAAAACAATAGCAGCCAACTCTAAATCATGCGTCAGATAGTTCTTTTCATGCAGTTCCAACTGTCTAGAGGTATAAGCTATAACTTTTCCTTTTTGCATCAAAATGCAACCTAAACTATTCAATGACACGTAACTATAAATAAAAAATTCCTTACCCGACTCAAGTTGAACCAATACTGGTGCCTCAGGTAGCAAGGCTTTCAATCGACCGAAACTCTATTGACATTTCTTGAACCATTCAAACTTCACATCTTTCTATAGCAGTCTAGTCATCGGTGTAGCAATATTTGAAAATCCTTTAACAAAACATCGATAGTAACCAGCTAAACCCAGAAAGCTTCTAACTTCAGATACATTTCTTAGTGGTTTTCAGTCAGCAACTGCTGAAATCTTGCTCGGATCAACTTTAAAACCTTCCGCTGAAACAATGTGCCCCAGAAATCCAACTTTTCTGAGCCAAAACTCCATTTGTTGAATTTAGTATATAGTTGCTTATCTCTTAAGGTTTGCAACACAATTCTCAAATGCTCAGCATGCTCAGAATCATCTCGTGAATAGATCAGAATGTCATCAATGAATACAACAACAAATCTGTCTAAAAACTGTCTAAAGATCTGATTCATCAAATCCCTAAATACTGTAAGAGCATTAGTCAATCCGAAAGGCATAAAAGGAATTCATAATGTCCATACCTCGTTCTGAATGTAATTTTCGGCACATCTGAATCTTTAACTTGCACCTGATAATAACCAGATCTCAAATCAATCTTCGAAAACACTGTTGCACCTTTCAACTGATCACATAAATCATCTATTCTAGGCAATGGATACTTGTTCTTTATTGTAACCTTGTTGAGCTGTCGATAATCAATACACATTCTCATTGACCTGTCTTTCTTCTTTGCAAACAATACTAGCACACCTCAGGGCGAAAAACTAGGTCGTGCAAAACCTTTATCTGTTACTTCTTGCAACTGAGATTTCACTTGTTTCAATTCTGTCAGAGCCATTCTATACGAAGCTATCGATATTGGTGAAGTTACCGATACAATCTCAGTAGAAAATTCAACTTCTCTGATCACTATTAATCCAGGCAACTCTTCTGGAAACATATCCGAAAACTCACATACTATCGGTGTAACAACCGATTTTAGCTAAATTGGAACAGTGGTTTTGAGACCATAAATCTAGGATCATAAAATTATTTCAATATTATTTTTGGTGTTTATAGCATGTGATTATATATGTGTAAAAATTTTGTGAAATAATTTTATCGTTTAAATGGTTAATATGAGAAAAGGACTAAATAGCGTAAAATGCAAAAGTAGCATGCTATAAGTTAAAAGTGCCTAATTGCTATGGTTTGTTAAATATGAGGTCCTTATGTTGTAATTAGTCCATTGATAGTGGAAATAGACATAAATGGCCATGAATAATGTGAATTACAATGTTTTATATTAAGATTAAAATGGTAATTAGTATATTAAGTTAATATTAACTAAAATAAAGTGAAAATAAACCATATTATCATCATTCATAACCAAAAATTGGAAAAAAGAAATAGGGTTTGAGCCTTCATCTATTTGGCTAGCTTGTTCTTTGATTAATGTATATATTTTGCTCGATTTTTTATTATTTCTACGTTTTTGTGATCGTTGCTTTGAGTACTAGCTAGCCCATGCCTCAATTTCTAAAATTTTTGATGATTTTGTGAAGTGCCATTATTGAATTTGTGAGCTTTGCGATGTTTAATGATAGATTATGAAGGTTTAATGATAGATATACAAAATTTTGTTAAATGATTTTTGACAAAAAAATGTCAATTAGAGATTATATTGGGAAAATGTGAAAATATGTGGTTAAATGTGTAAATAAATGAAAAATAATGGCTGATATAAGCACTAGGAAAATTCGGCTAGCATGTATTTGAACGAAATTATGTAATTTTGTATATTTGTGAAATAAGGACTAAATTAAATAAATGTGAAACTTTAGGGGGTAAAGTGCAAAAAGGCCCAAATATGTGTTTTTGGACTAAATTGAAAGATTTTGTGATTAAATGAGTTTAATTTGTTATAATATAGATCAAGAAAAGAGGAACCCAAATTTAGATCGAGGCAAGAACAAAGTACTCGACTAATCAACTAGTTTCGTCGTTTTTATGTCCGAGGTAAGTTCGTACACGATAAACATTGTTACAATTTTATTTTAATGCTTTGATATTGCATAAATTGTATATATGAGACTATGGTAATGTTCGACGACAAATCGATTACGTTTGGCACTTACTGTGCGAGATCGAGATAGCTTCGACTATGTAATGCACTTAGTGTGCGAGATTATAATAGCTTCGGCTATGCTTTGGCACTTAATGTGCAAGATATCGAGTAATCGACAGTATCACGAGAAAGCATGAGTTTGATATGAATTTTTATAGGTATGTACATATAAAGCATGAAATTCAAATGGAAGAAGTCATGAAGTTACATATAGTATAAGAACAAGAATGTGAAAGGTTTGCTAATAATCAAGAGTTACATGTTATTATGCTTAGATTGATGAATGATATATTTTTGATTAGATAAGTTTATATCATATGAACTTACTAAGCTTTTAAAGCTTACTTTGTGTGTTCTTTCCATGTTTTATAGATTTTCAAAGCTAGCTCGGACATGGGGATCATCGGGAACCATCATCACACTATCGACTACATGTTGGTATTTTTGGATGCTTGTAAATATGGTATATGACATGTATAGGCTAGTGAGTTGATGTTATGTTTTGAGATTTGATATAGCCATGAGATTTGGCTTACTTTTGTTGAAATGTTGGTATGTACTTGGTCATTTAAGTTGGCTTAAATTATGTGTTTGATAAGTAATATATGTGATGTATATAAGTTACCTTGTGTTTTGGCATGTTTTCCATGATCGTTGACATGGCTAAATGGTTGCTCATTTGGTTAGTTATTATTTGATGTATTAATACTTAAGGAATGGTATATTTTGGTATGGGTAGTAGATGAAGAATTGGTATGTTTGAGAAGCATGATTTGGTTGATAGAAAAGTGAGAAAATACATTTAGGAGTTATGTGAGTTTGATGATTATGGCATATTGATTTGGCATGTTTTGGCTGCCTATATATGTATTGAAATGATACCATTTTGATGGCTAGGTGAACAAGAGAAAAGGGTGGCAAATGGCTTTGCAAATGGCCTATTTTTGTCCACATGGGTAGGGACACGGGCATGTGTCTCAGCCGTGTGCGACACATGTTCATGTTATACGGCCATGTGTCCCTTGGGGTTCCCTTTCGAATTAAGATAGTATACCCTACAATTTTGACACAGCCTAGATACACAGACGTGTCTACTAGCTGTGTGTAACACACGGGCTGGCACATGGCCACGTGGTCGGTCGTGTGACCTAAGTCAGTAACCCCTTCAATTTTTCAACGGCCATGGCACACGTGCTTATCTTCGGTCATCTGGTGCAAGTCAGAATGTATACCCTTTTTTCACACGACTTGTGACACGAGCGTGTCTAGTAGCCGTGTGAGGTACATGGACTGTTCACACGAGCATGTGACCCTTAAATGTTTGAAAATTTTCTAAGTTTCCCAAAGTTTGCAAATGTTATCTATTTAGTCCCAAACCACCTCTAAGCATGATTTAAGGTCTCGTAGAGCCTTACAAGGGACATTGTGAATGTTTTTGAATGAATCTTGAGTATGAATGTATAAATGTATGTGAATGAGGTGTGTTATTCGGTAATGCCTTATACCCCTATTCTAGCGACGAATACGGGTTAAGGGTGTTACAACCGGTATTGATGCAATCTTCAATTCAGACATTTTTGTATCCAGTATATAAGTAAGATAAGCTTTGTAATCTTTTCTCACACATCTCTGAGCTGACATAGACAAAATCACTACAGGTAATCCACTTGACTCATCTGATTCAATTTGAAGGATTTCACCATTCTGACATTTCAGTTCAATAATTTTTCATCTACAATTTACAACTGCATCATGCAGAGTCAACCAATTCATACCCAGAATTACGTTGGATTCATCAAATGGCAATAGCATTAAAGCTGCCAAAAAATAGTAACCCCGAGTCATTAAGGACAGTTCTTGCAAACTTTATCAACTAGAACATACTTGCCTAAGGGGTTCGATACTTTAATCATAAACTTAGTAAATTAAATAAGAAATTTCTTACTAGACACTAAATTCTCACAAACATATGAATGTTTCGATCCAAGATCAATTAAAGCAATCACATTAGTGTCGTAAAGAGAAAAGGTACCAGTTATAACATCAGGTGATGACACCTCTTCGCGAGCATGAATAGTGTAAGCTCTAGCAGGTGCTCTGGCCTCAGATCTCAGAGTAGAGTCTTTCGTTGTACCTCTACTACTGGTCACATTTCCTGCATTTCTCGGTGGCCTCCCTCTTGTGATTGTATTACCGAGTCTTGAATTTTGGAATTGATCTCTCTCAGATAACTTAGGACAATCCCGAATAAAATGATCTCGAGCACCACATTATAACAAAATCTATTATTATATTTTGCCCAACATTCCCCAAAATGCTATCTTCCACACTGTTGACACTCAGGTTTATTGTTTCTCACACTGCCAACGCTCAAGACTGAAGTAACTTGAGCTTTAGGACTCATGTATTGATTTCGACGATCTTTATTCTGATATTCCACTGAAACATTGGATCGACTATAAGAATCTCATGATTTCTTTGATGAAGACTGATATGGCTTATTCATCGGTCTTTTTCTCGAGTCTCTAGCATCTGAATCTGCCTTTCTCTTTTCTTTGCTAAGGTCATCGGCTTTGCAAGCTCCATCAACTAGAACAACAAATTCTTTTAATTCTAATATTCCAACTAGAAGTTTAATATTCTTGTTCAACCTGTCAACAAACCGTTTACACAATATTTCTTCGGTAGAAACATACTCCCGAGCATACTTGCTCAACTTTACGAATTCTCTTTCATATTCAGTCACAGTCATACGACCCTGTTTCAGTTCTAAAAATTCTTTGTGGTTTTGATCAAGGAATCTTTGACTAATGTATTTCTTTCTAAACTCAGCTTGAAAGAAATCCCAAGTAACTCTTTCTCTCGGTACCACAAATGTCAAAATATTCTACCATTGATACGCAGTGTCCCTTAGAAGTGATACAACACATTTTAAACACTCAGCAGGTGTACACAACAATTCATCAAGTACCCGAATAGTGTTTTCAAGCTAAAATTTAGCTCATTTGGGATCATCATCAATGGTATCTTTGAACTCTTTAGCCCCGTGTTTTTCGATTTTCTCTACTGGTGACTTATTCAGTAGTTGAAGTTCCATAACTTGAGGAACTACAGGAACATGTTGAGGATTAGGTGGGGGTGGAGGTTCTTGAGTAGCTGGATTTGTCCAGACATATTGTGTGAACCATTTTTTCATCATTTGGAAGAAGGCTTCTCTAGCCTCTCCTCCCTGGCTACTTGATACGGGTCTAGATTCAGATGGCGCTGTCCCTTGAGCGGGAGCTGGTGCATTACTTTCAACATCATCAGCTATAACTCGATTGAGGTCCATTTGCTATACGAAAACACAGTTTAAATTGTCAGGAGTCATCACACTATCACAGGTTATATATGGCATGTATAGCTAGACTTTCACATTTGCTACGTTAGTCCTAGAATCAACTAAACCGTAGCTCTGTTACCAATAAATGTAACACCACTCACCCGTATTCAATGCCAAAATTTAGGACTAACCCATGCTAGCCGAATTCCTCTAATACTCATATCAGCCCATATTTTCCATTTATTTCACATTTTAAGCACAAAGTTTTCACATTACACAATTTAATCCCTATTTTGCATTTTCACTTAAAATCACTAAAGAAAACTTGTATATCTATCAACAAGCATTCATAATCTATCAAAAAACTTTAAAATACATGTTATTCATAAATGGCAACATTCATCATCTTTAGTCCCTGAGCTAGCTAGACCTAGCAGCAACGATCTCAAAAACATAGAAATCATGAAAAACGGGACAAAAACCATACCTAATTGAGTAAAAATGCATTATCCGAATGTAGAGTTTCTCCCATGGCTATTTAGGTTGTATTTTTCAGTGGGGAAGATGAATGAAAGAATGAAATTTCATTTTTTTATTACATTTACCATTAATTACTAATTTACACTAATAACCTGTAAAATCTTTAATAATTTCTATTGTACCAAGCCATTACTTTCCACTAACTCCTTAATGGGCTAATTACCACTTAAGGACCTTCAATTTAAGGTTCTATAGCTATTTGACACCTTTAGCTATTAGAACTCAAGTTTTAAACTTTACACGATTTAGTACTTTTTATCAAATTGATTAACCAAACGATAAATTTTCTTAACAAAATTTTCACACAATCATTCAATCATACTGTAAACATTAAAATAGTAAAAAAATACTAATTTCAACCTCAGATTTGTGGGTCCAAAACCACTATTCTGATTTGACCAAAAACGGGCTGTTATAGTGGTCGTGAGGGACACGGGATTAACTGAACTTTTGTTGTTAGTCATTGGTCAGAAGGATATTGAGTAAGTAATTGTCAATTTGTACGTTTCCGCAATTTTCTTTTGTTTCTGTAACTTGCTTTGAATTGGGTATTTTGTGAGTTGTGAGAATTTATGATAAACGATCGTTTGTTTCCCTAATAGGTAGGAATATTATAAGTAAGGAATAGCAACACGATAATTTCCGTGATTGTCGTTGTAGTTTCGGTAAGTTTGGGTCTGTTGAAGGTTTTGTGTCGAAACTTTCAACATAAGCATTATGTGCGTGATCGGGAAATTTTATTGGTTAAATGGTTGAATTGTGTATCTGAATGGTTGTTTTAGGCTTCAAGGATCCTTTGCGTTGTTGTTACTTTGAAGCCTCTGCAGGTGCGTACCAAAAACTTCTTTTTATGCGAATTTCAATAATTGAAAAATGTGGTTGTCGACCCCACACGTCCATGTGCTAGGTCGTGTGGGTGGCTGTGTAACTCGTTGTTCATCAATTTGGAGCCACACAAGCAAGGCACACAAACGAGTGTCCAGGCCGTGTGTGGCCATGTTAGTGCAGAGTTCATGCGTGCAAGGATATGGGCATGTGTCTAGGCCGTGTAACTCACTGTTTATGACTTAAGACCAGATGGCCAGGGACATGGACATGTGCCCAGGCCGTGTAAGTCACACCAGGGCATCCAGGCCGTGTAACTCATAGTTTATGTTTTAAAATGTAACACCCTTTACCCGTATCCAACACCGGGACAGGGTTCGAGGCGTTATCGGACTTAAACATACACATTCAAACAAAACCAGACCATAAAATTTTCATTTAAATCAAATTCATCTATACATGTGAAAATCGTCCCTTGTATGGGCTTACGAGGCCCAAAACATACATTGAGGGTGGTTCGGGACTACCCTGGGAACTTTCTGAACTTTTACAACACTTAGAAAATTTTCTCATTTTGGAGGGTCACACGCCCGTGTGGGCAGGTCGTGTGGTCACACACACCAGTGTGGCTTAGGACATGCCCGTGTCCTCAGCCCATGTAACTCTTTGTTTATAACATCATGCACAAAATGTGGTCACACGACCAAGGCACACGCCCGTGTCCTTAGACCGTGTGGCGAATTAAATTCCAAAATCAAGTGCAGATTTCATACGGCCTGGGCACATGCCCATGTTCTAGGGTTGTGTCTCTCACAAGGCCGGATCACACCCCCATGGGGCAAGCTGTGTGTCACACATAGTCTAGACACATGCCCATGTGTCTACCCGTGTGAGCAAATTTAAGGCTATTTTCCAAGCCAATTGCCACCCTTATTTGCTCAAACACATATATGGCTTCAATGATACTTAAACACTAATAACATAACTTATGCATGACAACTTTTCCTTAAATTATATTTGTTTAAGACTCCCTATTATGACAAATCAAATTCTACCAACACACATATACAAATAAGTAATATTTCTTAGACCTTCATGCATGCATTTTCATACCATCTTATACACCATTCATCAACATTCAATCATGAATAACCATATGCCATAACATAATGGAATTGACACATACATACATAGATGAATAGGTTTACAACCCAATAATCATTATGAGCCATATCTCATGGCCATACACAAAATGAATCAACTATCACTATAAGCCAACACATTTGGCTAGACCAATATGACATATAACAAAAAGACCAAGTCTCTATACATGCCATACATAAAATGTTGAGACTAACTCTACTAGAAGATCCAATTGATAGTGTGATCGCATCTCCAACGTCCTACGATCCTCGAGCTAGGTTGGCGATACTATAAGAAAATGAAAAGGAAGGGGTGTAAGCATAAAACTTAGTAAGTTGCATGTAAATAATTAACAATATTAATCATACATTCTAGTATACATAACATAATATAATTTAACACAATGTCATCGAGTATCATAGATTCATTTTAAATCATGTTCTTTACATAGTAAACGATAAACTCATGATCATAATTCATTCATTCACTTCTTATCAAGGTCTCATTGATTCATAATATCAATATTTAGGAGCTTCATGTACATACCTATACCCTTTTAACATGATTGTACTTTGCCATCTCTTTAACAAAAAAAAAACCTTGGATTACCCATTGAACCACTTGGAATACTAAAGGATGCCCAGGAAATCTCATATACATAGTAAGATGCCAATGCCATATCCCAGATATGGTCTTACGTGGAATCATAAATCGAAGCCGATAGCCCAACTATGGTCTTACACGATGTCTCATATCGATGCCAATGCCATGTCCCATACATGTTCTTACATGGGATCACAAATAACCCTAATGTCATGACATTTGTATCCTAACTATTCCTAAGGTTCAACCGAGATTTCAAGGTACCAAACCTTAATCGAATCGTCATCGAGTCAACATTAACCAAATCCATAGACACAAATATATACATTTCATGCAATACCAAAGTGTTAAATACATAATAACATAATGTTGAATTACTTACACACAAACTTACCTCAATACAAAATATGGACAATTAACTCGATTTAATCCAAGATCTTGCTCTTTCCCCGGTCTAGGATCGGACTCAGTTTTTCGTGATCTATAAAAGTAAAATTTCACTTATTTAATCATCACATTGTTCAAATCAGTCCAAAAACCATACTTTGAAAAACTTACAATTTTGTCCCTATATTTTCACATATTTACAAATTAGTCCCTAGGCTCGTAAAATGAAATTTATACGATTTCCTCCCTTTACAAGCCTAGTTGAACCTTATATAAACCTATAGTAACTCATACATTTCACAATTTCATACATTTAACTTATAAATTTCACATTCTCCATCTAGCCCCTATTTGATAATTTCATCAAAAGTCCCTTAACAAAAGTTGTTTATTACCCAACAAGGTTTCATTTTTATTTCATTAAAATTCATAAATAACTATCATGCTATCATGGCAAATCCTTAGCTTTTTAATCATTTTGCAAATTAGTCCCCTATTTAGCTAGCTTAAGCTTCAAAGGTTCAAAAAGCATAAAAATCTACAAAAACTAACACCAAAATGACTTACATGTAGAGGGCTTATTGTGCTGAAAATTTCAAGCTTCCATGCAGGTTTTTCTCCTTCAATTTTTGGTGTAAAAAGATGGAGAAGAAAGATGGTCATTTGTTTTATTTTATTCATTTTGCTTTTGTCATCAAAATACCAACCCTACCAACTTTGACTTTTTGACTTTTCTTCTCCATGTACATCCATTCACACATATAATAGCCTATTTACTCATTAAAGACCTCAACATTTAAGTTCTATAACTATTTAACACATTTAGCAAATAAAACACAACTTTTACATTTTACGCGATTTAGTCATTTTTCACAAATTAACCATTCAAACGGTAAGATTTCCTAACGAAATTTTTACACAATCATATTATCATTCTATAGACCTCAAAATAATTTTAAAATAAAATTTATGACCTCGAATTTATGGTCCCGAAACCACTGTTCCGACAAGGCCCAAAATTGGAATGTTACATAAAACCACACAGGCAGAGGACATAGGCGTGTGACATGGGTGTGTGCCCAGGCCATGTGAGCCATACGACCAAGGACATGGGCTTGTGTCCAGGCCATGTGAGCCATATGGCGAAGGACATGTGTAACAGCTCAATTTTGGGTCTAGTCAGAACAGTGGTTTCGGGACTACAAATCTGACGTAGAAAAACTTATTTTTATTATATTTTTATGGTCTACAGTTTTATGGAATGATTTCATGAAAATTTTGTTCAAAAATTTTGACGTTTGGGCACTCAATATGGTCAAAATGACTAAATTGTAATAAGTGTAAAATATGAGTTCTATAGGTTAAAGGTGTCTAATTGTTATGAAATATAAAATTGGAGGTCCTTAAATGGTAATTAAACCATTGGTTAAGTTGGTGGACAAAAATGGACATGGTTAGGTATGTTTCTAAAGTTTTTCATTAAGGGTATTTTAGTAATTTGGTAATTAAATGGATTAAAAAGCCAAAATAAAGCCAAAATTTGTCCATCTTCTTCCTCCCATGGCTGAAATTTAGAAGGGGAAGCCATAGCTAGGGTTTGGCCACTTCCAAGCTTGATTGTAAGTTTGTTTTGCCCCGTTTTTAATGTTCTTTACATTTTTGAAGTCGTTGTAACTCGATTAACCTAATTCTAGCACTAATTTGAGGAATGATTAAGGTATAGGGTTTGACCCATGTTGGACATGTGTGTATTTTGATGGCTAATGGTAGAAAATGCATGTTTGTTGTTAGAAAAATAACTTTTGCTAAGTGATTTTCGGTAAAAATTTTAAAAAGGACCTATTTGTAAAAAGTTGTAAAATGGGTGTTAAAATGTGAATAAAGGAAAACAGAGGCTACTATAAGCATGTATAAGGTATGGCTGGGCATGGGTATTGAAGAAATTAATTACATTTCATTTTACGAGCCTAAGGACTAAAATGTAAAAATGTCAAACTTTAGGGGCAAAAATATAATTTTTGCCATAATGTGATTTTGGGATGATTTGAATAGTATAAAGATTAAATAACTTAAATGTGATATTATAGATCAAGAAAAACGAGGTTTAGAATTGGAACGGGGCAAAAATAAGTATTTGACTGTTAGGCCCTTTCACCATTTTTATGCCGAGGTAAGTTCGTATGTTAATAATGAAATGTTACATTGTATTTTAAATGCTTATTTACTGCACAAAATGTATGTTTGACTCTATGAACAAGTTCGACAAAGTTTCGATAAGCAAGAAAATCCGGGTTGAACCTTAGGAATAGATTAGGATACAAGTGACATGTCACCAGGAACCCATGTGTTTATATGATCCAGGTGATGGTCTCGTGCGTCCTACTAGTGGCTGGGTATTCTGACATATGTTGTGGGTACCTGACAGCTTGTCTGAGCAGCACTTTGTAGCTACATCCTGACTAACAACTTGTGTGAGCAAGCTCATGAATAGCTAAAAAACCAGCCCTTATGTATTATGAGATATGAGGTAGCTTTGGCTACATATATGGCACTTATGTGCAAGATTTCAGAGTATTCATTAATATTCCAAGTGGTTCAACGGAAAATTCAACTGGTATGTCAAAGAAGAGAAGGAGAATGTAAGTATTACGAATTGGTACAAGTATGTAAAGGAGAATGTAAGTATTACGAATTGGTATAGGTATGTACGTAAAGTTTATAAGCATTGACTTCATGAAATTGTGAGTTCATGGTTTTCACGAGAATGTTTTTGTGAAAGCCTCAAGATTATTGGTCCATACTTGTGATGTACGAAATACATGGTAAATTTGGTTGGTGATCGTGTAACTAGCTTTCGGGCTGAATTGAGTTATGATATAACATGTTTTATTCACACAAATTGTGATTTATCAGATATGAGAAAAAGGAAAGATTGGCATAATTGCCTATTAAAATTATTATGGAAGTATGAGAAGATATGAGCTTTAAACAATTGAAAGATGTTAAAATATATGCTTGAAATGTGAATACATGTAATTAATATGCATGTTTACTATGAGGTTTGACATGATTTGTTAAATTGTTGTAATATGTTACAAAGGAGAGATTACGGTTGTTAGGCTGGTGCTATGATATGTTAAATTATGCTTATAAGTTGATAGAGTAAAAATTGTGACTGATTAAAATTATAGTTGTTGGGTTCATAGCAATTTGTATTATCTTGTATTTAAATTGCAGGACTTGATAAAAGATTGGTAAGAGTTGCTTATTATTTTCGTACGGACTTACTAAGCTATATAGCTTACCCCTTTATTTTTCCTGTATCTTATAGGGTTATTAAGCTAGCTCGAATTGGAGATCGCCGGAGATCCTATTGTACTATCAAGCTATCATTTTGGGTATAAATTAATTCAATCATTCTGAGTTTATGGCATGTATAGGGACTAAGTCAATTTTTTATGTGTCATTATTAATTTGGCCATATGTGTTGGCTTGTAATTGTTAATGCTTCATCTTATATATAGCCATGAATGATGGCTTATGCTGATTATAAGTTTATTCATATGTTAATGCCCTTTTCTGTGAATGTGAAAATAACATGCTTTTAATGGGCTAAGTATGATGTTTTAAGCATGATAAATGATGGTATGAGAATGACATGTTATTGTCTTGGTTGTGGTTGTTTGGTTACCTTTACATGTTAGGACTTGTGCCTTGTGCTGTGATGTAGATGTGTGCAAGTGAGGGTAGCAAAATGGCTGGGTAAATAGCCTTGTTTTTGTCCACACAGGTAGACACACAGGCTTGTGTCTAGGCCGTGTGTGACACACGGTCAGCCCCATGGGCATGTGAACTGACCGTGTGCCCCCTGCACCTTAATTTTTGCAAAACAGAATGTCTAGTATCCAACACATGGGCAGAGACACCGGCGTGTGTCTTAGCCGTGTGAAGGACACGGCCTTGGACACGGGCATGTGCCTTGGCCGTGTGATTTCAATTTGTTCTTGGATGACAAACAAAGAGTTACACGGGTTAGGGACACGGGCATGTGTGACCACACGGCCAGCCGACACGGGCGTGCCCTATACCCACACGGGCTTGTGACCTCTGTTTAGTGAAAAATTTTCTATGTGTTGTAGAATTTTCTAAAGTTTTCAGTTTAGTCTCGAACCACTTCCAAAGCATGTTTTTGGCCTCGTAGGCTTGTATTAGGGATGAAACGATTGAATGTTAAAAAGTTTTAATTTGAACGCAAATTTAATGACTTGGAATTGTATGAAAGTTTGTGTTTAAGTCTGGTAATGCCTCGTACCCTGTTCCAGCGTCGAATATGTGTAAGGGTTGTTACAACATGGGCGTGTGTCATATAAGTAGGGTTCGAATCCTATTTTTAAGGATGTGAGTGTTGTGCAACATTGATATTGACCTCCTCAATGTATGAATGATCTAAATTTGATTGTACGAGGATTCGCTGATGCTCTATGATTGACATATGAATAAAATAATTGTATGTGTACTGTGATAGCTATTTATGATATTTAAGTGTATTATCTAATTGTGAGATGAATTAGAATGACTGAACACATAATGTGGACATTTGTACTCTACATTTACATTGGTTAGAGTATTATGAAGAAGGAAGTATTCTGCTCTGAATTAGTGGTTAAGCCATAATCCATATAAATCTGAATCTAGTGCTTTATCGCATTTCGATCTAGCGACTAAGTTACGTCTCTGTAAATGTGTCAGACAGACACTCTACGGTGTGTAAGGTTGGTTGGGTATTAAACGCCCTTAACGGTGTGTTGGGATGGCCGAAGATGGTGTGTAGTGAATGGGGTAGGAATGTCTACATCTGACGATACATGAAACTATAGTTACTTCTATATATGTAACTAACTTGTCCTGAATCTGAATTGAAATTGCTTTTGTTACAAAACCGAATCTTAAGATTCGATAACTATCTTATAAATGTGTTCTAATTGAATAAACTTCTTTTACGCACTGAGTTCACAACTCATTTTGTTATTGAATGGATTTCAGGTGGTTTTTAGACTCGAACGGGTCGGCGACGCGGGAGCCCAATCAAGCTTTTATCTTTCTTTTAAAATGCTACTATTTGGAATTCTGATGTTCTATGATATTATAATGTTTGGGAGGATTATATAATTAGGTAATTGTTGTGATGGATATGATGCGATGAATGGTTAATTTTAATTATGTTATAAATGTGGTATTTTTAGTATCGATGATGTAATTCTCTAGACTTGGTCTGAACATCTAAGACGAGTTTAGGGTGTTACATTTAGTGGTATCAGAGCTACATTTATCAACACCCTGACTGTGTTTGGGCTTATAATGTGTGATAAAAAGTAATTAGGTGATTATTTAGTATTTGAGTAAACCTGGAAACTAAAACATTAGTAAATGACTGAGCCTTCGACCCCGAACCTATAAGTATTTTTGTTCTATTATCATGATTGTGGTACCTAAACTGTTATTTGGTTAATTGTTTTGATGTGACATTGTAGCTAGATTGCTAAAATAAGTTCGTACGGTAGTCGTGGACGTGGAACTCGTGGGTGTCGAGGACGCCGAGGAGGAGCTCCAGCAGAGTCATCCATTATGGGTAGTATACCCAACCTAGAGACCAGCAAGATAATTGGTACTCCTACTGCTGAAACGGAGTCTCAGACTTTAACGGCTGGGGACGATGCACTGTCTCAGGCCATGATTCAAGCACTGGAGAGGGTCGTAAGGACCCATTCTGGATCGAGAGGCCGAGGGTCAATTGATGAATGACTTCGGTCGAATAGGGCTGAATTGTTCAAAGGCGTCATAGGAGTCACTCCTATTGTTCTTGAATATTGGCTCGAGGCTACCAAGCGTATCATGACTGATCTTGTTTGCACTCCGACTCAGAATTTGAAGGGTGTTGTGTCCCTACTTCGAGACGAGGCTTATTAGTGGTGGCTGACGGTTGAGTAAGATGCTTAGCTTGCACAGATTAACTGGGATTATTTCAAGAATGCCTTTCAGAGTAAATATGTGGGGTTGAGTTATATTGAGGCTCACTGACGTGAGTTTATGAGCCTTGTTCAGGGCAATCGATCTGTGGTTGAATATGAAGTCGAGTTTCTATGATTGAGTAGGTTTGCACGAGCACTGGTAGCGTCTGACTACGATAAGTGCGTCAAGTTTTAGGAGGGGTTGAGATATGATCTGCGAGTTTTGATAGCTCCTCAAAGGGAACAAGTGTTTACGATTCTGGTTGATAAAGCAAAGATAGTGGAAGAGGTGAAACACAATGAGCACAAGCGGCGTGACTACGAGAGGGATTAGAGTAAGATTAAGAAGGATTCGGGTCCCTCTAGTTTTGGGCAGTGCCCTAAAAAATGAGCGAGATTTGATAGGCACCTGATGCCCTAGGCACCAACTGTAGTTATTGAGATTCAGTTGTGCAATGATTGTAGGAAACGCCATCCGGGTGAGTGTTGGAGGAAGTCAGGAGTGTGCCTCCGTTGCGGGTCGGTAGAGTATCAGGTTAGGGATTTTCCTCGTCGACCCGATTTGGTGCCAACTGTGGCAAAGGCTTCGGCTTCGGGTTCTGTTTAGCCTTCAAGGGTGGTTCAGCAACCACTTAGAGGTTGTGGTACTGGTAGGGGGTAATTGTTCAGGGAGAGTACATAGAGCATCGGGTAGAGGTGCAGGTCAGACTAAAATTTGACAGTCAGGACTGGTTTACGCGGCGAGATGTCTCAAGGATAACGATGATGTTGATGTCATTGCAGGTACATTCTTTATTCATTTTGTTCCGTACTATGCTCTCATTGATATTGGATCAACTCACTCGTATATTATTAGTGTTGTTTTTGCGAATATGGGTTTAACTGCTAAAAATACTGCTATAGAATTTTCTGTGATTAGTCCTTTGGGTCAATCGATTCGGGTTGATAGAGTATACAGACGAGTACCCTTAGAGCTCCAGGGTACGATGTTTCCAACTAATCTAATAGAGTTACCCTTTAATGAGTTTGATTTGATTCTGGGAATAGATTGGCTCGTAGAATATCAGGTCAGTCTAGATTGTACAACTAAGAGAGTTACTTTGAGAATGGATGAGAACGACGAGGTGGTCATGGTTGGTGAAGGTCGAGATGACCTCTCTAATGTAATCTCTACTCTTATAGCAAACAAGTTAGTCCGAAAAGGGTACGAGGCATAGCTTGCCTACGTATCCAATTCTATTCTTGCAAAGCTTTTTATGGGTGATATTCGTACTGTGAAGGAATTTCCAGATGTCTTTTCTGATGAATTGCCCGGAGTACCTCCGAATAAGAAGGTGAAACTTAGTATTGATCTGTTACCAGGTACTACTCCTGTGTCAATTACACCCTACCGCATGGTATTGAAAGAACTGACCGAAGTAAAAGCGTAGCTCTAGGAACTTCTTGATAGGGGTTCATCTGACCGAGTGTTTCTCAATGGGGAGCACTAGTGTTATTTGTTAAAAAGAAAGATGGGTTGATGAGGATGTGCATAGATTATCAACAATTGAACAAGTTGACAATCAAGAATAAGTACCTGTTACCGAGGATTGACGACTTGTTTGACTAGTTTCGATGGGCAACTACTTTTTCCAAAATTGATCTGCGTTTTGGTTACCATTAGCTCAAGGTCAAAGAGACTGATGTGTACAAAACTACCCTTAGGACTCGTTATGGACACTACAAGTTTTTGGTGATGCCTTTCGGATTGACAAATGCCCCAATGACGTTTATGGATTTAATGAATCGAGTGTTCCAACCGTATTTAGACTAATTTGTGGTGGTTTTTATCAATGATATCCTGATCTATTCTAAAACTGAGTCTGAGCATGATACTCACATTTGCATTGTACTTTAGAAACTTCGACAAAAATAGTTGTATGCTAAGTTTAGTAAGTACGAGTTTTGGTTACAGGAAGTTTCTTTTTTGGGTCATGTGGTAACTGTGGAAGGGATCCGAGTTGATCCCAAGAAACTAAAAGCTATAGTTGAGTGGAAGCAACCAAAAAATGTATCTGAGCTTCGTAGTTTCCTGTGTTAGCTAGTTACTATCGAAGGTTCGTCGAGGGATTTTCTCTGATAATGTCACCTCTGACGAAGTTTTTATGTAAGAATGTTTCGTTTGTGTGGTCTAAGGCACAACAGTCTAGTTTCTATAAGCTCAAGTTCGTTCTAACACAAGCTCCTGATCTAGTTCAACTGAAACTGGGATGGGAGTTTGTTGTATACAGTGATGTATCACATGTCGGTCTAGGATGTGTTCTGATGCAAGACGGTAAAATGGTTGCTTACGCATCACGACAGCTTAAGACACACAAGGGTAACTACCCTACACATGATTTTGAGCTGGCTGCGATTGTGTTTGCTTTGAAAATCTAGAGGCACTATCTATATGGTGAGAGGTGTATCATTTACACCAATCATAAGAGCCTTAAATATTTGTTAACTCAAAAGGAGTTAAACTTTCGTCAGCGTAGGTGGATCGAGTTACTTAAGGATTATGACTGTATGATAGAGAATCATCTGGATAAGGCTAATGTGGTAGTTGATGCCCTTAGCTATAAAGCGATGACTGACCTGATAACAATGTTAGCTTATTTGAGTTTGGTTGAGGATGGTAGGCTGTTAGCCGAATTACATGTTAAACTGACTTGGGTCGAGCAGATTCGAGCTAAATAGTTGAGCGATGAGTCATTAGTTCAACAATTGCAACAGGTTGGTACGAACAAAACTTTCGATTTCAACTTAAATAGTGGCCAGATCTAACATTCGAGGAGAAACTTATTCAGATCATCGAACATGATGTTAAGGTACTGAGGAAGAAGAATGTTCCTCTGAAGAAGGTTCTGTGACGGAATCAAGGTATTGAGGAAGCTACGTGGGAACCCAAAAAATCGATCCAATGGCAATAACCGTATCTGTGTGAATCAAGGATATTTTGAGGCCAAAATTTCTTTTAAGGGGAGAGAGTTGTAATGCCTCAAAATTTTGAGAATTTAATTGTGAGAATCTGTAGTAATTAAATCTCTATATCTGTGGTTTTGTGTTCTGATATTGTATTTAAGGTCTGGAGTTCGAGTCGCGTCGTTAAAAGTTTTATTACTTTTAACAACCAACCCCTATCCATGCATTACACAGTTAAGTGTAATTCTATGTAAACTCATGTCAAGAATGAGCCTGTTGATTCACTGGTTAAGCGTCTGTATTCTGTTAGGTCCCGTGTTCGAATCCGTGAAAGGTCGATAAGGAATATTTTTGCCAATTGCTAGAAATCTACTTAGAAGTTAAAAATTTAATTAACGTTGGTTCTTTTCCTTCTTTAGTTTTTCCTTTTCTTCTTTGTTACTTTTGTTTTCTTCTTTGTTCTTTTTTGTTTCTTTTATTTTTGCTAATCGTGGTTGTAAGGGATACGAGATTAACTGAATTTTTACTATTAGTAATTGGTAGGAAGGCTATCGAGTAAGTAATTGTCAATTTGTGCATTTTTTTCAGTTTTCTTTCATTTCCGTAACTTGCTTTGAATTGGGTATTTTGTGAGTTGCAAGAATTTCTGATAAATGATCGTTTGTTTCCCTAATAGGCGGGAATATTGAAAGAAAGGTATAGTAACACAACAATTTCCGTGATTGTCGTTGTAATTTTGATAAGTTTGGGTCCGTTAAAGGTTTCGTGTCGAAACTTTTGACATAAGTATTATGTACGTAATTGGGAAATTCTGTTGGTTAAATGGCTGAATTGTGTATCTAAATGGTTGCTTTAGGCTTCAAGGGTCATTTGCGTTATTGTTACTTCGAAACCTCTGTAGCTGCGTGTCGAAAACCTCTTTTTATGCGAATTTAGGTCACCAAAAAACTTGGCTGTCGACTTTACGCGATCGTGTGGGTGGCCGTATAACTCACTGTTCATCGATTTGGAGCCACACGGGTGTGTGTCTAGGCCGTATAAGGCCATGTTAGTGCAAGGTTCACACGGCAGGGACATGGACGTGTGTCTAGGCCGTGTAACTTACTGTTTGTAACTTAGGATCACACGTCCAGGGACATAGTGTGTGCCTAGGCCGTGTGGGTCACACGGGCAAGGACACAGGTGTGTGTCCAAACTGTGTAGCTCACTGTTTATGTTTTAAAACTACACGGGCAGAGGACATGGACGTGTACCCAGGCTGTGTGAGCCACACGGCTAAGTACATGGGTGTGTGTCGGGGCCATGTGGCATATAAATAGGGTTCAAATCTTATTTTTGAGGTCGTGAGTATTGTCCAACACTAATATTTACCTCACCAATATGTGAATGATCTGAATTTGATTGTATGAGGATTCTCTGAAGCTCTATGACTAACATATGAATAACATAACTATATGTGTACTGTGATAGCTATTAATGATATTTAACTATATTATCCAATTGTGAGATGAATTAGAATGACTAAACACATAATATGGACATTTGTACTCTGCATTTACATGGGTTGGGATATTGAGAAGGAAGAAGTATTCTGCTTTAAATTAGTGGTTAAGCCACAAGGCATATAAATCTGAATCTGGCACTTTGTCACATTTTGATCTAACAGCTAAGTTGCTTCTTTATAAACGTGTCAGACAAACACTCTATGGTGTGTAGAGTTGGTTGGGCATTAAACGCCTTTACTGGTGTGTTGGGATGGCCGAAGACAGTGGGTAGCGGATGGGGGTAGGAATGTCTGCATCTAAATCTAATCTATTTTGTATATGAAACTGCAATTACTTCTGCATATTTAACTAATCTATTCTAAATCTAAACTGAAATTACTTTTTTACCAAATCGAATCTTAAGATTCAAGAACTATTTTATAAATGTGTTTTAATTGAATAAATGTCTTTTATGCACTAAGTTCACAACTCATTTTGTTATTGAATGAATTTTAGGTGGTTTTCAAACTTGAACAAGTCGGCGCCACAGGAGCTCAATTAAGTTTTTATCTTTCTTTTTAATGCTACTATTAGGAATTCTGGTGTTCTATGATGTTTGGGAAGATTATATAATTAGGTATTTGCTGTGATGGATATGATGCGATGAATGGTTCATTTTGACTATGTTATTAATGTGATATTTTTAGTATCGATGATGTAATTCTCTGAACTTGTTCTGGACATTTAAGCCAGATTTAGAGTGTTACAGATGTTAAGCAAAATATTTCTACAACGAAAAAAATATATTTTGTTTTTATACATGTTATAGATATATATGTGTTAGTTTGTGTATTTCACAGGGGTGTGGGAAGGAAGGAGAAATTCTGCAACTATATCTTCTCCAGAGATGCCTCTTTCATGATAAGGTTTCGAGTTTATAATAAAATGGGAATGCATAGACTGATAACCACCACCTTTAAAGTGATTACCAACTAACATCGTTAACTGGAATATTGGTCCTTTAATAGAATGGATAAGATAAGGGAGATTACGGAATGATATGACATATATGCTTCACTCCGATCCTCCATTTTTTTGGTCCTTAAAGAAAAATGAGCTTTAAACTGCAGCATTGATTCATAACATAAGTTTCAGCATGAATTTCTTTCATTAAAAAAAAAGTACAGGTGATAGAAACCGAACCCTAATTGAAAATCTATCAATGCTGGAAACCAGAAACTTGTTTTGAACAATTACATTCAGTGCACAAACTTTTACTTGGCTGCATATTTTAATGGAAAAGATCAATGGATAAATGTTTATAGGATCATATTTCGCTACAAAGTGGAATATGTTCTGCAATGTTTTGCGGCTACAAAATTAAGAAAAAAAACTGAGACAAACGGTTAAGGAATGAATTTTTTATTTGAATGGCAAAATTCAATGTTTAAAACCATCTCAGATTCAAATTTTAATATAATAGAGTTTTTATTAATTTTAAATAAAAATATAAAAAGACAAAAATATTATTATATAAAAAGGGTATTTGTCGATTATTAGGAAAAGGTAATCGTAAAAGGGAAAGGAACAATGGGTGAAAACAATCTGCAGCAAGTCTCGCCAGTGTACTTCAACAACATAACATCTAAGGGTGAGTTTGGATGGACGATGCATTTACTTGTGGTTAGTGTAAAAATAACGGTGGCGGTGAGATTAAATACTATAACGATACTATAGCGTGAGAAAAAAAGTAAGCTAAACATACCGCACCGCACCCAATCGCCTATCCAAACTAAGCCTAAGGTAGACTGGAGATGGTTGAAAACGATCTGCAACAAGCATGGTAATGTGGCTGATGCTTTTATCCCTACAAAGAGAAGTGCAAAAAGATCAAAATTTGAGTTTGTAAGAATCTATAATCTCGATCAAGCAAGAGGCGTTGTTTCTAGGTTGAATGGAGTGAGGTGGATGGAGGAGAGACTTGAATTTAAGTTTGCATGTTTTCAACCATGAGATACGTACTCGAGAAGGAAGATTACACAAGATCGGTTTGGACATGATGTTAAGAAATCTGTAAACCTGAATAAGAGACAACTGAACGAAGATATGGATATTAACAAATCAGGGGCAAGATGAGTAAGTCCTATATGCAGGTTTTAAGAAAGAGATAATGAGAAGAATGAGAAACATTTGGTGGAAGAACCAGGGAAAAAGATGCGGTTGGTACAGTAAGTAACGAAAACCTTCATTGGTTGGAAAAAGTTAGTTCGTAAAACAAGTCAGCATTTCACAATTAATGGAATTCAAAAAGAGATTGATAATGCAGATATAAGAATTACTGCAGTTAGGAGGATTTCAGGTAATGTGTTCTTGGTTGTTTTTAAAAATGAAGAGATTATTGTTAAATTGCAGCAAAAAGGACGGGAGGCCTTATCTCGTATTAATGTCAATTGTTTCTTAAAAAGCAATCAATTCGTTGGACTCGTCAAGAAAACCAAGCTTTAATTGCTGAACAATTTCGAGTTGGCAATCAATTAATGGCAATTGTTTCTTGAAAAGCAAAAAAAGCTGAACAATTTCGAGTTGGGATTAAACATGTTTTAAGTTGAAAACCATGTTCAAGAAAAGCAATTGTTGAAGGTACGAGGGTGAAATTTAAAATCTACTATGACATTGATTCATTGATTTCATGGGGTTCTTGCTCTTTAACCATACTGGTGGAGAGAAACTCTTCTTTAGGAAACTTTGTGAGAAGAAAGTTGACAGAGTGATACAGTTCTAGATTTTGGCCTCTAAAATTATGGGTGTGAATTCAAAATTGGTTAGTTTTTTGGATACATGATTCAAAATTGTCAAAGACTAGAGCAACGAAGGGAGAATGTCCTCACCATTATTTGGTTCTATGCTTGGTCATATTTTCGATTTGCTGAGGTATTGTGCTCTACGATTTGTGGATTGGTACATGGTGTTGGAGATATGATTGGGGAGTTGATTATGTGCCATGGTGAAGAGTCTTTAGGGCTGATTGCTTTGAAGAATTGTTCAGGCTTTTTGCTTTGTTTCGCGGGTGTGTGTGTTTGTAATAAGGTCTTATGTAGGAGAATGTTGTCATTTGATTTATTTTTACAAGTTTTATCACTTTTGTTTTAGGAGAGTTTTGCTATGCGTTTTTATCCTATGAATGTTTTACTAGTTTTTGAGTAGTTTTGTCTTTTTTGAGTCTCATTTCGTTTATAGGTTTTCTTTTGAAACTATTTCAAGATTTCTTTACAAAAATTTTATGGCTTAGTACAATAAATAAAAAATATTTTAATAATTCTCTAATTGAATTGATGTTTAATTGATTTGTAACAACAATTCTAACCATTAAGGTATTAATGAGGAGTCTTTGTGAAAGTTAGACTTGTTTATGGGTCGGGCCAGGCCCGCTCAAAAAGTGGGAGGTTTTAAGTAAATATATATGCTTGAAAAATAGGCTTGGGCAAAAAAGAAAGCTCATTTTTTAAACGTGTCGAGCCTTGAGTGTAACACCCAAAATAGAGCTTAGTCAGAATAGTGGTTCCAAAACCACAAATCTGACATTGAAATATTTATTTTGTGATTATTATAAGGCCTAGAATATGAAAATATGCATGTGTTAAAGTTTCATGAAAAAATTTTATAAATAAGGTATCCAATTGGAAAATAAGGACCAAATTGAATAAATTGCAAAACTTGGGTTCTAGAAGCAATTTGTATAAAATTGCTTTAGATTATTAATTAGAAGGTCTTAAAAAGCAATTTTCCCAATTTTTAAGTTTTTGGACAAAAATGGGCATGTATGGCTAAAGATTGAAACAAAAGGCTTAAGTGCATTTTGGTCATTTGGCTAATTAATGAAATAAAATGGGAAAAATAAGCCAAAAATCAGCCATTCTTCTCCCTCATACAACCGAATTTCTCAAGCCTCCATAGCTAGGGTTTTCAACATTTTCAAGCTCAATAACCCCGAGGAACAAATTCTAGAGGTCGATCGAGAAAAACGAAAGGTTTCGGAATAACCGAAACGCGAAATCAAAACAAGTACTAGGTAAGTTCGAATAACTTAAAGTAAATTCTTAATATGTTTAATTGCATGCATTATGAATGTATGATAATTAGTTGTAATGATGGTATGAAAATCCATGAAATGTGTTAATAATAGTGACATGATAATAAATTTCTCGGTTGAAGTCAAAAAGGGAAATTCGATGGAAAAACCATGGCTTACATGACTTGGGATCTTGCATGTGTCGCAGAAAAGGATTTAGCACGGACGGGTAATCCGTTGATCTCAATATAGAAAGGATCTAGCCCAGACGGGTATTCCTTGAGTGATCAAGCCTCCCAAAGAAAATGTGGGCATTATGGATTTAGCCCGGACGGGTAATCCGACTAGGGTCTAAATTTAGCCTGAACTGGTAATTTAGATCCGGGCTCATTAAGGGTGTTTGTTGCTACAAGGGATTTAGCCTGGACTGGTAATCCCGACTTCACCCAATAGTTTATATTACGGGGGATTTAACCTGGACTGGTAATGCTGGCGTAAGATGTGAGGTTCGTGGGAGTGCGTACACGAGATGATCGCTCTTATGACTTGACGGTAAATTGATAATCCATCAAGATTTCTGAAAAGCTCAACGGGATTAACATGAGGTATAAAAATGAAAATGTTGGATGATGAGCTCATCTAAGACAAATTTCATAATATATTATTATGAGGCTAACCTGTTGATTGAGTGCATGTGATAGGGAAACCATTTCATACTTGTTGGTTATATTGCCTAATATGGTTGTATGCTAATTAATCGGTAAGTTTACTTTCCAGTTATTCTGGCTTACTAAGCATGTAAATGCTTACCCCTCTCTTTTCCCTGTCTTTCAGAGCTCGAGGACTCGTAGAAATTGGAAGACGATTGTAGAGTCAACACACTATCATCTTGTCTAGCTTTGGTATATAGATGCTTTTATTTTGTTCAATGGTATGTATAGGGCTTTTGTTATTTTATTATATGTGTCATTTGATTTTCCAATATGAAGGCTTGTAAAGGTATACAAATTCACTTGTAGATGGCCATGGGAATTGGCTCATTTTGATGTAGGTTATGACTTACAAATTAGTGCATGTTTATGTTCAATTGTTCTAGTGAGGATGAAATATGGTATATCACATTTAGATACATGTAATGTGGCCAAATCACAGGGGATGGCTAGGTCATAATTGGCAATGAGTTATAATAATGAGCCAATCTTAAAAGTGTTATAAGACATAGAAATCCCTAATACAAAGGGGATAACCTATCATGTGTAAAACCAATGAGATGAGGTTTACATGCAATGAGGCTTATCAAGGTCGTTTAAAAATATAATTAGACCATGTTAAATATTATTAAAACCTAGAAGTGTGTATGGATGTTAGAAGGTGATCAAAGGCTTGAAAAATAGCCTAATAAGGTCCACATGGGTAGACACACGGGCATGTGTCTAGGCCGTGTGCGACACAGGGATAGCCCTATGGGCGTGTGGTATGGCCGTGTGTCCCCTGCACCTAAAATTTTTAAGTTAGAATGCATGGTAGTAAACACACGGGCAGAGACACGGCCGTGTGCCTCAACTGTATGGTGGACACAGCCTAGCACACGGGCATGTGTCTTGGCCGTGTGCCCCTAAATGCATGCTGACAACATAAACAAAATGCTCGAGTTTTTGGACACGGGCGACCACACGGGCGTGTCTAGGTCGTGTGAAAGACAAGGGCCAAGGACACGGGCGTGTGCTCGGCCACGTGAAAAACCCTGTAAGTTCGAAGTAGAAAATAAATTCAATTAATTCCACATGGGTAGGGGACATGTGCGTGTCCCAAGGCACACAGGCGTGTGCATTGTCTCCACATGGGCGTGTGAGACATTAACCTAGAAATTTTCTTAAATTTTCCTTAGGTCCTTTGTTTTGTCCCGGACCATTTTCAATGTATGTTTAGGGCCTTGTAGGCCCATAATAGGGACACTAAGATGTGGTTTGATTGGTTTTAATTTGAAACAAAATTTCATAGTCCGTATTTTTTGAAAATGTCTGAGTACATGTATGGTAACGCCTCGTACCCTATTCTGGCATCGGATATGGGTAAGGGGTGTTACATTGAGTAAGTTTTTTTCTACTTGAGCTTGACTTGGTCCAATCCAAATTTGTAAAATAAAATGCTGCTGATTTTTTTTATTGTTTTACCATTATTTTTTTCATTGTTTTGCTATCATTTCGCTATTGTATTGCTATTATTTTGTTTTTATTATTTGGATATTATATAACTCTTGTTTTATTATTAATTTTACTACTATTTTAAAGGTATTTGCTTGCTAAGTTGCATTTATCTTAGTGTTATATTATTTTTTTTCTATTTGTTGGAAAATATTTATTTTAATATTTTTAGTGTATTTGATGTATTATATTTTTTTTAAATTTATTTTATATAAAAATAATATAAAATAATTTAATACAGGCGGGTCGGACTCGAATTTTAACATTTTTATCCAGGTTAGGCCCAGACCTATAAATGAACTTAAATTTTTTATTTGATTCGGCCTGGCCCATGGACAACTCTAGTCAAAGCTACATAATTTATTGGTTCTATTGTATTTTAAAAAAAAAATTATCTGAGTAATTTATGAATGAGTAGATAGCGGTTTTTACCTGATTTTTTAAGATTAAAATGACTGAAAGTAAAGTAGAAAAACGTGGTAAAAATTTGGTTTTTATAATAGATTTTTTGTTTTGGATAATAGAAATAAAGATTTGTTTTTGTTCTGTTGAATAAAAAAAAGTTAAAGTGAGAAGTTTACGACAGAATGAGTATTATTTTAAAGTTTGATATATTTTTTAAAGAGTGAAATCACTAATTTTATTTGTATTTTATTTGTTTCTATTAATAAAAAAATGATTTTAATAATTTACTTCATTAAGTGAATTTCATTTTACTCGTAACATTAAATTTATATATGAATTCAATATTAATATAGAATAAAAATTAATTAGTTATATTAAGAAAAGAAAATCTACATACGTATCGGTTGTAGTCTAATGGACAACGTATTCTTAATAAAAAAAAATTTATTTAGCTATATGTTTCATTCCGGTAATTTTTTTTTTCTTTCAACTGACTAATTAAAGAGTAGTATTAAATAGCTTAGAACTCCATATAATGATTTAATAGTTAGGTATTCACCGTTCTATCTGTGATCTGAGTTCAAATCGTGTTAATTGTGTTTGTTATTTAAACTTTATCTTGTTATTACAATTTAAAAAAAAATAAAACTTTACTCAAATTTTCTTTATTTCTTTTAATATTTATATCAGTATACATATAAATATGATATTTAAATTACCTTTTAATTTTACAGTAAAAAAATTACAATTCTATACTCGTATCTAACATTTACTCTTAAATTCTTTTTTTTAAAAAAAAGAGAATATATCAATTTTAACATACAATAGTATCCAATATTGATTTTTAAATTTCAGTAACATATAGACAATAAGAGGGCTCTGGAGAGATTCTCAAACAAGAGTCACTTATTATTCGGTTAAAGTTCCATAAAACTTTTTATATTGTATATTAGATTATATTTTAAATTTTTTGATTTAAAAATAAATAAATTAATTCATATATATTAGATGAATGAGCAAAACAATATATCTCTAAAAATTTAATATTTATATATAACGTATAATAATAAATTTAACTATTAATTTTTACACATATATTTAATTTTTATTAAAAAATAACAACACTAACCTAATAAAAAAGGAGAGGTCAGATTAAATAAATGTGTAAAAATTGAGCACTAAATTTATTATAATAATTTTTATATAAGCATAAATTTTTAATGGGGAGACTAATTTACTAACTCATCTAATGTTTACTAATTTATAAGTAAAACAACTAAAATGCAATAAGGATATACTACAGAAAATTTTGCGCTCGATATATCTAATGGATCATTGTCTCTATTAATTCGACGCTTGGCTTATCCAGTTATCCCAGTGAGGTCCTTCCCAATTAATAAATGATAAACCGGCTAGTCTTAAACAATCTGCCGGATTAAGGGCTTTTTTACTTGACCTAAAGGGAATTGGTTTTATGAAAAGTTTATTTCCTTTTTTTTTTTCTACTGTCACTGGTGACTGGTCGGTGTATGGATTATCCACTTAGGGTGGGTTTGGATGGGCGATTAGGTGCGTTGCGGTGCGTTTAGCTACTTTTTGTTTCACGCTACAGTATCGCTACAGTATCTAATCTCACCGCCACCGTTGTTTTTACACTAACTGCAGGTAAACACACCGCCCATCCAAACCCACTCTTATTCTCCATGGCACACGAGTGGCCAGCCCAACAGTGACGTATTAGCGAATCTTTTGTATTTTTACTTATAAAGAGTTAAAGTAGGCATTAAAGGTATAAATGAAAAGGCAACCCCTTCAGCAGCCACTTAAGTTGAAACTTCAAAGCTCAAGAACCATGTTCATACAAGCCTGCAGTATTTATCAGTTAAATTTTAATTAAAAGAAACCATACTCCATAAATTTCAAAATGGAAAGATGACTAAAATTTACTAATTAAGCAGTTGAATTTGTAATGAGCAATATTGAATTTGGTCTTCAGCCAGCCTTGTATTAAGAAGAACGTAACCTTACTTATCAACTATAATAAATTAATGTCATACGTCGACGAAGTCAAAAATAACTTTTTGAGGAATAAAATTGAATTATAATTTTTTTTAGGTGAAAATGTAATTGTATTATTATAAAACAGTGATTAAACTATAATTCTATCATTTTGGGAGGAAGTCCCTTTCCTATGGCATTGCTTGTAATGACCGGGTACAATACTGTTAAAAATTACGATTTCAAGATTTCGTTTTAGTGAACTAAACTTGTAAATAATTAATAAAAATATTTATGGAGCTATGTTATAAGAGAATTAAATTAAGGATAGGTAATTTAGTTAATTTAAAATTTTAATCTTATCCAAGAACTAAATTATAAAATTAAATCACTATAGATCTTAATTAAAAAATAGTTCAAGGACTAAAATTGCTAATAATCCAAAAGTTTAAAATGAGAATAAAAGCTGAGAAACGTGAGGGGTTCTCTTAAATTATTATTAATTATAAAAAAATAAAAAATAAAATAAAATGTCAAATGAGTTGAGTGGAAGGAGAGAGAAGATCTTCTCCAACCTTCAACATACAAAAGAAACAAAAGAAACATAAAAAACATTTGCTTAGGGATTTAAAGCTTTAATCCACATATTACTATCGACGGACTAGTTTCCTCAAGAGTGAAGGAAAAAGCTAAAGCCACCTATGAATAATTCGAAATTCCTTGTAGGTATCTTTATAACTGAACTTATTATTTATTTTCTTTTCTATTTTCACTATTAGGTAAATTGACGAAACGAAAAAAGTTACACATGAATGACTGACTAATAATACAATATTGAGATTGACTATTGTGATAGAGAGTTAAATTGTATGAAATTTGAAATAGAATAATTTAGTAAAATAGCGCATTTGGTTTGAACATGAGATGAACCGTGCCATGTTTTATATGAAATGACATTCAACGGAAGAATTTTTGTTGTTGAGATCAATACAATGAAAACTAAATTTAGAATGAAATTGGATTATTGGTTGTCGTAGTAATTGTTGGGCAAAGTTGAGAACAATTAATGAGTTATAGAATTGAGTAAAAAAAATTGCTTCGACTATAAGTCGATGAGTTCTAGGCGTATTTTTCTTTGGACTTCCCAACCGTGTGGCTTTCACAATTACTACTTCGGCTGAGTCAATAGGTGCCATGCGCAAATTGCTTACATCAAATGATCCAATATAGAATTACTTTGACTATAGGTCGATGAGTGTCATGTGTGAATATGATATGCAAATTGTGCAAGTATACACATCGGATCAAGTAATAAATAAGAAGTAAGATTGTCTCCACAGGGATCGGATTAGGTATAAAAGTGGCCAAGTTATTATAACGAATTATGATTAATGCTATGGCAAAATAAATATAAGTATGTAGTGGTAGTTTACAAGAATAATAATGTGTGCTAAATGTGTACTGACTAATACTGGAAAATGCTAAGGCAAAGCAAGAGTAAAAATGCAATGACAATTACGAGAATAATTAAGTGACTAATATGTAACAAGCAACTAATTTTTTTGGAATAACTATGTGGTAGTTTAAAGGAATAACTACATGCCATGACAAATGGTAGAGGATATATGATGTTGATTTGGAAGGTCGGGATTACTAAAAATCTACTCTTTCTATCAATAATGCCTCAGCAAAATATACTCAATCTACTGCTGAGAAGAGTTCTAAAGTGGTCAGCTTCTTTCGAGAGCAAAAACCTCAAGTTACCTTGCCTTAAGCGATATATGTCTATAAGCCTTTAGCATGGTATCCTACACTGTTTTGTTTTCTTTCCATATGAGCGTTGCTTTATGTTTAGAGTCTACTACAAGTATAAAAAAGTACTTGTTCATATCATTCAATTTCAGTCCAACTAATCCAACTTTTTCAGAATTAGATTAGCTTTTGGGCATGCTACACAATCATCTAAGTCTAGGTATTGCACGCATACAATTTAGAAATAAAAATAGTTGAATGAAACATTAAATTAATTCAGATCTATGCTTAATGTTTCATCATGTAATCCCAACCCTAGGAAATTTAGCTCATGAGTTGGCAAGTAAAATACAAAAACAAAATATCATCCAACATCATTTCAATCAAATCAATTCACGGAGGAACAAAGTAAGAAATGCAGAAGAACTTCTGGAAGACAAATTTTGCTTTCCAGTTCACACTCCAGCGAATCTCCACACCCCTTAGGGTTTCCTCCTTTGGCTTTTTATAAGCTTTTCCCTAGGGTAAATCCAACAGCCCATGATATCTTCTCCTCTTTTTTAGGCAGATTTTTCTGGTACAAGCAGAGTTGGGTTGAGACTGGTATGCGTTGAGTGTTGACTGGGTCATCTTCCTGGAATTGCCATGGCATATAAGTTGGCAAACTATCCAACCTTTTGCCCCGATAAACCTTCACTCATTTATTTCTTTCTCCACATCTTGCACTTACCAAACTACTAAACACAATAGTTCCACATGCAATTAAAAGTACCTAACATTTAAACACAGTCCAAACTCCTAATGCAATGATAAAAATACTAATGAAATGTCCTAAAATGCAACTAAATGTACCCAAGTGCAAGCAATTAGCTAGGTCTAAAGGCATGAAATATAACTCTTTTCAAGAGTTGTCAATAAGCGTTCAGTGCGTTAACCATTAGACGTACCGACGAGTGTTGGGCATGATTATTACTTTAGACGAACCAATGAGCGCTGGGCGCAATTTGTTCAGTTCGAGACGTACCGATGAGGCACTGAGTGTCAAATCATGGTATCAGTAGAATCCTTAAATTAGTTCGAATCCGAGCTATGTATTAGTGAATATAAATGTAGAAAAAAAATGGTTTGATTCAAATTGGAAATGCAATGTGATATGATGAAATAAGACAAAATCGAATAAGGTTACATACATCATTACCATAAAGTGTTAATAATTTCATTAAAATAGATTGGTTACTTGAAATATCATATTTGATTTATTTGGGATACATATGTATATTAATATATTCGATAAACTTTGATATGAAACATATTTGAATTGGTCTATGGAAGAAACAAATCAACTGAGTCCAATCATCTAAATTTCATGCTATATTGAATGAGTTATAGTAATACCATTGGAATTATTACTCACCAAAGGGTCTTGTTTTCCTATGTAGGTTAGGTGTATTTTGAGATCTTGTACTCAGAGTCGTTAGCATCCAATCGACAAATCCTGGACTCAACAATGTTTATATATTTTGATTTGTTTCAAGTTGGCATGTACTTGGCTTTTACTAGAGTCATTTGGTTATATTAATATATGTGTGACATGAAAAATTTAACTTTTGGTTGCAATAATTATAATGTTATTAGTCAATTAAATGGTTTTAATGTGATACACTTAGTTTCGATTATGTTTCGGAATATTGAAACGCTAGTAATTGATTTGGGAGATGATTTCAATATGGATATATTGTAAAATTTGAATTTTGTAGGAGGTTTTTACGTAAAATAAGCAGAAATACTGTTGAAATTTTTAATAAAATAATTTTACCATTATGCTTCCATTTCGATAAAGTGAGATATAAAAGTAGGTTGCTTTGGCAACTAAATGTGGCATTTTATATTCGAATCCTCCAATTAGATCGGATATAAGATGTCACATTTAGTGGTATTAGAGCTATATAGCCAATTCTCGGACTAGATCGAGTTAAGAATTGAGTCTAGAAGTACTTGCCAAAGTTGAGTTGAGTCTGACTCAGGATTTGGATGCTGATTATGTTTTTTTTTCTATTTTATAGCTAAAGATGTCTGTAGAATCAGGAAATGATGTCAATAATAATGTTAATAGTGGTGGTCTTTCCGTTAAGAATAAAAGCAGAATTAGGTTAGAAGCACCCAGGGTAATGCTCTCAACCTGACCCAATTAACTAGGTCCAAATCTCAGGTGTTATTGCACACGCTACTTAACAATTTAACAAATAGTTAACAATTTCTCATTTCTTTAATTATTTTATTTAACACTTTAACTAAAAAACTTATCATCTGAAAATAAATGAATTATTTTAAAATAACTTGTTACAATAGACTTGATACAGATTTTTATAATATAGAAGTTTATTAAAGACAAACACAGAAGATGCAATCTTAGATAACGCCATTTTTCCACTTTATGCATAATAGCCCTCTTTGCCTCTACCTTGGGATACTTCTGGTACAAACTCATGTTGAAAACCTGAAATGACAATAAACATGGTAAGTTCAAGAGAACTTAGTAAGCCTTATCATAGAATTACCTTAGCGGATACTTTATTTTCTTGTAAGAACTTCTGTGCACCAACCATCCTTCTAAATCATTCATTTTGAGTAGATGTCACTTTTGTTTTAGCATATGCTTACATGCCAACTATTGTACCCTTATCATACCCATATCTTTTTTTATCTAACTAACTAAATATTCTTCCAGACATTTCATAAATCTGTTTGTCACTTTTGTGCTTCTCTAGAGAACACGCCCACAAAGTCCACCTCAAGCTAACCCTACCTTAACACGTACACTTATCTCAAACAGTTGTTCACAGACATTCATCGCAGACGGATACATATAGTTTGGAGAATACTTTTACAGAACTAGATACCACTGAACTCACACTCAAAACATATCTTGGTTCATTACTCCACAGACCCATACTGATAATTTACTACATAGATCATTCTGATGATTTCCATGCCATTTTACTCCAAAACCCCTGACTCTCAAATAATCGATAAGCAAATTTCATATAGCTTTAGACGAAGTCATTATACAACCTAGACAAAACAGATTCCAAATAACTCTAATTCAACAATTTCATAACATAATCAAACCTACATTGTCCATTTTTAAGTCACACATTACTACGAAAATTGTAACAGCCCTAACCCGTATTCGTTGTCGGAATAGGGTTTAGGAGCATTATCGAAACTTTCATAACATTTTATAAATAATTTATGTAAATAACTATTCATTAACTAAGATCATTCAAAACGTCCTTTAATTGAACCCTCGAGGCCCAATACGAGCATTAAAATCGAGTCAGGACTTAATCGAAACCTCTAAGAATTTTTCGTAAGATTTCAAAAATTTTCAAAGGTCCAGGGCTCACAAACCTGTGTGGTCCAAGGGACCCGCCCGTATGACCTTAGGACATGCCCGTGCTGCAGGCCATGTTCGACCCTATGTAACTCTCTAACTTGTGCACACGACCATCCCACACGCCTGTGTGCTAGGCTGTGTGGTTAATTAATTCATTTCAAAATTTGGTGCAGGTTTCACACAGCCAAGACACACGCCCGTGTTCTAGGCCGTGTAGCACACACGGCTGAGATACACGCCCGTGCCTCTGCTCGTGTGCTCAATTTTGAGCATTCTATTTCTCAAAATCAAGGTGCAGGGAACACACGGTCTAACTACACCCCCATGTACCCGGCCGTGTGTGACACACGGTCTAGACACATGCCTGTGTGGACAAAGTAAAGCCATTTCTAGCTTCATTTCTCACCAAAAATCACACCCATGACTTGCACTTGAAACACACATCCAATACCAAACATTCCAAGCATTCAAATTAAACAAATTCCATCATTCATCGTGGCATAGCATAATATGACATTACAAGTATATCAAAACAACCATTACTAGCCATTCCAATGGCTAGATTACAAGCATCATTATAAAGCCACTAATGGTCAAGTTGTCCTATACATGCCATTATACCAAAATAATTTTACTAAGTATACCCAAAATAAGCTAGTTGATAGTGTGACGATGCTCTAATGATCTCCAACCTTTGCGAGCTTCTAAGCACTATAAAACAGGGGAAAATAAAATGGAGTAAGCATGTAATACTTAGTAAGTTCGTATAACGAAAATTAAACTTACCAATCCTGTTTATTAAATCTAAGCATACAATATCATGTTTTCCATCCATTTGGCATAATTTCCTAAACACATGCATTCAATCAAACATGTTAGTCACAAAATCTTCATATACATAAAGTAAGGATAGATGAACTCATCATGCAATATTCTTTCAAGACATTATTATTTCATCACATAATTCTCTGATCATGCGAAGAGTTTTGTCCATTGAATCATTGAAATTTCGATGGATACTCAAGTAGTACACTCAAGGTGTACGATTTGATAACTCGTCAATTCTTATTCAAGAGTACCCATTAGGGCACTTAATCAAGGAACACACTATCGAGCCACATATCATATTACAGGATTACTAGTCCAGGCTAAATCCTTTATATAACGTATGCTCAAAAGAGCTCAATTAGGATTACCAGTCCAAGCTAAACCCTAATCATAATGTATACTCAAGAGGTATTATATCAGGATTACCCTTCTGGGCTAAATCCTTTCTATAATAAGGTTAATAGGATTACTCGATCGAGCTAAATCCCGTCTGCAACAATTGCAGGACCTCATCCATTTCAAGAAAGCACATATATTCATCGGAATTCAATATTCAAATGGGACTTAACCCTTTTTCACCATTTCGGGCATGTATTAAATTTTCCATTATAGCATTCAAGTAATACATTTCAATATAATTCACATTACATACAAACACAACATTCAATTAATATAATTACATGCTCAATTAAGTTACACGAACTTACCTCGACACTTGTTCGCGTATAAAATCTACTAATCCGAAACCTTTTCTTTTCCTCGATCTAACCTCGAATTTGTGTTTTCTGGATCTATATAAATAGCTATAATCATAAATTTCTCATATTTCATACTCATTTGAACTCAATTTATGTTCTAGGCAAAATTATCATTTTGCCCCTAACTGTTCCATAAATTCCAATTTCGTCTCTAGGCACGGAAAATGAAACTAGTGCAATTTTCTCACTATTCCAAGCTTAACCAAAATCCCATTACAAAATTTACAGTACATGTATTCATAAAAATTTAGAATTTTTCATCAAATTTCACAACTTTACATTTTAGTCCCTAAATCATGTTTTCGTCAAAAATCACTTTGTAAAAGTTGTTTATCTATCAACAACCTTTTATTTTCTACCATAAATTTCTAATTTTCAGCATATTCATCCATAATTCAAATTTCATACCTTGATAACTTTTTAAATTAATCCCGCAAATAGATAAATTAAGTTATCCTGATTTCAAAAATATCAAAATTACTAAAAATGAGATAAGGAAACTTACCCAATTAAGCCATGAAAGTTTCTTTTCTCTCTCCTAGGGTTTCCATGTATTTTAGGTTGAAGAATATGAGAAAATAAGATGATATTTTCTTTTCATCTTTTAATTAATTAAATATTTTTCAAATTCCAATTTAGTCTTTGCCCTTTTCTAATTTTTCCGTGGATGAGTCACCAAAAATCTACATACTTTTCTGTAGTGGTCTAATTACCATATAAGGACCTCTAGTTTTGAATTCCATAGCTATTTAATCCTTATAGCTACTAGAATCCAACTTTCTCATTTTATGTGATTTAGTCATTCTCGTAGTTAAACACTTAATCAATAAAATTTGCGTATCACAATTTTCACACGACATGTCTATCATAATACGGACCATATAATAAAATAAAAATAAACTTTATTTTTGGATCAGATTTGTGGTGCCGAAACCACTGTTCCACTTTCACTGAAATTGGACTATTACAAGTCTCCCCCTTAAGGATTTTCGTCCTCGAAAATCTTACCAGTAAAAAGATTCGGGTATTGCTTCCTCATAGAATCCTTCAGTTTCTAGGTAGCCTCCTCCATACCATGTCGTTGCCAAAGAACTTTTACTAAAGTTACCTTTTGATTTCTTAACTCTTTTGTTTCTCGAGCTAAGATTTTGATCGGTTCTTCACTATATGTCATATCTGGCTGAATCTCTACCTCTGTTGGAGATATAACATGTGAAGGATCGGATTGGTATCATCTTAGCAGAGACATATGGAAAATATTATGAATCAGATCAAGTTTTGGTGGTAAAGCTAACCAATATGCAACCAGTCCAATTCTTTCTGTAATCTCATATGGTCCAATGAATCGTGGACTCAGTTTTCCCTTATGACCAAACTGGAGAACTTCCTTCCAAGGTGATACTTTCAAGAACAATTTGTCACTGACTTGAAATTCTATTTCTTTTCATTTAAGATCTGCATAAGACTTTTGTCGATCAGAGGCTGCTTTCAAATTGTCCCGAATTACTTTCACTTTTTCCTCAGTTTCACGGACTAAGTCAACTCTGTGTAACTCTTTCTCACTGAGTTCTGTCCAATACAATGGAGTTCTACATTTGTGATCATACAAGGGTTCATACGGTGCCATTTTAATACTAGACTAATAACTGTTATTATAAGCAAATTCAACCAAAGGCAAATACTTTTCCCAGTTACCTTCAAACTCAAGTATACAATATCGAAGCATATCTTCCAAAATCTATATAACACGTTCAGATTGACCATCTATCTGTGGATGAAATGCAGTGCTAAAGTGTAACTGAGTACCCAAAGCTTCTTGCAATTTGCTCCAGAATCAAGATGTAAACCGAGGGTCTCTATCTAAAATAATGGAGACAAGCACTCCATTCAATCTGACAATCTCAGAGACATGTAATTCAACCAATATGTCCAAAGAATAATCCATACGTACCAGAATAAAGTGTGCAGACTTTGTCAACCGATCAACAATCACCCAAATGTCATCTTTTTTCTTTGGAGATAGGGGTAATCTCGATACAAAGTCCATGGTAATTTTTTCCCATTCTGGTATCGTAACTGGCTGTAATAGTCCAGAAGGCAACTGATGTTCAACTTTTACTTGCTAACATATCAAACATTTAGATACAAACTTAGAAATATCTCGTTTCATTCCCGACCATCAATACATCTTTTTCAGATCATTATACATTTTATTACTATCAAGATGTATAAACATGTTACCATTATGGGCTTCATTTAGAATCTCCTGCACTAGTTCTAAACCTTTCAGTAAACATACTCTGCCTCTAAATAACAGGCAATCATCGTTCCCTATCTGAAATTCTGAGTCAAGAGTAGATTTACTCTATATCTGTTTTGCTTGCAACTTACTATCATTTTTTTGAGCTTCAGAGATCTGCTACAAAAATGTCAGTCTAGCATTTAACTCAGCTATAATTGAACCATTATCAAATAATGTCAATCGAGTATTCATTTCTCGCAAAGCATACAGAGATTTTCTGCTCAGAGCATCTGCCACTACATTGGCTTTTCCCAGAAGATAGTCAATAACCAAATCATAATATTTCAATAACTCAAGCCATTTGCGCCGTCTCAAATTCAAATCTTTTTTGTGTCATTAAGTACTTTAAACTTTTTGTAACAGCCTGATTTTTGGCCTAGTCGAAACAGTGGTTTTGGGACCACAAATTTGACGTAAGAAAATTTATTTTTATTATATTTTTATGATCCAAAATTTAATGCAATAATTTCGTGAAAATTTCGTTCGAAAATTTTAACATTTGGCCACTCAATTTAGTCAAAAGGACTAAATTGTAAAAAGAGAAAAAGTTGAGTTCTACATGCTAGAGGTGTCCAATTGTTATGAAATTGTAAGTGGAGGTTCTTAAATGGTAATTAGACTATTGGTTAATTTTTTGGACAAAAATGGACATGAAATGGGTGAAATAGATTATTTTTAAGTTAGGGGCATTTGGTCATTTTTTAATTAAAATGAATTAAAAACAAAATTAAAAGCCAATTTTTATCCATCTTCAACCTCATGGCTGAAACTTGCATGGAGAAGACATAGCTAGGGTTTTTCAAGCTTTCAAGCTCGATTATCAAGGAAAACGAGGATTGAACCTAGAATGGATGAAAATCAGGAAACCAACGGTTAGATCTCTTTTATCTATTTTGGTGTTGAGGTAAGTTTGTGTGATTTAATAAGTATGTTATTCATGTTATTATTTTTATACATGAAATATATCTTGCTATGATTGTATTGATTTGATATTAATGGAAATTTAATGAAGAATGACATTTAAATGAAATCAGTAAGTTTGTATGTAAATAATATATCATTTTTACTTATGATATAATATTTTGTTATTATATGAGATGTGGTTGCATATTGAATGATCACTTGATGTAAATTATGAATTTAAGTTTGTAACGCCCCGTACCCGAGACCATTTCTGGAGTCGAATACGAGGTGTTAACAGACTTAATTCATTGCTTAAACAGCTCAAACAATTTAATTTTAGAAATTCCAAACAAGCTGGCTAACTGCGTCACATTCGCTTAAAAATTCAATTCTCGAGTTCTGAAACTCAAAATCCAATTCTGTAAATTTTCCCTAAAACTAGACTCATATATATATTTAATAATTTTTTTCTAGAATTTTTGGCTGGGCCAATTAGTACAGTTTATTAGTTAAAGTCTCCCCTGTTTCAGGGTTTGACTGTTCTGACCTCTGTGTATTACTAATCATATATATCTCTGTAAATAATTTCAATGACTATGAAGTTTCTTTCTCTTAAAACTAGACTCAATAATAAATCTGTACATATAAACTATGACTTATAATTATTTTTATACAATTTATGGTGAATTTTTAAAATCAGAACAGGGGATTCAGAGATTGCTCTGACCCTGTTCCACCAAAACTTAAATATCTCATAAAATATAACTCATTCCACCAAAGCTTCGATTCCATAACTTATTCATTATTTAATTCCATTTCTACTATTTTTAGTGATTTTTCAAATTCACGTCACTACGGCTGTCTGAATCTATTTTATGATAAATTTTAGCTATTTCATGGTTTCCATGGATTAGCTAGCAATTTGACATACATAACACCAAATATGATCATAATTAGCCATTCCAATGGCTAATCATTACCAAGCATTTTTATACTACTCAATAACCATATCATAAGACCATATATACAAAATGATTATAATGCTATACATGCCATACTCAAAATATACAAGCCATTATGCCAAGATGGTATACGGATAGTGTGAGTGTGCCTCCGACCGTTCTCGATTTCCGAGCTGGCTTGTCAACAGTACAAGGAATGAAAAGAAGGGAGTAAGCATAAATGCTTAGTAAGTTCACATGCAAATAGCAAGTAACATAACCATATAAGTAAACATAAAACATCATTTGCATAATCCTCACCAAGACATTCATATCATATTTTCATTTATCATCTTACCATATTGTTGTTATATCGATTTTTCAACCCGAGGGTTAAGTACATACCTGTTCAAAGTATCCATTTCACAACACTTACCAATACATCCGTTTCATCTTGAGTATTCCTCCATTTGAGTAGAACTTTACCCGTTGAACACATCGGAATATAATTCGGATACATGGAAAGTTTGCACATAAGTGCCACATATGTAGCCAAGCTACTATGTAACCCGCCCATAAGCGAACTCGGACTCAACTCAACGAGCTCGGGCGTTCGCATCCATAAGTGAACTCGGACTCAACTCAACGAGCTCGGATGCCTAGTTACATTTCACGAACTCGGACTCAACTCAACGAGTTCGGACATTCGCATCCATAAGTGAACTCGGACTCAACTCAACGAGTTCGGATGCCCAAATATCCCAGTGACATGTCACTTGTATCCTAATCCATTCCTAAGGTTCAACGGGACCTTTTTCCCAATCATGTGTCTCAACCATCTTCTACGGAGTACCGATACCGATACTCGGTAGTATTTCACATTTTCCAAGTATATCACATAATTTGACATATTATCAAACAATTATCACGAGTATAATATTTCATAATAATTATCATATCATTTAAATAACATAAAAATATTTAAAATAATAACTATGTTACCAACATTTACATATGAACTTACCTAGTATGCGAAAATGGCTACTTTTACCATTTCGTCCACAACTTGGTATTTTCCCCATTTTAGCCCGAATTTTAGTTTTCCTTGCTCTATCATTTAAAATATAGTCCAATTAGGACTCACATTATTCAAATTGACCCAAAATCATATTTTGGAAAAATTACAATTTTGCCCCTAAATTTTTACATATTTACACTTTTGCCCCAAAGCTCATAAATTAAACTTCAGCCTATTTTCTTATGTTTTATGACATGCTGATCATTTTTACCTTCTATGGCAACATCAAATTCTCACTCTAACATGTACTTATGACTATTAGGTATTTTTACCGATTAAGCCCTTTTGCTCGTTTTCACTTAAAACCGAGTAGCACAAGTTGTCTAACATAATTTAAAACCTCATATTCTATCATAAAACACCAAAATACACAAATTTCACCTATGGTTATTTTTCCAAATATAAACCCTAGGTTAAATTATTGCTAACATAAGCTAAATCGAGTTACCGGGACTCCAAAAACGTAAAGAACTTGAAAAATGGGGCTAGAATGGACTTACAATCGAGCTTGGAAGCTTGAAAAACCCTAGCCATAGTTTTTCCTTGCTATATTCGGCCATGGGGTTGAAGATGAGCAAAATTGGCTTTTAATTTTGTATTTTAATTCATTTTACCCCTAAATGACCAAAATGCCCTTACTACTAAACTTTCCAAAAATTCCATCCATGTCCAATTTTTGTCCATAAACTTAGAAATTGGTAAAATTTCTATTTAAGACCTCCTAATTAATATTTCAAAACAATTTCATACTAAAAACTTCTAGAATGCAAGTTTTGGAAATTATTCGATTTAGTCCCTAATTTCAAATTAAGCACTTTATGCATAGAATTTCGTCACGAAATTTTCACACAATCATGCAATCATATCATAAACATCAAAATAATTATAAAAATAATTATTTCTATCTCGAATTTTGTGGTCACAAAACCACTATTCCGACTAGGCCCAAAATCAGGATATTACAAAGTTAATTATGGATGAATTGGTAAAATGTTGAAAAGTGAGGAATTTCCCGGTTGGACCTTCGGAATAGAAAATATACGAATGATCCATTGTGAGAACACATGTGTAGTACTATGTGCAGGTTACTATGTGTACCAGATGGCTAGGTCGCATGTGTAGTACTAAGTGCAGGCTACTATGCATACCCAATAGCTTTGATCACATGTGTGGTACTAAGTGCAGGCCACTATGTGTAAGAGATGGTTTTGGTCACAGATGTAGTACTAAGTGTAGGCTATTATGTGCACTAAATAACTTCAGTTACAAGGGTGGTAATATGTGCAGGCCACCGTGTATTTTTTATTATTCCGATGAGTTCAACAGAAAATTGACTAAGTGAAAATACATGTGATCATGTAATGATTAAGTGTAAATGAATATGAATATGTGATGAATAAGTGCAGGTATATGTGTGTGAAAATTTATGAGTAATGTGCTCGATAGTTGATCGAACTTTTGGTAAGATGAAATGGAGTAAGTGAGATTATGTAAGAGTGAAAGTTGTAATAAAATAGTTTTGGACAGCAGCAGTTGTGTGAATTTGAAAAATCACCAAAAATGGTGGAAATTGAATTAGATGTTGAAAAAGATATGAAATTAAAGCTTAATGAATCTATTTTCACATAAAAGAAATGGTGAAAGAAAAAGAATTTCATATTCTGTGATATTTGAATTTTTGTGAGATAGGGTTAGAATGATTTTGGAATCCCCTATTCTAACTTGGAAAAATCATTAAAAATTGTACAAATATAATTATGGGTTATAATTTATATACATAAAATCCTTAATGAGTCCATTTTCATCAAAAATAGACAAGAACATTATATGAGTTCTGTACTATGAGATAATTAATTCTCAGTGAAGAGAGCTTGGAACTATCAGACAGCAAAACAGGGGTGATTTGAAGAATAAACTGTACTTATTGGCTAAACCAAGAATTCTGAAAATTTTATGATAAAAATATATATGAGTCTAGTTTCTGGAAAAATTAGAGGACCTTAATTTGGAGTTTTGCAACTCTAGGTATAAATAATTTAGTGACTGTGACTCGAAAAATAGCTTGACTGGACTTTGAATAAATAGAGAGAATTTGAAAATAGCATGTTAATACATTGCTTATTTTTTTTCATGCGAGCTTACTAAGGTTTAAGCTTACTCCCTCCTTTCCATTTCCTTCATTATTTTTAGGTTAGCTCGGGGTTGGAGATTGTCAGAGGCAGTATCACACAATCAAGCCAATAATCTTGGAATATTGATACATATGTTAGAAATATCAAGTGAGTGGCATGTATAGGAACCTAGTTTTATAACATGTGTTATCATAATTTGGCCAAATGTATTGGCCTATATTGAGGTATTGTATATGGCCATGAGGTGTGGCTCATATTGATTATGACTAGTAAATCTAACTATTCATGTTATGTCTAATAATTATGATGTGAATATGTTTGGTTGCCATGCATGGTTGGTAAAATGTTACGTGTGTTGAATGCATGCTTTGTGATCAGTAGAGGTGGTAATGATCATGAATTAAATGTGTAATATGGTAATAAGATGATAATGCTTTGAACATAGATGTTAGATGGATAAGTTGATAACTATGGTATAATGGTATAAAGTGAGAATAAATAATAATGTTAATTGAATATGAAATTGGTGTGGAATGTAACACCCCGAACCTGTAACCGTCACCGGAATAGGTTAAGAGGTATTTCCAGACTTGTAATTCAATTTAGAACAATTATTTATCAAGAAACATCATAATTCAATCAATAACATTCATGCACAACCATTATGAACTAAAAACAAACATATTAAACTTTAATCAGACATTCAGGACTAAATCGTAACATATTACAAATTTTAGAAACTTAGAAAGTTTTCAAATTTTTAACTATCACACGCTGGTGTGAACAGGCCGTGTGCTTCACACGACATTAGACATGCCCGTGTGTCTATGCCATGGCAAAACAGGGCATACATACTGACTTGTTTACACGGTCACATGACACGCCCGTGTGCCAGACCGTGCGAAAATTAGGGAGGCTACTGACTTGGCCACATAGCCAGTCACACGCCCGTATGTCTAACCCGTGCTCGAAACTGACTTGGCCACACAGCCTAACACACGCCCATGTGTGATTGACTATGTAGCCTGTTCAGGCTCATTTTGAAATGGCCTTCGAATAACATAGTTGAGACACACGCCCATGTCCCTACCCTTGTGGGCAAAAATAGGCTACTTACAAAGCCATTTTGCCACCCTAATATTACAAACATACAAACAACAATTCATAATCCAATTGGTAATCATTTTATAACCATTTCATGGACAAAATATCACAAATTTCAAACATGCTCCAAAACTCAACCAATTCAATATCATAATAGGCATTCCAAAGAATTTATACCAACTCACTATATCTTGTCATTACCAATATATTCATGCACACATACCTCATTTGATATCATTTAAATATACAAATTTTGCATCCATGAATCAAGCATGTATAAAACACATATCATAACAACATTTGCATCATCCATTCCATCTTTTATAAGTTAAAACTCATCATAAGGAATCACATATATACAATCAAAATAACCATTACTACTTTAAGCCATATCACATAGCTTGTTCATATACCAAGTTCACATCAACATCATTAACATAAGATGATCATACTTCACAACCTATAAACTAGCTTATACATGCCATATTTACATATCTTCCATGAGTTCCAAAAGTACCAAAAAGTCGACTGGATAGTGTGATAGAAACTCTGACTTTATCTAAATCGAGCAAGCTTTCGAATCAATAAAACCCGAGAAAATAAACAGAGTAAGCATTAAGCTTAGTAAGCACGTACAATATAGAATTAAACTTACCAAATGACAATAAGCATTATAACAAATTACAATTCAATCCATTTGCTCATAATGCCTATTCACATCACCACTCACAAATTAGTCATCTAACATTTCATGTAAACCAAGTATCATTGCATTCATATATAATAAAATCCATGTAATTCATGTAACTTATAATTCATATAAATCTTATAGCTCTTGTATCATATAATATTCATATATCATATTGGTATAATGCCTATTCAACCTACTGAAATATCGAGGGATACTCGGGTGATACACATTAAGTGTATAAATCGGAAATTCGTCAATTCATCATCAATTTCGCTGTTTCGAGCCATGATCGATAAACTCCTTCCGAGCTAATAAATGGTAAGCTCTGAAGAGCTGAACAGAAAGCTTCGTAGAGCTAAAACGGTAAGCTCATACGAGCTATGCTGAGTCCACAACAAATGCAGGAGCTCGACCAAATGGTAACCCTAGTGACATGTCACTTGTATCTCACGACTTTCTCTGGTTCAAGCGGAACTCGGTATTTCATGGTAAACATTAATTTAGGCATTCAAATTTCATTAATTACATATATTCAATTCGTATTCATCCATTTCAAATAAATACAATTTATTTAAAGTTCGATTCTAATTATACGAACTTACCTCGAGTTGCTCGGATATCAACTAACGGCTACTTGTTAATCATTTCCTTTCCCCGATCTAAACCCAAACTTGACTTATCTTGGTCTATATATTATCAAATTCAACATACTTAGTATTCAATCTTTTCAAATTAGTCAATAATTCAAATTTTTGGCAAATTACACAACTAACCCTATACTTTCACATTGTTTACAATTTAGTCTTCAACTCGTAAAAATGCAAATTCGATAAATTTTCATGAAACCCATGTCTAGCCAAATTTATTGAACAATACTAGAACCCATAATTTCATCATATTCACACTTTTAACCACAACATTTTACATTTTCACAAATAAATCCCTATTTTGCATTTTTGTCAAAAACCACTTTATAAAACTTGTATATCTATTAACAACCATCAATAATCTAACAAGAAACTTCATAATATTCAAGTATTCAAAAATGGCATCATTTAAAATCTATAACAGTTTCAAAAACGAAGGTACAGGTCAGCTAGATTAAGCTGCAACGAGCTCAAAAACGTAAAAAACATTAAAAACGTGGCAAAAATCGTACCTTAATTGACTAGGAGAGCTTGGCTGAAAGTTTAGCCCTAAAATGGCTGATTTTATTTCTCAAATTTGGCTTGGAGAAGATGAGTAGCCAAAAAAATGATTTTGGTTTTATTTAATTTAACTTCATAACCTATTTAACAATTTGAACTTTAAATATAATTCTATTTACAAAACTACCAAGCCAACTACTCCACTAACTTAATAATAGACTAGTAACCACATAAGGACTTAAAATTTAAGGTTCTATAGCTTTTAAGCACTTTTAACTAATAGCACACAAGTTTTATGCATTACGCGATTAAGTCCTTTTTACGGAATTAAGCATTTAAACGGTAAAATTTCCTTACGAAACTTTCACATAATTAATCTATCATGCTGTAAACCATATTGAAATGATAAAATAAATATTTTGACTTCAAATTTGTGGTCCCGAAACCACTGTTCCAATTTGACCTAAAAACGGGCTATTACAACTCTCCCCCTTTTAGGGATTTTCGTCCCCGAAAATCTTACCGGTAAAAAGATTAGGGTACTATTTTCGCATAGCTTCCTTGGGTTCCCACAGCTTCCTCTATCCCTTGTTTATACTGAAGAACTTCACAGGTGCTATACGTTTATTTCTCAATTCTTTGATTTCTTGAGCCTGAATTTTGATCGGTTCTTCATTATACGACAAATCAGACTGTATTTTTACATCAATGGGAGAAATCACATATGACAAATCCGATCTATATCGACGTAGCATCGAAACATGAAAAACATTATGTATCTTTTCAAGTTTAGATGATAATGATAGTTGATATGCTACAGGCCCTATTCTTTAAACAATTTCATACGGCCCAATGAATCGCGAACTTAACTTTCCCTTACGGCCAAAACGAAGAATTTTCTTCCATGGTGACACTTTCAAGAATACACGATCTCGAACTTGAAACTTTATTTCTTTACGTTTTAAATCTGCGTATGATTTTTGTCGATCTGAAGTTGCTTTTAAACTGTCGCGAATCGTTTTCACTTTTTCTTCTATTTCTCTAATCAATTCAACCCTGTGAATCTTTTTCTTACTTAATTCAGTCCAGTATAACGGTGTTCGACATTTATGACCCTAAAGAGGTTTGTATGGTGCCATTTTTATACTCGTTTGGAAACTGTTGTTATAAGCAAATTCAATCAGAGGCAAATATTTCTCCTAGCTACCTTCAAACTCAAGAATGCAACAACGCAACATATCCTCAAGTATCTGTATAATTCTTTCAGACTGATTGTCTGTCTGGGGATGAAAAGCTGTGCTGAAATTCAATTTTGTTCCAAAAGCTTCTTGTAATTTCTTCCAGAATCTTGACGTAAATCTCAGGTCTCTATCGGAAATAATAGACAATGGTACACCATGCAATTGTACAATTTCAGACAAGTACAATTCAGCTAATCTATCAAGAGAATAATCCGTATGTACCGGTATGAAATGAGTAGATTTCGTCAGTCTATCAACGATAACCCAAATTGCGACTTTCTTTTTCGAAGTCAGGGGCAATCCCGATACAAAATCCATTGTAACTCTATCCCATTTCCATTCCGGAATCATCACTGGCTGTAATAAACCTGACGATACTTGATGTTCGGCTTTTACTTGTTAACAGATTAAACATCTCGATACAAACTCTGATATATCTTGTTTCATTATACAACTGTTTCAGATTGTTATACATTTTGGTGCTACCCGGATGAACAAAAAAGTGACTACTGTGTGCCTCATACAGAATCTTCTGAATGAGTTCGGTATCTTTTGGTATACAAATTTTATTCCAAAACATTAAGCAATCATCATTTCCAATATGAAATTCAGAATCAGAATTAGACTTACATAAAATTCATTTACCTTGCAACTTGTCATCTTTTTGAGCTTCATAGATCTGGTGCAGAAATACCAGTCTAGGTCTCAACTCAGTAAGAATAGATCTGTCATCATATGTCACCATTTGAGTATTCATTGCTCGTAAAGCAAATAAGGACTTCCGAATCAAAGCATCGGCTACAATGTTGGCCTTTTCCGGATGATAATCAAATACAAACTCGTAGTCTTTCAATAGTTCAAGCCATCTTCGTTGTCGCAAATTCAAATCTCTTTGTGCCATTAATTACTTCAAGCTTTTATGATCTGCAAATATTTGGCATTTCTCACCGTATAAATAGTGTCGCCAAATCTTTAATACGAATACTATTGCGGCTAATTCAAGATCATGTGTTGGGTAATTCCTCTCGTGTTGTTTCGATTGTTGGGAAGCATAAGCTACAACTTTTTCGTCTTGCATCAATACACAACCTATTCCATTTAACAACGCATCACTTTAAATCACAAATTCCTTACCCGATTCAGGTTGAATCAAAGCTAGTGCTTCTATTAATAGTGTTTTCAACTGTTAAAACTCTGCTGACACTTTTCTGACCATTCAAACTTCACATCTTTTTATAGCCGTTGAGTCATTGGTGTTGCAATCATTGAGAAGCCTTTTACAAATCTTCGACAATAATCTGCTAATCGTAGAAAACTACGAACTTCTGACATATTTCTTGGAGGTTTCCAATCAAAAATAGCAAAAATCTTGCTCGAATCAACTCTAATACCATCGGCTGAAACCATATGTCCCAAAAATCCAACCTCTTTAAGCCAGAACTCACATTTATTGAACTTTGAAAATAACTACTTATCACGTAAAGTTTGTAACACAATTCTCAAGTGCTCAGTATACTCAGTTTCATCACGGGAATAAATCAGAATATCATCAATGAAAACCACAACAAATTTTTCTAAATACAATCTGAATATACGATTCATCAAATCCATAAAAATGGCAAGGGCATTAATTAAACCAAAAGGCATAATAAGGAATTCATAATGGCCATACCTTATTCTGAAAGTAGTTTTCAGTACATCTGTCTCTTTAACTCGCAATTGATAGTATCCCGATCTCAGATCAATCTTTGAAAATACTGTAGCACCTTTCAAGTAATCAAATAAGTCATCAATTCGAGGTAGAGGGTATTTGTTCTTTATAGTCACTTTATTCAATTGTCTATAGTCAATACACATGCGCATCGTGCCATCTTTATTTTTCACAAACAGTACTGGTGCACCCCAAAGAGAATAACTCAGTTGTACAAAACCTCTGTCTGTCAATTCTTGCAACTGAACTTTCAATTCTTTTAATTTTGTTGGAGCCATTCTGTAAGAGGCTATCGATATCGGAGTTGTTCCCGGTATTAACTCAATACCTAATTTGACTTCTCTGATGGGTGGTAATCCCGGTAATTCTTTTGAAAATACATTCGAAAACTCACAAACCACTGGTACAGATTCAATCTTCGATTCTGACACTTTCGTATCCAAAATATATGTAAGATATGCATCATAACCCTTTCTCAAATATTTCTGAGCTAACATAGACGATATCACAGTAGGTAGTTCACTTGAATCATTAAACTCAATTTGAAGAATCTCACCATTTTGACATTTCAATTCTATGATCTTCTGTCTACAATTTACAATTGCATCATGCATAGTCAGCCAGTCCATACCCAGAATCACATCAAACTCATCGAACGATAGAAGCATCAAATCAGCCCGAAAACAGTAACCCTGCATCATCAGAGAATAATTCTTACAAATTTTATCAACTAAAAGAAACTTGCCTAATGGGTTCGATACTTTAATTACAAATTCTGTAGACTCGACATATAAACTCTTTTTAAACACTAAATTCATGCAGATATATGAATGAGTTGATCCAGGATCTATCAATGTAAATATCTCAGTGTCAAAGAGAGAAAAAGTACTGGTGATAACATTTGGCAGATGCCTCATCACATGCACGGATAGTATAAGCTCGAGCAGGTGCTCGTGCCTCAGATCTCACTGTAGTATCTCTAGAAGCACCTCGATTACCACTTGTATTCCTAGTATTTCGGGGTGGTCTCCCACTAGCAGACGTATTGCAAATTTTCACTGGTTGATCTCTTTCATTCATAGACTTTTCTGGACAATCCCAGAGAAAGTGATCAAAAGATCCACATCTAAAGCAAGCTCCGCTCTTAAGTTTACATTCACCATAATTTCGCCTATTGCAATGCTTACATTCAGGCCCAACATTCCTGACACTGCCCACACTAGCAATAGATGTCGCTTGAGGTTTTGAGTTAGATTGTCTTGCGTCTCTCTCTTTAATCAAAATCCCTGCAGAAGTAGTAGAGTGAGGATGGAAATCTCTGGATTTCCTACAGATCTCTTTTTGAAGATCTCTAGCCTTAGAATCGGCTTTTCTTTTCTCTTTACTAAGTTCTTCAGCTTTGCACGCTCTATCAATCAAGACAACAAATTCTTTCAAGTCTAGAATTTCGACCAGGAGTTTGAAATCCTCATTCAATCCACTTACCAACCATTTACACATCATCTCTTTGGTAGCCACACACTTCCGGGCATATTTACTTAACCGAACAAATTCTCTCTCATATTCAATTACGTTCCTACGACCCTATTTAAGCTCTAAAAACTCTTTATGCTTTTGATTCAAAAATCGTTGGCTTATGTATTTCTTACAGAATTTTGTCTGAAATAATTCCCAAGTCACTCGTTCTCTAGGCACTACTGACACCAATGTGTTTCACCACTGATACGCTGTGTCCCTTAGCAGAGATCAGTACCTTTTAAGTAATCATCCGGTGTACACGACAATTCATCAAACACTCGGATAGTATTCTCAAGCCATAATTCAGCTTTCTCAAGATCATCATCAATTGTATCCCTGAATTCTTGAGCCCCATACTTTCGGATTCTATCTACTAATGGTCTGTTCGGTCGTAGAAATTCCAAACCTTGAGGAGCAATGGGTATTGGTTGGGGAATAGGTGCGGGTAGAGGTTGTTGAGTAGCCAGATTTGTTCGGACATACTCAGAGAACCATTCATTCATCGTTTGGAAGAAGGCTTCTTTAGCCTCGCCTCCGTGACTACTTGCTACAGGTCTAGGTTTGGAAGGCACTGTCCCTTGAGTGGGAGCAGGCGCATTACTCTCTACTTCGTCAGCTATCGCTCGATTTGGATCCATTTACTATATGAAAACACATTTAAAATGTCAGGAGTCATCACACTATCACAGATTATATATATGGCATGTATAGCTAAACTAATATACACTACGGTAGTCCTAGACTCAACTAAACTGTAGCTCTGATACCAATAAAATATAACACTCCAAACCTGTAACCGTCGTCGGAATAGGTTAAGACGTATTACCAGACTTGTAATTCAATTTAGAATAATTATTTATCCAAAAACATCATAATTCAATCAATAACATTCATTCACAACCATTATGAACTTAAAACAAACATATTAAATATGAACTTAAAACAAACATATTAAACTTTAATCATACATTCAGGACTAAATCGTAACATATTATATATTTTAGAAACTTAAAAAGTTTTCAACTTTTTAAATATTACACTCCTGTGTGAATAGGCCGTGTGCTTCACACGGCATTAAACACGCCCGTGTGTCTAGGCTATGGTAAAACAGGGCATACATACTGACTTGTCTACACGGCTACATAACATGCCCGTGTGCTAGGCCGTGTGAAAATTAGGGAGGCTACTGACTTTTCTACACGCCCGTGTGTGATTGACCGTGTAGCTTGTTTAGGCACATTTCAAAATGGCCTTCGAGCAACATGGTTGAGACACACACCCGTGTCCCTACCCGTGTGGTCAAAAATAGGCTATTTACAAAGCCATTTTACGACCTTATTATTACAAACATACAAACCACAATTCATAACTCAATTGGCAATCATTTTATAACCATTTTATGTACAAAATATAACAAATTTCAAACATGCTCCAAAACTCAACCAATTCAATATCATAATAGGCATTCCAAACAATTTATACCAACTCACTATATCTTGTCATTACCAACATATTCATGCACACCTACCTTATTTGATATCATTCAAATATACAAATTTTGCATCCATGAATCAAACATGTATAAACCACATATCATAACAACATTTGCATCAACTATTCCATCTTTTATAAGTCAAAACTCATCATAAGGAATCACATATATACAGTGAAAACAACCATTACTACTTCAAGCCATATCACTTAGCTTGTTTTTATACCAAGTTCACATCAACATCATTAACATAAGATGATCATACTTCACAACCTATAAACTAGCTTATACATGCCATATTTACATATCTTCCATGAGTTCCAAAAGTACCAAAAAGTCGTCTGGATAGTGTGATAGTAATCTCTGACTTTATCCGATTCGAGCAAGCTTTCTAATCCATAAAACACAAGAAAATAAATGGAGTAAGCATTAACCTTAGTACGCACGTATAATATAGAATTAAACTTACCAAATGAAAATAAGCATTATAACAAATTACAATTCAATCCATTTGCTCATAATACCTATTCACATCACCACTCACAAATTAGTCATCTAACATTTCATGTAAACCAAGTATCATTGCATTCATATATCATAAAATCCATGTAATTCATGTAACTTATAATTCATATAAAACTTTTAGATCTTGTATCATATAATATTCATATATCATATTGGTATAATGCCCGTTGAACCTACTGAAATATCGAAGGATACTTAGGTGATACACATTAAGTGTATAAATTGGAAATTCATCAATTCATCATCAATTTCACTCTTTTGAGCCATGATCGGTAAGCTCCTTCCAAGCTGATAAACGGTAAGCTCCAAAGAGCTGAACAGTAAGCTCCGTAGAGCTGAAACGGTAAGCTCATACGAGATATGGTGAGTACACAACAAATGCAGGAGCTTGACCAAACGGTAACCCTAGTGACATGTCACTTGTATCCTACGACTTTTTCTGGTTCAAACGGTACTCGGTATTTCACGGTAAACATTAATTTAGGCATTCAAATTTCATTAATTACATATATTCAATCCCTGTTCATCCATTTCAAATAAATACAATTTATTTAAAGTTCAATTCTAATTATACGAACTTACCTCAAGTTGCTCAAATATCAAATAACAGCTACTCGTTAATCTTTTCCTTTCCCCAATCTAAACCAAAACTCGGCTTATCTTAGTCTAGATATTATCAAATTCAACATACTCAGTATTCAGTCTATTCAAATTAGTCAATAATTCTTTTTTTGGCAAATTACACAATTAACCCTATACTTTCACATTATTTACAAATTAGTCCTCAACTCGTAAAAGTGCAAATTCGATACATTTTCATGAAACCCATGTCTAGCCAAATTTATTGTACAATACTAGCAGCCCACAATTTTATCATATTCACACTTTTAACCACAACATTTTACATTTTCATAAATAAATCCCTATTTTGCATTTTTGTCAAAAATCACTTTATAAAACTTGTATATCTGTTAACAACCATCAATAATCTAACAAGAAACTTCATAATATTCAAGTATTCAACAATGGCATCATTTAAAATCTATAACAGTTTCAAAAACGAAGGTACGGGTCAGCTAGATTAAGCTGCAACGAGCTCAAAAACGTGGCAAAAACTGTACCTATTTGACAAGGAGAGCTCGGCTGAAAGTTTAGCCTTAAAATGGTGGATTTTATTTCTCAAATCTGGCTTGTTAAAGATGAATAGCCAAAAATATGATTTTTGGTTTTATTTAGTTTAACTTAATAACCTATTTACCAATTTGACCTTTAAAAATAATTCTATTTACAAAACTACCAAGCCAACTACTCCACTAACTTAATAATGGACTAGTAACCACATAAGGACTTAAACTTTAAGGTTTTATAGATTTTAAGCACTTTTAACTAATAGCACACAAGTTTTACGCGTTACGCGATTAAGTCCTTTCTATGAAATTAAGCATTTAAACGGTAAAATTTCCTTACGAAACTTTCACATAATTAATCTATCATGCTGTTAACCATACTGAAATGATAAAATAAATATTTTTACTTTAAATTTGTGGTTCTGAAACCACTGGTCCAATTTGACCTAAAAACGGGCTGTTACATGGAATGTCTTAGTCAAACATATTGTTCTATGTATGTGAAATGTCAGTACTCTATAAAGACATAACTTGGCTAGAATATGTATGCTTAATGATAAGTTAGAATTAATTATCATGATGATAACTATGGTATAAAAGTATAAGTGGTAAGGTATTTGGCAAAGACAAATGAATAAGGTATGGTATGTCTAGACTTGGTTTAATGTGAGAAAGGGTTAATACATGAATAATGATTTGTAAATGTTATGCTTGTTTCATAATTGAGGGTGTTGAATGCCACTGGATTCACGTATGTGTGTGTGCATGTAAGGATGACAAAAAGGTATGGAAAATAGCCTAAGTTTTGGCCACACGGGCAGGGACACGGCCATGTGTCCCAGCCATGTGGAGGACATGGCCTCTGGCCATGGGCGTGTACCATGGCCTTGTGCCCTTAAATGGTTGTTGAAATCATAAACAGAGAGTTACACGGGCTGAGGACACAGGCGTGTCCAGAGCCACACGGGCCTGTGACTCTCCAAAATATGAAAAAAATTTCCTAAGTATTGTAAAACCTTCAGAAGTTTACAGTTTAGTTTCGAACCACCCTTGAAGTCTGTTTTGGGCTTCGTAGACCCAAATAAGGGACTATGTGTATATGATTGAATGTTTCAAAATATGAATGAAATTTTATAGCCCGGTTTGCATGATTGATTGTGTTTAAGTTCGATAATGCCTCGTATCCTATCCCAACATCAAACACTGGTAAGGGGTGTTACATTTAGTGGTATCAAAGCTATGGTTTAGTCAATTCTTGGACTAACATAGCTTATGCGAGTCTAGATATACATGCCATAAGTGAACTGTGATAATATGTTATCTCCCGACTCCGATGAGATTTGTTTGGGTTAAAGTAGGGGTGCTTTCCAACCGAGCTACCATCAATAATGCTGTAAGGGGATAAGTAAGTTTGTATAACTTAGTTAATATTTTGATCTACTTGAATTTATCTTTGTGATTTGTGATGATATGTATGTGTTAATGGATACAATACAATGGATTAACCAAAAGTTTAGGAATATGAATAAAATGTTATCGTTCCGATTGAACATTGCATTTCGATAAATCAGAGTGACTTTTTGTAGTAAATAACATGAAAAACTTATTTTGAGATGAGCTTATTACGATTGATTGATATCTATATGTGATAATGCTGAGTGTGTTACTAAGATATTTGAAAATGTGTTCATGATTAGTAGAAACCTAGAGATGTATGAATCAGAGTATATGATATTATGTTGATGTTAAATGCTATATTGTATATGTGTATGTATGAGAGTCAAAACTTTAAAGGCCTTACAATCTTCACCCCTTACCGATATACTGTCATATGACAAAGTTCACGAGATTTACATTGAATAAACTCACAAGTAGGGAACTAAAGAGTTTAATGGTGGAATAATTAATAATGTGATCAGAGATAGGAATGACTTAGCGAGTACGGTTATGAGAGATATCATATTATTCTAAAGATTATTTGGAATGCACAATGCCACGGTTAGAGAAGAAGTTAATCTCGGCTAATTGACTCATTCAGGTATGATGTCTAAAGACTGTACTTACTAGGAATTCTTCTGAATTGATTTTTGTTAATGAATGAAATATTATGGGATTAATATGATAGAACTAGTCTGAGGAATGATGTTTGAATTGTAAAGATATTTGAGTATCACAGCTACAGTTGAGTAATTTATGACTACCTCTTCTGGGTATTCTATGTATTCTTACATTCTTAGAGGTATTTGTGGTTGCTTCTTTTCTGATGAAAGCATTGTTGGTCTGATTAATTTATGATTGGTATTCTTCTATCTTCCATTGGTATCCTATTCCGTTACGTCAGAGATAAAGAGTTGACCAATGCATGAACAGTGTTTCTTTTCCTTTTGGTTTTCTCTGAGGAATCGTTAGGATCCCTACTATTTCATATGAGTAGTACTCTCAGACATTCAGTATGGTCTTGTATCTTGGATTTCATTATCTTGGTTTTCTTGTCATCCTTATTGTTTAATTTATCAAGTATGGCTTATCTTTGAAGTCGATATCGGCAAAAGTATGGATTATGACAGTCAAGTTCAAATTTTATAGTGATTTTCTTTCCTCGGGTAATTTTGATTATTATCAGTGAGTTCAAGCAAGATGTTATGTTTCGTCTGAGTTAATACAGTTAGTAAATATCTGTGACTGGCATGTTGAAAGAACTATGAAAGATTGCAAGTTTGAACTATCCTAACAACGTGAAGAAATGAGCATTTTGTTATGTTATTATTTGATAATCGAAATCGACTTGGTTGTTTTTATCAAAGTGAATTGGTCAATTAAAATGTGATTTGAGTTACATGTAGTTAAAGCATCCTCAGTTATGGTAATAAATTTTGTGCATTCATAAGTATATTGATGGATAGTCTGAATGAAGGATTGATATTCTAGAAAGTATGATACTGAGATACACCTATTAGATTTGTTCTAATCTGATGATGTTATTACGAGTTAAAGTTGTTCTAAATGATATGGTTATCACATTTACGAAAATTTGGATGGTCTGTGCATGTTAGTAAAGTTGAAAACAGTTGAAGATACTATTAATCGAAGCTCTGGTTCTGAGTTCAGTTTGAATTGAGTAATGAATTCATGATTTTTCAGTGATGTACCATTGAACGGATGAGAATGTGTTTTATTACTAGAATGTAAAGTGATGGTTCATGTTTTCATACGGTTAATGTCACATGTTCCCAAATTTCAAGAATTAAAGTATCGCATGTCATAGAAAAATCTGAAGTTAAGATAGTGTTAAAGATTTGACCTATTGAAAGATCGCGAGTCGTTATTGATTAATCTCTGGGAAAGCAGATACAGTCACAGATGTTATCGGATTGTGATTGATCGTTCGTGTACAGATTTCTTATTTAACAAACCAGCCGAGTAAGATTTTTCTAGGATTATTCGATTATGCAAAGTATCAGTCTCCATTATTTCGGATTGAGATCCAAGGGCTAAATCCCAATTATGGAAAGAGCTACAGGAAACTATGAATATGCAGTTGCATCTTGGCATGGTAATACACCTGTAAATCGGTGGTAAGTTTGAGAGAGTAATTCAAAACTTTGACGATATACTCCGACACGATGTGTTAAAGTTTAAAGGTGACTAGAAAGAGATATAAGGTTGACTTGATTTATGATTCTGAGAAATTAGTGGAAGTGAGTCATGAGAGTTAAAAGCAATTTCTTCTAGTAAGATTTTTGGGGACGAAAATCCCTAAAGGGGGAGAGAGTTGTAACAGCCCGATTTTAGGTCTAGTCAGAACAGTGGTTTCGGGACCACAAATTCGACGTAAGAAAATTTATTTTTATTACATTTTTATGGTCTACAATTTCATGAAATGATTTCATTAAAATTTCGTTCGAAAATTTTAACGTTTGGCCACTCAATTTAGTCGAAAGGACTAAATTGTAAAAAGTGCAAAAGTTGAGTTCTACATGCTAGAGGTGTCCAATTGTTATGAAATTTTAAATTGGAGGTCCTTAAATGGTAATTAGACCATTGGTTAATTTGTTGGACAAAAATGGACATGAAATGGGTGAAATAGAATATTTTTAAGTTAGGGGTATTTTGGTCATTTAGTAATTAAAATTTATTAAAAACAAAATTAAAAGCCAATTTTTGTCCATCTTCAACCCCATGGCTGAAACTTGGATGGAAAAGACATAGCTAGGGTTTTTCAAGCTTCTTCGAAAAAAAAGACGAGGTTAAATGTCTAATTGATTTGCTGGTTTATGGATCTTTTTGACATTCTAATTCCATACATTCTAATTCCACACATAGACATAACTTTTAATTAATCATTTTTTTCTTGAGGGGGTATTATTTAACTACATCTATCCTAATGAGCCATTTATCGAATCATTGCAATTGATGTTCGATCCCGAAGAGCTCGATTATCAAGGAAAACGAGGATTGGACCTAGAATGGATGAAAATCGGGAAACCAACAGTTAGATTCCTTTTTGCTATTTTGGTATCGAGGTAAGTTCGTGTGATTTAATAAGCATGTTATTCATGTCATTATTGTTATATATGAAATATATCTTACTATGATTGTATCGATTTGATGTTAATGGAAATTTAATGGAAATTTAATGGAAAATGACATTTAAATGAAATGAGTAAGTTTGTATGTAAATAATATATCGTTTTTACTTATGATATAGTATTTTGTTATTATATGAGATGTGGTTGTATATTGAATGATCACTTGATGTAAATTATGAATTTAAGTTGATTATGGATGAATTGGTAAAATGTTAAAAAGTGAGGAATTTCCCAGTTGGACCTTCAGAATAGAAAAGATACGAATGATCCGTTGTGAGAACACATGTGTAGTACTATGTGCAGGCTACTATGTGTTTAAGATTGTTTTAGGTCACGTGTGTAGTACTAAGGGCATGCTACTACATGTACCAGATGGTTAGGTCATGTGTAGTACTAAGTGTAGGCTACTATACGTACCCAATAGCTTCGATCACATGTGTGGTACTAAGTGCAGGCCACTATGTGTAAGAGACAGTTTTGGTCATAGATGTAGTACTAAGTGCATGCTACTATGTGCACCAAATAGCTTCGGTTATAAGGGTGGTAATATGTGCAGGCCACCGTGTAACTGTTATTATTCCGATGAGGTCAATGGGAAATTGACTAAGTGGAAATACATGTGATCGTGTAATGATTAAGTGTAAATGAATATGATTATGTGATGAATAAGTGCTGGTATATGTGTGTAAAAAATTATGAGCAATGTGCTTGATAGTTGATTGAACTTTCGGTAAGATGAAATGGAGTAAGTGAGATTATGTAAGAGTGAAATTTCTAATAAAACAGTTTTGGACAGCAGCAGTTGTGTGACTTTGAAAAATCACCAAAAATGGTGGAAATCAAATTAAAGGTTGAAAAAGATATGAAATTAAATCTTAATGAGTCTATTTTCACATAAAAGAAACGATGAAAGAAAAAAGTATTTCATATTTTGTGATATTTAAATTTTTGTGAAATAGGGTCAGAATGATTTTAGAATCCCCTATTCTGAATTGGAAAAATCATTAAAAATTTTAAAAATATAATTATGGGTTATAATTTATATGCTTAAAATACTTAATGAGTCTATTTTCAAATAAATAGACAGGAACATTATCTGAGTTCCGTACCATGAGATAATTAATTCTTAGTGAAGAGAGGTCGGAACTATAAGATAGCAAAATTGGGGTGAATTTAAAGAGTAAAATGTACTTATTGGCTAAACCAAAAATTCTGACAATTTTATGATAAAAATATATATGAGCCTAGTTTCTGGGAAAATTAACGGATCCTAATTTGGAGTTTTGTAGCTCCAAATGTAAATAATTTAGTGACTGTGACTTGAGAAAATAACTTGACTGGACTTTGAATAAATAGAGAGAATTTGAAAATAACATGTTAATACATTGCTTATTATTTTTCATGTGAGCTTACTAAGCTTTAAGCTGACTCCCTCCTTTCCATTTCCTTTATTATTGTTAGGTTAGCTCAGGGTTGGAGATCGTCGGAGGCAGTACCACACCATCAAGCCAATACCCTTGGAATATTGATACATATGTTAGAAATATCAAGTGAGTGGCATGTATAGGAACCTAGTTTTATAATATGTGTTATCATAATTTGGCCAAATGTATTGACCTATATTGAGCTATTGTATATGGCCATGAGGTTTGGCTCATATTGATTATGACTAGTAAATCTAGCTATTCATGTTATATCTAATAATTATGATGTGTATATGTTTGTTTACCATGCATGGTTGGTAAAATGTTACGTGTGTTGAATGCATGCTTTGTGATCAGTCGAGGTGGTCATGATAATGAATTAAATTTGTAATATGATAATAAGATGATAATGCCTTGAACATGGATATTAGATGGATAAGTTGGTAACCATGGCATTATGGTTAAAGTGAGAATAAATAATAATGTTAATTGAATATGAAATTGGTGTGGAATGTCTTAGTCTAGCATATTGTTCTATGTAAGTGAAATGTCAGTACTCTATAAAGACATAACTTGGCTAGAATATGTATGCTTAATGATAAGTTAGAATTAATTAGCATGATGATAACTATGGTATAAAAGTATAAGTGGTAAGGTATTTGACAAAGCCAAATGAATAAGGTATGGTATGTCTAGACTTGGTTTAATGTGAGAAAGGGGTAATACATGTATGATGATTTGTAAATGTTATGTTTGTTTCATAATTGAGGATGTTGAATGCCATTGGAATCACATATGTGTGTGTGCATGTAAGGATGACAAAAAGGTGTGGAAAATAGCCTAAGTTTTGGCCACACGGGTAGGGACACGGCCGTGTGTCCTAGCCGTGTGGAGGACACGACCTCTGGCCATGGGCATGTGCCTTGGCCGTGTACCCTTAAATGGTTGTTGACATCATAAACAGAGAGTTACATGGGCTGAGGACACGGGCATGTCTAGAGCCCCACGAGCGTGTGACTCTTAAAAATATGAAAAATAATTTCCTAAGGATTGTAAAACCTTCGGAAGTTTATGGTTTAGTTCCGTACCACCCTTGAAGTTTGTTTTGGGCTTCGTAGACCAAGATAAGGGACTATGTGTATGTGATTGAATGTTTCAAAATATGAATGAAATTTTATGACCCGATTTGCATGATTGATTGCGTTTAAGTCCAGTAATGCTTCGTATCCTATCCCAGCATCGGACACGGGTAAGGGGTGTTACACTTTTATGATCCATGAATATATGATATTTTTCACAAAACAAATAATGTCGCCATATTTTCAATGCAAACACTATGGCTGCCAATTTAAGATCATGTTTCGGGTAGTTCTTTTCATACGACTTTAGCTGTAGTGAATCATAGACTACAACTTTACCTTATTGCATCAAAACACAGCTTAAACCATTGAATGATGCATTACTATAGACTATAAATTCCTTACCCGATTCTGGCTGAACTAATACTGGTTCTTCTATCAATAAAGCTTTTAATCGGTCAAACTCTGGTGGCATTTATCAGTCCACTCAAACTTTACATCTTTCTGCAACAAACGGGTCATCGGAGAAGCTATGATTGAAATTTTTTTTCAAACCTCTAATAATAACTTGCTAATCCCAGAAAACTTCAGACTTCAGACACATTCTTCGGTGGCTTCAAATTAATAGTGGCTGAAATTTTATTTGGGTCTACTTTGACACCTTCAGCAGATACTATATGCCCGAGAAAACTAACTTCCCGTAGCCAAAATTCACATTTACTAAATTTGGCATACAATTTTTTCTCTTGCAAGGTTTGCAACACTATTCTCAAGTGCTTAGCATGTTTATTTTCATTTTAGGAGTAAACCAAAATATCGTCTATAAATACCACCACAAACCTATTTAAATATGGGCTGAAAATTATGTTCATCAGATCTATAAACACAACAGATGCATTTATCAATCCGAATGGCATCACAAGAAACTCATAGTGTCCATACCTGGTTCTAAAAGTTGTTTTTGGCACATCTAAATCTTTTACCCGTAGTTGATAGTAACCAGAACGGAGATCAATCTTTGAAAATACAGTGACACATTTTAACTGGTCAAACAAATCACTAATACGAGGCAAATGATACTTGTTCTTTATTGTGACCTTGTTTAGCTATCTGTAATCAATACACAGTCTCAACAATCTATCCTTTTTCTTCACAAATAGAACTGGCACACCCCAATGTAGGAAACTAGGTCGAGCAAAATCTCTGTCAATCAATTCTTGCAACTGTGCTTTTAGCTCTTTCAATTCAGTAGGAGCCATCCTGTAAGGTGCTAGTTATAGGTGTTGTACCCGGAACAAAATCTATAAAGAATTCCACTTCTCTGTCTGGTTGTAAACCAAGCAATTCTTCTAGGAATACATTAGGAAATCCACATACAACTGGCACTGACTGAATCTTTGACTCAGATACTTTAGTATACAACACATATGCGAGATAAGCATCATAACCCTTTCTGACATATTTCTGTGTTGATATTGCTAAAATCACATTAAGTAATCCATCCAATTTATCAGATTCAACATGAAGTAATTCACCATTCTGATTTTTCAATACAATATATTTCTGTTTACAATTCACCACTGCATCATATTGGGTTAACCAATCCGTTCCCAAAATCACATCAAATTCATCAAATAGCAATAACATCAAGTCAGCCGAAAGGCAATAACTTTTACCATCAACGGACAGTTTTTACAGACTTTATCCACCATAACACACTACCCAATGGGTTGAAACTTTAACCACAAATTCAGTGAATTCAATAGGTAAATTCTTAACTGACACTAAGTTTGTGCATATGTATGAATGTGTGAAACCAGAATCAATCAAGTAGAGAAAATGTACCAGTAATGACGTTTGGCGCAGAGGCATCTTCTCTAGTACGAATAGCATATGTCCTTGTAGGTGCTCGTGCCTCAGATTTAATTGCTATATCCTTGGTAGTATCTCGACTACCAAAATCCCAATACAAAATTTACAGCACATGTATTCATAAAAATTCAAAATTTTTAATCAAATTTCACAACTTTACATTTTAGTCCCTAAATCATGTTTTCATCAAAAATCAATTTGTAAAATTTGTTTATCTATCAAAAACCTTTCATTTTCTACCATAATTTTTTAATTTTTAGCATATTCATCCATGACCCAAATTTCATACCTTGATAACTTTTCAAATTAATCCCCCAAATAGATAGATTAAACTATCTCGGTTTCAAAAATATCAAAATTACTAAAAACGAGACAAGAAAACTTACCCAATTAAGCCATGAAAGTTTCCTCTCTCTCTCCTAGGGTTTCCACGTATTTTAGGTTGAAGAAGATGAGAAAATAAGATGATATTTTCTTTTCATCTTTTAATTAATTAAATATTTTTCAAATTCCAATTTAGTCCTTGCCCTTTTCTAATTTTTCCATGGATGGATCACCAAAAATCTACATACTTTTCTTTAATGGTCTAATTACAATATAAGGACCTCTACTTTTGAATTCCATAGCTATTTAATCCTTATAGCTACTAGAATCCAACTTTTTTATTTTATGCGATTTAATCCTTCTCATAATTAAACACTTAATCGATAAAATTTTCGTATCACAATTTTCACACTACATGTCTATCATAATACAGACCATATAATAAAATAAAAATAAACTTTATTTTCGGATCGGGTTTGTGGTCTCGAAACCACTATTTCGATTTCACTGGAATTGGGCTGTTACAAAAATATCCATGTCCAACATTATCAAACCATCATGACGAATACCTTTACTAACACATGAATACACAATTCTTTTCAAAACTTTTTCATTTATTTTACAGATATTACTTAACCCTTACTTTTAAGCATATCACTAACTTATCATAGTCATACGTTACTTCATAATCAACAGAATTTATCCATAATTTACCATAAGGATAAATATACAAATGTTACAAGACATACATGACAGAATATGCCACAAGGTCATATATTTACTATCTCAGTAGATTTTTACATAAATCCATGTATCATGATCACCTAATTCGATTTCTAAATTTTGAAAGCTATACCATGAATATTCAAACAAACATATCATGTTATGGGTCTTAACCACATAGTCTTACATGCATTCATGTATTGTGTTCTGCCAATCCAGTCTTCATCTTATTGTAGGCTACACCATGAAAGTTTCCAAAACATACCAAGTTGTCATGGGCCTCTACCTCATGGACTTACACTTGATTTCAACTCGTGGTGTAACACCCTTTACCCGTACCCAAGACTGGGACAAGTTACGAGGCGTTACAGGAAACCTACATGGACACTTTCAAAAAATACGAGTTATAAAATTTTATTCTAGTTTAAAACCGATCAAACAACATCATGATGTCCCAATTTTGAACTTGCAAGGTCCAAGACATGCATTAAGAGAGATCAGGGACTAAACCGAGAGCTATAGAAAATTTTAGTAAAATTTCTAGGGTTATGCCTCACACGCCCGTGTCCCCCACCTATGTTGAATTATTTGAATTTATTTTTCATTTCGAACCTATAGGAGTTTTCACAAGGCCAAGCACATCCCCGTGTCCCTGGCCCATGTCCCTCACACGGCCTAGACACACCCGTGTCATCACCCGTGTCCAAAAACCCAGACATTTTATTTATGATGTCATCATTCACTTTGAGGCACACGGCTAAGGCACATGCCCGTGTGCTAGGCCGAGTCCTCCACATGGTTGAGACACAAAATTGTATCTCTGCCTGTATGCTTGGGGACACGACCATGTTCCCCACCCGTGTTGAATTATTTGTATTTATTTTTCATTTCGAACCTATAGGAGATTTCACATTGCCAAGCATACGCCCGTGTCCCTCACACGGCCTAGACAAGCCCGTGTCATCACCAGTGTCCAAAAACCCAGACATTCTATTTATGACATCATCATTCACTTTGAGGCACATAGCCAAGGCAGACGCCCGTGTGCTAGGCTGTGTCCTCCACATGGTTGAGACATACGATTGTGTCTCTACCCGTGTGTTTACTACCATGCAATCTAACCTATAATTCTAGGTGTAGGGGACACACGGCCGCATAACAAGCCCATGGGGCTAACTGTGTGTCACACATGGCCCAGGCACACGTCCGTGTGTCTACCCGTTTGGACCTTTTTGATGCTACTATCCAAGCCAATGGTCACCCTTAACATCCACACACATTTGTGAATTTCAATGGTATTCAACATGGCCTAATTATGCCCAATGACTACCTTCAACGGTCTATTGCATGCTAACATCATCTCATCAATTTTGTACATGCTAAATTATCCTCTTTGTATTAAGGACAACCATATCATATAATACATTTAAACTTGGCTCATTTTATAACTCATTGCCAATTATGACCTAGCCACTTCCAAGTGATTTGGCCAGATTCCACATGTCCATTCATGATATACCACATTTAACCATCTCATGAACATTCAAACACCAACATGCACAATTAGTAGGTTACAACCTACATCAAAGTGAGACATATCTTATGGCCATATACAAAATGAATAGGTATATCATTTAAGCCTTTACATAGACTAACAAATGACACATATAACAAAATAACCAAAAACCTATACATGCCATTGTAACAAAGTATAAGTATCTATATACCAAAGCAAGATAAGCTAATAGTGTTGACAATACTCCAATCGTCTTCCAATCTTCATGAGTCCACGAGCTCTGTAAGATAGGTAAAGGAAAGGGGTAAGCATTAACATGCTTAGTAAGTCCGGATAATAGGAAGGTAAACTTACTGGTTATTTAGCATTCAACCATAAAAGATATTCATGCCAAGCATGCATAGTATAAATCCCTTATCACATACACTCAATCATCAAGTTAGTTTCATCTCAAGCAATATAGCATTAATCTTAGTTGAGCTCGTCAATTCAACGTTTCCATTCTCGTTTCTTATTATAGTCCCATTGAGTTTCTCAAAAATCTTGATGGATGGCCATTTACCGTCAAATCATACAAGTGATCATCTCAAATACGCACTCCCTCGAACCTTACATCATACGGAGGGAATACCAGTCCAGGCTAAATCCCCCGTAGTATAAACTCATAGAGCAATGTCGGGATTACCAGTCCAGGCTAAATCCTTTTCAACGAAAATTGCTCTCATAAGTTCAGGAATTGCTATCCAGGCTAAATTCAGTCCTCACTCGGATTACCCGTTCGGGCTAAATCCTTAAAGCACCTATATTCTTCGGGAGGTTCGATCACTCAAGGAACACCCGTCTAGGCTAGATCCTTTTTTTTGAGATCAAGGGATTACCCGTCTGGGCTAAATCATTTTCTGCAACACATGTAGGATCTCGTGTCATGTAAGTCATAATTTATCCACCGGATTCCCCTTTTTGTTTCAACCGGAACATTTATTATCTTTTCATTTATATTACCACATTTCATGGATTATCATATAATGAATATCTAAAATTTTCATACATTCAAAACATACATTTTAAGTATACTAAGAGTTTACTTCGGGTTATACAGACTTACCTGGTAATGATTTCGGTTTCGTATTTTGGTTATTCTGAAACCTTTCATTTTCCATGATCGACCTCTGAAATTTTCTCCTCGGGGTCTATATCAATAAAATTAGATTATCAATACATCACATTATTCATTTTTATGCCTAAAACTCACCTCGAGCAAAATGACCATTTTGCCCCTAACTTTTCACAATATTTACAATTTAGTCTTAAGCCTCGTATAATGAAATGCATGTAATTCCTTGGCTACCCAAGCCTAGCCAAATGTTATTCGCACTTATAGCAGCCCATGTTTTCCCCTCATTCTATATTTTCTACCCATTTCCACAACTTTTACAATTTAGTTCTTTAAGCCATTTCCATGAAAAACTACTTAGTAAAAGTTGTTTATCATCCTTTAAACTCTCATATTCCTCTATAAATCATCAAAACACAAGCATCTCATGCATTGTAATTTTCTAAACCTGAACCCTAGCATGAAATATGGGTAGAAATAGAAAGGGCATGTTACGAGGATCTTAAAAATACGAAGAACATTAAAAACGGGGCTAGGGAGCACTTAATATTGAGCTTGAAAATGTTGAAAACCCTAGCTATGGAGAACCCTAAATTTTTGGTAGCAGGGAGAAAAAGAATGGCTGATTTTAGCTTGATTTTTCTCTTTTTATTTAATTTATTACCAAATGACCAAAATGCCCTTCCTTACTAACCTTTCCAAATTTTTCATGTATGCCCATTTTTTTCCAATAATTTAGAAATTGGGAAAATTACTTTTTACGGGCCTCTAATTAATATTCCAAAGCAATTTCATACAAATTACTTCTAGAACCCAAGTTTTGTAATTTTTTCAATTTGGTCTCTAATTTTCAATTGGACACCTTACACGTAGAATTTCTTCATGAAACTTTAACACATGCATGTTTTCATATCCTAGGCCTCATAATGATCATAAAATAATAATTTTAACATCAAATTTGTGGTCCTGAAGCCACTTTTCTGACTAGGCCATATTTCAAGATGTTACATTTCCCCCCTTAGGGACTTTCGTCCTTGAAAGTCTTACCAGTAAATAGGTCCGGATATTGACTTCTCATGGTTTCTTCGGGCTCCCATGTAGCCTCTTTCACACCGTGTCGATGCCATAAAACTTTCACCAAGGCTATTTCTTTATTCCCTAAGTGTTTGACTTCTCGAGCCAAAATCTTGACCGGTTCTTCACCATAAGTCATGTCCGGTCTAATTTCAACTTCCGTCGGTGAAATCACATGGGAGGGGTCTGATCGATATCGCTGTAACATGGATACATGGAATACATCATGGATCTTTTCCAATTCGGGTGGTAATGCCAAACAGTAGGCTAATTGTCCAACTCTTTCGGTGACCTCATATGGTCCAATAAATCTTGGACTCAATTTTCCATTTCGACCAAATCTCAATACCTTTTTCCATGGAGATACTTTTAAGAACACTTTATCTCTAACTTGAAATTCGATCTCCTTTCTTTTCAAATAAGCATATGACTTTTGCCTATCCGTTGTCGTTTTCAAGCAATCATGTATCACTTTAACCTTTTCTTTAGTTTCCTTGATTAAATCAACATCGTGGATCTGATGTTCCTTAAGTTCTATCCAATACAATAGAGTTCAGCACTTTCTGCCATACAATGCTTCATAGGGTACCATTTTTAGACTCGTCTGGAAACTGTTATTGTAGGCTAATTCTACTAATGGTAATTATTTTTCCCAACCACCCTAAAATTTAAGGACGCAACACCGTAACATGTCCTTAAGAATCTGAATCATTCGCTTAGACTGACCATCAGTCTGCGGGTGAAAAGCCATGCTAAAACTTAACTTTGTACCTAAGGCTTCTTGCAGCTTATTCTAAAATCTCGAACTGAATCTGGGGTCCTTATCTGAAATAACCGATAACTGTACCCCGTGTAATCTCACAATCTCCAATACATACAAGTCGGCCAATTTGTCAAGTGGGTAGTCAGTTCGTACTGGAATAAAGTGAGCCGACTTAGTTAGCCTATCAATCACGAGCCAAACACCATCTTTCTTTTTTAGGGTTAATGGCAATCCAGTCACGAAATCTATAGTAATCCTGTCCCACTTCCATTCGGGGATCATCACAGGTTGTAACAAACCTAAAGGTACTTGGTGTTCAACCTTGACATGCTGACATATCAAGCATTTTGATACAAATTTGGAGATGTCTCTTTTCATGCCATTCCACCAGTACATTTTTTTCAAATTATTATACATCTTGGTACTTCTCTGATGAATAGAAAAACGACTATCATGTGCCTCTTGAAAAATTTTTCAAATAATCTCATCGTCTCTCGGTATACAGATCCTATCTCTAAACATCAAGCAACCGTTGGAACCGATCTAAAAATCTGATTCAATACCTGACTCGAATTGAGTTCTCTTGGTTTGTAGAGCACTATCATTGATCAAAGCTGTACAAATTTCTTGCAGAAATGTTGGTCTAGTCCTTAACTCTACCAAAACAGAACCATCATCTAACAAGCCCAACTGCGTGTTCATGGCTCTCAAAGCAAACAAGGATTTTCTGCTTAGTGCATCTGTGACCACGTTCGCCTTTCCTGAGAGGTATTCAATGATCAATTCATAATTTTTAATTAACTCTAACCATCTCTATTGTCTCAGATTCAATTCTTTTTGGGTCATCAAGTGCTTCAGACTCCTGTGATCGGTGTATACATGGCAGGTTTCACCATACAAATGGTGTCTCCAAATTTTGAAGGCAAAGACAATGGCAGCTAACTCCAAGTCATGTGCTGGATAATTTTTCTCGTGTGGTTTCAATTGCCTCAAAGCATAGGCTATCACTTTGCCTTCTTGCATCAGTACGCAACCTAGTCCGTTCAAGGACGCTCACTGTAGACCACGAATTCTTTTCCCAATTTGGGCTATACTAAAACTGGAGCTTCCGTTAGCAACGTCTTTAACTTCTGAAAGCTCTTCTGACACTTTTCTGACCATTCGAACTTAACATATTTTTGCAGCAACCTCGTCAAAGGAGTTGCAATCATTGAAAATTCTTCCACAAAACATCAATAGTAACCGGCTAAGCCTAAGAAGCTTCTAACCTTGGTTACATTCTTTGGTGGCTTCCACTCAACAATGGCAAAAAGTTTGTTTGGATCAACTCGGATGCCTTCACCCGAAACAATATGACCCAAAAATCCAACCTCTCGAAGCCAGAACTCGCTTTTGCTGAACTTAGCATACAATTTCTTGTCTCGCAAAGTCTGTAAAATAGTCCTCAACTGTTCAGCATGCTCAGACTTATTACGGGAATAGATTAAGATATCGTCAATGAATACTACAACAAACTTGTCCAAGTATGGTTGGAAAACACGATTCATTAAGTCCATAAATGCAGCTGGGGTGTTCGTTAGACCAAAAGGCATGACGAGGAACTCGAAATGACCATAGCTTGTCCTAAAAGCAGTCTTAGGCACGTCTGACTCCTTAACTCGCAACTGGTAGTAACCAGATCTCAGATCTATTTTTGAAAATACATTGACTCCTCTAAATTGATTAAACAAATCATCAATCCTTGGCAACAGATACTTGTTCTTAATAGTTACCTTATTAAGTTGTTGGCAATCTATACATAGCCTCATCGAACCATCTTTCTTCTTTACAAATAATACAGGAGCACCCCAAGGCGAAAAGCTTGGTCTTGCAAAACCTTTATCTGTCAGTTCTTGGAACTGTACTTTTAACTCTTTTAACTCGGTTGGTGCCATCCTATATGGCGCAATAAAAATAGGAGCTATTCCAAGTACCAGCTCAATACCGAACTCTATCTCTCTAGCGGAAGGTAATCTAGGCAGCTTTTCTAGAAACACATCTGAATACTCGCATACTATCGGTATCAACTCCATCTTCAACTCAGATTCTTTAGTATTCATCACGAAAGCAAGGTAAGTTTCGCACCCTTTTCTCATATACTTTTGAGCCAAAGTTGAGGTAATTACAACCGGTGATATATCCAACTCACTTGAATCAATCCGGAGAATCTCACCATCTGAGCGTTTCATTTTGATATACTTGCTACCACAATTTACGATCACATCATGCACAGCTAACCAATCCATGCCAAGTATTACATCAAACTCATCAAATGGCAATAATATAAGGTTAGCCGGAAAACAATGACCTTGAATCGTCAAGGGACAATCCTTACAGACTTTATCAACTAGGACTGACTTGCCTAGAGAATTTGACACCTTAATCACAAATTCCGTAGGTTCTATCGACATATCCATGCTAGACACCAGTTTTATGCAAATGTATAAATGGGTTGATCTTGGGTCAATTAAGGCAATGACACTAGTATTATAGATAGAAAATGTACTCATGATGACATCGGGAGCAGAGGCTTCCTCTCTAGCGCATATTGCATAAGTTCTTGCGGGGCTCGAGCCTCTGATTTTGTAGTAGCATCTTTGGCAATAGTCTGACTGCCACTTGCACTTCCGGGATGTTTTGGAGGTCTACCTTGAGAGATAGGAGCGTTCTGCTGCAAGGCTAATTCAACCTCTTTATTAGCTCGCTCCGGGCAGTCTCTGAGAAAATGGTCAAAAGACCCATATCTAAAACACGCACCGCTCTTCACTTGGCACTCTTTGAAGTGAAATTTGTTACAGCTTTTACACTTTGGATTCTGTTCATCTACGTTTCCCACACTAGTTACCATAGGGGAAGAAGACTTTGGGTTATATTGTTTGAAGCTTCTCGCTTTACCCAAATATCCTACCAATGAAGTGGAGAGTTCTTGTTGACTTCTCGATTTCTTTGTGGGGAAGGAGTGTGTTCTACCGCTAGATCTCTTACTCGTAACTCAAGCTTCTCTCTTAGCTTGCTTTCTTTCATTATTTAGTTCTTTGGCCTTCTTGGCCCGATCAACTAACGCCGCAAATTCTCATTTCTCAAGGGTCCCGATCAGTAACTTAATTTCCTCATTCAAGCCTTCCTCGAAGTGCTTACACATTTCTGTCTCCGATTGGACCCACTCCGTTACATACTGACTTAACCTTACAAATTCTTTTTCATACTCTGACACCATCTTATTTCCTTGTTTGAGTTCTAGGAACTCCTTTCGCTTTGAGTCTAAAAACCTTTAACTGATGTATTTCTTTTTAAACTCAGCTTGGTAGAACTTCCATGTAATGTCTTCCTTCGATATCACTGAGGATACAGTCTTCCACCAGTGATATGCAGTATCTTTAGAAGAGATACTGCACACTTTAAACACTTCTCAGGTGTACATGACAACTCGTCCAAAACTCGCGTAGTGTTCTCGAGCCAGAACTCAGCTCGTTCAGCATCATCCTCAACCTTAGCCCTAAACTCTTCAACCCCATATTTTCTAAGTTTGTCCACTGGGGCTTTACCAATTCTTACAAGTGCCATAACTAGTGGCACTTTTCCCTCAGGCCGAGTAGAGAGCGGAGGAGGTTGTGATATATTGGGGCAGTTTCTCAAATAATCCCCAAACCATTCATCCATCATCTCGAAGAAGGTAGCACTTGCCTCTTCCTAGCTTTTAGACATAGGCTTTCTACTACTACCTGCAGTACCTCATTGAACGAAAGCTGGAGCATGCCTCTCGGATCCTTCGGCCTCATCTTGAGCTTGATTGGAAGACATTTACTATATTGAAATACAATTAATAATGGTTAAGAGATGCCACACTAATATAACTTCTATAATGGCATGTATAGCTATACTCAATACATGCTACGTTAGTCCTAGAACTGACTAAATCGTAGCTTTGATACCATAAAATGTAACACCCCTTACCTGTACCCAAGACTAGGACAAGGTACGAGGCGTTATTCGATACATACACAGACACTTTCAGAAAATACGGATTATAAAATTTCATTTTAATTTAAAAACAATCAAACAACATCATGATGTCCCAATTTTGAACCTGCAAGGTCCAAGACATACATTAAGAGAGATTCGAGACTAAACCGAGAGCTATAGAAAATTTTAGTAAAATTTCTAGGGTTATGCCTCACACGTCCGTGTGCTTGAGGACACGGCCATGTTCTTAGTCCGTGTTGAATTATTTGAATTTATTTTTCATTTCGAACCTACAGGAGTTTTCACATGGCCAAGCATACGCCCGTGTCCCTAACACGGCCTAGATAAGCCCGTGTCATCACCTGTGTCCAAAAATCGGGACATTCTATTTAAGATGTCATCATTCACTTTGAGGCACACAGCCAAGGCACACGCCCGTGTGCTAGGCTATGTCCTCCACATGGTTGAGACATACGGCCGTGTCTCTACCCGTGTGTTTACTACCATACAATCTGACCTATAATTCTAGGTGCAGGGGACACACGGCTGCACAACACGCCCATAAGGCTAACCGTGTGTCACACACGGCCTAGTCACACGCCCGTGTGTCTACCCGTGTGGACCTTTTTGGAGGCTATTATCCAAGCCAATCTTCACCTTCAACATCCATACATTTGTGAATTTCAATGGTATTCAACATGGCCTAATTATTCCCAATGACTACCTTCAACGATCTATTACATGTTAACCTCATCTCATCAGTTTTGTACATGCTAAATTATTCTCTTTGTATTAAGGACTACCATATCATATAATACATTTAAAATTGGCTCATTTTATAACTCATTACCAATTATGACCTAGCCATTTCCAAGTGATTTGGCCAGATTCCACATGTCCATTCATGATATACTACATTTAATCATCTCATGAACATTCAAACACCAACATGCACAATTAGTAGGTTACAACCTACATCAAAGTGAGCCATATCTTATGGTCATATACAAAATGAATAGGTATATCATTTAAGCCTTTACATAGACTAACCAATGACATATATAACAAAATAAACAAAAACCTATACATGCCATTGTAACAAAGTATAAATATCTATATACCAAAGCAAGATAAGCTGATAGTGTTGACAATACTACAATCGTCTTCCAATCTTAACGAGTCCACGAGCTCTGTAAGACAGGGAAAGGAAAGGGGTAAGCATTAACATGCTTAGTAAGTCTGGATAATAGGAAGGTAAACTTACCAGTTATTTAGCATTCAACCTTAAAAGATATTCATGCCAAGCATGCATAGTATAAATCCCCTATCACATACACTCAATCATCAAGTTAGTTTCATCTCAAGCAATATAGCATTAATCTTTAGTTTCATCTCAAGCAATATAGCATTAATCTTAGGTGAGCTCATTAGTTCAACATTTCCATTCTCGTTTCTCATTATAGTCCCATTGAATTTCTAAAAAATCTCGATGGATGGCCATTTACCGTCAAATCATACAAGTGATCATCTCAAATACGCACTCCCGCGAACCTTACATCTTACAGTGAGAATACCAGTCTAAGCTAAATCCCCCGTAGTATAAACTCATAGAGTAATGTCAGGATTACCAGTCTAGGCTAAATCTTTTTCAACGACAATTTCTCTCATAAGTTTGGATCTGAATTGCCAGTCCAGGCTAAATTCAGTCCTCAATCGGATTACCCGTTTGGGCTAAATCCTTAATGCACCTATATTCTTCGGGAGGTTTGATCACTCAAGGAACACCCGTCTGGGCTAGATCCTTTTTATATTTAGATCAACAGATTATTCATCTCGGCTAAATCCTTTTCTGCAACACATGCAGGATCTCGTGTTATGTAAGCCATAATTTATCCACCAGATTCCCCTTTTTGTTTCAACCGAAACATTTATCATCTTTTCATTTATATTACCACATTTCATGGATTATCATACAATGAATATCTAAAATTTTCATACATTCAAAACATACATTTTAAGTATACTAAGAGTTTACTTCGGGTTAGACGGACTTACCTGGTAATTGTTTCGGTTTCGTTGTTTGGTTATTCCGAAACCTTTTTTTCCACAATCGAACTCTGAAATTTATTCCTTGGGGTCTATATCAATAAAATTAGATTATGAATACATCACATTATTCATTTTTAGGCCTAAAACTTACCCCTGAGCAAAATGACTATTTTGCCTCTAACCTTTCACAATATTTACAATTTAGTCCTAACCCTCGTATAATGAAATGCATGTAATTCCTTGGATACCCAAGCCTAGTTGAATGTTATTCACACTTATAGCAGCCCATGTTTTCTCCTCATTCCATATTTTTCTACCCATTTCCACAACTTTTACAATTTAGTCCTTTAAGCCATTTCCATGAAAAACTACTTAGTAAAAGTTGTTTATCATCCTTTAAACTCTCACATTCCTCCAGAAATCATCAAAACATCTCATGCATGGGTAATTTTCTAAACAGGAACCCTTGCATGAAATATGGGTAGAAATAGAAAGAGCATGTTACAATGATCTTAAAAATACGAAGAACATTAAAAACGAGGCTAGGAAGCACTTACTATTGAGCTTGAAAATGTTGAAAACCCTAGCTATGGAGAACCCTAAATTTTCAGCAGCATGGAGAAGAAGAATGGCTAATTTTAGCTTGATTTTTCCCATTTTATTTCATTTATTACCAATTGACCAAAATGCCCTTCCTTACTAACCTTTCCAAATTTTTCATGTATGCCCATTTTTGCCCAAAAACTTAGAAATTGGGAAAATTACTCTTTAAGGACCTTTAATTAATATTCCAAAACAATTTCATACAAATTACTTCTAGAACCCAAGTTTTTTAATTTATTCAATTTGGTCCCTAATTTCCAATTGGACACCTTATATATAGAATTTCTTCATGAAACTTTAACACATGAATGTTTTCATATCATAGGCCTCATAATGATCATAAAAACATTATTTTAACATCGAATTTGTGGTCCAGAAACCACTGTTCTGACTAAGCCCTATTTTAGGATGTTACACGTGGCATGCCAGTCTGGTTAGCAATATAACTACCCTACCAGAGGCTTCACAATAGAATGTTAGCTCAACATTTACTTACCCAGATGATCACCTCTTTATTGGCTTGTACATCTTGTATACTAGACCTTACATGTGTGCGTATCAAACATCATTCCTTTAACTGAACTCATACCTTACCAGTTTCTATAAACATAAGGACCCCATTTATGTATGTATATAAATAATTTTCTTATTTGAAAAATTCATGTAAAAGAATTAGGATGAAGACTCACCTACACTTACCCACAGTAAATTGAAGCTTCAGACCCAATCATCCATATAAAGTAACAACAACCAATGCTTACAGAACAAAGAAACACCATTAAAAACTTATTCTTATAAAATTTACCATCATCTCAAGCACTTATAACCCCCATGTAAAGCCTTATACTTACATTGTAACACCGCAGTTTGGAAAGTTCTAAGTTTTTGTGCATACCTTAAAAGTTATCTATGCAGCGTAGTTCTACTCGCCAATTGTTTCTTGTGGCATATAGATTTGGGCACATAACTGAAGTCTGGATATTAAGTAAGGATTGATCTAAGAAAGTGGATTCGTAAGGGATAAGAGTCGGGTAAGAAAAATTTATAAGTTAGATTAACGCCATGGGCGATGTTCACCAAGTTTGTTTAAGTTACTGTGTTGATCATGCTGTAAGTATTCAAGATAAGATACAAGGTAATTTAGTTAGAAGTTAACTGGATTGAGTATCGGTGTAGCTAAAATATTGGACCTTTACTTATATTCTTCTCAAATGTTATAGGCCATTATAGGGAAAATTTAAAAAAAAGGTGACACGTGTCAAGTTCAATAGGGACTTGGGTTGTATATACATTTGTATTCAGGATGAGTGTGGGGGAAGTTATCTTCTTTATTTTTCAAAAAGTGCTACTATCTAATTCTTAAGTAACTACAAGCATTTTTTCCTTAAGCTAGAAGTTGTGATTTTGGGTTATTACGGGAAGATGCTTTGTGTCTAGGTAAGTTTTATGACTCTACATGTTATGTTATGAAAGACTAAGCCTGTGAGGGTGCATGAATAGTAATATAAAGAAGTAAATATTTGCATGAGGTTATCTGGGTTTGAGATGATGGTAAAGGTTTTATGAATGAGATTTGATGGTGTCTCTATGTTTTATAAGTAGTGGTCCCTATAGTTTCATGTTGAATATTGAATCTAGAGTTCAAGCCGCTATTCATGGGTGTCAGGTGAGTCTTTAAGCTGGCTTTTGTGTGGTAGTGTTCATATCTTAATGTCCGTGGAACTAATCGAAAGTTGATGCCGAGATCACGAAAGGTATAGTAGGTAAGGTAAGTGATTCCTAAAGGAAATCTATGATTAAGTGAATATTGTTGAAAATAATATGTAAGATTGGTACAGAGTCTAATGAGTTCAAGTGTGTGTTGAATGTTGCATGAATAATGTAAGGTAAATCATAGTTGTACTTGAATGTCTAAAATGCATGTTATCATATGGGTGCTATATTGGTTGCTTATTGTAGACTAAGAAGATTAGACTTAGTTTGATTGAATGTACGAAGTGTCTACAAGAAAATATATTTTGAAATCGAGCTCTAGCATTTGTTGCAGACTCAAAGTTACATGTGACACAGATTTAGCTTGAACTGGTAATCTGTTATCATTTTAAATGTTTAATTAGGACTGGTAACCTTACATGTATGTTAAGCCACGAATGGAACCTTTTTAAAGCAACTAAAAGATGGTGATTTTCCAATGGGGTTCTCTGCGTGTCCAAGGAAAATGATGGACAAATCTCATGAAAGGTAAGTTTAGGAAAATCCATGTTGTAAACACATAAAAAAGAATAGCCTTTGTGGTGAAGTCTAAAAGAATAGCCTTTGTGGCGTATTGAAAAAGAATAGCCTTTATGGTGATGTCTGAAAGAATAGCCTTTATGGCGTATTACAAAAGAATAGCTTTTGTGGCGAACTTTGGATGGACTGTCCTTGTAGCGTGTCTTAATAGGATTGGCAATGAAGAAGTATGAAGGAGGTTCTTTGTGGCTTACCATGATAAGGTGTAACACCCCAAACCCGACCCAGACGTTATGGCCGAATCCGGCATGTTACATTGAAGTGTTTTAGTGAAAACCGTGTTTTCATTGAAAACCCTTCGTAAAATAAAAGAAACCTTAATTAACTTAAAAAAAACTCTTTTCAATCACTTGTTTAAAACATATGATTTTATGAAAACATGTCATTTTAAATTTTAATTGCGGAAACGTAGAAAACATACTATAATTTAGGAAACCCATGTTCAACTTTTCAAGTTTACAACGAAAATAATAATAATAATCCAAGTAATAATAACATAATGAAACCTTGTTACAATCTGGTCTGAAACATACTTAATAAAATAAAAACTTATATGCTTAAAAAAAACCAAGTCCAAATTATATTGCTAGCTGGCCACCCAGAGTCCCTCCAAACATCGAACCTTCTACTGAGCTTCACCTAAAAATAAAATAAAAGAGGGGGTGATTTTATGCAAACTCAGTGTGTACAACCCTCAACACAAAAAAACAAACATTCCAAAAACCATCATGCATCAAACATGCAATGCAATCCCATCCAAATTATCCATCCGCTACACACCAGTTCCGTCCCCCATCACACCATGTGGGGATATAAATATCGACCCACCCAACCGACACACCAAGGGTAACCTGGTTGCGGAACTACCTTCATTTACATATTTGGCTTTAAAAGCCGCCGTTGGATCCACGATTGTCAAGCAACCATACGATCCTTATATACTTCCTCCGTTCCATAATTCCCAACCCATATGCAACCTAAGCTGAATATCATATGTATACATGTCACTTACATTCAACACCTAGGGGTATTTTGGTCATTTTTACCCTTAGGAGTATTTCAATAATTTTACCTTAATTACGATTTTCACTTACCTTGGCCCGTTAACAAGTCCCGTGAGCTAAGATGAACGAATACTATGTACCAAGTAGGATTCCAGAGAAGAGGAGGTGGGTCATTAAGACCGCTTAAGTACCAAACTCTCCCTAGATCCAATCCTAGACATGCATATACCCGTTGCCACACCTTAACCCTATAACTTGTTCATGGTCTCATTTAATTAATTAAGTTTTATGCAGTCATCATATACTATGCCCAAAACCCCTTACAAAAGCAAATCAAATTCACATACCTGTATTTGGCCCGTTAGGCCCAAATCACCTGTATATGGCCCATTAGGTCCAAATCACATTTATATGGCCCGTTAGGCCCAGTCACTTTCATATTCATGCTCACATACAAATTCCTATCACATAGCATCAATATTCAGTTTTTGCCTATTATGGGCCCAACGGCCCATCGGGGCCATTTTGTCCATTTTGGCCCATATGGCCAAATCACAACCCAAGTCCACGGAATCGCCCGTGGGCCTCAGGCAACCTATCGATTTCCTCCTCACGAGTGTTCGTGCACTCACAAGACTACTGCAGCCAAACTTTCGGTTTTTCGACTTTTACCGATCTACTTGTGTGTGCAGTGTATGTACACACCTGGTAAGTAAACGTGCTGCGATTCCCTTAGTCACCAGCCTACAAACGATATCACCCTTAAATTAATCGCATGCTTAATACACATCTTTACTAAAATCGAAACCTCACTTTAACCTTACCTTGTGCGATTAGCCCCTTCTTAAATCACTAACCACGATCAACTCCTAGATCTGCACCAATCTTAACTATTAAAACTAGAATAATAGATGACTCGTATCCAACACAAGTCCCCTTACCTTAGCTATGAACATTCGCCCACCTTAGCCAATGGGAGAGGAATACTTACCAAAACTGCAAGCACCTAAAGGCAATTTCGGCAGAGAGCTAAGATCCGAGATCCGATACTAATTCCCTACCACATTTGATTACAAAGAGTGGGGGACAATAATCGATACTTAGCAAGGAAAACTGATTGGAAGAGCAACACTTACACTAGATCCGATCAAAGAGTATTCGACCCTTGGGGGATTTGGCTTTTCCGGTTTTTAACTTAGTATGGTGAATAAGGTTTATTTGGCACGAATAAAAGAAAAAAGAGTAGTAGAAGAAATCGGCAAAGAAGATTGTGTAGAGGAGAATAGAAATCGACAGAAAGAAAAGAAAGAAAAGAGTTTTCAGCTTTTAGGGAAGAGTGTTTCTGGCAACAATGTGAGAAAAAGATTTCGGCATTAGCCTTATACCCTTGCATTTGGCACCTATTTATAACCCTTATGGCTGAATTCATTAAGCCCAAGTTCCCATTTCGGCTCCACTTGCTCCTCACTTCTTATCTGCTTGTTTTTCTCCCTGATAACCCCTTGATCCTTTCCTTAATTTTCTCTCCTGAACATTTCCCTTGGAGTCCATTTTCACGCCACTTCCAACCTTTGAAAAGGCCAAAATTAAACTCTAAAAATTACTAAGCTAGGATTCGAACCTTGGATCTCCTAGCTAGCCACTGACACCACCTCCCTACTTCCTAAGTGGCGTCACTTAGCCACTTCTCCACAAGGCTTTTTGATGCTATTTTCCCCTATCTTTATTTAAAAGCCCAACTGCTTGCCAACCCTGATTCTTTCAATAAGTAAACGATAATTTCTTCTACCCCTAGATTCGAACTCAAACCTTAATTCAGACCTACTGTAATTATCACTTGGCTAGGAATATAAAACACAATTTTTATCAAAACTGAAAAAAAAGAAAGTTCGGGATTTCGGGATTTTTGGCGCATTACAACTCTACCCCCTAATAGAAACTTCGTCCTCGAAATTTTACCTGATTCAAACAGTTGAGGATATTGATGTCGCATCGCTTCCTCAGGTTCCCAAGTAGCCTCATCGGCCTTGTGATTCCGCCAAAGCACTTTGACTAATGGAACAGACTTCCTTCTCAGCTCTTCCTTGAAAGTTAGGTCTGGCCTGACCTCAATCTCTTCAACTGCCACGACATGCGAAGGATCTAAGCAATACCGTCTGAGTATTGAGACATGAAACACATCTTGGATCTAGCTTAGTTCAGGAGGTAACTCCAGTTGGTAAGCGACTGGCCCAATCCGCCTTACAACCCGATATGGCCCAATAAACCTTGGGACTAACTTCCCCTTCCGTCCAATCCTTAATACCTTCTTCCACGGAAAGACCTTAAGAAAAACTAAGTCCCCCACTGCATACTCTATCTCCCGTCACTTGAGGTTAGCATACGACTTCTGCCTATCCGAGGCCTTTTTTAACCGATCCCGAATCAATTTTACCATATCCTCAGTATCGACTACTAACTCAGGGCCCAAAACTCTTCGTTCGCCCAACTCCGTCCAACATGTTGGAGTTCGACACCTTCGCCCATACAGTGCTTCATATGGAGCCATCCCAATGCTTGCTTGATAACTATTATTGTACACGAATTCGGCTAACGGTAAATAGTCCTCCCAGCTACCTCGAAACTCAATCATGCATCCCCTCAACATATCTTCCAATAATTGAATCACCCGTTCTGACTGTCCATCTTTTTGAGGGTAGAATGCCGTACTAAAGTTCAACCTAGTACCCAACGCCTCATGCAACTTCTTCCAAAATCGCGATGTGAAACGTGGTTCCCTATCTGATATTATGGATACTGGCACTCCATGTAATCTTACAATCTCCGTCATATACAGCCTAGCCAGCTTTTGTAATGAGTAATCGGTGCGAACCGGTACACAATGGGCAGATTTGGTTAACCGATCCACTATATCAAGTCTTTCTTAGTAGGCGTCAAGGGTAGCCCACTAACAAAGTCCATAGTGATCCTTTCCCACTTCTAGAGGGGAATCTTCACTGGTTGAAGCAACCCCGAAGGCAATTGATGTTCTGCCTTTACATTTTGACATACCAAACATTTGCTTACGAACTCTATAACCTCACGCTTAAGTCCAGGCCACTAGTAAAACTCGCGCAAACTCTGATACATCTTGTTTCCGCCAGGATGCATTGCGTAGAGACCGCTATGTGCTTCTCGTAGAATGGAATGCCTTAGATCATCGTCCTTTGGTATACATATTCTCCCACGAAAACACAATACTCCCTCACTATTTATCCTAAAGTTCGATGTCTCTCCACTCTTCAACTGTCTAAAATGAGCACCTAAGGTCGCATCCACTAATTGCTTACTCCTTATCAGCTTGACCCACACAGGCTTTACCTGAAGCTCAGCTAACAAGCTACCATCATCCAAAAAGCTGAAATGGGCAAGCATAGCCCTCAAGTCTGACTTAGCCCTGCGACTCAACGCGTCGGCTACCACATTCACTTTGCCAAGGTGGTATTCAATCATACAATCATAATCCTTCAACAATTCCACTCATCGACGTTGCCTAAGGTTTAGCCCCTTTTGGGTAAGGAGGTACTTCAAACTCTTGTGGTCTGAATAAATTATGCACTTCTCCCCATATAAGTAATGCCTCTATATTTTAAGCGCGAACACCACCGTAGCTAGCTCCGCATCATGGGTTGGGTAATTCCCCTTGTAAGTCTTAAGTTGCTATGACGCATACGCAACAACCTTTCCTTCTTGCATCAATACACAACCTAAGCCCACATGCGATGCGTCACTATAAACCGTAAACTCTTTCCCAAGCACTGGCTGAATCAACACAGGGGCCTCAGTTAAAACTTTCTTGAGTTTTTAAAAACTCTCTTGCTGCTTATCCGTCCAAACAAACGGTACCCCCTTCCTCAACAACTTAGTTAAGAGTGCGGCAATTACTGAAAAGCCCTAAACAAACCGCCTATAGAATCCTACGAAGCCCAAAAACCTTCAGATTTCTGATACCGACTTGGGTGTTTTCCAGTCTAACACCGCATCAATTTTTCGAGGGTCCACCTTAATCCCCTCGGCTGACACCACATGTCCTAGAAAGGTAACCTCCCTTAGCCAGAATTCACACTTACTGAATTTGGCATACAACTGCTTTTCCCTCAAAGTCTGCAACACAATCCTTAAGTGTACATCATGCTTATCCTCATCTTTTGAGTACACCAAAATGTCATCTATAAAGCCTACCACGGACCGATCCAAGTAGATTTGGAAAACCCGATTCATGAGATCCATGAAAGTGACAGGTGCGTTCGTCAGCTCGAATGGCATCACCAAGAACTCGTAGTGCCTATAACGAGTTATGAAAGCTGTCTTACGAACATCTGCCTCCTTAACCCTTAGTTGGTGATATCCCAAACGCAAGTCAGTCTTCGAGAACACCGAAGTTCCCCTAAACTGATCAAAAAGATCATCGATTCTCAGTAGAGGGTACTTGTTTTTAACAGTTAACTTGTTTAACTATCGATAGTCGATGCACATTCATAACGTTCCATCCTTCTTCTTTATGAATATCACCGGTGCTCCCCATAGAGACACACTTGGTCGTATGAATCCACGATCTAACAATTCTTGAATCTGTGCCTTAAGTTCTACCAACTCCTTGGGTGCCATTTAATAAGGAGCGATGGACACCAGAGCCGTCCTAGGTAACAACTCGATTCCAAATTCTACTTCTCTACTAGGTGGCAACCCAGGCAGCTCCTCAGGGAAGACATCTGAAAATTCCCTAACTGTTCTCAACTCCTTAACAGTAAGGCTCTTAGCCTCCGTACCACTAATATAAGCCAAATAGGCTTCGCATCCTTTTCATACTAACTTTTTAGCCTTCAACGCCGAAATCACATTCGACAGGTAATTTCGACGTTCACCAATTACCACTACTTCCTTATCCTCTGTCATTCTTAACACCATTCACTTTGCAGCGTAACCCAAGGTGGCTTGGTGCTTTACCAACCAATCCATACCTAAGATTAAGTTGAATTCGCTAAATGGTAGCTCCACCAAATCCGCTGAAAAGGTAACTTCTTGGACTACTAAGGGTACCTCCCTAAACAACTTATTCACTCCTACTGACTGCCCTAACAGACTGATTACAGTCATCTCATTCGCAGTAATTTTAAACATATCACCTAAAGATTCATTCATATTGCATGCAACATATGAATGCATCAATCCAATATCAATCAGTGCCATGTAAGGTAACTCATATCTAAAGGACATACCCGTTATCACATCTGGGGCATCCCCGTCTTCTCGGCGACGAGCAGTATAAACCAAAACTGGTTGTCTCGCCTCAGCATGTCCCGCATTTCCGCCTGGTGCTCCACGTTTACGTCTATTGCCGTTACCGCCCCTTGCCTGTCCACAACCCCTTGGCGGCAGCTGTCCACCCCTTGGTGGTTGAGCACCACCTTGGCCCACTACTGGCTCTTGACCTAGCACTCAGTGGCAATCCTTGATCCTATGCTCCATAGACCTACAAGCGAAACAAGCTCCCATTCTCTTCCAACAGTCGCCTCCATGTCTTCTCCCGCAATCAACACAAGGTGGCACCCCTGGATTAGCAGCAGGGGGACCTACTCTAACTGGCCCATTATTTTTAGCCTTAGCCCTAGGCTTCTGTCCAACACCAGGAGTCTCAGCCTCCCTCTTATTCTTACCCCTTTCTCTTTCCTGATTTAAGCGCTCAGTGCGCTTAACCTCCTCCGCTATCTTTGCCTTCTCCACCAACTCTGAGAAAACTCACTCCCTTCGTGGAGCTATCAATACCATAAGGCTATCTCTTAGTCCGTCCTCAAACCTAACGCAATGCTCATAGTCCGTTGCCACCATGACCCTTGCTCTGGTGAACAATCCAGGTCCTCCATTATCCTTTCAGTGGCCTCCAACCAATACTCCGCCATGTTAGGAGCCACGTCAGCTATGCCCTTAAAGATCTCTTCCCCATTCGATCGAAGTCGCTCTGGAATGAATCCCTAATTTCCAGTGCCATTGTTGGGCCCCGTGACCTTTTCCAAAATTCTCAGCATTGCAAGTGACAATGGATCTTCTCCCGCGGCCTGACCGTATGGTCCATTCCCAGCCACAGGTGAGGCCGAAGCCTCTTCTTCTCCAACATCGAGCATATGGCTCGATGCTGACGATTCAGCCCTAACACTTTTGCGGCCTTGGCCACGGTCTCTTGCACCTCTTCTAGCACTCATCGTCAATTCTCATATTATCTAGATTAGAAATTTTATGAAGTTTTAGTTAGTTTAATACTTATACCGATGTTTTATGAAAATATTTAAAGAGAAGATTGTTTTCAAAAATCCTCTACAGTTTGAAGTTCCTACGGGCTTTGGTTCCATTCTAACAAAGTCATCTAAAGTAGCCCTCTAACTATCTACTCTATCACAATTTAAACATACTTAAGAATAAAAGTACTTACTTGGTTCGACGTCGGAGGCTCAGTGTGCCGCACAGTAAGATTTCCCTTTTTCCAAAACATTGTGATCCAAAATATTTTTAAAATTCAAATAATAAGTAGAAAAAGAAACCAAATAACAATAAGGCCCACTTCATAGCTCGAGTTTTAAAACTGGGCTCTGATACCACTAAATGTAACACCCCAAACCCGGCCCAAACGTTATGGCCGAATCCGGTATGTTACATTGAAGTATTTTAGCAAAAATCGTATTTTTATTGAAAACCCTTCATAAAATAAAAGAAACCTTAATTAACTTAAAAAAACTCCTTTCAATTACTTGTTTAAAACATATGATTTTATGAAAACATGTCATTTTAAAATTTAATTGCGGAAACATAGAAAGTATACTATAATTTAGGAAACCCATGTTCAACTTTTCGAGTTTACAACGAAAATAATAATAATTCGAGTAATAATAACATAATGAAACCTTGTCACAATCTGGTCTAAAACATACTTAATAAAATAAAAACTTATATGCTTAAAAAAAACCAAGTCCAAATTATCTTGCTAGCTGGCCACCCAGAGTCCCTACAAACATTGAACCTTCTACTGAGCTTCACCTGAAAATAAAATAAAAGAGGGGGTGAGTTTTCGCAAACTCAGTGTGTACAACCCTCAACACAAAAAAACAAGCATTCCAAAAACCATCATACATCAAACATGCAATGCAATCCCATCCAAATTATCCATCCGCTACACACCGGTACCGTCCCCCATCACATCATGTGAGGATATAAATATCGACCCACCCAACCGACACACCAAGGGTAGCCCGGTTGCGAAACTACCTTCATTTACATATTCGGCTTTAAAAGCCGCCGTTGGATCCACGATTGTCAAGCAACCATGCGATCCTCATATAATTCCTCCGTTCCATAATTCTCAACTCATATGCAACCTAAGGAGAATATCATATGTATGCGTGTCACTTACATTCAACACCTAGGGGTATTTTGGTCATTTTTTCCCTTAGGGGCATTTTGGTAATTTTCCCTTAATTACGGTTTTCACTTACCTTGGCCCGTTAACAAGTCCCGTGAGCTAAGATGAGCGAATATTATGCACCAAGTAAGATTCCAGAGAAGAGGAGGTGGGTCATTAAGACCGCTTAAGTACCAAGCTCTCCCTAGATCCAATCCTAGACATGCATATACCCGTTGTCACACATTAACCCTATGACTTGTCCACGGTCACAAATAATTTTTAAGTTTTATGTAGTTATCATATTCTAGACCCAAAACCCCTTACAAAGCCAAATCAAATTCACATACCTGTATTTGGCCCATTAGACCCAAATCACCTGTATATGGCCCATTAGGCCCAAATTACATTTATATGGCCCGTTAGGCCCAGTCACTTCCATATTCATGCTCACATACAAATTCCTATCACATAGCATCAATATTCAGTTTTTGCCTATTATGGGCCCAACAGCCCATCGGGCCCATTTAGCCCATTCCGGCCCATATGGCCAAATCACAACCCAAGTCCATGGAATCGCCCGTAGGTCTCAGGCAACCTATCAGTTTTCTCTTCACGAGTGTTCGCGCACTCACAAGACTACCGCATCCAAACTTTCAACTTTTAGGCATTTCAGGGCTTTTTGGCTTTTGCCGATCTACTTGTGTGTGCAGTGTATGTACACAACTGGTAAGCAAACGTGCTGCGATTCACTTAGTCACCAAACTACAAATGATATCACCCTTCAATTAATCGCATGCTTAATACATATCTTTACTAAAACTGAAACCTCACTTTAACCTTACCTTGTGCGATCAGCCCCTTCTTAAATCACTAACCACGATCAACTCCTAGATCTGCACCAATCTTAACTATTAAAACCAGAATAATAGATGACTCGTATCCAACACAAGTCCTCTTACCTTAACTATGAACATTCAGCCACCTTAGCCAATGGGAGAAGAATACTTACCAAAACGGCAAGCACCTAAAGGCAATTTCGGCAGAGATCTAAGATCCGAGATCTGATACTAATTCCTTACCACATTTGATTAGAAAGAGTGAGGGACAATAATTGACACTTAGCAAGGAAAACTGATTGGAAAAGCAACACTTACACTAGATCCGGTCAAAGAGTATTCAGCCCTTAGGGGATTTGGCTTTTCCAGCTTTTAACTTAGTATGGTGAATAAGGTTTATTTGGCACGAATAAAAGAAGAAGAGTAGTAGAAGAAATCGGCAAAGAAGATTGTGGAGAGGAAAATAAAAATCGACAGAAAGAAAAGAAAGAAAAGAGCTTTCGACTTTTAGGGAAGAGTGTTTCTGGAAACAAGGTGAGAAAAAGATTCCGGAAATAGCCTCATACCCTTGTATTCAACACCTATTTATAACCCCTATGGCCGAATTCCTCAAGCCCAAGTTCCCATTTTGGGTCCACTTGCTCCTCAATTTTCATCTCCTCATTTTTCTCCCTAATAACCCCTTGATCCTTTCCTTAATTTTCTCTCCTGAACACTTCCCTTGGAGTCCATTTTCACGCCACTTCCAACCTTCTAGAAGGCCAAAATTAAACTATAAAAATTACTAAGCTAGGATTCTAACCTTGGATCTCCTAGCTAGCCACTAACGCCACCTCCCTACTCCCTAAGTGGCGTCACTTAGTCACTCATCCACAAGGCTTTTTGATGCTATTTTCCCTATCTTTATTTAAAAGCCCAACTGCTTGCCAACCTTGATTCTTTCAATAACTAAACGATAATTTCTTCTACCCCTAGATTTGAACTCAAACCTTAATTAAGGCCTACTATAGTTATCACTTGGATAGGAATATAAAACACAATTTTTATCAAAACCGAAAACAAAGAAAGTCCAGGATTTCAGGATTTTTGGGGGCATTACATAAGGCCTTCATGGCGCATTCTCATAGATTTTTTCTGGTGGCGAATTTTATATGGCTCTTAAATAAAATCAGAGGAATCTGTAAGGATAATATATATATGGACTACATGATAAAGTACTATACAAGACTTAAAGAGATATAAAGAAGTAATGAGTTAGTATTTAAAATGTATTCTGATCAAGGACATGAAAATATATTTATGATCTGCGTATATGTTTCTTCTTGAATCGTGATGAAGTAATGCCTCAGTGATTGAATGATGAAATTGATGTAAGGAAGACATTTTATTCAGAAAAGAAAATGTTTTAGAGTCAGGTATAGTAATAGACAAGTGAAAAGGAATAAAACTTGAGGAAGCATTCACCAGAGACAAGGTTGAAGGTTAAGAATGATAAAACCACTTATATAAGTCATCAATTGTGATATGCAAATATGACTCAGGTAAATGATGTAAGAGTCCAATTTTGGGCCTAGTCGAAACAGTGGTTTCAGGACCACAAATTTGACATAGTAAAAATTCATTTTTATTATATTTTTATGGTCTACAATTCTATGGAATTTTTTGTGAAAATTTTGTTTGGGAATTTTGACGTTCGGGTACTCAATTTAGTCAAAAGGACTAAATTATAAAAAAGTGCAAAACTTGAGTTCTATATGCTAGAGGTGTCCAATTGTTATGAAATTCTAAATTGGAGGTCCTTAAATGGTAATTAGACAACTGGTTAATTTTTAGACAAAAATGGACATGAAATAGGTGAAATAGAATATGTTTAAGTTAGGGGCATTTTGGTCATTTACTAATTAAATGATTAAATAAACAAAATAAAAGCCAAAGTTTGGTCATATTCAAACCTTGGCCGAAATTTTGAAGACCACCACGGCTAGGGTTTTGGTCAAGCTTTCCAAGCTCCATAGTAAGTCCGTTCTTGCCCTGTTTTTAATGATTTTCACGTTTTTGAAATCCTTGTAACAAGATTTACCTATTTCTAACGTTGATTTGAAGTAGGGTTCATGTTTAAAAATTTACCCATGTGTGACATGTGTGTATTTTGATGTTTAATAGAGGAATATGAATGTTTGTTGTGTGTTAAACGACTTTTACTAAGTAGTTTTCGGTGAAAATGCTAAAAAGGACTAATTTGTAAAAGTTATAAAGTTTGTCAGAAAAATGTGATTTAGTGGAAATTGTGGGTTGCTATAGTTATGAAAATGATTCGGCTAGGCTTGCAGTTAAAGAAATTGAATGAAAATCATTTTACGAGCCTATGGGAAAAAGTGTAAATATGACAAAGTTTAGGGGCAAAAATGTAATTTTTCCATAGTATGATTTTTGGATCACATTGACTAATGTGGCTAATAAATAGACTAAATGTGGTATTATAGATCAAAGAAAACGAGGTTCGGACCTAGAACAAGGGAAAAATAAGAAATTGACTGTTAGGTCCCTTTTTTCCATTTTGGTGTCGAGGTAAGTTCATGTGTAAATAATGCAATGACATATCATGTTTGGATGTTTTATTTATGTATTAATCTCTATGTTTAATTAATATGACGAGTGTATGAACGACTTTATTGTTTATGAGCATGACATTGTGAAAGAGTTCGACGAATATGCGTTATCAAGAAAATCCCGTTTGAACCTTAGGATTAATGTAGGATACAATGTGACATGTCACTAGGAACTATGTGATGATGAGCTCATGAAATTATGTGTATATGTGATTATGTGAATCTGGGTGCTAGTCTTGTACGTTCCACTGGTGGCCGGGTAGCCCGACATGTGTTGCGGGTACCTGTCAGGTTGTGTGAGCAGCTCGAGTATTTATGTCCTGACTGTCAGCTTCTGTGAGCAGACCCGTGATTAGCTCGAGAGCGAGCAATATATGATATGTGATATGAGGTAGCTTTAGCTACGGATGTGGCACTTATTTGCAGGCTTTCCGTGTACCCAATAGTATTCCAAGTGTTCAATGGGTAAATCAGTGAGTTATTTGACAATTAAGTCAATGATGAGGAAATATGAGAATGTGCTACGATTTAGGACAGGTATGTACTTATAACTCATGAGTAAATGATTAGGTATACTATGAAAATATGGTAAGGATGCATATAAGAAAGTATGTAACTATATTACGTGAGGTACAAGTATGTACACGAACAACTTATGCTTGTGAAACATTGATAACCTTGTGACAAATAATCTACATTTATGATGAATGGATGCATGATAAGATTTGATAATAATCATGTGATAGGCATATGAGCTTAATCGAATTTTGAAGTAGTACGATGTATATACTTAAGCTGTGATTCAATAGATGCGTGAAAGATTGTTAAGCTATATGTGGAAATTATAATTACTCGTAAATGATGTGCGTGTTGTTAAGCAAATTGAAATAACTTGTTAATAATGTGATATGCTATGATAGGGAGATTATGGTTGCTAGCCTAATGACAAGACAATATAATTAGTGTGTGTAAGATAAAAGAGTAAGCATTATGAATGAGTAAGTGGTAATCTTGGGATTTAATGCAAATTGTAATAATAGTATCATCATGGATGGATAAAATAAATAAATGCTAATAGTTGTTCTTATTTGCATATGAACTTACTAAGCTATATAGCTTACCCCCTTTTTATTTCCCACCTCTTATAGGTTTATTTAGCTAGCTCGGGTTGGAGATCGTTAGAGATTCTATCACACTATCAAGCTATCATTTGGGGTATAAGTGACTGTAATTATGTTGAGTCTATGGCATGTATAGGGACTTAGTCATTTTGTGTATGTGTCATTATGATATGGCCAAATGTATTGGCTTGTAATGAATAAGGATTTGATTTGGTATGTAGCCATATAAATTGGCTTTGTAACATCTAGAAATAGGGCCTAGCCAAAATAGTGGTTTCGGGACCACAAATCTGATGTTGAAATAATTATTTTATGATCATTATGAGGTCTAGAATATGAGAATATGCATGTGTTAAAGTTTCATGAAGAAATTCTATGGGTAAAGTGCCCAATTGGAAAATAAGGACCAAATTGAATAAATTTTAAAACTTGGATTCTAGAAGCAATTTGTATGAAATTGCTTTAGATTATAAATTAGAAGGTCTTGAAGAGCAATTTACCCAATTTTTAGGTTTTTGGACAAAAATGGGCTTGTATGGAAAAGATCTCAAAGAGAGGGCTTAAGGGCATTTTGGTCATTTGACAATTTAATGAAATAAAATGGGAAAAAGAAGGCAAAAATCAGCCATTCTTCTTCCTTGTCCAGCCAAAATTCTCAAGTCACCATAGCTAGGGTTTTCAACATTTTCAAGCTCAATAGTAAGTGCTCCCAAGCCCCGTTTTTAATGTTCGTCATATTTTTAAATCCCGATAGCTTACTTTCTCTATTTCTACCCATATTTCATGCTAGGGTTCATGTTTATAAATTTACCCATGCATGATTTACTTGTATTTTGATGGTTTATGGAGGAATATGAAAGTTGGATGTGTGTTAAACATCTTTTCCTAAGTGATTTTCATGAAAAACCCCCCAAAAGGACCTTTTTGCAAAAGGTGTAACATGTGTGATAGAAATGAGATATAATGGGAAAATGTGGGCTACCATAAGAGGGAAGAACATTCGGCTAGGCTTGGGTAATGTAGAAATTGAATGCATATCATTATACGAGCCTAGGGACTAAATTGTAAAAATGTGAAAGGTTAGGGTCAAAATGGTCATTTAGACTGAGGGTGAAATTTAGACTTGAAAAGTATAATGTGAGGTGTTAATAATTTATTTTATTGTTATAGACCCCGAGGAACAAATTTCGGAGGTCGATCAAGGAAAACGAAAGGTTTCGGAATAACCGAAACACAATACCGAGACGAATACAAGGTAAGTTTGGATAAATTAAAGTGAACTCATAATATGCCTAATTTCATGATTTATGAATATATGATAATTGCATTTGACGATGGCATGAAACTACTTGAAATGTATCTTTAATAATGACATGTTAATAAATGTCTCGATTGAGGTTAAAAAGGAAGTTCGGTGGATAAACCATGATTTACATGACTTGAGATCCTGCATGTGTTGCAGAAGGATTTAACCTGAATGGGTGTTCCTTGAGTGATTGAGCCTTCCGAAGAATATGTGTGCATTGTGGATTTAGCCCGGACGGGTAGTCTGATTAGGGTCTGAATTTAGCCTGGATTGGTAATTTAGATCCGAGCTTATTAGGGGTGTTGTCGCTGTAAGGAATTTAGCTTGGACTGGTAATCCTGACATCACCTTATGAGTTTACGATACGGGGGATTTAGCTTGGAATGGTAATCCCGCCGTAAAATGTGAGGTTCACCGGAGTGCATACCTGAAATGATCATTCTTATGAATTGACAGTAAATGGATAATCCATCGAGATTTCTTGGAAACTTAACGGGATTAATATGATGTATATAAATGAAATGATGAACGATGAGCTCATCTAAAACAAATTACATGGTACATTATTATTGTGACTAACTTGTTGATTAAGTGCATGTGATAGAGAAACCATTTCATTCCTGTTGGTTTTGTAGCTAAACATGATTGTATGTTAATCAATCGGTAAGTTTACTTTCTAGTTATTCGGGCTTACTAAGCATGTAAATGCTTAGCCCTCTCTTTTTCCCTATCTTACAGAGCTCGAGGACTCGTAAAGATTGGAATACGATTGGAGAGTCAACACACTATCAACTAGTCCAGCTTTGGTATAAAGACAATTTTATTTTGTTCAAAGGCATGTATAGAGTTTTAGTTCATTTTGTGATATGTGTCATTTGAATTGCCCATATGAAGGCTTGTAAAAGTTTACATATCTTCTTGTATTTGGCCACGAGAATTGGCTTATTTTGAAGTGGGCTATGACCTACAAATTTATGCATGCTTATGTTTGCATGGGATGGCTTGACCATAACTGGCAATGAGTTACAAAAAAATGAGCCAATCTTAAAAGTGATCATGAGACATGGAAATCCTTAAATCAAAAGAAATAACCTAGTATGTGCTAAACCGATGATATGAGGTTTACATGCAATGAGGTTTATTAAAGTTATATGTAAGTTTATAATCTGGCTTTATTATGTATTAAGGTAACCTATAAGTGTGATTGGTTGATAGAGGGTGACCAAAGGCTTGGAAAATAGCCTTACAAGGTCCACACACGTAGACACACGGGCGTGTGTCTAGGCCATATGTAACACACGGATCGTCCTCAGGGGCGTGTGGTATGGCCGTGCGTTCCTTGCACCTAAAATTTAAGTCAGTTTCAAGCACAGGCTAGACACACAGGCGTGTGTCTTGGCCGTGTGCCCCTAAATACATGTTGACGTCACAAACAAAATGCTTGAGTTATTGGACACGGGTTTCTACATAGGCGTGTCTATGCCGTGTGAAGGACACGGGCAAGGGACACGGGCGTGTGCTCGGCCGTGTGAATAACCCTGTAGGATCGAAATAAAAAAATATTTTTATAAGTTCAACATGGGTAGGGAACACGGGGTTGTCCCAAAACACACGGGCATGTGTATTGCCTCCACACAAGCATGTGAGGCTTTACCTAGAAAATTTTTATGAACTTTTGTAAGTTCTCGGTTTAGTCCCGAATCATTTCCAATGTGTGTAGGGCCTCGTGGGCCCATAATAGGGGCATTAAAATGAAATTTGATTATTTTTATATTGGAATGAAATTTTATAAACCGTATTTCCTTGGAAATGTTCGAGTGCATGTCTGGTAATGCCTTATATCCGATCCTGGTCTCAGGTACGGGTAAGGGGTGTTACATTTAGTGGTATCAGAGCTACAGTTTAGTCAATTCTAAGACTACTGTAGAGAGTATTGAGTTTTGCTATACATGCCATTATTCGAACGTTGATAGTGTGACATCTCCTAACTGTTTAATTGTCTTTGAATATAGTAAATATCTTCCAATCAAGCACAGGATGAGTCTGAGGGAGCCGAGAGCCATGCTCCAGCTTCTGTACAACGAGCTGTATCTAGTACTAGTAGAAGGCTTACGTTTGAAGGCCGGGAAGAGGCCCGAGCCGCCTTCTTTGACATGATGGATGAACGGTTTATGGATTATTTGAGGAATCGCCCCAACATACCACGACCTCCTCTACCCCCTAACCAACCTGATGAGGATTTGCCATGAGGTATGGCACCTGTAAGAATTGGTAAAGCCCTTGTAGATAAACTTAGAAAGTATGAGGCTGAGGAATTCATAGCTAAGATTGATGATGATGCTGAACGAGCTGAGTTCTGGCTCGAGAACATTACACAAGTATTGGATAAATTATCGTGCACACCTGAGGAGTGCTTAAAGTGTGATGTGTCTCTCCTAAAGGATACTGCGTACCACTGGTGGAAGATCGTATCTTCAGTGGTGCCTAGGTAAAACATCACTTGGGAACTTTTCCAAGCAGAGTTTAAGAAGAAATACATTAGTCAAAGGTTCTTAGACTCAAAGCAAAAGGATTTCCTGGAACTCAAACAAGGAAATTAGACTGTAGCAAAATATGAAAAGGAGTTTGTAAGGCTAAGTCAGTATGCGACTGAGTGGGTTCAAACAGAGTAAAAAATGTGTAAACATTTTGAGGAAGGTCTGCATGAGGAAATCAAACTATTAATTAGGATCCTTGAAATACAAGAGTTCGCTACATTAGCTGATCAAACCAAGAAGGTAAAAGAGCTCAATAATGAAAGAAAGCAAGCAAAAAGAGAGGCTCGAGTTTTGAGCAAGAGATCCAGTGGTAAGACGCTCTCGTTTCCCATAAAGAAACCAATAAGTCAACATGAATGCTCCACTTCATTGGTAGGATATTCGGGTAGAGCAAGAAGCTCCAAATGACATAATCAGAAGTCTTCCTCCTTGATGGTGACTAGTGTAGGGAGTGTAGATGACTAAAGGCCGAAGTGTAAAAGATGTAACAAATTTCACTCTGGAGAGTGCCAAATGAAGAGCGGTGCATGTTTTAGATGTGTTTCTCTTGACCACTTCCTCAGGGACTGCCCAGAGCGAAATGAAAAAGAAGTGGAAGTAGCCCCAAAGTCGAGTGCTCGTATTGCACGAGGTAGACCTCCAAGGTATCCTGGAAGTGCTAGTGGCAGACGAATTGTGACTAAAGACGCTACAAAATCAGAGGCTCAAGCCCCGGAAAGAACGTATGCAATACGTGCTCGAGAGGAAGCCTCTGCTTCTAACATCATCACGAGTACTTTTTCTCTTTTTAATACATGTGTTGTTGCCTTAATTGATCTAGGGTCGACACATTCATACATTTTCATGAGATTGGTGTCTAGTATGAACATACCTACTGAACCTACGAAATTTATTATCAGAGTATCAAACCCGTTAGGCAAGTCAGTCCTGGTTGATAAAGTCTATAAGAATTGTCCTTTGACAATTCAGGGTCATTGCTTCCTGGCTAACCTTATGTTGTTACCATTTGATGAGTTTGATGTACAAATTGGTATGTATTGGTTAGCCCTGCATGATGTAATTGTAAACTGTGGCAGCAAGTATATTGAATTGAAATACCCAGATGGTGAGATTCTATAGGTTGATTCAAGAGAATTGGGTACACCGTTGGTTGTAGTCACAACAATGGTTGCTCAGAGATATGTGAGAAAAGGGTACGAAGCTTACCTTGCTTTTGTATTGAACACTAAGGAAACAAAATTGAAGATTGAGTCTGTGCCAATAGTATGTGAATATCAAGACGTGTTCTCGGAAGAATTACCCGGATCACCTCCTAAAAGAGAGATAGAGTTTGGTATTGAACTAATGCCAGGAACAGCTCTCATTTCTATTGCTCCGTACAGGATGGCACCAACTAAGCTGAAAGAGTTAAAAGCACAGTTGTAAGAGTTGACGGATAAAGGTTCTGCAAGGCTAAGTTTTTCACCTTGAGGTGTCCTCGTATTGTTTGTAAAGAAGAAAGATGGTTCGATGAGGCTATGTATAGATTATCGCCAACTGAACAAGGTAACTATTAAGAATAAGTATCCTTTGCCAAGGATCGATGATTTGTTCGACCAGTTGAGAGGAGCCACCGTGTTCTCTAAGATAGACTTGAGGTCCGGCTACTATCAGTTGTGAGTTAAGGAATTAGACGTGCCTAAGATAGCTTTTAGAATGAGTTATGGCCACTATGAATTTCCTGTCATGCCATTTGGATTAACAAATGCACCAGCCGTATTCATGGACCTAATGAATAGGATCTTTCGGCCATACTTGGATAAGTTCGTCGTTGTGTTCATTGATGACATCTTGATTTATTCCAAAAATGATACAGAGCATGCAAAGCATCTGAGAATTGTGTTGCAAACCTTACAGGAAAGACAATTGTATGCCAAGTTTAGCAAAAGTGAGTTTTGGCTCCAAGAAGTTGAGTTTTTGGTTCATATTGTTTCGGGTGAAGGTATCTGAGTTGATCCAGGTAAAGTCTCTACTATGATTGAATGAAAACCACCTAAAAATGTAACTGAGGTTAGAAGCTTTTTGGGCTTAGCCGGTTACTACTGAAGATTTGTGAAAGGATTCTCCATGATAGCGACTCCGACAAGGTTGCTACAGAAAGACGTTAAGTTTGAATGGACAGAAAAGTGTCAACAGAGTTTCGAGAAGTTGAAGACACTACTGACTGAAGCTCCTGTTCTACTATTGCCCGAGTCAGGAAAAGAGTTTATAGTCTACAGTGATGCATCTTTAAATGGACTGGGTTGTGTATTTATGCAAGATGGCAAGGTAATATCTTATGCTTCACGGATGTTGAAGCCACACGAGCAGAATTATCCGACACACGACTTAGAGCTTGCCGCCATTGTTTTTTACTTAAAAATTTAGAGGCATTACTTATATGGTGAGACTTGTCGTATATTCACAGACCACAAGAGTTTGAGGTATTTGATGACTCAAAAGGATTGAAGCTGAGACAGAAGAGGTGGTTAGAATTAATTAAAGATTATGAGCTGATCATCGATAACCACTCGGGAAAGGCGAATGTGGTCACCGACGTGTTAAGCAGAAAATCTTTGTTTGCACTGAGGGCCATGGATGCTCAATTGGCGTTGCTTGATGATGGTTCAGTCTTGGCAGAGCTAAGGGCTAGGCCAACATTTCTTTAAGAAATTTATGATGCTCAAACTAATGACAACAACCTACAAGCTAAAAGAATTCAATGTGAGTTGGGCATTAAATTCGATTTTCAGATCAGTCCTGATGGATGTTTGATGTTCAGAGATAGGGTTTGTATACCCAAATATGATGAGCTTATTCAGAAAATCTTGCAAGAAACACATGATAGTCGTTTGTCTATTCATCCGAGAAGTACCAAGATGTATAATGATTTGAAGAAAATGTACTGATGGAATGGTATGAAAAGAAACATCTCTGAATTTTTATCAAAACGCTTGATATGTCAACAAGTCAAAGCAGAACATCAAGTACCTTCAAGTTTGTTATAGCCTGTGATGGTCCCCGAATGGAAGTAGGACAAAGTTACTATGGATTTCATGACAGGATTGCCATTGACCCTGAAAAAGAAATATGCCATATGGGTTGTGGTGGATAAGTTGACAAAGTTAGCTCATTTTATTCCGGTAAGGATGGATTACTCTCTTGATAAGTTGGCCGACTTGTACATATCAGAGATTGTGAGATTACACGGGGTACCGCTGTCAATTATATCATATAGAGACTCGAGATTAACTTCGAGATTTTGGAAGAAGTTACAAGGAGCCTTGGGTACAAAATTGAGTTTTAGTACGGCTTTTCACCCGCAAAATGATGGTTAGTTTGAGCGAATGATTCAGATTCTTGAGGATATGTTGCGATGTTGTATCCTCGAATTTCAGGATAGCTGGGAAAAATACTTGCCATTGGTAGAGTTTGCCTAAAAAAATAGTTTCCAAATGAGTTTGAAGATGGCGCCTTATGAAGCCTTGTATGGCAGAAAGTGCCGAACTCCATTGTATTGGACAGAACTCAAAGAGAGTCAGATTCACAGAGTTGACTTGATCAAGGAAAATGAAGAAAAGGTTAAAGTGATACGTGACTGTTTGAAAGCAGCATCGGATAGGCTAAAGTCATATGCTGATCTGAAAAGAAAAGATATCAAATTTCAAGTTGGAGATAGAGTATTCTTGAAAGTATCTCCATGGAAAAAGGTATTGAGATTTGGCCGGAAAGGCAAACTGAGCCCGCGATTTATTGGACCATACGAGATTATAGAAAGAGTTGGACTGTTAGCCTATCATTTGGCATTGCCACCCAAACTGAGAAAGATTCATGACGTGTTTCACGTATCTATGTTAAGACGATATCGATCAGACCCCTCTCATGTGATTTCGATGACTGAGATTGAGATTAGACCGGATATGACCTATAGAGAGGAATCGATCAAAATTTTTGCTCGTGAGATTAAACAATTGAGAAATAAAGATGTGGCTTTCGTGAATGTTTTATGGCATCAACATGGTTTGGAAGAGGCTACATGGGAGCCAGAAGAAACCATGAAAAGCCAATATCCGAACCTATTTACTGGTAAGAATTTCAAGAACAAGAGTCCCTAAGAGGGAGAAATGAAACATCCCGAAATAGGGCCTAGTCAGAACAGTGGTTACGGGACCACAAATCTGACGTTGAAATATTTATTTTATGATCATTATGAGGTCTAGAATATTAGAATATGCATGTGTTAAAGTTTCATGAAGAAATTCTATGGGTAAAGTGTCCAATTGGAACATAAGGACCAAATTGAATAAATTGTAAAACTTGGATTCTAGAAGCAATTTTTATAAAATTGCTTTAGATTATAAATTAGAAGGTCTTGAAGATCAATTTACTCGATTTCTAGGTTTTTGGACAAAAATGGGCTTGTATGGATGAGATTTCAAAGAAAGGGCTTAAGGGCATTTTGGTTATTTGGCAATTTAATGAAATAAAATGGGAAAAAGAAGGCAAAAATCAGCTATTCTTCTTCCTTGTCCAGCCAAAATTCTCAAGTCACCATAGCTAAGATTTTCAACATTTTCAAATTCAATAGTAAGTGCTCCTAAGCCCCATTTTTAATGTTCTTCATATTTCTAAAATCCCGGTAGCTTACTCTCTCTATTTCTACACATATTTCATGCTAGGGTTCATGTTTATAAATTTATCCATGCATGAGTTACTTGTATTTTGATGGTTTATGGAGGAATATGAAAGTTGGATGTGTGTTAAACATCTTTTCCTAAGTGATTTTCATGAAAAACCCCTAAAAGGACCTTTTTGCAAAAGGTGTAAAATGTGTGGTAGAAATAATAAATAATGGAAAAATGTAGGCTACCATAAGAGGGAAGAACATTCGGCTAGGCTTGGATAATGTAGAAATTACATGCATATCATTATACTAGCCTAGGAACTAAATTGTAAAAATGTGAAAGGTTAGGGGCAAAACAGTCATTTGGACTGGGGGTGAAATTTAGACTTGAAAAGCATAATGTGAGGTGTTAATAATTTATTTTATTATTATAGACCCTGAGGAACAAATTCCGAAGGTCGATCGAGGAAAATGAAACGTTTCGAAATAACTGAAACATGATACTAAGATGAATACTAGGTAAGTTTGGATAACATAAAGTGAACTCATAATATGCCTAATTTCATGATTTATAAATATATGATAATTGCATTTAACGATGGCATGAAAATACTTGAAATGTATCTTTAATAATGACATGTTAATAAATGTCCCAATTGAGGTTAAAAAGGAAGTTCGGTGGATAAACCATGATTTACATGACTTGAGATCCTGCATGTGTTGCAGAAGGATTTAGCCTGGACGGGTAATCCATTGATCTCAAATATAGAAAGGATCTAGCCTGGACGGGTGTTACTTGAGTGATCGAGCCTTCCAAAGAATATGTGTGCATTATGGATTTAGCCTAGACGGGTAATTCGATTAGGGTTTGAATTTAGCCTGGACTGGTAATTCAGATCCGAGCTTATTAGGGGTGTCTGTTGCTATAAGGGATTTAGCCTGGACTGGTAATCCTGACATCACCTTATGAGCTTACGATACGGGGGATTTAGCCTGGTCTGGTAATCCCGCCGTAAAATGTGAGGTTCATGAGAGTGCATACCTGAAATGATCATTCTTATGAATTGACGGTTAATGGATAATCTATCGAGATTTCCTAGAAACTCAACGGGATTAATATGATGTATATAAATGAAATGATGAACGATGAGCTCGTCTAAGAAAAATTACATGGTACATTATTATTGTGACTAACTTGTTGATTGAGTGCATGTAATAGGGAAACCATTTCATTCCTATTGGTTCTGTTGCTTAATATGATTGTATGTTAATCAATCGGTAAGTTTACTTTCTTGTTATTCAGGCTTACTAGGCATGTAAATGCTTACCCCTCTCTTTTTTCTTGTCTTACAGAGCTCGAGAACTCATAAAGATTGGAAGATGGTTGGAGAGTCAACACACTATCAACTAGTCCAGCTTTGGTATAAAGACACTTTTATTTTGTTCAAAGGCATGTATAGGGTTTTTGTTCATTTTGTGATATGTGTCATTCGAATTGCCCATATGAAGGCTTGTAAAAGTTTACATATCTTCTTATATTTGGCCACGGGAATTGGCTTATTTTGAAGTGGGCTATGACCTACAAATTTATGCATGCTTATGTTTGCATGGGATGGCTTGACCATAATTGGCAATGAGTTACAAAAAAATGAGCCAATCTTAAAAGTGATAATGAGACATGGAAATCCTTAAATCAAAGGAAAAACCTAGCATGTGCTAAACCGATGATATGAGGTTTTCATGCAATGAGGTTTATTAAGGTTATATGTAAGTGTATAATCTGGCTTTATTATGTATTTAAGTGTGATTGGTTGATAGAGGGTAAACAAAGGCTTGGAAAATAGCCTTACAAGGCCCACACGGGTAGACACATAGGTGTGTGTCTAGGCCGTGTGTGACACACGGATCCCCCCAGGGGTGTGTGGTATGACCGTGCGTCCCTTGCACCTAAAATTTTAAGTCAATTTCGAGCACGGGCTAGACACACGGGCGTGTGTCTTGGCCGTGTGCCCCTAAATGCATGCTGACGTCACAAATAGAATGCTCGAGCTTTTGGACATGGGTGACCACATGGGCATGTCTAGGCCATGTGAAGGACATGGGCTAGGGACACGGGCGTGTGCTCGACAGTGTGAAACACTGTAGGTTCGAAATGGAAAAAATATTTTCATAAGTTCAACACGGGTAGGGGACACAGGTGTGTCCCAAATCACACGGGCGTGTGTATTGCCTCCACACAGACGTGTGAGGCTTTACCTAGAAATTTTTTATGAACTTTCGTAAGTTCTCAATTCAGTCCTGGATCATTTTCAATGTGTGTGTAGGGCCTCGTGGGCCAATATAGGGACATTAAAATGAAATTTGATTGGTTTTATATTGGAATGAAATTTTATAACCCGTATTTCTCTAAAAAATTTTGAGTACATGTCTAGTAACGCCTCATATCTGGTCTCGATCTCAGGTACGGGTAAGGGGTGTTACAAGCTTATATTGGCTAATGGGTTGCAAGTTTATTAATTACCCATATGCCTATTCCAATTTCATTGTATGATGTGGGTTATAATGGTATGTTAATGAAAGTTAGTACAACGGAAATCATGAAAGAGTAAAATTAGAATTAAAACAATTTTGGATAGCAACAGTAGTATAACTTTGAAAAATCATCAAAAATTGTGGAAAAATTGAGGTTGAATAAAATATGATATTAAACCTTGTTGAGTCTATTTTCGTATAAAGGAAACGGTGTAAGCAAAAGAATTTCATTTTATGAGTATTTGAATTTTTATGAGACAATGTCAGAATGATTTTGGAATCCCCTATTCCGATTTGGGAAAATCATTGAAGATTGTACAAAAATGATTATGGGTTATAATTTATATTATTAAAATCATTAATGAGTCTATTTTCAAAAGAAATAAATGGGAACATCATACAAATCTCGTATAAGGAGATAGTTAATTTTTTGTGAAGAGGGATCGGAACTATCGATAGCAAATAGGAGAGACTTTAAAGAATAAACCGTACTTATTGGCTAGACCAAAAAATCTAAAAACTTTATGGTAAGAAGAGATGTGAGTCTAGTTTTATGGAAAATTATCAGATCTTAATTTAGAGCTCTGTAGCTCAAGATATAAATAATTCAATGACTATGACTCAAGTGAACAGTTTTGTTATGAACAGTAAATAATTGTTTGATATGTTTAAGCCTTGATTATGGTTGTGTTGGTAGCTTGATTGTGCTACGTTAAGTGTCATTGAAAGTGTGTACGTGAGTGTACAAATGAGGGTGGCAAACGGCTTGGTAAATATCCATTTTCTTGGCCACATAGGTAGAGACACGATTGTGTGTCTCAGTCGTGTGAAGGACACAGCCCCGGGACACGGGCGCGTGACTTGGTCGTGCAACCCCAAATTGTGGATGATGTCATAAATAGAGAGTTATAGGGGCTGAGGACATGGGTGTGTCCCAAGCCACACAGGCGTGTGTGACCACACGGCCTACCCATAAGGGCGTGTGACTCCTATTTTGAGCAAAAATTTTGTAAGAGATACGGAAGTTCCGAAAGTTCTCGATTTAGTCCGGAACCACACCCAATGTATGTTTTGGGCCTCGAGGACCCATATAAGGGATAATATGCATGTTTATGAAAAGTTTTAAATTTGAGTAGAAATTTATGTCACGGTTTTGAATGTTTGATTGAGTTTAAGTTCGGTAATGCCTTGTACCCTGTTCTAGCGTCGGATACAGCTAAGGGGTGTTATAAATAATGTTTTGCTTGTTAAGTTCTTATGAACTTATCTGTGTGTTATATTGCAGGTAAATTGGTATAGGTCTACACCAAGAGGAGTGATGCCAAGACTACACCAGAGAAATTACCTATCGAGTTATTATACATACTGAGTGAGCTTGACAACGTGTCCAAAGACAAAAATGTTCTTTAGAAATCCATACTTTAAGTTATCTGCAATTGATTAGGATCTCAATTTAGATATCATTGTAATTTAATTACCACATGTTGTAGTTGTTTTTACTTGTTGGATATACTTATGAATTCTTGTTTGAAATTTTGTAATTAAATAAGTTGTAATTATCTGTAGATTGCACAAGCAAATTTTACAAGACAAAGTATATATATATATAAAATTTTATGTCAACAATGAACCACATCAAATAACCAAATTCACAATATAGCAAAGTAATCTCATAGCTTAACAAAACATGTACCACATTTCACATAATAATCCATATTCAATTTTTGTAACACCCCTAACCCGTATCCATCGTCGTATTAGGATTACGAGGCATTAACAAACAAAAACACATTTTCAAACAACCACACGTTTATACAAGTTATATTCATATATATATATATAACGTAAGTTCAATTAAAATAATAAGCATGATTTTATTAATCATTATATAATATACAAATTATATTAAAATATAAGTCAATAATAAACCTCAACCAAAATACCTTGAACAACCATATTTATTCACTAAACTAAATTCATATATTCAACATCATATTTATACACTTACATATATCAAACCGAAACATTATATACTTAATTACATAAGTGCAAAAGCCAAATCATCAATCAACATTTTCATTACCTAAATTCACATTCCATTGAATGTACTTACCAACCAAATTATACTACTCAAATAAACTAACCAAAATTTTTTAAAATAATATACCATTAGAGATCAATACAAAAACCATATTTATCTTTTGTTTATCCGGATAATAAAATTTACCTATATAAATATATACCTTAAGATGAGTTATATATATGATCCATTCATCATGTGCATAATATTTATATAAACAAATACCGAATCACAAGTTGTCATATATTTAAAACATAAATCTTACAAGTAACCAACAAATTTATTGACTAAACCCATAAACATATCATCCATAATGTAAGCACACATATATATTATATGTTATCATGTTGAGTCAATAAAATACATCTATGAATATGCATATATGTATATCATAGCCGATTTTTCATCCACAAATATATATATATATACCCGTGATCATCAACCAACTCCAAAGCATATATCACATGAAAATATTAACCGAATACCATAATTAACATGACCAATTGTACAAACAACCATTAGCACTATAATCAACCACATTTCACAAGTATATATATACCGAACTAATATCCAAAAAAACATATATTCATTACCTCATTTCATCAATTAACCGAATGTACTTGTCAACCAAATGGAATTATTATTATTATTACAAGTCATAGCCAATATAGTTCATACTTATAGGTATACTATAGCTGAATCTTTCAAGACACATCCAAATTACGAATAAACTACAATGCACCACAAAACACATATCACAAATATTATTCATCCATAGCATAAGATACCATAGCCAAAATAAACTCAAAACATAAGCAAACATAACCGAAATTAACATGGAAATTAAGCCATTTTTGCATGGCTCAAATTATACAAAACCAAAATCCAACATTTCAAGACACATTTTAGCCTATACATGCCATAATTCGAGTTTGATTATTTAAATACCGAAGCTGTAGATAGTGTGATAGACTTTGCTGATGATCCCCGAGCTTGTAACTTGAATCTAAAATCTATAAAATAGAAACACACATAAAAACACAGAGTAAGCTTTTGAAGCTTATTAAGTCATAAGCAAATAAACAACTCGATAACATTATCAACCGAATTAAACCAAGACAACTTACAATATTATAACACATTTAAATCCAAACGTATAAAGTTCATAATATATATACATTCATTCTTAAATATCACTTTGGCTGAATGCTCATGTAACTAAATTATCATTTTACCATTTTACTTTCACAACCAAATAATCATCACAAACCTAGTTCACATACCATAAACACAATAACTCATGTGTCACAATATAGTTTCATATACACATACTAATCATATAACCAAATATATCTCATCATATATACACAATTATAAGGACTATTCATAGCATACTTACTACTCATTCACAAAGCCAAATATACATATCACATACACATATTTGCTTTATTTTCATTTTACAAGATTTGTAACAAATAACCAAGGTGTTTACTTACCTTACCTTAAGTAGATAACAAGTTAATTCATACCTGGTATATAGCTTGTTTTACACATTTGAACTCAATTTACCTTTGCTCGATGAACCATTCAGAATTGGGTAGGACACTCAGATAATCACACATATATCGTACATTGCCAATGTCCCAGATGTGGTCTTACATGTAATCACATATCGATGCCACTGTCCTAGACAGGGTCTTACTCGCACACATATATCAGAACCACATATCGATGCCATGGTCTTACTTGCACACATAAATCAAAATTCTATGTCATGACATATGTATCCTAACTATTCCTAAGGTTCATACTAGGGCTTTCGGACGTCGTAACTCGATCGAAACGAATTCGAAAATGTAGTAGTCAAGCCTTTTCATATTCGGCCATAACAAATATAAATTCATACATTTCATAACATCATATATATCTAGCATTTAACTACAATTAAACACGTCCATTTGCTTATAAACTTACCTTGGACGATGTAAAACGGAATAGAGTGGCTAGTCGACAACTTTCGTTTTTCCCCGACCCAAATCTAATTTCTTTGGTTCTTGATCTAAAAATATTCAAATTAAGCTCATTCAAACATATTTTCATTCAATTTAGCCCAAAAACACATAAATGGGAAAATAACCATTTTACCCGTAACATTTACACTTTTTACAATTTAGTCCCTATTGCACAAAACACAAAATACACAAAATTTCTCCATACCCAAGCTAGGCCGAATATTACCCATATCCATACAAGCCCATAAAATTTATTTATTTAACATTTTAGTCCCTCAAATTATTATTTTTGCAATTTAGTCCTAATTACTCAAAATCATCAAAAACTCCAATACAAAACATGTTAATCTAAAACATATCTTTCATATTTCATCATCAAACAACAAAAATCACAAGCTCTCATCAATGGCATAACTCAAAATATTCTTCAAAATAAAAAATTCAAGCATGGGCTTTGTAGTACTCGAAGCAACGATCTAAAAAACGTAGAAATTATCAAAAACCGAACAAAAATCAAACCTTGATTGAGCTTGAAAGGGTGGTCGAACCTAGTTCTTTTCTTTTTTTATTTCTTATTTATTGTTTCGGTGGTGAACAAATGAATATAACATGTATTTTAACTTATGTTTTATTATGATATATATTAACATTTTAATTAATTACTATTATGTCCTTTATAATTAAATAAAAATCATTATATTCCTTGCCCATTACCATCCACATACATTAAGAATGACATAATTACAACTTTAAGGCTTCATTTTAGAAAGCCACTAACAATTCAACCCCTTTTAGAAATAACTCCTAAATTTTTATTTTACGCGATTAAGTCCTTTTATTTAATCAGACACTCAAACAATAAAATTAAATCACGAAAATTTCACAGATATAAATTCACAAAAAATAAACACAATAAATAATTTTAAAATTTTTTTAACTCAGATTCGTGGTCCCGAAACCACTGTTTTGATTAGGGTCTAAATCGGGCTGTTACAATTTTCATTCCCGAATACATCCATGATATCATGCATATCTCACGCATATCTTATATCATTAAAATACACTTTACCTTTGGTCATGATAGAGCTAAAACCAATCAGTAAGTATATTACTCAATTATATATGGAACGCCCAATTTTCGGGTTTTCTGTGTTTCTATGATTTTTAAAATTTGTGTGTGTTCTGGTTGGTTAAAATATATATTTTAGTAGGTTAGTGGGCCTTTGGAAGGCCCAAACTTAAGTTAAATCCGTGGTAGTCTTCGGAATTTTGATTTTAAGAACAAGTGATGCAATTGGCATTAGCGCTTTTAAGAGTAAAGGGGTAAAAGATGACACAAAAAGGAGAGTGGTGTAGTGGCAAGGTAGCGCCACTTAGGGGACAAGGAAGTGACGCCATAAAGGAAGCAAGGGGTCCAAGGTTCAAGTCTTGGCTCTTGCAATTTATTTTGGTTTTTCTTTTCAATAAATCTGGAAGCAAGTAGGTGCGCTTTAAAGTTTATTGTGTTGGACTTATGACACAAATGAGTTAATGGCCTAGTGGTGGTGGCGTGATTTGGCATGTGAGAGGACTTTGGTTCGAATCCCTTGGCACGCAAAGGTTGATTATTTTGCTATGTTGGGACGGAAAGAGTTGGTGTTGGTTTTAAACTCTAATGATGGAGGGATCCCACATCGGGAAGCTAACATAAGAGTAGATGGAGAGTTGGCATACCCTTCTTGGCTGATCCCTTTCGCTTGGTGGTGTGCTCGTTTGGGTTGGGCGTCAGCTAAGAGTGTGGGAGCACAGATTAACTACAGTCTCCTAACAGGTGTGTATTTCTCCTTACTCTAGTAGTAGGACGGCTATTTCGGGCCGCGATGGGCTGAAATGGGCCATGTAGTCCCAATGGGTCTGTAGGCCCAAGTGGATAAGTTGTAGAATTACTAAAATACCCCTGTAGGGTAGGACTACCGATTTACCCCTAGAGGGTAAAATGACTATTTTGCCCCTCGTGCGTAAATGACTAACTTGTGTGATAATTGGTTTCATTGAGGTGGATTTATGGCAGTTATCGTTACTTCGTAAGTCTAATGTGTTAGTGATCGATCGTAGGATTATCGCGTGGGAGATATCGTCATCAATCGTCATCAACCAGGTGTGTAAACGACACCCTCCCTTAGACTGAATCGGTAAAAGCCGAAATACTGAAACGTTAGTATTTTGTGAACTCGCGAGCGTTCGAGCGATCATGAGACAGTTGTTAATGAATATGGTGCATTTGGATGACTAGAGTGCAGAGTGCGCATTTTCGTGCACAACGGTATTTTTGGGCTTAATGGGCCAAAAACGGGCTAATGGGCCAACAGGCCTACTATGGTAAAAAGATGAGGTAAGTACTTATAATTACTTGGTAAACGTTAGAATGAGCATGAAACCCTGGCAATAGGTAATAATTACTGAAATACCCTTATGCATGTAAAATTACGATTTTACCCCTAGGGATATTTTATTTTATCTGAAAAGCATGATGTTCTGTTTCTGTGTTTGTATACCATGACATATTATTCTGTTGCATGGGACATGGGTTTATATTGATCGAGGAAGCGTTCTGGCAGCCTCGCTGCAATCTGGTGGCCTCGCCACATATATCTGTTCTGGTGACCTCGTCACAATATCTGCAGCCTCACTCCAATTTGGTGGCTTCGCTACATGTATAATATATATATCTGTTCTGGTGGCCTCGCCACAATATCTGTATCTGGTGACTTCGTCACAATATCCGCATCCTCATTTGCAATTTCTATAGTGTGTGTAGATTGGGTGGGTCGAGTAGTCTCCCACATGGTGTAAGGTGATGTACGGGGTGTTATGGATGGCTCTGCAGGTTGGGATTTCTGCATTCATGATATATTTGTTCAGTATCTACTATGGGCCTATGAGTTTCATTCGATTTGCATCTTTGGGTCAAGGCCCGGATAAAGTCGACTACGAGGTTTGATCTGTTTTGGGCTATGGTTGGGTTATGTTACACATCGAGTTTACCAAACTCACCCTTTACTTTCATCTCTACAGAAATCCCCAACCATAGTGGGCTTGGAGCCGTGAGAGGATCTGAACTGCCACATCATCTGCGCAGTTGGTTTTTCTAAGGTAGTTTATTATTATTATTATTATTATTATTATTATTATTATTATTGTTATTATTATTTTTATGTTCTGATTTAATTTTGGGTTTTAAGTTGTAATAAGGCCGCTATATAAATTTCTCTTTCTACTATGGTTTTTATTTTTTGATTATATTTATACTATGTCTAAATCTGCTAGTGTTAGGGTCAGCGCATGGTTTTCAAAATTAATGAACGTTTTCAAGACTCAACAAGCACGACAAATGGATAGCCTAAAGATTGATAAACTGGCTTTTCATTCAATTGCTGTTTTTACAAAGACCACCCTAATCACTTAAACCAACGAATGCATACTAAGTCGTAAGTCTATCTAACACGTCAGATCTGGCCATAACGTCTGGGTCGGGTCTGGGGTGTTACATTTAGTGGTATCAGAGCCAAGTTGCAACAACTCGGCTGTGGAACTGGTCTAAAAATGGGAGTTTTAAAGAAACATTGAATAAAGGTTTTTAAAAATCATTTTTTTAGGAACTTGATTATAAATTGTTTTTGAGAATGTTTCCAATATTTTCTCTTTACAAATAGACGATTTTAAAGATTAAAATTAGTTTTCTAAAATTTGTTTTTTAGAAGGTGGCACACCGAATCTCTGACCCAAGCCTGTAAGTTTTTTGAGCCTCTCTGATTGTTTTTGAAGTATCTGTTATATGCTTGTACAAAACCTTATCATGGTACTTTAGTTAGGGTAACACTGGAACTATAGAAACTCTGATAAGTAGACTGAGACTGTAGCTAGGCTACCACGAAAGAAAACAAACTCAAACTCTGAATTATTGTTATTCATAAGACATCTGTAATAAACACTGAAATATTAAACTGATTCATAAAATTCTTAATCAGATAATACGAAATGAGTACACGAGCAGCTCGTGGAAGAGGCCGTAGACGTGGTCGAGGTAATGCTCAAGCTGAATCTTCGTCTTCAGGACATGTGCTGGCAGCAAATGCATCGGTACCACCGGTAACGAGGTAGAGTCTCATGATCGAGGTGCCGGGGACGATGCTCTATCCCAGGCGATGCTCTGAGTTTTGGAAAGGGTTGCTAGGGCAAGTACGGGAAATAGAATTCGGGGGTCTATTTTTGAGCGGCTCTAGGCCAATGAAGTAGAGATCTTTAGGGCCGTATCTGGTGTAGCTCCGAATGTGGCTGAGTATTGGTTAGAAGCCACAGAGCGGATTATGGATGATCTAGACTGCTCTGTGGAGCAGAAGCTGAAGGGAGCCATATCGTTACTTAGGGATGAGGCTTATCAGTGGTGGCTCACGGTGAGAGATGGAACTCCTACTGACAGTGTGACTTGGGAGCTGTTTAAGACAGCCTTCAAAAGAAAGTATGTTGGGGCTAGTTACGTGGATGCTCACCGAAAAGAATTTCTGAACCTGGTTCAAGGGAGTAAGTCAATGGCTGAGTATGAGTCTGAGCTTCTGAGACTGAGCCGGTATGCTTCTGGGATTGTCGTTACAGAGTATGAGCATAGCGTACGCTTCGAGGATGGTTTGAGAGATGAAATTAGGGTGCTGATTGCTTCGTAGAGGGAGCGTAACTTTGCTGCTTTAGTAGAGAAAGCTAAGATAGCTGGGGAAGTGAAGTGTATAGAAAGACAGAATCGTGAGAATGATCGGAACCATTTTAGGAGAGATTCAGGATTTTCAGGTGGTATGAACAGGAATGTTAAGAGAGCAAGGGTAATGGAGCCAGTTCGAACAGTACCGAGGAATGCTGTTAGACCGCAGGGTTATAGGAGTTGTGGGAAGATGCATATGGGCGAGTGTCGAAAACGTTCTGGTGCTTGTTTTTTATGCGGATCTATGGAGCATAGGGTTAAGGACTGTCCCCAGGAACCAAATCAAGTTCAAGTTTTAGAGCAGAGGGTCGCTCAACCAGTGAGGGGTGGACCACAGTTTTCGAGAGGACGTGGGCAAGGCAGAGGTGGTAATAGAAATGGTCAAGAAAGAGGAGTGCCTGGCAGGGGTGCTGGATTTGCTGAGGCTCGTCAGCCGGCGTTGGTGTATACAGCTCGTCATCGAGAGGAGGGTGATGCACCTGACGTCATAACTGGTAAGTTTCTGATTTCTGGTCTGTCATATACTACGTTGATAAATGTTGGATCTACCCATTCATATGTTGCATGTACTATATCTGGGTAGCTGGGTGTGCGCAATGAGGTGACCGTGAGTGGGGTATCTGTATTAAGTCCTTTGGGTCACTCAGTTAGGGTAGATAAACTGTATAGAGATGTGCCTATAGAAACTCAAGGAAAAGTTTTCTCTGGAGATCTGATGGAGCTACCTTTCGGAGAATTCGATCTCATTTTGGGAATGGATTGGCTTGTTAAGCATATGGCTACATTGGATTGTGCTGCTAAGCGTATGATGTTAAAGACCACAAAGGATGAGGAGGTTTTGGTGATAGGCGAGCGTAGGGATTATCTGTCTAATATGGTGTCGGCATTGAGAGCCGAGAAGTGGATTCGAAAGGGATGTGAGGCTTATTTGGCATTTGTAAGCCAATCAGAAACTGAGGGTCTGACAGTGGATAAAGTTAGAACCGTCAAGGATTTTAAAGATGTTTTTCCAGAGGAGCTTCTGGGTTTTCCCCCGAATCGAGAGGTTGAGTTTGGAATCGACTTGATGCCTGGAACGGCACCGGTGTCCATTGCACCTTATAGGATGACACCGAAGGAGTTGGTAGAGCTAAAAGCCCAAATTCAAGAGTTATTGGATAGATGCTTCATTAGACCAAGTGTGTCTCCGTGGGGAGCACCAGTGTTTTTCGTTAAGAAGAAAGATGGGTCAATGCGGATGTGCATCAATTATCGGCAGTTGAACAAACTGACGATTAAGATCAAGTACCCACTGCCGAGAATTGATGATTTATTCGACCAACTTAGAGGAGCTTCAGTGTTTTTCAAGATTGACCTTCGATCTGGGTATCATCAGTTGAGGGTTAAGGAGGTGGATATTCATAAGACGGCATTCAGAACTCGGTATGGTCACTATGAGTTCTTTGTTATGCCTTTTGGGTTGATGAATGCACCTGCGGCATTTATGGATCTGATGAATCGAGTGTTCCAGCCATACTTGAATCGATTTGTGGTCATCTTTATCGACGATATTCTGGTTTATTCTGAAACTGAGGAGAAGCATGATGAGCATCTTCGTATTGTGCTGCAAGTGCTGAGGGGGAAGGAGCTTTATGCGAAATTTAGTAAGTGTGAGTTCTGGTTGAGAGAGGTAACTTTCTTGGGGCATTTTGTCTCTACTGAAGGGATCAAGGTGGACCCTTGAAAGATTGAAACGATTCTGGAATGGAAGCCACCGAGGTCAGTGTTAGAAATTTGTAGTTTTCTGGGTTTAGTTGGGTACTATAGAAGGTTTGTGGAAGGATTTTCTGTGATGGCAGCGCCTTTGACAAAGCTTATAAGGAAGGGAGTACCATTTGTTTGGACTGAGAAACAACAGGAATCTTTTGAGAAGCTGAAGAAAGTTCTGACCAAGGCACCTGTAATGATTTAGCCGGAGTCTAGAAAAGATTTTACCGTATGCAGTGATGCATCACATGTAGGGTTGGGCTGTGTGCTGATGCAAGAGGGTAAAGTGGTTGCTTATGCATCGCGACAGCTTAAACCACATGAAGTTAACTATCCTACTCATGATCTGGAGTTGGCAGCGGTAATCTTTGCGGTTAAGATTTGGAGACATTACCTGTATGGAGAAAGGTATATTATATACACAGATCATAAGAGTCTTAAGTACTTGCTGACTCAGAAGGAACTGAACCTTAGGTAGCGGAGATGGATAGAGTTGCTTAAGGATTATGACTACACAATTGAGTATCACCCAGGCAAAGCTAATGTGGTGGCTGATGCCCTAAGTTGTAGAAATGTATCTGATCTGAGAGCCATGGTTGCTCGTTTGAGTCTGTATGACAACGGTAGTCTGTTAGCAGAACTGCAAGTTAGGCCGACCTGGGTGAATGAGATTAAGGAAAAACAGTCAAGGGATGAGTCCCTGGTTTCTCGATTCCAGCAGGTTAAGAATGGGGATACTTCTGAGTTTGGACTGAACAGTGAGGGAGTTCTGTGTTACCGAAGTAGAGTTTGTATTTCGAAGGACTCTGACTTGAGGCAAGCAATTCTGAAAGAAGCTCATGGAGGTCTGTGTGCTATGCATCCTGGAGGGAATAAAATGTATCGCAACTTAAAGGAGTTGTATTGGTGGCCTGGATTGAAGCGAGAGGTAACAAAATTTTTGGGAAAATGTCTGACTTGTCAGCAAGTGAAAGCTGAACATCAATTACCTTCCGGACTTTTGCAGCCAGTGAAAGTACCACTTTGGAAGTGGAAGAGGGTAACCATGGATTTTGTGAGTGGGTAACCCTTGACACCGTCGAAGAAGGACTCGATTTGGGTAATTGTGGATAGGTTGATGAAATCTGCTTATTTTATACCTGTCCGCACTAATTATTCACTTCAGAAGTTAGCCAAATTGTATGTGGCGGAAATAGTGTGACTTCACGGAGTGCCAGTGTCGATTATCTCTGATCGAGATCCTAGATTCACATCTCGGTTTTGGCAAAAGTTGCATGAGGCATTGGGTACGCGGTTGGGAGGATTACTTACCGTTAGTAGAGTTTGCATACAACAACAGTTATCAGGCAAGTATTCGAATGGCTCTTTATGAGGCACTGTATGGGCAAAGATGTCGTACACCTAGTTGTTGGACCGAGTTGGGTGAACGACAGGTTCTTGGACCTGAATTGGTGGCAGATACTGAGGATAAGGTCAAGTTGATTAGACCGGTTGAAGAAAGCATATGATAGACAGAAGTCATATGCAGATTTGAAGCGCAAGGGAATTGAGTACTCTGTGGGTGATATGGTCTTCTTAAAGGTTTCACCTTGGAAGAAAATATTAAGGTTTGGGAGGAAAGGCAAGTTAAGTCTCCGGTTCATTGGGCCTTATCGGATTCTTAAGCGAGTGGTCCAGTGGCTTATCAGTTGGAGCTACCTCCAGAGTTGGATAAGATTCATGATGTCTTTCACGTCTCCATGTTAAGGCGGTATCGTTCTGACCCTGCTCATGTTGTGCCGGTTGCAGAGATCGAGGTCCAAACAGACTTGACTTTTAAGGAGGAGCCTGTGCAGATTTTGGATCGAGATGTTAAGATTTTGAGGAGGAAATCAGTTCCGCTAGTAAAGGTGCTGTGGCGTAATCATGACAGAGAGGAAGCTACTTGGGAGCCAGAAGTGGCGATGTGTCAACAATATCCTCATCTGTTTGATTCAGGTAAAATTTCAAGGACGAAATTTCTTTAAAAGGGTAGAGTTGTAACGCCTAATTTTCGGGTTTTCTGTATTTCTGTGATTTTTAAAATTTGTGTGTGTTCTGGTTCGTTAAAAGATATATTTTAGTAGGTTAGTGGGCCTTTTGAAGTCCCAAACTTAAGTTAAATCCGTGGTAGTCTTCGAAATTTTGATTTTAAGAACAAGTGATGCAATTGGCGTTTGGGCTTTTAAGAGTAAAGGGGTAAAAGATGACACAAAAAGGAGTGTGGTGTAATGGCAAGGTAGCGCCACTTAGGGGACAAGGAAGTGACGCCATAAAGGAAGCAAGGGGTCCAAGGTTCAAGTCTTGGCTCTTGCAATTTATTTTGGTTTTTCTTTTCAAAAAATCTAGAAGCAAGTAGGTGCGCTTTAAAGTTTAATGTGTTGGACTTATGACACAAATGATTTGATGGCCTAGTGGTGGTGACGTGATTTGGCATGTGAGAGGACTTTGGTTCGAATCCCTTGGCACGCAAAGGTTGATTATTTTGCTATGTTGGGACGAAGAGTTGGTGTTGGTTTTAAACTCTGATGATGGAGGGATCCCACATCGGGAAGCTAACATAAGAGTAGATAGAGAGCTGGATTTAAATAGAGCAAACCATGAGGAGAGTTGGCATACCCTTCTTTGCTGATCCCTTTCGCTTGGTGGTGTGCTCGTTTGGGTTGGGCGTCAGCTAAGAGTGTGGGAGCGCGGATTAACTGCAGTCTCCTAACAGGTGTGTATTTCTCATTACTCTAGCAGTAGGACGGCTATTTCGGGCCGCGATGGGCTAAAATGGGCCATGTAGTCCCAATGGGTCCGTAGGCCCAAGTGGATAAGTTGTAGAATTACTAAAATACCCTTGTAGGGTAGGACTACTAATTTACCCTTGGAGGATAAAATGACTATTTTGCCCCTCGTGCGTAAATGACTAACTTGTGTGATGATTGGGTTAATTGACTTGGATTTATGGTAGTTATCGTTAATTCGTAAGTCTAATTTGTTAGTGATCGATTGTAGGATTATCGCGTGGGAGATATCGTCATCAATCGTCATCAACCAGGTGTGTAAACAACACCCTCCCTTAGACTGAATCGGTAAAAGTCGAAATACCGAAACGTTAGTATTTTGTGAACTCGCGAGCGTGCCAGTGCTTGTGAGATAGTTGTTAATGAATATGGTGCATTTGGATGATTAGAGTGCAGAGTGCACATTTTTGTGCACAACGGTATTTTTGGGCTTAATGGGCTGAAAACGAGCCAATGGGCCAACAGGCCTACTTTGGTAAAAAGATGAGGTAAGTACTTCTGATTACTTGGTAAACATTAGAATGAGCATGAAACCCTAGCAATAGGTAATAATTACTGAAATACCCTTATGCATGCAAAATTACGATTTTACCCTTAGGGATATTTTATTTTGTCTGAAAAGCATGATGTTCTGTTTCTATGTTCGTATGCCATGACATATTATTCTGTTCCATGGGACATGGGTTTATATTGATGGAGGAGGCGTTCTGGCAGCCTCGCTACAATCTAGTGGCCTCGCCACATATATTTGTTCTGGTGACCTCGTCATAATATCTGGCAGCCTCGCTGCAATTTGGTGGCTTCGCCACATATATAAATGTATATATATCTGTTCTGGTGGCCTCACCACAATATCTCTATCTGGTGACTTCGTCACAATATCTGGCAGCCTCGCTGCAATTTCTGTGATGTGTAGCGGTTGGGTGGGTCGAGTAGTCTCCCACATGGTGGTGTAAAGGCTGGTACGGGGTGTTATGGATGGCTCTGGGTTGGGATTTCTGCATTCATGATATATTTGTTCTATATCTGCTATGGGCCTATGAGTTTCATTCTGATTTTTGTACTGGGCCAAGGCCCAGATAAGTCTGACTGTGAGGTTTGATTTGTTTTGGGCTATGGTTGGGTTATGTTACACACTGAGTTTACCAAACTCACCCTTTACTTTCATCTCTGTAGGAAATCCCCAACCATAGTGGGCTTGGAGCTGTGAGGGATTCGGAGTGGCCACATCATCTGAAAAGTTGGTTATTCTAAGTTAGTTTATTTTTATTTTTATTATTATTTTTTTATATTCTGATTTAATTATGGGTTTTAAGTTGTAATAAGGCCGCTATATAAATTTCTCTTTCTGTTATGGTTTTTATTTTTTGATTATATTTATACTATGTCGAAACTGCTAGTGTTAGGCTATGCAGGTTTTCAAAATTAATGAACGTTTTCAAGACTCAACAAGCACGACAAATGGATAGCCTAAAGATTGATAAACCGGCTTTTCATTCAATTGTTGTTTTTACAAACACCACCCTAATCACTTAAACCAACGAATGCATACTAAGTCATAAGTCCATGTGACACGTCAGATCTGGCCATAACATTTGGCCCGGGTCTGGGGTGTTACAATATATATATCCAATTATAATTTCACCTATATGCCATAACCAAAATATACTTTAATATCAAATCACATAATAACACCATACAAAACATAACAACAAAGTTTGCATATCTTTATCTATGTATAAACTATAGCCGAATCATCAAAACCACAACCAAACATAACCATAACACAATCAAACTTTGAAAACAAACTTAACAAAATAAACTAGCCATTTTCGCATGGCTTATATATATACACATACCAAAATCAACATATCTAATTATAATCTAGCCTATACATGCCAAAAGTTCAAAATTCAACTTATAAAATACCGAAGATAGTCGATAGTGTGATAGACTTTGCTGACAATCCCTGAGCTCGTAACTAGACTCCAAAATCTATAAAACAAAGGCAAACATACACACACAGTAAGCTATCATAGCTTAGTAAGTCATAAGCAAAGAAAGAACTCAATGACAATATCAACTCAATTTAACCAAACCAATTTATACGATCATAATCACATTAAATTTCAAGCTTACAATTTCATATACATCATATACTTTCATATATAATTTTTACCTTGGCCGAATATACATATATCTATTATCAAAATAATATTAAATTTCAAAACCATAGTATCATTGTATAACCGAATATGTATACAATCATAAGCATATATTCTTGAATCAATCTTTAATATCACATACTTATACATAACATGTGGCCGAATATACTTCACAATTGCACATATATTTACATTAGCATAATGTATAATTTGCATCATATATCAAATAACCAACTTACCTTATTTTTAAATAAGTAATCAACTATCTCATACCTGATCACTTTAGCTCGATTTACACACTCGATCACAACTTATCATTGCCCATTGAACCATTCGAAATTGAATAGGATACTCAGATAATCACACATATCGTACAATGCCAACATCTCTGACGTGGTCTTACATGTAATCACATATCGATGCCACTGTCCAAGACAGGGTCTTACTCAACACATATATCGGAATCACATATTGATGCCAACGTATTAAACGTGGTCTTACTTACACACATATATCGGAATCACATATTGATGCCAACGTATTAAACGTGGTCTTACTCGCACACAAATATCGATGCCATGGTCTTACTCGCACATCACATATCAGAATCCTATGTCATGACATATATATCTTATCTATTCCTAAGGCTCATACTACGCTTTCGGATGTTATAACTTGATCGAATCGAACTCGTAACCATTGCTCTCAAACATATATCATTTCGGCACATTCTCAAAAAAATTATAACAATTCAATTCAACATTTATAATATACATATATTAAAATTTACAACATCTATTTGCCTATAAACTTACCTAGGACAACGATAATCGAAACGAGACGACTAGTCGACAAGTTTAGTTTTCCCCTGGTCCAAATCTGATTTCTTTAGTTCTTGATCTAAACATATTCAAATTAAACTCATTCAAACATAATTTCATTCAATTTAGTCCAAAAACACATAAATGGATAAATTACCATTTTACCCCTGACATTTTACACTTTTTACAATTTAGTCCAAATTGAACAAAACACAAAACATGCAAAATTTGAATACACCATGCTTAGGCTGAATGCTACCCATACTCATACAAGTCCATACATTTCATTTATTTCACATTTTAGTCCCTCAATTTATTATTTTTTCAATTTAGCCCTAATTACTCAAATTCATCAAAAATTCCAATACAAAACATATTAATCTAAAACATATCTTTCATAATTCATCAACTAACATCACAAAGCTCAATTATTCATCAATGGCATAACTCAAAATATTCATCAAAATTAGAAATTCAAGCATGGGCTTTGTATATTACCAACGATCTCAAAAACGTAAAAATTATCAAAAACCGAGCTAATTACATACCTTAATCAAGCTCAACAATGGCCAAAACTTTGAAAACATTTTTCTTTCACTTTTATTTTCATATTCGATCATGAATAATAAAAGACAAATGCATGATAATTTTATTATATGTTTTTATTATAATAACATGTTTATTATTTTACATATTTAACCTTTAAATTAAAATTCTTAAACCATTATAAGCCATGGTTATAATCGTCAATCACTTTAACAATGGTTATATTGCATAGTAAATACCTCAAATTAAAAGACAGCAAAAATTCAGCCCTTTCACATTTAACCATTAAATTTTCATTTTACGCGATTAAGCCCTTTTTATTAAATCAACATCCAAACAGTAAAATTAAAACACAAAAATTTCACAGATACAAATTCAAACATAATAAACACAGAAAATAATTTTAATATATATTTCTAACTCAAATTCGTGGTCCCAAAATTACCGTTCTGAATAGGGTCTAAATCAGGCTGTTACAATGACGACCATTACAATAATTTCGATCGAAAAAGTACAAAAAAACCCAAAAAAAAAAAGAAGACTTAGTTCCCTTCTCCAAATCGATGATTTGCTGGTTCATCAAGGACTTCTTCAGTTTGTTCCACACCCTTAAGAACTTTGTCCAAATCGATTGATCCCTCAATATTTTCTACCTAAGGCATACTAGTAATAAAAAAACCAATAGAATTTATGGGGATATCCTTAAGAAAATCAAAATCCACTTGGCTCAGATTTATTGGACCAGTTGCCACTTGAGTGTGAAGGACTATGTTAGACATCAATTCTAACGGTGCCTCAACTAAACTCTTTGTTGTGTCTTCTTGGTACCTTTTGAAGGCTTCATCATTGGACTAGTGAAGATTATCCAACTTAGCCCTATAATGAAACTCTTGGTATTTGAATTGCTCCTTTAAAGAGTATTCACCCTCCTCTAATGATTTGACCTTTCTTCGCAATTGCTTGCACTTATCCTCTATGTCTTTATCTTTGAGCTTCCAAGCAATAATACAAGAATCGAGATGCTCGAGCTTGCTTCTTTGGATCTTGTTATTGTAGCATAACTCATCTATCGTCTTATCTTTAGATTTATTCAACTCCTCCAAGTTTATAACCTTGGCATTATGGTAATTACTAAACTCTTGAAGGATTCCAGTCCACAATTTAACCTCTACAGATAGAGCTTGGAGAGTTTTAACCATTTCTAAAATAAGAGATGAATCTGAATTAGATGTAAGGTAGGAATGGATAGCATTTTTCATCTGAGGAGGTATCATGTTATATTTACTTTGGAAAATTAGATAAAAAGAAACAAAGGGTGGCACTAAAGCATATAAGCCACACCATGGAAATAATTCCCTCCTCTTTGTAGAAAGGAATTGTTGTGGATGAGGGCTAGTGGGGATCACAAGTAGATCCAATGAAAATGTTTCTACTGGGATATCAACACAAGAATGACCCTGATCTGGAATAGGGATGTCTAAGGAAGGGGCAGACTCTAAGGGGATTCATGGCACAACAGACAAAGATGGAGCTGAAGGAGAAGGAACTTTTGGATCTGGAAGTCCCTTATTAATTCTGCACCATTTTGGCTGAGGAAGTTCACTCTCTTTAGCAACTAGAGTGTCTTCACTTTCTCTATACCTCTTTTGATATTTCTTCATAACTGATTTCTTAGAGGGAATAGTTTTTGCTTTTTCCTTAGCACGAGACTTCTCCAAAATAGCCTTAATGTCCATACTCAATGCTTGGCTGATTGAAGTGTGAGATTTTAGATTGGGTCCTGCACCATCAACGCAAGTATTAGCCTCACCTAAAGAGGAAGAAGAAGAGTAAGGAATACCATGAGTGATACGCCAATTTTGGGAACGTATTCCACAAAATTCATAAAAATAAAATGGAGGTTCTCCTGCATGCCCAAGTAAGATCTATGCCAAGATAGTGTTGCCATTGAAAAACCAAGCTTTTGAAGTGGAAGGTATATGGTAATTGTCTAGCCAACTAATGTTATTGGTACTTCGTCAACCATTAGGACTTTCGTTTAGTAGACAATATTGGAAAATATTTCAAACTATAACCAATTACACTAACTTAAGACTATTGATCTGCTATGAATTACATTACTATTTACATCGATTTTACACAAGCTAAATTAAAGCATCCTAGTACATATTTAGGTTTTCATATTTAAAGTAGTAATTTATGCTTTCTAGTATTTTTATTACATTTTATATATCTAAATAAGGTTACATGAGCTTGTAGGTCAAGTCGGGAGCTAAAGATGCTTATTCGGGCCAAAACTGATGCTTATGTAGCGACACCAAGATACTTAAGTCTTAACGTTGAAGAAAGAAGCTAAAAATAAGTTCTGGAGTGAAATTGGCCTCAATGTCATGATACTACCCTCTTGTGTTGCAACATACCCCTTGTGGTTGGTTGCAACTTCGCAGATCTGTGTTGCAACCAGGCCCCTTCATAGCCCAAAAATTCCTGCACATTTTAATTATGTTTTTTTTAAGGAAATTAGGGGTATTTGTCCTAGTCGAACTCTAAGGACTTCAAGAATATTTTAGGCACTTTAATATTCTAAGTTTAGCCTATATAAAGGTAATTGTAGTCAATTTAAACACAAAATTTTGAAGGAGGCAGAAAATATACTTAGGGTTTTTATTTCATTCTTATTTTTAACTTAAGGTATTTTATGTTCTTGTAATCGAAAGATCCTATTCTGAAGTGAAACTCTTGTGAGTGGAGATTGTTCCAAAGCCATGCTTTTATCGATAAATCCATGAGTATATCTTTTCTTTTATTCTATTCCTTATGCCTCTTTCTTTAACATTGTTTAATTGAATGTTTGTGTAAAGATTAGAATCAATTTATTCTTCATATATAGCTCACATGGTTTCAACTGTTTTAATCTTATTAATTGATTGAAGGATAGAGTTTCTTAGTAGATCAGCTGTTTGGGAAAGGAAGAATTTAAACCCTAGGCTTGATGATCCTAGGAAGTCATTTAGGTGGGAATTAACCCAAAATTGGTATGGCCTATCTGTGAACACCTTAACTCTGAACTACTCTAGACTGTGAGGTTAGAAGATAAGTAGTCATTTTTGACTCGTTATTTAGTGGAAGATTGGAAGATCCTGCTAGGGTATCAACTAGTTGATTGATTAGGACATTGCATCAACAATTAATTAGGTAAAACAATTGGATCTAGGCTAAAGGAACTCGCGTAATGGAAACAAGGGATAGTAGAAACTGATACATGAATTTACGAGTAGATTTAGATTTAATTCAATTTATTTAGTTTATTATTATTATTATCTTATTTTTTGATTGACACTACTAATTCGTGACTCGAGTAATTTTATAATTATTTTTGGTAATTGGCTTAATAGCAGTTATCCCCAAACTACAATCCCTTGGGTACAATCCTCGAAATACTTACCAAGTGTTTTGTTGTAAAAAAACTATATTACTATAACATCCCGAATTAGGGCCTAGTCGAAACAGTGGTTTCGGGACCACAAATCCGATGTAAGAAAGTTTATTTTTCTTATATTTTTATGGTCTGCAATTTCACAGAATGATTTCTTGAAAATCTCACTCGAAAATTTTGACGTTTGGGTACTCAATTTAGTCAAAAGGACTAAAATATAAAAAGTGCAAAAGTTGAGTTCTACATGTTAGAAGTGTCAAATTGTTGTGAAATTTTAAATTGGAGGTCCTTAAATGGTAATTAGACCATTAGTTAATTGTTGGACAAAAATAAACATGAAATGGGTGTAATAAAATAATTTTAAGTTAGGGGCATTTTGGTATTCTAATAATTAAAAGAATTAAAAAGCCAAAATAAGCCAAATTTTGCCATCATCTTCTCCATCCTGCCGAATATACCATGGAAGCCATGCCTAGGGTTTGGTTCAAGCTTTCAAGCTCATTTGTAAGTGATCCCGAGACCCATTTTTAATGTTCTTTACATTTTTGAAGTCTCAGTAACTCGATTTAGCTATTTCCACCATTATTTTAAGGTAGGGTTTGTGTTTAAAAATTTACCCATAGATGACATGCATGTGTTTAGATGTTTACTGGTAGAATATGAATGTTAGGTGTTAAATAAATGACTTTTGCTAAGTGATTTTTGGTGAAAATGCATAAAAGGATCGTTTTGTAAAAGTTATAAAATTTGTCATAAAAGTGTGATTTAGTGGAAATTAGGGGCTTCTATAGTTATGGAAATGATTTGGCTAGGCTTAAAATGCAAGGAAATTGAATAAAAAATTATTTTACGAGCCTAGGGGCCAAAGTGCAAGTATGTGAAAATTTAGGGGTCAAAATACAAATTTGTAAAAATATGATTTTTGGACCCATATGAATAATGTGACTAATTACTAAGCTAAATATGAGATTATAGATCAAGGAAAATGAGATTCAGGCATAGATTGGAAATGAATGAGATTATGGACTAAATCGGAATAAATAGCCGTGCTCGCATTCGAGGTATGTTCGTATGTCAATAATTATGCAATAATATCATTGTTTATGCTTGAACTTAAATTGATGAGTTAACATTATGTGATGAATATTTATATAGTTGATATATGATTGTATTATGTGACAAATGTCTAACTGTTATTATGAGCAATGCCATGTTTATTTCATGAATATGAGAATAGTGAATTGGTAAGCATGAATGATATTATGGTCGTTTTTCACGACATGACAAGCACGTGCGATAAGAATGCTATGTGCAAGTGTGGAAAATTCCGTTTGAATCTTAGGAATAGTTTAGGATACAAGTGACATGTCGCTAGGAATTAAGAAATTCGAGCTTGTTGAGTTAGTCTGAGTTCGTGAGAAATCTGAACTTGTTGAGTTGGTCCAAGTTCATAATATATGTAAGGCATCCAAGCTCATTGAGTTGGTCCGAGTTCATTATGGATGCAGGCATTCGAGCTCGCTGAGTTGGTCCGAGTTCATTATGGATGCGATGCATGTAACATCCAAGCTCGTTGAGTTGGTCCGAGTTCACTATGGATGTCTACATGTTATGAGGTAGCTTTGGCTATGTATGTTTATGTGGCACTTATGTTCAAGTTTCCGTGTATCCAATAGTATTCCAAGTTTTGAATGGGTATTATAATGAATGATGCGATGAAATTCCCGAGATGGGCATGGTAATGAAGGTAAAGTTATTCGATATGCTACAAATACGTACAAGTACATATGTTATACTCATGAGTAATGCTTTGTTACAGGATGATATATGACAAAAAGGTATATTCACGTATATGTATATGAATATTTGATTGATGATCTAGAATGCTTGAATGATGAATAATCTTGGTGATTATGTTATTATGCCATCATATGATAGTTATCATGATATTGCACTAAAACTGTTTTGGACATCAGTAGTTGTGTGATTTCGAAAATCTACCAAAAATTGTGGAAATTGAATTAGAGATTGAATAAGAAATGATATTAAATATTATTAAATCTAGTTTCACATAGAAGAAACGATGTAAGGAAAAGAGTTTCATATTATGAGATATTTGAAGTTTTGTGAGATAGAGTCAAAGTGCTTTCGGGCTCCCCTGTCTCAACTTTGGAAAACCACTAAAGTATGTACAAAAATGATTATGGGTTAGAATTTATATGACTAAACCCTTAATGAGTCCATTTTCAAGATAAATATATAGGAACATTAATCAAATTTCGTACTAAGAAATAATCGAATTTTAGTGAAGAAAGTTCGAAGCTATAAAACAGAGAAATGGGGGATACTTTAATGAATAAACTGTACTTATTGGCTAATCCAAAAATTTTGAAAATTTTATGATAAGAAGTTATTGACTCTAGTTTCAGGGAAAATTAGCGGATCTAAATTTAGAGTTCTGTAACTCTAGATATAAATAATTTAGTGACTATGACTCCAGAAAACAACATGACCAGAATATAAGTAAAAGTATAATTATGATTATATTACCATGAAATCATGTTGATAAATTGCTTATTATTTTCATATGGACTTACTAAGCTTTAATCTTACTCCATCCTGTCCATTTCTATAGTGTTGTTAGGTTAGCTTGGGGTTGAAAATCGTCGGAAGCAGCACCACACTATCGAGCTATCGCCTTTGGAGTATTGACCTATACGTTAAGCGTTCCCAAGGGAGTGGCATGTATAGGGACCTAGTTATCATGATATGTGTTTATAATGTAATCAAATGTATTGGCTCATATTGGTGATGGTTTGTAAGTCTATTTATCCATGCCATATGTTGATGTCTTATGATGTGTTTAAGTGATCATGCTTGTTTAGCAGGAAGGAGTAATGTTGTGACATATATACATGGTGATTGCCTCAGAACCATTCGAAGTGGTCATGGCCCTAGACTAAATGTATAATTTGGTATTCAAGTTAACAATGATTGATCATGAATGTTTGCTTAATAAGTAAAGATTAAAGGATCATGGATAATTGGTAAAAGTGGTCATTAAAGTGGTAAGCCCAATGTACATGAATTGTTATGTTTGTGTCTAAATGAAGGATGATTAATCCTTAAATTGATACTATAATATGTGCTTAATGAGTGTTTAACTGTATGAAAATCTAAAGGCAACCAAGGGCTTAGAAAATAGCGTAGGTGTTAGCCACACGAGCAGACACACGGCCGTGTGTCTCAACCATGTGGAGGACACGGCCTAGCACACGGGTGTATGGCCTGGCCGTGTAGTTCAAATTGTTTTGCTAATGTTGCAAATAGAGAGTTACACGGGCTAAGTACACGAATGTGTCCCAAGCCACACGGGCATGTGTGACCACACGGCCCAACCCACACGGGCGTGTGATTCTCTAAAGTAAGAAATTTGTTAAGTTTTTAAAAGTTTATCGAAAGTTCTTAGTTTAGTCCCGACCCACCCTGATGTATATTTTAGGGTTCGAAGGCCTATATAAGGGACGATATGCATGTGTTTGAAAAGTTTTAATTTTGGAAAAAATTTTGTGACCCGATTTTGCATGTTTGCGAATGTTTAAGTTAAGTAACGCCTCAAACCCTGTCCCGGCGTCGGATACGGGTAAAGGGTGTTATAATTACAACCTAACCCGTATACTTGCGGACACCACCTCAAATCTATACTTTAGTTGTAGTATTCACACACTAGGTGTTGGTACATCCAAAGGCGGTCAAATATGCCCTTTGTTCAGACATTTGAACTGCTTGTTAACAACCTTAGATCAACAGGTAGACTTTGAGAACAAATGGATTCTTTAGGAAATGATTAATAGGTGGGAAAGCCAAAACCACTCTCAAGCTTGCAAACAACCCTTATGAACAGTTCCTTTTTCCAATGTAAGTTGGAAAGGCTATTTTGAATGATAGGTTCATAACCTTGTCGAACACTAAAGTGGGCATACCCTGCACTAGCCCCTTGTCTTATAACCTTCAATTGATAGAACTTCTAAAAAACCCTAGGAGGGGTGGTTCATTTCTTGGTAGCAATAGATGAAATAGGCTATTAGAGTCCACTATGATAACACTGATAGCTATCCTGATGCAATACCATACTCAGTCAAAACTGAGAAAAATAAGGGATGTAAGGGTAAGTGGAATCCAACCTCTAATAGAATGAGGGGAAGGATAAAACTTTGGGTGCTGTCACTCAATAAACACCTTGGTGGTATTTCAACATTGTAAGCAAAAGTTGGGAAATGGAAGCCTCGGGCTGCTAAAAAAGGTGTGCTTGTTCTTATGAGGTGTTACATTCATAAGTGGGAGTGGAAACTCATGGAAGAGTATTCTCAAGTTCATATTTAGGGATTTATTTTATGATTGCATTATTTGAAGTTGCAATCTACTTACTGATGTTTTATTGAAAATGCATGAAAGATTGATTTTCAACAAAAATATGATTTTAATACAATTTTTCCATTGCAATACTTAAAAGTTTGTTTTTAACAAATATAATTTTTTTTTGAAGTAATTAATCTTTACAATGAAACTCTAATGATGCTTGATGATTTTGAAATTAATATGATTTTTCTTGAAACAAAGCAAATAATTGAGATCACTAGTCTTAAATAAAAAGAAAATTGGTTTGAAAGAGTGATCTAAAATAGGAACATTTTTCCGTGTCATACCAATAACCAATGTAAGTTCAAGATTCGACCATAATGCCTAGGCTGGGTTTAAGAGGATACACAAATATTAAACGTGCAGTGTTCTTCAAGTGTCATAGGTCTAGTTGTAATATTTATATAAAGCATACAATGGAACACCTTACGAAGTATTTTAAGGATTGAATCCATAGGAGATCGGTGATAAAATTGAATTCAAACCAACAAATATGCAAATAGGAAGTCTAAATGGTTATTATCTAACAACCGTTAGTACGATAAAACATAAATTGGAGTTATTATGCTAAAAATTAGATCTAGTGACCTAAGTGTAAAGATTTCAAATATTTTAAAAGAGATAGTAAAAAATGATGGTTTATTAATTTCTGTGTTGACAATTAACTCTCGAATTAGGGAATTTAATAAAATAATTTTCTAATCGGATTAATTAATAGCTCTAGGTCTATAATCTACCCAATTTGTGATTTAGTCCAATTAATCTGTCAATCTAATTTAACTAAACGAGAACAATTGAATTTTTACCTGATAAGTTCTCCTTTTGACCTCACTTATCTAATTTTTTACCTATAGTTGTCAATTCTATGTTTTTATTTCTATTCAATTGAGTCTAAATTATTCAATTTAGTTAGTAATCCTTAAGATAATTATTCAACAATCAATTAACCAACTACCCAAGAAAAATTAGTTCATGCTCATCTTCATCAACCAATGCCCAATTAATCTTATGTTCATTTAAACAGTTAAATAAAATGAAAATTAAAAGGTTAAGAATTGCTCAAAGTTTTATTTTGAAGAAGTCCTTGATTTGTTGATTATGATGAAGTGAAAACAAAAGATTCCTTATTTTGATTGTTTGATTGCATACGTCAAGTGTCTAGTGCCGCGACATCCCTGGCAGTACCAAAGTTTCTTCATGTTTTTGCCTTAGTCATCTCTTACACAAGCTAGAATTAATTGTTAGATCTCTGAAAGGCGAGGTTTTCTCATTTTTGTCACAAAAGATACTAAAAATACACAAACTAACTACTAGTATAGAAACCTTATAAGTATTAAAAAAAACATAAATCCATAAAATGCTTAATCACAAGCTCTTTAAATGTCAAAAAGGACTTAATTTACCATTTAAAAGTATGGAAGATCACATATACTGTAAAGAAGATACAAAAAGAAAAAAATTAGACCCATGTGCTATTATTGTGGACTTACGAGTCATATCAAGATCAGATGTTACAAACTCTTCAAGGATATTAGGAGAAGATATCCTATTGTATCTACTTGAGTATCTCCAGTTACAACTCACTTTACAACTACTAGTACATACCTCTAGAAACAATCTTAGAGGAAGTAGAGTTAAAATGGAAAAAAGAACTAGAGACAAACCTGTCATTATGATGATGTTGCGGGTCACATTAGACCTCAATGTCATAAGATGCCAAATGATTTGAGTTGGGGGGAAATAAATATGTTGCACATGGAGTTCTAGAAAGGCACAAAATATTTCAAAAAAAATCTCACAATCACAAGAAAGTGTGTGGGTGAGAAAATCCAAATCATGTGTTAGTTATGAAAATTAACTATAGGTTGATTCATCAGTCAATCATGAAGTTGCAACTAATGAAGATATTTCTACCACCATGAAAACTCTATTAAGATTTCGAAGAAAAGATCCTTGTTGTTTCATGAGTAAAAAATCTTATTAAAAAGTTAGTGTCCTATCGTACCACCTATTGAAACAACTTATTGTGAGGAAGTAATAATGCTTTTGTTATGATAGATGCTGATGCGATAATTTCTTGTTTTTATTCTAACTTATACATGGGTTAATTTATTCTTATGTTGTATTGGGTTGATACAATAAACAATGGTGAGGTGATTGAATTTATTTTGGCAAGAGAAAGACATGCTAAACGGACTTCATTTCATTTGTTTGGTGAATTTGTCATACTTTAGAAAAACCCTAGTAGTTGTTTCACCTTCAATTCTAATTGGTCCTAATGTTGCCAATATTACTAATGATGTAACAACACATTGTCCATCACAAGATAAAAGTAAGTTCTAGATATTCTTAAGTTTCTTATTGATCTACAAGAGACAACATATTAAATGGGAGTTTTATTGATCTCCAATGTTGAATTTTTTGAATCGATGGAAACTAAGAAAGAACTTGAAGTTGTTGCAATACAACTAAATAAATGACAATGTAGTCAACCTCACCTATTATACAACCAACTACAAAATTTGATGAGAATGCTCCTTTATCTTCACTTGATCTTAAAGGTAATTAATTGTTTGAATTTTACTATCGTATAGAAGGAAAGGATAATTTCTTACTCGTGGAATTATCTTAGGACCATTAAAAAAGTTTGTGTAATAGCCCTTTTACATTGGTGTTGAAAATAGTAGTTTTGAGACCACAAATATGATGTGTGAGTCTATAAATAGTATTTATTTAATATTTACAAATTTATTTAAGCGTCTTATTAATATTTGGTTTGGTAATTTTGATGTTTGGTTAGTTAATTAAGGAAAGATGACTAAATTGTAAAACCTACAAAAGTTAATTGCTATTGATTTTTATCAATTAAAATGTTTAATTAATGAATGTTTAAGGACCTATAAGGTAATTAGACCCTGGTGTTAAAGTTTGTACAGTTTAAGCATGTGATTAATTAGAAAACATGTTAAAATTGTAATAAAAATTTAAAGAAATAATAAGTAAAATAAGATAACAAAAGTGGATGGAAAGAGAATGGTTCGTTACAATCATCCTCCATTATTTGAAAGCCATTTTTGAAGTGTGGAGAAATCTTCAAACTTTTCATGAAAATCGGTCTTTTTATATAAGTAACTTTGATGTCGTTTTTAGTAAATTTTATGTTTTTGAGATCGTTATAGCTTAATCTAGCTAATCTGAGAACTATTTCACTAAACTGTTAAAGTTTATTAAAGATTCTGTTGATTTTTTCTTGAAACTTTTGTGATTATTTGGTTAGTTTTGAAGTTTAGATATGCTAATAGACTAATTTGTAAAGTTAAAGTTGTTAGTTTTGAACCTAGGGACTAAAATGTAATAAATTTTAAATGCGCATGAAATTTGTGAAATTATGAGGTCTATTGAGATGTAGGAGGATAGAATTGAGATTGATTTCGAAATTGAAGCTCAAATTTGAAAGTTATAGTATTTTCAATTTTAGGGATTACATTGAGATAAATGCAAAAGTCGAGGAATTATTGTGTAGATGAATTGAGCTATTATTTAAATTCAATATACTATTAGAAGATATTTAGAATAGATGGTTGATTTGAATTATGATTTAGATCAAGAATTACAACAATCGAAGGACATACAAGGAAAAAGGGAAAATTATTGACTAATCTCTGTCAGCTAACTGCTACTATTTTGTAAGGTAAGTTCATAGTGTTAGCTAAAATATTATTGCTGATGTGTTATACTTACTTATAAAATGGTAATTTGTTGGTGATCATGAATTTTGACATAATGTGAGGATAAATCCCAATGAACTTAGTAAAAGTCTAGTATAGGTTACATGTTAATGCTCGAAGGTTTTGAGCTCTAGCATGTGTTGCGAACTTGAGAATTCATGTATATTAAGCCTTGATCAGGCTATTTATCGTATGTGTTTGACCCTAATGGGTAACAAGACACTATAATTTACTATTCATGTAAGTTTATCCCTAACGGGTAACCAAACACTATTATTCATTATTCGTGTAGGTTTATGTAAACTCAAAATTATATAGGGTTTTTCTATATATTTTTACAACCTTTTTACTTAATAAATATGTTAATATTGAGTAATTATTATTAAAATAAGTGAATATTACTTAATTAGTAATATTGCGCATGAATTTATAAAGTATGTGAAATTATGCTTAATTACATGATTTTTGTACATATTTTATATTATTCCATGTTAATTTATTAGTATGTGATTTTTCACTATGTAGGAGGACCATTAAAGATGTGATTAATACGAATGAAACATGGACATGCACAAATCAATACATATGGATGACGAGACCATGCAAACTGGGTCATGAGGTTGATAATTTGACCCAATGAAAGATGAACTAAAAAATGGACATGTCTACTAAATTATTGGACTAAGAAATTATCCAACAAGGTGGAACCAAAGCCTAGTTTTGGCACGAGTAGATGGCTGCCCAAAAACAAGTATTGAGGTATTTAATTGAAGGTCCTTTGATCGGCTATTTAATGTCACAGCAATAATGTGCAAGCGTACATTGTTGATGCAAGTATAGTAGACAGATGTGAGTCTGTCAAATATCGATCCCATAGAGATGGTAATCTTTTGTCTATTAATGTCAATGTAACAACTTGATGGAAACGAGATAAATTGTGAGAATAGTTGTCGATGCAATAACTTGAAAGTAATAAAATAAAATATGATAATGATAAACTGGGATCCCCAACATGAATCTTTAGTAGAATACTAAGTGCTCACAAGGTAAAAAAAGATAGGTGATTGTCGAAGTAATAAAGTTCAACGTATATCTTACCCAACGTCACTCATTTATTTAATCCGAGACTTAAACATGCATACTAACCTCACCTTCTGATGATGAAAATACGACACTATTAAGAACAAGTGGACTAAATTCCTCTAATCCTCACTCAACTTCCATTGTAATCCTTGTTGGCTCAAACTGTCACTGCATTTTCTAGTGTCAGTGGCTGTAATAACACTTCCATGTTAAAAAAATTCAAACCCAAAGATTAAACAATAAAAGAAAGATTGAATATGATAACATGTAATCAAGAATTCATGTGTACTTCCATACAAACAGAAAATAGAGAATAATCACCAGCATTCATAAAGAAATAAGAAAGAATTGAGTGGAGAGTACTATTCCTAGACAAACTCGACTGGATCTCTCTACTCCTTCTTGTCTCGCACTTAGGTCTTCTTGTCAGAAGCTAGTCTGCATCTAGTTTTCATGTTGGCTCACTCGTGAGAGGCTTAAGCTACCATGGCTGCAAGCTTCAAGGTAGGATGATGAAGATGATGATTTGGAAAAAGAAGCTAGTTTTAATTGTCACGTCCACCTTTTATGTCCTCCAATAGTACAGATGTCCTTTCCTCAAAATTATTTTGTCCTTGTACATACAGGTTGGTTATACCAGACTGGACAGCTCACGCAATTTTAGTTCTCATCCGGATAGCTATCAAGTACGGCGACAATTTTGGACGCAATCTGGAATTCACTTATGCAGTGACATTAATGCAAAAAGATAGCAAAATTACAGATAAAATAGGCTATGATTCACTGAGTTATAAAATACAATTTACTAAACTGAAAATGCTAAAATGTATGCTAAGGATAACTAAATGGGAACAATTTAACCAATAAGTAAGGGGGAAAACCTATCTTCTTTCTAGTGCTATCACACCCTCAAACTTGAGTTTTTACTTGTCCTCAAGTAAAACAGAAACTACAAAGGCTACAAAAATTTTATTAAGGCAAATGATCATTCTAGCAACTTGAACCCTCTAAATTCCCAATGGATGAATCACATTCAGATGAAAGAATATTGCATCGACATTTCATAAGAATGAATGAATAAGGTTACAACTTCATCAATGCTAGCATCATGCTTCAAACCCTAAGTTCTATCTACCATTACAACATTTATTATACAATACTAAGTATTTATATATTATATATACATTTTTTTAATAAGGGATATTGTTGCATTATTGTACCCTTGTTCCTGAGAAGTAAAGATAGGGTACAACAAACCCCCAGGGAGTACGTAATTGCGCCGACACACACTCATGCAACAATAACCTTTGGCTAGCTTGATTTTTCTAACGCTTGTATTGGAGTGTTCCCTTTTAAACATTCCATACTACACCCGCTTTGGAGTTTCCCTAATTTATAACTATATATACATATAGAAGCAGCTGTAAAAAGTAGATTCATTCAAGATTTAAGGAATGATAGCAGTCATCCATTACTAATGCAAACTAATCCATTCATTAAATAATTGAAGCTACAACCTTCTGTCATCATAATGGTAGCTTGTCTGTTCATCCGGAAAGTAATAAGATGTACGATGATTTGAAACAGATATACTGATGGTAGGGAATGAAATGCGAGATTTCTGACTTTGTATCTAGATGTTTAATATGTCAGCAAGTAAAAGCTGAATATCAGGTACCTTCAGGATTGTTGCAGCCAGTGATGATACCGAAATAGAAATGAGAGTTACTATGTACTTTGTATCGGGTTTACCCCTATCTCTAAGAAAGAAAGATGCAATTTGGGTTGTCATTGATCATTTGACGAAGTCTGTACATTTTATTCCGATTCGTATAGATTACTCTTTTGAGAGAATAGCTAAATTATACATTTTTGAGATTGCCAGGTTGCACGGGGTATCGGTTTCCATCATTTTCGATAGAGACCCGCAGTTTACATAATAATTCTGGAAAAAAATTTAGGAAGCTCTTGGTAACGGTTGCATTTTAGCACTGCATTTCATCCTTAGACCAATGTTCAGTCTGAGCAAGTAATTCAGATACTCAAGGATATGCTTCGTTGTTGCATATTAGAGTTCGAAGGTAGCTGGGAGAAATATTTGTCGTTTGGTTGAATTCGCATACAATAATAGTTTTCAATCAAGCATTGAGATGGCACCGTATGAGGCTTTGTATGGTCATAAGTGTCGAACTTCGTTATATTGGACCGACTTTAGTGAGAAATAGATAGATGGGATTGGTTTGATTTGCGAGACTGAAGAAAAAGTGAAAGTGATCCGAGATAGTATAAAAGTAGTTTTAGATTTTCAGATATCATATGTGGATCTTAAGTGTAAAGACATTGAATTTTGAGTTGATGATAGAGTATTCTTGAAAGTATCGCCCTAGAAGAAAGTTCTACGGTTCGGTCGCAAAGGAAAGCTAAGTCTGCGATTTATCTTGCCATATGAGATTACTAAAAGGATTAGACTTATTGCGTATCAATTAGATTTACCGTCAAAGCTAGAAAAGATTCATAATGTCTTACACGTGTCTACATTACAACGGTACCGATCTAAACGTTCACATGTTATCTACACGATGGATGTTGAGATTCAACCTGACATATCGTATAGTACGAAACTGATTAGAATTCTAGCACGAGAGGTGAAAGAATTAAGAAACAAGAACATAGCTTTAGTAAAAGTTCTTTGGCAATGACATGGGATAGAGGAAGCCACTTGGGAACCCGAGGAAGCTATGAGAAAATAATATCCGAACCTCTTTTTTGGTAAGAATTTTCAGGGACGAGAATCCCTTTAGGGGAGAGTTGTAACAGCCCATTTTCAGTGAAATCAGAATAGTGGTTTTGAGACCACAAATCCGACATCGAAATATTTATTTATTTAATATTTTATTTTCTACAGTAGGATAGTAGTATCGTATAATAAGTTCGTTAAGAAATTTTACCGTTTGTATGCTTAATTCGATAAAAAGGACTAAATTCCATTAAGTGCAAAACTTGAGTTCTATAAGTTAAAGGGATCAAATGGTTATGCTATTGAATAGTTGAGGGTTTTATATGGTAAATAGACCATTAGAATGTTGAGTGGACTTTTATAGACATCTTTAAATGATTATTAAAGGTTAATGATAAGGTTATTTATGTAAATTAGTAAATACATTAAGTAAAAATTAAAAGAAAACAAGTTTTCATCTTCAACCTAATGCAGTCCACTGAAAATTAAGTTTAGAAACACCATGGGAGAAGCTTGAGATTCGACCAACACCCATTTGCTTGCATGTGAGTAATTTTTATCCCATTTTTAATGATTTCTGTTTTTTAAAGTCATTGTAGCTTAATCTAGCTAGCCAAAGGACTAATTTACAAAATTGTTAACAGATTAAAGTTTTCCCATAAGGGAAGTCATGTTGTTTGTGAAGTTTGATGATAGAAAATAAATCTTTGTTGTTAGATAGACAACTTTTATTAAGTGATTTTTGATTAATTTGTCCTTTAGGGATTAAATTGAAAAAATATGAAATATTCTTGGTGTAAATTGTGAAATAATGAAATATGTGGGCTACTATAAGCTTGTATGAAATTTGGCTGGGCTTGGGTAGGGGTGAAATTGCATGAATTTCATTTTAAGAGCCTAAGAACTAAGTTGTAAAGAAATCAAAAGTGTAAGGGGAAAATTGTAATTTTACTAAAATGTGAATTTGAGTTAAAATAGAATGATTATTGAATTGAGTTGAATTTATTCATTTAGATCAAGATAAACCACATACGACTTTAGATTAAAGCAAAAAAAAGCTTCAGATCAGTCGACTTCATTTTCTATGTTTATCGTCGAGGTAAGTTCGTACGTTTAAGTTTCGTTTTTATTTTATAAGTTGAATGCTATTCTTGTATAATATTAAATTGAGTGTTGATGGAAAAATCCAATGGCGTAATGACGATCATCAACGAATGAAAAGGAATAGCTTTGGCTGTTGAATACAGAAAGGGATAACTTTGGCTATCGATTATGAAAAGGGATGTTGACGACTAGCAAACTATGAAAATGGATTGTGACGACCATCGAACTATGAAAAGGGATGGCTTCGGTTATCAATCTTTGAAAAGGGATAGCTTCGAGTAACAAATTATGAAAAGGGATGGTGATGACCATCAAACTATGAAAAAGGATGGTGACGACCATCAAATTATGAAAAGGGATAGCTTCGACCGTCGAACTATGAAAAGGGATGACTTCGATTTTTGAATTACAAAAAGGGATGTGTCAACCATTGTATTATTACATCGTATGAGATTTGGTAAAACCTTTCAATGTAAATTACATTAATATGATGAAAGGTACATAATGTGTACCTTTGTGGGAATTAAAAGTAAGAACATATATATATATATATATGAGTTTTTGAATTAGTTGTGCTCATGTTGATTTGTGATATATATGCTTTCTGGTTGTTTAATGTATTGACAAACTTAGACTCTATTTGTTACAAACTTACTAAACATGACATTCTTACTTTGTGTTTACTTTTCTATGTTTGTAGTTGTCGAAAGCTCGCTCGGGTTGGAAAGTCATCAGAGATCTATCACATTATCTATCGGCTATATTAGTACCTATGGATGTTTTTAAGTACGGTTATGTATAATGGCATTTATAGTTATTTGGCTGTTGGTCATGTATTTTGGTTGTTGAAATGGTCATTTTGCTTGAGTTGTGTTTTGGCATTTTGTTGGTAAAATGGTATATTATGGTATGTAAATATTAGCTTCATAATGGTTGATGAATGATTTAATATAGTTGAATAATGGAAGATGAAATGATAGTTGAATATGCATATTGCATAAGTCTAGTAAATGGTTGTGGATTGATATCTTGTTATGAAAGGCATATATGTCTAATAATGTTAGTGATTGAATGACATATTAGGTACTATTTGATAGGTTATGGTAAATTAATTCAATAGTTTGAATTGATGCAATCTAGAGTGGAAGTTAGTTGATTTCTTTGGCCAAGTTGATTACATGATTGTACATGTTTACAAATTGTTATTTTGAGGTGCCTAAGGGCATATTGGTTGTATGATAATGTACCATATGTATATGACTTGATTGTGCATGAATTTGGTGCCTTGTTATGGCTTGTGTATATGTGCATTTTTGGTTATAGGTACATGGTAAGTTGGGTGAGAAAAATGGCTTATAAAATGGCCTATTTGTCCATACGGGCAGAGACACGGGCGTGTGTCTTAGCTGTGTGTGACACACGGCCAAGCGACACGGCCGTGTGTGTAATATCCCGAATTAGGGCCTAATCGGAATAGTGGTTTTGTGACCACAAATCCGAGATAGAAATAATTATTTTATAATTATTTTTAGGTTTATGATATGATTGCATGATTGTGTGAAAATTTCGTGACGAAATTCTATGCATAAAGTGCTTAATTTGAAATTAGGGACTAAATCAAATAACTTGCAAAACTTGCATTCTAGAAGTTTTTAGTATGAAATTGCTTTGAAATATTAATTAGGAGGTCTTAAATAGCAATTTTACCAATTTCTAAGTTTATGGACAAAAATTGGACATGGATGGAATTTTTGAAAAGTTTAGTAGTGAGGGCATTTTGGTCATTTAGGGGTAAAATGAATTAAAATACAAAATTAAAAGCCAATTTTGCTCATCTTCAACCCCATGGCCGAATATGGCAAGGAGAAACCATGGCTACGGTTTTTCAAGCTTCCAAGCTCGATTGTAAGTCCATTCTAGCCCCGTTTTTCAAGTTCTTTACGTTTTTGGAGTCCTGGTAGCTTGATTTAGCTTATGCTAGCAATAATTTAACCTAGGGTTTATATTTGGAAAAATACCCATAGGTGAAATTTGTGTATTTTGGTGTTTTATGATAGAATATGAGGTTTTAAATTATATTAGACAACTTGTGCTACTCGGTTTTAAGTGAAAACGAGAAAAAAGGGCTTAATCGGTAAAAATACCTAATAGTCATAAGTATATGTTACAGTGAGAATTTGATGTTGCCATAGAAGGGAAAAATGATCAGCATGTCATAAAACACAAGAAAATAGGCTGAAGTTTAATTTACGAGCTTTGGGGCAAAAGTGAAAATATGCAAAAGTTTAGGGGCAAAATTATAATTTTTCCAAAATATGATTTTGGGTCAATTTGAATAATGTGAGTCCTAATTAGACTATATTTTAACTGAGAGAGCAAGGAAAACTGAAATTTGGGCTAAAATGGGGAAAATACCATGTTGTAGACGAAATGGTAAAAGTAGCCATTTTCGCATACTAGGTAAGTTCATATGTAAATGTTGGTAACATAGTTATTATTTTAAATGTTTTTATGTTATTTAAATGATATGATAATTATTATGAAATATTATACTCGTGATAATTGTTTGATAATATGTCAAATTATGTGATATACTTGGAAAATGTGAAATACTATCGAGTATTGGTATCAGCATTCCGTAGAAGATGGTTGAGACACATGATTGGGAAAAAGGTCCCGTTGAATCTTAGGAATGGATTAGGATACAATTGACATGTCACTGGGATATTTGGGCATCCGAGCTCGTTGAGTTGAGTTCGAGTTCACTTATGGATGCGAATGTCCGAACTTGTTGAGTTGAGTCCGAGTTCGTGAAATGTAACTAGGCATCCGAGCTCGTTGAGTTGAGTCCGAGTTCGCTTATGGGTGGGTTACATAGTAGCTTGGCTACATATGTGGCACTTATGTGCAAACTTTCCATGTATCCGAATTATATTCCGATGTGTTCAACGGGTAAAGTTCTACTCAAATGGAGGAATACTCAAGATGAAAGGGACGTATTAGTAAGTGTTGTGAAATGGATACTTTGAACAGGTATGTACTTAACCCTCGGGTTGAAAAATCGATATAACAACAATATGGTAAGATGATAAATGAAAATATGATATGAATGTCTTGGTGATGATTATGCAAATGATGTTTTATGTTTGCTTATATGGTTATGTTACTTGCTATTTGCATGTGAACTTACTAAGCATTTATGCTTACTCCCTCCTTTTCATTCCTTGTAGTGTTGACAAGCCAGCTCGGAAATCGGGAACGGTCGGAGGCACGCTCACACTATCCATATACCATCTTGGCATAATGGCTTGTATATTTTGAGTATGGCATGTATAGCATTATAATCATTTTGTATATATGGTCTTATGATATGGTTATTGAGCAGTATAAAAATGCTTGGTAATGATTAGCCATTGGAATGGCTAATTATGATCATATTTGGTGTTATGTATGTCAAATTGCTACTTAATACATGGAAACCATGAAATAGGTAAAATTTACCATAAAATAGATTCAGAGAGCAGTAGTGATGTGAATTTGAAAAATCATTTAAAATAGTAGAGATATAATTAGATGATGAATAAAATATGGAATTGAAGAATTATGAGTCTATATTCATATGGAAGAAACGAAAAAGGTATATGAGTTATATTTTATGAGATGTTTAAATTTTTATGAAACAGGGTCAGAGCAATTTCTGGATCCCCTGTTCTGACTTTGGAAATTCACCATAAATTGTATAAAAATTATTATAAGTCGTAATTTATATGTAAAGATTTCTTATTGAGCCTAGTTTTAAGAGAGACAAACTTCATAGTCATTGAAATTCTGTACAGAGAGATATCTGATTCCTAATACATAGAGGTTAAAGCAGTCGAACCCTGAAATAGGGGAGACCTTAACTAATAAACTGTACTAATTGGCCTAGCAAAAAATTCTAGAAAAAAATTAGTAAATATATATATGAGTCTAGTTTTAGGGAAAATTTACAGAATTGGATTTTGAGTTTCAGAACTCGAGATATGAATTTTTAAGCGACTGTGATGCAGTTAGCCAACTTGTCTGGAATTTCTAAAATTAAATTGTTTGAGCTGTTAAAGCAATGAATTAAGTCTATTAACACCTCGTATTCGACTCCAGCGACAGTCTCAGGTACGGGGCATTACATTTGGTGGTATCAGAACAGGTTTAGTCGGTTCTTGGACTAACCTAGCATGTGTAAAAGTTTAGCTATACATGCCATTGATTTGTGATAGTGTGATGTCTTCCGACGCGTATGAGTACCGTCTTATTTAGACAGGGTACTCTCCGACCGAGCTGCGCCGACCATGTTCAATGTTATGTGAAGGTATTTGAGTAAAATTATGATTATGATAAGTATCGGTTCAGAAAAGTGTGAATAAAGGTTTATGATACATATGTGATAAATATTCATATTTGCTTAATGCTCATATGATGTAGTGTATATGGCTTACTTGATAAGATGAACGGAATAAATAGAAAGTAGTAGAGGTATGAATAAAAGTCATAATATTATGATACAAATGAAAATGTCCTTGTTTTGATTTGGACGTCGAATGTTGATGAATGCTAATGATATATAATTTTTATGAGATAAAGGATTATAATGAAATGAACTTATTTATGTTAAATTGTTGGACGGAATTATATGATTGTAATGATATGTACATGATGATGCACGAAATGAAAGTTATGATTGTGGTGCAAATATCTATGTTTGTTTGGCCTTATATGATGTCATGAGCATGATTTAATTTAATTAAATGAATGGATAAGTAAAGCTATCTAGAAAACATAGAATGTATGCATAAGTATATTGTCTAAATGGGACAATAGGAAAATTTGTGTAAGCCAACATGAATGTTGCATTGCCTGAATGAATGACATGATTTTGATGATGTTGCTATGATAATGGAAGTTGTGTCATACGTGTATGTATAAGAAAGTCGAGTCAGAGGTCCTACAACCCCTCTCCCTTACCGAAATGGTGCTTATAATGGAATTTCATGAGATTTGTATTGAATAAGTTTCCGGTTCAGAACCCAAAGAGTTTAGTGATAGAATAATTATAAGTATGATCAGAGATTGAAAATGAGCTGATAAGTAAAGTCAGAGCCAGTAAAGTATTGGATTGACGTAAAGATTATTGGAATTATGCACTGTTCCAGTTAGAAAAGGAATTCTCCTTGGTAAACCGAATTACTCAGGTGCAAGGTCGAGAAAAGTGTAAATCGAAATTTATTCAGAACTGGCCTTCTTTAGTGAATAGTTTAATATGAAATTTGTGACGGCAGAACTAGTTGGGGAAATGATATTTGAAATGTGAACTATCTGAGTGTGATAGTTATGACTGGACAGATTTAGTAGTCTCTTTTGAGATGTTCTATGTGTTTACCCGTTCTCAGAAATATTTCTATTGCTATTGATCTTTTGAAGAAATTCTTGTTATATGGGAATGTCTTTTAATCCTGGTGTTGGATGAAAGCATTGGTAGTCTGACTGGTTTATAATTTATATTGCTCTATTTCATCGGGTATTCTATTTCATTTAAATCGATAAGAATTGATGAGAGAATACATATGATATTATGATTCTGTTTCTTCTACTTGATGCTTCATCTGATATATATGTATGGGAAGATATATTGTTCTTGTTATATTTGCTTTCAGTGGAATTAAATGATGTTTTCTTTTGGACTTTCTTTCTTTTAAGAATTATCGAGGTATTCCGTATTTTCTCTATGAGTTTGGTTTTCGATTCTCCGGCTTGGTTTTCGATTCTCCAGCATAGTATCGTATCTTGGGTTTCTTTATTCTGGATTTCTTTATTCTGGATTTCTCTATTTTTGGATTTCTTTATTCGGTTTTCTTGTTATCTTTGTTCCATAATTTGTCAATTATGACTCGTGTTCGAAGTGCGTTCTTCAGCTCGTGATAATCATGTCAAATATGACTATACTTCTAATTTGATCTTGATAATGTGGCGATTTTAGTATTGGGGTTTTTTTTTCTAATTTCTGTGTAAGGATTTGACATCAGTAAAGGCATAAGTGATAAAAGCGCGAGTTTCAATCGGTATGGTGAATTATCTATTTGAAAGATTTCATGTGACAATTATTTCAGGATTATTTTTCCCAAGTCTGATAATAGAATTTCATTTTGTACGGATAAAAGAGTAAATAGTCTGAATGAGAAGTGTATATTTTTTAGAAAAATTTTGATATTAATTAAAGTCACTACGAATGATAAGGTTTTCATTTTGTGAAAGCTGAAAAGTTTATTACATGTTGACAAAGTTCAGATAGATGAGAATATTGGTAACCGAAGCGTCTGAACTAGACTAGTCTACATTGAGTAAAGACTTCGACTTTCAAGAATGTGCATGTTGTATGAATTGTGATGTGTTTTAAGACGGTGAGGTAATGTGATAGTTTAGAGCATTCGATGTTACATAAAATCGGAGTTGTTAAAGGGGTTAAAGTCGAGCATTGGGATCTATCAAAATTATCCTTGTCAGTGTTGATATTGGGATGGAAATGAGAAGGATTATTCTTGAGGCCATATCAGAATTATTTCCATGGCAGAAAGAGGAAAATGTGATGTATCCTATTGTTAAATGTTTGGCGAGATCTATAAATCATATATGTATTGAATGAATTCCTACTCATCAGATTCATGGAAATTTAGGTCTCTTTGATTGTTAGATTTCTTGGAATTCCGGTCTCCATTAATCAAGTTAAGATCCGGGTTTTATGTCATGATATCATGGGAAACTGAGAAGGGTTGAAAATTTAAGAACAATTGAGAGTTGAGATGTAAGCTTTCAGATCATATGAAAAATTAAAGAGATGTATTGGAGGTACAATCTAAGTGAAAGTTCTTCGGCACCGAATATGAGATTAAAAGTAAAGACCACTTTTCTGGTAAGATTTTCGGGGACGAAAATCCCTAAAGGGTTGTAAAATCCAGGATTAGGGCCTAATCGGAATAGTGGTTTTGTGACCACAAATCTGAGATAGAAATAATTATTTTATAATTATTTTTAGGTTTATGATATGATTGCATGATTGTGTGAAAATTTCGTGACGAAATTCTATGCATAAAGTGCTTAATTTGAAATTAGGGACTAAATCGAATAAGTTGCAAAACTTGCATTCTAGAAGTTTTTATATGAAATTGCTTTGAAATATTAATTAGGAGGTCTTAAATAGCAATTTTACCAATTTCTAAGTTTATGGACAAAAATTGGACATGGATGGAATTTTTGGAAAGTTTAGTAGCAAGGGCATTTTGGTCATTTAGGGGTAAAATGAATTAAAATACAAAATTAAAAGCCAATTTTGCTCATCTTCAACCCCATGGCCGAATATAGCAAGGAGAAACCATGTCTAGGGTTTTTCAAGCTTCCAAGCTCGATTGTAAGTCCATTCTAGCCCCGTTTTTCAAGTTCTTTACGTTTTTGGAATCCTGGTAGCTCGATTTAGCTTATGCTAGCAATAATTTAACCTAGGGTTTATATTTGGAAAAATACCCATAGGTGAAATTTGTGTATTTTGGTGTTTTATGATATAATATGAGGTTTTAAATTATGTTAGACAACTTGTGTTACTCGGTTTTAAGTGAAAACGAGAAAAAAGGTTTTGCAAATATGCAAAAGTTTAGGGGAAAAATTGTAATTTTTCCAAAATATGATTTTGGGTCAATTTGAATAATGTGAGTCCTAATTAGACTATATTTTAAATGATAGAGTAAGGAAAACTGAAATTCGGGCTAAAATGGGGAAAATACCAAGTTGTAGACGAAATGGTAAAAGTAACCATTTTCGCATACTAGGTAAGTTCATATGTAAATGTTGGTAACATAGTTATTATTTTAAATGTTTTTATGTTATTTAAATGATATGATAATTATTATGAAATATTATACTCGTGATAATTGTTTGATAATATGTCAAATTATGTGATATACTTGTAAAATGTGAAATACTACCGAGTATCGATATCGGCATTCCGTAGAAGATGGTTGAGACACATGATTGGGAAAAAGGTCCCGTTGAATCTTAGGAATGGATTAGGATACAAGTGACATGTCACTGGGATATTTTGGCATTCGAGCTCGTTGAGTTGAGTCCGAGTTCACTTATGGATGCGAATGTCCGAACTCGTTGAGTTGAGTCTGAGTTCGTGAAATGTAACTAGGCATCCGAGCTCGTTGAGTTGAGTCCGAGTTCACTTATGGATGCAAACGTTCGAGCTCGTTGAGTTGAGTCCGAGTTCGCTTATGGGCGGGTTACATAGTAGCTTGGCTACATATGTGGCACTTATGTGCAAACTTTCCATGTATCCGAATTATATTCCGATGTGTTCAACGGGTAAAGTTCTACTCAAATGGAGGAATACTCAAGATGAAAGGGACGTGTTGGTAAGTTTTGTGAAATGGATACTTTGAACAGGTATGTACTTAACCCTCGGGTTGAAAAATCGATATAACAACAATATGGTAAGATGATAAATGAAAATATGATATGAATGTCTTGGTGATGATTATGCAAATGATGTTTTATGTTTGCTTATATGGTTATGTTACTTGCTATTTGCATGTGAACTTACTAAGCATTTATGCTTACTCCCTTCTTTTCATTCCTTGTAGTATTGACAAGCCAGCTCGGAAATCGAGAACGGTCGGAGGCACCCTCACACTATCTGTATACCGTCTTGGCATAATGACTTGTATATTTTGAGTATGGCATGTATAGCATTATAATCATTTTGTATATATGGTCTTATGATATGGTTATTGAGTAGTATAAAAATGCTTGGTAATGATTAGCCATTGGAATGGCTAATTATGATCATATTTGGTGTTATGTATGTCAAATTGCTAGTTAATCCATGGAAACCATGAAATAGGTAAAATTTACCATAAAATAGATTCGCATAAAATGAGTAGTGATGTGAATTTGAAAAATCATTAAAAATAGTAGATATATAATTAGATGATGAATAAAAGATGGAATTGAAGAATTATGAGTCTGTTTTCATATGGAAGAAACTAAATAGGTATATGAGTTATATTTTATGAGATGTTTAAATTTTTGTGAAATAGGGCCAGAGCGATTTCTGGATCCCATATTTTGACTTTGTAAATTCACCATAAATTGTATAAAAATAATTAGAAGTCATAATTTATTGTACAGATTTAAGAGAAACAAATTTCATAGTCATTGAAATTCTGTACAGAGAGATATCTGATTCGTAATACATAGAGGTCAGAGCAGTCGAACCCTGAAACAGGGGAGACTTTAACTAATAAAGTGTACTAATTGGCCTAGCCAAAAAATTTTAGAAGAAAAATTAGTAAATATATACATGAGTCTAGTTTCAGGGAAAATTTACGGAATTGGATTCTGAGTTTCAGAACTCGAGATATGAATTTTTAAGCGACTGTGATGCAGTTAGCCAGCTTGTCTGGAATTTCTAAAATTAAATTGTTTGAGCTGTTTAAGCAATGAATTAAGTCTGTTAACACCTCGTATTCGACTCCATCAATGGTCTCGGGTACGGGGCGTTACAGTGTGTCCTTTGTAGCTTTCGAAGGGTTGCAAGTCAGGTAGTTACACAACCTAGCAATGGGCGTGTGGGATTATTTCGAAGGGTACACAGCCTGGCACATGGGCGCGTGGCTTGGCCATGTGACCCAAGTTAGTGAGTTACACAGGCATGGACATGGGCTAGGACAGGGCCTTTTGTTCCTACTTTGAATGCCCACATGGCTTAACCACATGGCCGTGTGACCCATACAGTGTTGTAAATTTTCATTATTTTCTGAAAAAATTCTTTGAGTTTTTTATTTAGTCCCGACTTGTTTCTAACACGTAATTTGGGCCTTGAAGGCTTGTTTAAGGGAGAATATGAATGTTTTAAATAGGTTTTAATGTGTTTGTTGATATGGTTTGAATAGTTGGAAATTTATGTCTATTTGATTTGAAAACTCTGGTAATGCTTCGTAACCCTGTTCTGGTTACGGATATGGGTTAGGGGTGTTACAGCGGCTTCACCACTGGAGGCTGGAGAGCTGTTGGACTCTCCAGTGGTGGATGTAACACCCCTTACCAGGTATCCAATGCCGAAATAGGGTACGAGGCATTACCGAACTTATACACAAGCAATCATACAAAACCAAGACGTAAATTTCCATCCAAATTTAAAACTTTTCATATACATTCATATCGTCCCTAAAACGAGCCTACGAGGCCCAAAAAATACATTGGAAGTGGTTCAGGACTAAACTGAGAACTTTAGACAATTTTACAACACTTGGAATTTTTTTTTGCTAAAATAGGGGTCACACGCCTGTGTGGGCAGGCCGTGTGGTCACACACGTCTCTGGACACGGGCATGTGTCTTGACTGTGTGACTTCAATTTTATATGAATATACTAAGGCTTACAACCATGTTGCCACTCTAAGCCAACTTACATGGCCAAATAGCAAAACAAGCCTTTGACAATTACAAGCCATTACATTAGCTAAAATCATATGACGCATATAACAAAATGACCAAGTCCCTATACATGCCATAACTCAAAATAATTGCATTTATCAATACCCAAAATGATAGCTTAATAGTGTGATAGGATCTTCGGCGATCTCCAACCCGAGCTAGCTTTACGGCATATAAAATGGGAAAGAAAAAATGGGTAAACTATATAGCTTAGAAAGTCCGTATGAACATAATCAGCAACTCTTACCAATTAGTTACCAAGTCCAACAATATAAACACAAAATAAAATAATATAATTTGCAATAAACCTCATAGTTATAACTTATTCAGTCACATTGTTTGCTATATCATTTTGCAAGCATAATTTAACATGTCTTGACTTTAGCCTAATAACCGTAATCTCTCTATTATAATCGATTACCACAATCAACCAATTATTTCAAACCTCATAATAAAATGCCCATTAATTATGAGTATCCACTTTTCAAGTATATATTTTAACATCTTTCAATTACTTAATGCTCATATCTTCCCATGATCATTTAAATAGGCAATTATGCCAATCTTTCCTTTTTCTCATATCCAGCAAATCACAATTTGTGTGAATAAAACATGCTATACAATAACTCAATTTGGCTCAGAAGCTAATTACATGATCGTCAACCAAATTTACCATGTATTTCGTACATCACAAGTATAGACCAATAATCACAATGCTTTCACAAAAACATTCTCATGGAAACCATGAACTCACAATATCATGAAGTCAATACCTATAAACTGTTGGAACGCCACTGCCTCCAAGGTGCAGCAGAAAAATAAAATAATTAAAACATTCCGGTGATCCAAACCATGGATCCATGTGTAAGGAACGTATCGGGGTGATAAAAGGTTTCGAAATTACCGAAACTTCAATCTGAGTAGACAGCGACGCCTAGGCAACGGGAATCCTGAACCACTATCGAGCCAAGCCGCAACCTTTCCGATGTCGGCCTCTACGTAGTCCACCCAGTTGACAATGAACGGTAGAAAAAATCTCAGAAACTATTTCAGTGATTTTTATGCTTGACGGCTGCTAGACCCTTTAGCATAGTTTCGGGCTTATTTATATATTATCTCTTTAGGGTTTTTACCCTTGCCATATATAACACCCTTTTAATTGGTATATATTTTTAATGAATATTAATTCATTAAAATTAATCTGAACATAATAGTCATCATTAAAATAAATATAATAATGTTTAACCAAAAATTATAATTACATTAATTAAAATAAATATTTCGGTAAACTATATTTATTTAAACTTATATAAGAACCAAATTCATATACTAATGAAATTTTGTTCTGATTATGTGTACAACATCCTTGTACGTATAGTATGTTCAACAATTTGATTGCCCAATTAAATTAATTCTATAATTAATTTAATTCATTTGACAATCAGAATACAATACCAACTATGTTTTACTCCGTTCATTTCAACCATAGGGTGTGACCCTATAGGTTCTTGTAACGTTAGCAGTAATATTAGAACCATTCTAATGTTACAAACAATGAGTGACATCTAGCAATGCATCATTGCTACCTAAGTTACGAGAAGTCATGATTTGACATAACCTTTTGTGATTAACCTTTCATGCATTAATCCTTAAGTCCTATACCTTTGGAATGGACACAAGTCATGGAATAGTCACACTTTCATAGTCCATCCCATGTTTCTTGATACTTTAAGTGAACTATGATACACAAATAAGTATGACATCTCATATAACTTATTTGAGCATGGCCATGCATTTCTAGTCTCACTCAATCAAATGGCCTAAGATATTACTCCCATTATGTAGGAGGGCCTTATCCTATATTGATCAACCATATCCATCTACATAGATTGTGGTATATCCAACATCAGTCTTTATAGAACAACCAGTTACAATGTTCGTTTGACTATATCAAAATATACAACTCACGATGTTGGGATAATGATGATCTCAAGTATGAGGATCATATACATATTAATCACTATGAGTATTGTTGTGACAATTACATAATAATCCAATAAACATACTCATAGTAGGTCAGTCCAATATGTTGTTCTCTAACACACATATTCATGCATTGATTTTGACACTCCATATCAATGACAACTCTTTATCATCAATCAACTACATGTTAGTCTTAATGCATTATTGTTGTCCTAGCCAACAATAATACTTGACTAAGGATCTTTTAAGAATAATCATATTATTCTCAGGACATTATTATAAAACAGTTTATTTATGTACACAGAAAAGAAACTGAAATAATAATGGCAACGCCTTATATCAATAAACATGATAAATCAAGTATGTTATTACAACCATCTCGTGATTGATCTTTGGGCATACTCTTACATAAACTTATGTACATACTTGTACTAATTCGTAATACTTACATGCTCTTTCTCTTCTTTCACATACCCATTAAATTACCAATTGAACCACTTGGAATACTAAAGGATACTCAGGAATCTCGTACTCATAGTACTGTACCAATGCCATATCCCAGATATGGTCTTACATGTAATCTCGTATCAATGCCAATAGCCTAGCTATGGTCTTACATGAAGTCTCATACTGATGCCATATCCCTGATATGATCTTACATGTAATCTCAGTAACCCTAATGTCATGACATTTGTACCCTATCTATTGGCATGACATTAGGCATGCCTAGTCGACCATTATACATGCTTATAGCAGCCCACATTTTTCTTTTATTCTCATTTTAACACCCATTTCACAACTTTTTTTTTTCAAATAAGTCATTTTTAGGCATTTTTATCGAAAATTACTTAGCAAAAGTCGTTTATCAAACAACTAACATGCATTTTCTACCATTAAACATCAAAATACACAAATATCCATCATGGGTAAAATTTTAGACTTTGATTATGTCTTAAATTAGTGGTAGAAATAGATAGATCATGTTACAAGGATTTCAAAAACATAAAAAATCATTAAAAACGGGGCTAGAACGGACTTAAAATTGAGCATGAAAGCTTGAAAAACCCTAGCCATGGTTTCTTCTTGTAAAATTCGGCCATGGGAGGAAGATGGACAAAAATTGACTTTTAATTTGACTTTTTAATTCATTTAATTACCAAATTACTAAAATGTCATTAATGAAAAACTTTAGAAACATACCTAACTATGTCCATTTTTGTCCACCAACTTAACCAGTGGTCTAATTATCATTTAATGACCTCCAATTTAAAATTTCATAACAATTAGAAACCTCTAGCTTATAGAACTCAAGTTTTGCACTTTTTGCAATTTAGTCCTTTTGACCAAATTGAGTGCCCAAACGTCAAATTTTTTGAACGAAATTTTAACGAAATCATTCCATAAAGCTGTAGACCATAAAAATATAATAACAATAATTTTTTTGCGTTGGATTTGTGGTCTCGAGATCACTGTTCTGACTAGACCCAAAATCGGGCTGTTACAGTGGAGCCATGACCAACATAGAAGGAGGAAGAGGTTTTTTTTTTTTGGGGGGGAAAATGAGTTTAAAATGAAAGAATGAATAGTTTTTCTTTCATTTATAGCACTGCCATCACTTTGTAGCTTATTTACACCCGTAACCCTTTTGTTTATACAAACATTCAATTTAATTCGAAATTTAAAAATTAAAAGTAAATTAATTGCTGCATTGTCCTCTGTCTTCCACATTTTTTATCTTTTACCCCCAAAATCAAGCTATGTCATTTTGTTACCATCTTTAATAAACTATTTACACTTATATCTTCCCTTTCATTTCCATTTATACCTTATATATTTAATGTCAATTATGCACTTTATTTTAATGTTTTGTATTTATTCACTCTTGTATAATTTTTATTTATTCTTATTTTGTCTTTACTTAATTTCATGTCCATTTATATTTATGTTTTCTTTACACATTCCTCTTACATACATTTTAATATTATTTGTTTATGTTACTTTGATTCTTTTATTATATTATGAATAAGATGTATTATTGTTATTATTATCATCATATCAAGGTCTTATTTATTTCATTTATTTAAATTTTCTTTTTCATTATTGCCCATTTTGAAAAAGATTTAACTTTGCATTAACTTTAGCCAATTTAATTAATTTTCCTATTTTATTACTGTTTGTTTTAAAAGAGAGAACTTTAGGTCGTTTTTTAATCCTATAAATGTTGTCATAAAGTTAGTTAAGTAGGTGTTACATTTCAATGAAACCATAAGATTTTTTCATTTGAATTTATGTTAGTCTTTAAGATTTTATCTACCATTTGCCCTAGAAAAATTATAAATAACATGTAAGATATTTTTCAAGGTTTTATAATAATTTTAAATATCGTATAGGATTCCTCTTAGAATCTTAAATTAATATGTAAATATTATTTAGGACTTTATTCAAGATTAAAACTAAAGATTTTTGTAGGTGAATTGTTAATCATGAGTAGGTCTTTCTAAGTATTTTATTTTAGAAACTTTTTAAAAAAGCTTAGATCAAGAATTTTAAAGTAAGATAAAACATAAACCTGGCATAGGATACTTTCGTAAGATCTTGATAGGTTCAACGTTATTAATTAAATATTTTAAAATAATAATAAAAGATCGAATAAGTTGTAGATGAATTTTAATATTTCTCTTAATTCATTGGTAATTTCTAGATTATTTTTTTAGAATTCTAAGACAGAATTAATTTTAGGAATTGCAGGTATTTTACTAGAATTATTTAGGTATCCTTTAGAGTTCCTTGTAAAAGTAAAAATCTCTTATTTAAGTTTCAAATTAGATAAGTTTGGTTTTAGAGTTTTTATTTAAAATTTCCATAAGATTTTAGCCTAGATTAAGATATTAATATGCTTAAATAATAATAAAAAAACCTAGCTCTTAAGACCCCATAGGACTATCCCTAGATAGGCGTTGTGGGAGTGCTATAACCTTCCCCCACACGTAACCGTACTCCCGAACCTGAAATTTGGTGATGAGATCGAGTCTAGACTTTTAGGATTTTTTGTAGTATTAGTTCTAGACTTTTAGGCGATATCTGGCTAACCAACCTAGCTGTAACTGGTTTGTGGTGACTCTACTTTAATTTAAACCCTCTGTAACACCCCTCACCCGTATTCAATGCCGGAATAGGGTTACAGAGCATTACTAGACTTATAAAACAATAAAACATTCCATTCACATATAATTTCACAATTCATGCATTCATCATTAAATTTCAAATCAATTTGTCCCTAATACGAGCCTACGAGGCTTTAAACATACATTAGGAGTGGTTTGGGACTAAACTGATAACTTAGGAAACTTTCACGAAACCTTGAAAATTTTTCTCAAAACAGGGGGCACATGCCCATCTGGTCCGATCATGTGTCTCAGATGGCCACCAGACACGCCCGTGTCACAAACTGTGTGGACATTCGAAATGGGAGCACATGGTCGTGTCCCAGCCTGTGTCTGACCCCGTGTAACTCTTTGACTTAGTTTACACGACCAACACACACGCTCATGTGGCTAGCCCCTGTGCTCTAAAAATGGCCTTACACGCCTACGTGCCAAGCCGTGTGCTAGGCTGTGCCAATCCTATAGGGTATACTTACCTATGCCACAAGGCCAAGTCACACGCCTTATAACATCCAAAAAATTTAGAGTCTTTTAATTTTGTATTATTTGATGCAAGTGTCATGTTTACTTTACTGGCTAAGTGATTTGAGTGGATTTGGAGTGTTTGGGAAGCCTGGGTTCAAGTCGTGGCTTTTGCAAAATTTTTAGTATTGCTCTTAAATGAATCCGGACACTGTCATATATGCCTTTTAAATAGTAGTGCTTGTTTTATGACACAAAGAGAGCGTGTGGTCTAGTGGCAAGATGGCGTGTAGCTTCTGCTGAGGGACTTGAGTTAGAGTCATGGGTTGCACAATGGAGTAATTATTTTGCTGATGAGCTGGGTAGGTAGCGGAGTTGGGCTGAGACTATGAGGTTGAATTGGTCATGGTAGTTTGAATAGAGTTTGAATAGGTGTTTGAGGGATTTGGGGAGAGATAAGGGGAGAGATTTTAGGAGAAAAATATAAAAGTTGAGGTGTGAGGTGGTTGTTACCGAAAGAGGTACTCTTCTAGTGCCAAAATCGATCATAGGTAAGTAAGTGTCAAATTTGGGGTAGTGGCTACGTTTCTTTTCGATTTTTGCCAAGGGTTTCTTTTTGTTTCTTACGTTTTCGGGAGGAGGCCGCATACTACTTGTCTTTCAGATAACTTTGCTTTTTTTTACAAGTGTTGGTGCTTCTTTTGATCATTTGGTTCATCTTGCAACCGACGGCTCTTTCTTTTCTTTGGGTCCTTCTTCTTAACCGATTTCTCCTATCATCACTTGCTCTTTTAACCCTTTTTCTTCTTTAGCCGAATACCTTGCCTCTCATTTCCCCCTCTTCCCCCTTCTATTTCTTTTCTCTCTTCACCCTTCTTTTGCGTTTGGTGCATTGGCCGATTGGTGCCTAGAAAGTTCTATTGTGTTCCTTTATTCTTGGTTCCTTCCTGGTTGCCCTCGTTCATAGTACTTCTACGTTTCAGTGCTACTCGAGGAATGAAGGGTTTCTCAAGGGATTGTAGTAGCATTCAAAATCTTGTGTTTATCATTCTACTATAGGTAACTTAATCCTTGAATATCGTGCGTACTTTGTGTATGTTTGGTAGTGGAAGGGTTGGCCAAATGTCTTAATTCCTTGTTTATGATCTTGTATTCCCTATAAGGCTGTTTTGATTCAAATCATATGGGTTTGTTAAACCTTCATTAATGGACTGCTTTGGGTAGTGCAGGTCCTTGACAAGGAGTGTTGATTGCTAGCTTAAGGAATGAGTGGACCCTGCTTGTTTAATCAAGGTAAGTGATAGTACGATTGGGGTTTTATGTGTTGATAAAAGGGTGTTAACCCTAATTTTTTGAGGACTAACTTTGGATCATACTTGGATCTAGGTTGAGACGCGTGAAGTTTGGCGTTCTTCTCTCAAAAAGGTGTGTAATCATGCCCTCTCAACTGTAAAACGGCAAATGCCGAATAGCTGAAATATGGTCTTTGAGGCCATACGAGCGTGCGATCGCTTGTCGGGTAAACTGAGCCCATGGGTCATGGGCTTAAGACTGTAGAGGCCACCATGAGCATTTTCGTGGGCTTAGGCTGTTATGGGCCTCGATGGGCCAAAATGGGCTGTGTGCGCCCAATGGGCTAGTGGGCCTTACACGGATAAATTCACGTTATGTGGTGTACACTGGACTGGGCAGTGTAGTTCGCTTGGCCATTGTCATTTTTGGGCTTAGTGGGCCACACGGGCGTGGGGGCTTACATGGGCGGTTTCGAGACCACGTAATCGATTCTAAAAAAATATTTTAATATTATTTTTTGTGTCTGTGATATGTGAATTTATATCCACAAAGTTTCTGTGACTTAATTTGTCTGTTTCTGTGCTTAATTATAGAAAAGGATTAAATTGCATAAGTTGCAAAAGTTGTATTCTATATGTGAAAGGTATTTAATTGCTCTGGTTTATTAAAGTGAGGGTCCTTGCATGACAATTACACCATTGATAATAATAGTGGACAATTCAAATTGACAATTCCGAGTACAAGGTAAATTCGTACATGATAAATGATGTTAAAGTTATGTTTTAATGCAATTACAATGCATAAATTGTATAGATATTTGATTACGGATTGAGTATGATGATATTGGACTATGCTTAGCATTAAGTGTACGGTTTAATACATATAGCTTTGGCTACAAATAGCACTAAGTGTGCGAGCTAGAGTAGCTTCGGCTATATAAGCCACTAAGTGTGCGATACTGAATTAGCTTCGGTTATTTGAGATGGCACTAAGTGTGTGGATTTATTCTAGCTTCGGCTAACCTTCTTGCACTAAGTGTGCAGATGTTTAAGGTACAAGTAATTGACGAAAAATCTTATAATACTTAATGAGAGGTAAGTATGATATTGAATAAGTATGGGGAGATTCAGGTATGTGCAATACCTAAGTGGTAGATGATATTATGTATATTAAGTTCACTGAATTGATATGATCATATAGATTGAAATTGTATAAACACTTATGTATTGGTGTGTTAAATTTTATATATATTGTTGATGATTTTAGTATGAGCTTACTAAGCTTTTGGAAGCTTACTTTTTGTGTGTTTGCGTTGTTTTTAGATATCAAAGCTACCTCAAGCTTAGGGACCTTCAATGATTGTCACCACAGTATCGAAACTCATTTTGGTACTTTAAAAATGTACATTTCGAAGTATGGCATGTATAGGCTAATAGTTGTGGGATTATGTTTTGGGATGTACATATATTTAGCCATCAGATTTGGCTAGTTGGTGTTTAAACTTATAGTTTATAATGAATTATGATATGTGATGTTAATGTGCAAATGTGATATGTTTTAGTTGGACAAAAGAATTGGTAAGTATTGGTAATTTTTGGTAAGTTTAGTATGAGTTTGAATGATGTATGGAAGGAAATGTTTTGGTATGATCTTACCTTAGGTTTGGCATTAATTGGTAAGGTTTATGCGTAGATAATTGGAATGATATGTATATTGGTATAGAAATTGGTTAAATTGGTTAAGCATATATGTTTGTTTCTATTGCTTGTAGGAATGACCCAAAAAGTTGTGGCAAGTTGGCTTAAACCAAGCCTGCATTGTGACACACGATTTGAGACCACAGGCGTGCCTTGTGGCCGTGTATGTAAAGCAGTAACCTCTTAAGATCACACGAATATGACACACGGGCGTGTCATATGGCCGTGGGTTTAAGTCAGTAGCCAGCTAATTATCACACGGTTAGCCATGTGTAACAGTTAGCATATATACTCTATTTTGGCACGGTTGGATCACACGGGCTTGTCTGGTGCCCATGTGAGGCACACAGCCTGGTCACACAGGCGTGTGACCTCAACAGAATTGAAAAATTTTTTGAGTTTTGAAATTTATGAATGTGTTTGGTTTAGTCCTGAATGTCCTTAAAAGTACGTTTTGGGTGGCATAGACAGAGACAAATTGTTGACGATTGCTTATGTATTAATGTTATTTAATAACTGTATACTTAGTTATATGTGAATATTGAATGTGAATGAATGATTTCTTTTAGTAATGAGATAATTTTTTATGTGTGGTGGTTCTAATTTTAGTTGTGAGTCCGGTAATGAGTTTCGGGTTAGGGGTGTTTTATTTAGTTGGTATCAGAGCCAGGTTTAGTCGGTTGTAGGACCATCATAGCATATGTGAGTTTAGCTATACATGCCATATTTATGAACTGCGATAGTGTGATGAATCCTGACATTGAAATGTGCTTTTCTATAGCAGTGGATCCCGATAGAGCTATAGCAGACGATATTGAAAGCAATGCGCCTACTCCCGCGCAAGGGATGGTGCAAGTTGATTCTCGACCGGCTACGAGTAGCCGTGATAGTGAGGCTAAACAAGCCTTCTATCAGATGGTGAATGATTGGTTCACCCAATATATTCGAACCAATCTGGCTGTACAACAACCTCCACCCCCGACTAATTCTTTTCAAACTCCTGTTATGCCACCAGTAAACCCGATACAGTTGAGTAAACCACCAGTTGATAAGATTAGAAAACATGAGGCTGAAGAGTTCCGAGCTACAACAAAGGATGATGCTAAAAAAGTCGAGTTCTGGTTAGAGAACACAATAAGAGTGTTTGATGAGTTGTCTTTGAGCCCTGAGGAATGCATAAAATGTGTTGTTTCTCTTTTGAGAGATACAGCGTATCATTAATAGAAGAATTTGACATCCGTGGTTCCGAGTGAACAAGTTACCTGAAAATTCTTCCAAGCTGAATTTTGAAAGAAATATATCAGGTAGAGATTCATTGATCAGAAACATAAAGAGTTTCTTGAGCTTAAACAAGGCTGAATGTCTGTCACGGAATACGAGCGGGAATTTGTAAGGCTGAGTCAATATGGTCGTGAATGCATACCTATGAAAGCAATAATGTGTAAGAGATTTGAAGATGACTTGAATGAAGATATTCGTTTGATAGTTGGGATCCTGAAAATTAAAGAATTTGTAGTGCTTGTTGAACGAGCATGAAAAGCTGAAGATCTTGGGAAAGAGAAAAGAAAGGCTGACTTTGAAGCTAGAGAGGTATAAAAGAGATCTTCAAGCAAATCGTTTCAATCTGGAACCAAGAAGTTTAGAGATGATAGCAGTCGTTTAAAGACTAGTATGTGACCTTCGACCATATAACGTGTTAGATCGCAATCTAACTTCAAATCTTTAGCTACATCTGTTGCCAGAGTTGATAGTGTAAAGAATGAAAATACTGAGTGTGATCAGTGTGGTAGACGACATTTCGGTGAATGCTGGGGAAAAAGTATTAATCGAGCTTGTTATAGCTGTGGTTCAAGAAATCATTTTATAAAAGATTGCCCAAATTTAGTTGAAAAAGATAATGTTCAAAATCCAAGGCAGAGTGGTAATGTTTCTCAAGGTAGACCTTCCAAAAATTTGAAAAATGTGAGCGATAGTCAGAATGGAATGAAAGACACAACTGTGAGATCTGCGGCTCGCGCACTTGCTAGAGCCTATACTATCAGAGCTCGCGAGGAAGCTTCATCGCCAGATGTGATTACGGGTACATTTACTCTCTATGATACTTCTGTGATTGCTTTGATAGATCCTGGATCGAGACATTCATATATATGCATGAACTTAATGAACAGTAAGACTTTGCCTATAGAGTCTACTGAATTTGTAATTAGAGTTTCGAACCCCCTAGGCAGATGCATTTTGGTTGATAAAGTCAGCAAAAATTGTCTATTAATGTTTCGAGGTAATTGTTTTTCGGCTGATCTGATGGTATTGTCTTTTGATGAGTTTGATATAATTCTGGGTATGGATTGGTTAACTTTGCATGATGCTGTGGTTAATTGCAGACAGAAAACTATTGATTTGAGATGCAAGAATGATGAAATAGTTAGAATTGAATCTAGTGATTTGAATGGATTATCTGCTGTGATATCTTCGATGAAAGCTTTAAGTATTGTGAGAAAGGGTTGTGAAGAAAGCTTTAAGTATATGTGATTGATTCGAGAGTATCAGAAAAGAAGGTTGAATCTGTGCCTGTTGTTTGTGAGTTCCCTGATGTGTTTCCTGAAGAACTTCTAGGATCACCTCCGGTTAGAGAGGTAGAGTTTGGCATTGTATTGGTACTTGGTACTACTCCGATTTTAATAGCTCCATATAGAATGGCCCCGACTGAACTGAAAGAATTAAAGTCTCAGTTGCAAGAGTTGACCGATCGAGGATTTCCTAGACCGAGTTTCTCACCTTGGGGTGCTCTGGTTCTATTTGTGAAAAAGAAAGACAGTACAATGAGAATGTGTATTGACTATCGTCAGTTGAATAAAGTGACTATCAAGAATAAATATCCCCTGGCCCGAATTGGTGATTTGTTTGATCAGTTCAAAGGAGCTGTTGTGTTTTCAAAAATAGATTTAAGATCAGGCTATTATCAGTTGCGACTTAGATATTCTAAAAACTGCTTTTAGAACAAGGTACGGTCACTATGAATTCTTAGTTATGCTTTTCGGATTGACTAACGCGCCTGCTATTTTCACGGATTTGATGAATAGAATTTTCAGACCGTATTTAGATCAATTTGTTGTGGTATTCATTAATGACATATTGATTTATTCACGTGATGAATCTAAGCATGCCGAGCATCTAAGGTTAGTATTACATTTTTGAGAGATAAACAGTTGTATGCAAAATTCAGTAAATGTGAGTTCTGGTTGTGAGAAGTTGGTTTCCTGGGTCATATTGTTTTAGCCTCTGGTATTCGAGTTGATCTGAGCAAAATTTCTGTTATTTTGGATTGGAAACCTCCGAGGAATGTATCTAAAGTCCGTAGTTTTTTGGGACTTGTGGGTTATTATAAAAGATTTGTGAAAGGTTTTTCGATGATAGTAACTCCGTTAAAAAAACTTTAGAAAGATGTGAAGTTTGAGTGGTCTGAAAAGTGTCAGAACAGCTTTGATCAGTTGAAAGCTTTGTTGATAGAAGCTCTGGTATTAGTACAACCTGAATCGGGTAAAGAATTTGTAATTTATAGTGATGCTTCATTAATTGGTTTGGGATGTGTCCTAATGCAAAAAGGAAAAGTCATTGCTTATGCTTCGAGACAGTTAAAGCCGCACAAAAAGAACTATCTGACACATGATCTTGAGTTACCTGTGATTGTGCTTGCCCTAAAGATTTGGCGCCACTACTTATTCGGTGAAAAGTGTTATGTATACTCTGATCATAAGAGTTAGAAGTATTTGATGACTCAAAAAGATCTGAATCTGTGACAAAGATGATGGCTTGAACTACTAAAGAACTACGAACTTGTGATAGATTATCATTTGGGTAAAGCAAATGTTGTTGCTGATACCCTGAGTCGAAAATCGTTGTTTGCTTTGCATGCGATGAATGCTCATTTGGTTTGGTCTAATGATGGTTTAATTTTAGCTAAATTAAAAGCAAGACCCTTGTTCTTACAGCAGATTTTTGAAGCTCAGAAGATTGATAATGAGATTTTAGCTAAACGAGCTTAGTGTGATATAGAGTCTGATTCAGAATTCAGAGTTGATAAAGATGATTATTTAAGATTTCAAGATCAAATTTGTATTCTGAGAAATCTAGAGTTAATTCAAATGATTCTGAGTGAAGCTCATTGTAGTCATTTATCTGTACATCCGGGTAGTACGAAAATGTATAATGATTTGAAACAACATTATTGGTGGTCTGGAATGAAAAGAGATATCTTTGATTTTGTTTCTAAATGTTTGATATGTCAGCAAGTTAAAGCAGAACATCAGGTACTATCTGGTTTGCTACAACTAATTATGGTTCCAAAGTGGAAATGAGATCGAGTGACTATGGACTTTATTTCGAGTTTGCCCCTATCTCTGAGAAAGAAAGATATAATTTGGGTTGTAGTTGATTGATTGACGACATCAACTCATTTTATTCTGATTCGATCCGATTACTCACTTGCTAAATTAGTTGAGTTATACATTTCCGATATTGTGAAATTGCATGGTGTGCCATTTTCAATAGTGTCAGTTAGAGACCCGAGATTTACATCACAATTTTAGAAGAAGTTGCAAGATGCATTAGGTACTAAATTGCACTTTAGTGCTACTTTTCATCAGCAAACAGACGGTCAATCTGAGCAGATTATTCAGATACTCGAGGAAATGTTGAGATGTTGCATTCTTGAGTTTGAAGGTACGTGGGAACAATATCTACCTTTGATTGAATTCGCATATAATAACAGTTTTCAGTCAAGTATTAAAATGGCACCATATGAGGCTTTATATGGTCGCAAATGTCGTTCACCTTTGTATTGGACCGAGCTCAGCGAAAACAAGATTCACGGGGTTGACTTGATAAAAGAAACCGAACAGAAAGTAAAAGTAATTCGAGATAGTTTGAAAGTAGCTTCTAATCGTCAGAAATCATATGCGAATTTGAAAAGAAAAGATATTGAGTTTGAGATTGGTGATAAAGTGTTTTTGGAAGTATCTCCGTGGAAAAAAGTGCTTCAGTTTGGTATAAAAGGCAAGTTGAGTCCGAGGTTTATCGACCGTATAAGATTACTGAGTGTATTGGGCCAGTTGCATATAGCTTGTTGTTGCCACCAGAGTTAGAAAAGATTCATAATGTGTTTCACGTATCGACGCTTCGAAAGTACAGATCCGATCCTTCACATGTGATTCCTCCGTCTGAGATCGAAATTCAGTCTAATATGAATTACAAAGAAAAGCGGATCCGAATTTTTGCTCGAGAGGTTAAAGAGTTGCGAAATACGAAAATTCCATTACTTAAAGTGACGTGGCATCGACACAGTGTTGAAGAGGCCACTTGAGAGTCTGAAGTTGCTATGAAACAACAATATCGGAATCTGTTTAACGGTAATTTCGGGGACGAAAATCCCAAAGGGGAAAATTGTAACAGTCTGGTTTAGACCCTAGTCAAAATAATGGTTTTGAGACCACGTAACCGATTCTGAAAAAAATATTTTAATATTAGTTTCTGTATCTGTGATATGTGAATTTATATCTGCGAAGTTTCTATGATTTAATTTGTCTATTTCTGTACTTAATTATGGAAAAGGATTAAATCACGTAAGTTCCAAAAGTTGCATTCTATATGTGAAAGGTATTTAATTGCTATGGTTTATTAAAGTGAGGGTCCTTGCATGACAATTACACAATTGATAATAATAGTGGACAATATTGGACATGTAATAGTTAAATTTTAATGATATATGCCCTGGATAAAATAGTAAAAAAATTAATAATGGATATTAAATAAAGAAAACAAAGTGGAAGCATGCAAAAACATTTGGTATAGCCGAATATTGAAGAAGAAAGAAAAGCCATTTTAGGATTTTAGCATTCGGCACTTTGAAGATCAATTAGGTATATGATTTTTTGTCTGTTTTTGATAATTTTTACGTTTCTGTGATCGTTGCTTCATGTTCTTCAAAACCCATGTCTGAATTTCTGTTTCTGTTGAAGATTTGGAAATCTGCCATTGATGATTATATGATTTTTGCAATGTCTTTATATGGATTATTAAAGATATATGTGAGATAATCATAATTTGTTCTTGAATTTTTGATGGAATAGAGCTACTTGGGTTAATTTGTGAAAATGAGGTTTTGAAGGACTAAATTGTGAATTAAATATGTTATTTGGGCTTGTATGGAAGCTATGTATATTTGGCCAAGCTATAGTCTTAGTGAATTTTGCATATTTGTGATTTTGTGAAAAATGGACTAAATTGTCAAAGTGTGAAACTGTAAGGGCTAAAAATGCAAAGTGCCCTAAATATGTGTTTCTGGATTGAATTGAATTAATTGGTGAATAAAAGGGTAAATTTTGAATACATATAGATCAAGAAAGGAGGAATTCGGATTTAGATCGAGAGAAGTCAAAGGTTATCGAGTAGAAAATTCAAATCGACAATTCCGAGTATGAGGTAAGTTCGTACATGATAAATGATGTTAAAGTTATGTTTTAATTCAATTACAATGCATAAATTGTTTAGATATTTGATTACGTTTTGAGTACGATGATATTAGACTATGCTTAGCACTAAGTTTGGGGTTTAATACATATAGCTTTGGCTACAAACGACAATAAGTGTGCGAGTTGGCGTAGCTTCGGCTATATAAGGCATTAAGTGTGCGATACCAAATTAGCTTCGATTATTTGAGATGGCACTAGGTGTGCGAAATCATTCTAGCTTTGGCTAACCTTCTTGTACTAAGTGTGCGAATGTTTAAGTTAGGAGTAATTGACGGAAAATCTTATAATACTTAACGAGAGGTAAGTATGAAATAGAATAAGTATGGGGAGATTCAGGTATGTGCAATACCTAAGTGGTAGATGATATTATGTATGTTAAGTTCACTGAACTGATATGATCAAATAGATTGAAATTGTATAAACACTTATGTATTGATGTGTTAAATTATATATATTGTTGATGATTTTAGTACGAGCTTACTAAGCTTTTGAAAGCTTACTTTTTGTGTGTTTGCGTTGTTTTTAGATATCGAAGCTACCTCAAGCTTGGGGACCGTCAACGATTGTCACCACACTATCGAACCTTATTTTGGTACTTTGAAAATGTACATTTTGAAGTATGGCATGTATAGGCTAGTAGTTGTGGGATTATGTTTTGGAATATATATATATTTAACCATCTGATTTAGCTAGTTGGTGTTTAAAATTATAGTTTATAATGAATTATGATATGTGATGTTAATGTGCAAATGTGATATATTTTAGTTGGACAAAAGAATTGGTAAGATTTGGTAATTTTTGGTAAGTTTAGTATGAGTTTGAATGATGTATGGAAGGAAATGTTTTGGTATGATCTTACCTTAGGTTTGGCATGAATTGGTAAGGTTTATGAATAGATAATCGGAATGATATGCATATTGGTATAGAAATTGGTTAAATTGGTTAAGCATATATGCTTGTTTCTATTGCTTGTAGGAATGACACAAAAAGTGGTGGCAAGTTGTATTAAACCAAGCCTGCATTGTGCCACACGGTTAGGGACCACGGGCGTGCCTTGTGGCCGTGTATGTAAAGCAGTAACCTCTTAAGATCACACGAATATGACACACGGGCGTGTCATATGGCCGTGGGTTTAAGTCAGTAGCTAGCTAATTATCACATGGTTGGCCGTGTGTAAAAGTTAGTATATATACTCTATTTTGGCACGGTTGGATCACACGGGCATGTCTGGTGCCCATTTGAGGCACACGGCCTGGTCACACAGGCGTGTGACCTTAACAGAATTGAAAAATTTTCTGAGTTCTAAAATTTATGAATGTGCTTGGTTTAGTCCTGATTGTCCTTAAAAGTACGTTTTGGGTGCCATAGACAGGGACAAATTGTTGATGATTGCTTATGTATTAATGTTATGTGATATCTATATACTCAGTTATATGTGAATATTAAATGTGAATGAATGATTTCTTTTAGTAATGAGATAATTTTTGATGTGTGGTGGTTCTGATTCGAGTTGTGAGTCTGGTAATGCCTTTTAACCTATTCCGGTGACGGTTTCGGGTTAGTGGTGTTACATTTAGTTGATATCAGAGCGAAGTCTAGTCGATTCTAGGACTATCATAGCATATGTGAGTTTAGCCATACATGCCATATTTATAAACTACGATAGTGTGATGAATCCTAACATTGAAATGTGCTTTTATATAGCAATGGATCCCAATAGAGCTGTAGCAGATGATGTTGAAAGCAATGCGCCTACTCCTGCGCAAGGGACGGTGCAAGTTTATTCTCGACCGGCTACAAGAAACCGTGATAGTGAGGCTAAACAAGCCTTCTATCAGATGATGAATGATTGGTTCACCCAATATATTCGAACCAATCCGGCTGTACACCAACCTCAACCCCCGGCTAATTCACCTCAAACTCATGTTATGCCGCCAGGAAACCCAATACAGTTGAGTAAACCACTAGTTGATAAGATTAGAAAACATGGGGCTGAAGAGTTCCGAGCAACAACAAAGGATGATGCTAAAAAAGTCGACTTCTGGTTAGAGAACACAATAAGAGTGTTTGATGAGTTGTCTTTCAGCCATGAAAATGCATAAAATATGTTGTTTCTCTTTTGAGAGATACATCGTATCATTGGTAGAAGAATTTGACATCCGTGGTTCCGAGTGAATGAGTTACCTGGGATTTCTTTCAAGCTAAATTTCAAAAGAAATATATCAGTTAGAGATTCATTGATTAGAAACGCAAAAAGTTTCTTGAGCTTAAACAAGGCCTAATGTCTGTCACGGAATACGAGTGGGAATTTGTAAGGCTGAGTCAATATGCTAGTGAATGCGTATCTACGGAAGCAATAATGTGTAAGAGATTTGAAGATGGCTTGAATGAAGATATTTGTTTGCTAGTTGGGATCCTGGAAATCAGAGAATTCGTAGTGCTTGTTGAATGAGCATTTAAAGCTTAAGATCTTGGGAAAGAGAAAAGAAAGGATAACTTTGAAGCTAGAGAGGAACGAAAGAGATTTTTGAGCAAATCGTTTCAATCTAGATCCAAGAAGTTTAGAGATGATAGCAGTCGTTTAAAGACTAGTATGGGACATTCGACCAGAGAACGTGTTAGATCACAATCTAATTTCAAATCCTCAGCTACATCTGTTGCTAGTGTTGATAATGTAAAGAATGAAAAGGCTGAGTGTGATCGGTGTGGAAGACGACATTTTGGTGAATGCTGGGGAAAAAGTATTAATTGAGCTTGTTATAGTTGTGGTTCAAGAAATCATTTTATAAAAGATTGCCCAAATTTAGTTGAAAAAGATAATGTTCAAAATCCAAGGTAGAGTGGTAATGTTTGTCGAGGTAGACCTTCCAGAAATTTGGGAAATGTGAGCGATAGTCAGAGAGGAATGAAAGACACAGCTGTGAGATCTGAGGCTCGTGCACCTGCTAGAGCCTATGCTATCAGAGCTCGCGAGGAAGCTTCATCGCCAGATGTGATTATGGGTACATTTACTCTCTATGATACTTCTGTGATTGCATTGATAAATCCTGGATCGACACATTCATATATATGCATGAACTTAGTGAACAGTAAGACTTTACCTGTAGAGTCTTCTGAATTTGTAATTAGAGTTTCGAACCCCCTAGGCAGATGCATTTTGGTTGATAAAGTCTGCAAAAATTGTCTGTTAATGTTTCGAGAGAATTATTTTTCGGCTGATCTGATGGTATTGCCTTTTGATGAGTTTGATATAATTCTGGGTATGGATTGGTTAACTTTGCATGATGCTGTGGTGAATTGCAAACAGAAAACTATTGATTTGAGATGCAAGAATGATGAAATAGTTATAATTGAATCTAGTGATTTGAATGGATTATCTGCTGTGATATCTTCGATGAAAGCTTTAATTGTTGTAAGAAAGGGTTGTGAAGCTTATTTTGCATATGTGATTGATTCGAGAGTATCAGAAAAGAAGGTTGAATCTGTGCCTGATGTTTGTGAGTTCCCTGATGTGTTTCTTGAAGAACTTCTAGGATTACCTCCAGTTAGAGAGGTAGAGTTTGGCATTGAATTGGTACCTGGTACTACTCCGATTTCAATAGCTCCATATAGAATGGCCCCGACTGAACTGAAAGAATTAAAGTCTCAGTTGCAAGAGTTGATCGATCGAAGATTTCCTAGACCGAGTTTCTCACATTGGGGTGCTCCGGTTCTATTTGTGAAAAAGAAATACGGTACAATGAGAATGTGTATTGACTATCATCAGTTGAATAAAGTGACTATCAAGAATAAATATCCCCTGCCCCGAATTGATGATTTGTTTGATTAGTTGAAAGGAGCTGCTGTGTTTTCGAAAATAGATTTAAGATCAGGCTATTATCAGTTGCGAGTGAAAGACTCTGATATTCCGAAAACTGCTTTTAGAGCAAGATACGGTCACTATGAATTCTTAGTTGTGCCTTTCGGATTGACTAACGCGCCTGCTATTTTCACGGATTTGATGAATAGAATTTTCAGACCGTATTTAAATCAGTTTGTTGTGGTATTCATTAATGACATACTGATTTATTCATGTAATGAATCTGAGCATGCTGAGCATCTAAGGTTAGTATTACAGATTTTGAGAGATAAACAATTGTATGCAAAATTCAGTAAAGTGAGTTCTGGTTGCGAGAAGTTGGTTTCCTGGGTCATATTGTTTCAGCCTCTGGTATTCGAGTTGATCAGAGCAAAATTTTTGCTATTTTGGATTGGAAACCTCCGAGGAATGTATCTGAAGTCCGTAGTTTTTTGGGACTTGCAAGTTAGTATAGAAGATTTGTGAAAGGTTTTTCGATGATCGCAACTCCATTAAAAAAACTGCTTCAGAAAGATGTGAAGTTTGAGTGGTCTGAAAAGTGTAAGAACAGCTTTGATTCGTTGAAAGCTTTGTTAACAGAAGCTCCGGTATTAGTACAACCTGAATCAGGTAAAGAATTTTTAATTTATAGTGATGCTTCATTAATTGGTTTGGGATGTGTTCTAATGCAAGAAGGAAATGTCATTGCTTATGCTTAGAGACAGTTAAAGCCACACGAAAAGAACTATCCGACACATGATCTTGAGTTAGCTGTGATTGTGTTTGCCCTAAAGATTTGGCGCCACTACTTATTCGGTGAAAAGTGTTATGTATACTCTAATCATAAGAGTTAGAAGTATTTGACAACTTAAAAAGATCTGAATCTGTGACAAAGATGATGGCTTGAACTACTAAAGGACTACGAACTTGTGATAGATTATCATTCGGGTAAAGCAAATGTTGTTGCTGATGCCCTGAGTCGAAAATCGTTGTTTGCTTTGCATACAATGAATGCTCATTTGGTTCTGTCTAATGATGGTTTAATTTTAATTGAATTAAAAGTAAAACCCTTGTTCTTACAGCAGATTTTTCAAGCTCAGAAGATTGATAATGAGATTTTAGCTAAACGAGCTTAGTGTGATGTAGAGTCTGATTCAGAATTCAGAGCTGATAAATATGATTGTTTAGGATTTCGAGATCAAATTTGTATTTCAAGAAATCTAGAGTTAATTCAAATGACTCTGAGTGAAGCTCATAGTAGTCGTTTATCTATACATCCGGGTAGTACAAAAATGTATAATGATTTGAAACAGCATTATTGGTGGTCTGGAATGAAAAAAGGTATCTCTGATTTTTTTTTTCTAAATGTTTGATATGTCAGCAAGTTAAAGCAGAACATCAGGTACTATCTGGTTTGCTACAATCGATTATGGTTCCAGAGTGGAAATGGGATCGAGTGACTATGGACTTTATTTCAAGTTTGCCCCTGTCTCCAAGAAAGAAAGATACAATTTGGGTTGTAGTTGATCGATTGACGAAATTAACTCATTTTATTCTAATTCGATCCGATTACTCACTTGCTAAATTAGTTGAGTTATATATTTCCGATATTTTGAAATTGCATGGTGTGCCATTGTCAATAGTGTCTGATAGAAGCCCGAGATTTACATCACGATTTTGGAAGAAGTTGCAAGATGCATTAGGTACTAAATTGCACTTTAGTACTACTTTTCATCCGCAAATAGATGGTCAATCTGAGCGGATTATTCAAATACTCGAGGATATGTTGAGATGTTGCATTCTTGAGTTTGATTGAATTCGCGTATAATAACAGTTTTCAGTCAACTATTATAATGGCACCATACGAGGCTTTATATGGTCGCAAATGTCATACACCTTTGTATTGGACCGAGCTCAATGAAAACAAGATTCATGGGGTCGACTTGATAAAAGAAACCGAATAGAAAGTAAAAGTAATCTGAAATAGTTTGAAAGCAGCTTCTGATCGTTAGAAATCATATGCGGATTTGAAAAGAAAAGATATTGAGTTTGAGATTGGTGATAAAATGTTTTTGAAAGTATCTCCGTGGAAGAAAGTGCTTCGGTTTTGTAAAAAAGACAAGTTGAGTCTGAGGTTCATCGGACCGTATGACATTACTGAGCGTATTGGGCCGGTTGCATATAGATTGTTGTTACCACCAGAGTTAGAAAAGATTCATAATGTGTTTCACGTATCGACGCTTCAAAAGTACAGATCCGATCCTTCACATGTGATTCCTACGTTTGAGATCGAAATTCTGTCTAATATGAATTACGAAGAAAAGACAATTCGAGTCTTAGCTCGGGAGGTTAAAGAGTTGCAGAATACGAAAATTCCATTAGTTAAAGTGATGTGGCATCGACACAGTGTTGAAGAGGTCACTTGGGAGTCTGAAGATGCTATGAAACAACAATATCCGAATTTGTTTAACGGTAAGATTTTCGGGGACGAAAATCCCAAAGGGGGAAAATTGTAACAGTTTGGTTTAGACCCTAGTCGAAATAGTAGTTTTGAGACCATGTAACCGATTCTGAAAAAAATATTTTAATATTAGTTTCTGTATCTGTGATATGTGAATTTATATCTGCGAAGTTTCTATGATTTAATTTGTCTGTTTCTGTGCTTAATTATGGAAAAGGATTAAATCGTGTAAGTTCCAAAAGTTGCATTCTATATGTGAAAGGTATTTAATTGCTATGGTTTATTAAAGTGAGGGTCCTTGCATGACAATTACACAATTGATAATAATAGTGGACAATATTGAACATGTAATAGTTAAATTTTAATGATATATGCCCTGGATAAAATAGTAAAAAAATTAATAATGGATATTAAATAAAGAAAACAAAGTGGAAGCATGCAAAAACATTTGGTATAGCCGAATATTGAAGAAGAAAGAAAAGCCATTTTAGGATTTTAGCATTCGGCACTTTGAAGATCAATTAGGTATATAATTTTTTGTCTATTTTTGATAATTTCTACGTTTTTGTGACCGTTGCTTCATGTTCTTCAAAACCCATGTCTGAATTTCTGTTTCTGTTGAAGATTTGGAAATCTGCCATTGATGATTATATGAGTTTTGCAATGTCTTTATATGGATTATTAAAGATATATGTGAGATAATCATACTTTGTTCTTGAATTTTTGATGGAATAGAGCTATTTGGGTTAATTTGTGAAAATGAGGTTTTGAAGGACTAAATTGTGAATTAAATATGTTATTTGGGCTTGTATGGTTTGGGCTTGTATGGAAGCTATGTATATTTGGCCAAGCTATAGTCTTAGTGAATTTTGCATATTTGTGATTTTGTGAAAAATGGACTAAATTGTCAAAGTGTGAAACTGTAAGGGCTAAAAATGCAAAGTGCCCTAAATATGTGTTTATGGATTGAATTGAATTAATTGGTGAATAAAAGAGTAAATTTTGAATACATATAGATCAAGAAAGGAGGAATTTGGATTTAGATCGAGAGAAGTCAAAGGTTATCGAGTAGACAATTCAAATCGACAATTTCGAGTACGAGGTAAGTTCGTACATGATAAATGATGTTAAAGTTATGTTTTAATGCAATTACAATGCATAAATTGTTTAGATTTTTTATTATGTTTTGAGTACGATGATATTCGACTATGCTTAGCACTAAGTTTGTGGTTTAATACATATAGTTTTGGCTACAAACAACACTAAGTGTGCGAGTTGGCGTAGCTTCGGCTATATAAGGCACTAAGTGTGCGATACCAAATTAGCTTCGGTTATTTGAGATGGTACTAAGTGTACGAAATCATTCTAGCTTTGGCTAACCTTCTTGTACTAAGTGTGCGGATGTTTAAGGTATGAGTAATTGACGGAAAATCTTATAATACTTAACGAGAGGTAAGTATGAAATTGAATAAGTACGGGGAGATTCAGGTATGTGCAATACCTAAGTGGTAGATGATATTATGTATGTTAAGTTCACTGAATTGATATGATCATATAGATTGAAATTGTATAAACACTTATGTATTGATGTGTTAAATTATATATATATATTGTTGATGATTTTAGTACGAGCTTACTAAGCTTTTGAAAGCTTACTTTTTGTGTGTTTGCGTTGTTTTTAGATATCGAAGCTACCTCAAGCTTGGGGACCATCAAGGATCGTCACCACACTATCGAACCTCATTTTGGTACTTTGAAAATGTACATTTTGAAGTATGGCATGTATAGGCTAGTAGTTGTGGGATTATGTTTTGGGATGTATATATATTTAGCCATGTGATTTGGCTAGTTGGTGTTCAAACTTATAGTTTATAATGAATTATGATATGTGATGTTAATGTGCAAATGTGATACGTTTTAGTTGGACAAAAGAAATGGTAAGTATTGGTAATTTTTGGTAAGTTTAGTATGAGTTTGAATGATGTATGAGAGGAAATGTTTTGGTATGATCCTACCTTAGGTTTGGCATGAATTGGTAAGGTTTATGAGTAGATAATTGGAATGATATGTATATTGGTATAGAAATTGGTTAAATTGGTTAAGCATATATGCTTGTTTCTATTACTTGTAGGAATGACCCAAAAAGGGGTGGCAAGTTGGCTTAAACCAAGCCTGCATTGTGGCCGTGTATGTAAAGCAGTAACCACTTAAGATCACACGAATATGACACACGGGCGTGTCATATGGCCATGGGTTTACGTCAATAGCCAGCTAATTATCACACGTCCATGGCACACTGCCATGTCTATTGGTCTTGTGTAAAAGTCAGTATATATACTCTGTTTTGGAATGGTTGGATCACATGGGCATGTCTGGTGCCTATGTGAGGCACACGGCTAAGTCACACAAGCGTGTGACATCAACAGAAGTGAAAAATTTTCTGAGTTTTGAAATTTATGAATGTGTTCGGTTTAGTCCTAAATGTCCTTAAAAGTACGTTTTGGGTGCCATAGACCATCATAAGGGACAAATTGTTGATGATTGCTTATGTATTAATGTTATATGATATTTGTATACTCAGTTATATGTGAATATTGAATGTGAATGAATGATTTCTTTTAGTAATGAGACAATTTTTGATGTGTTGTGGTTCTGATTTGAGTTGTGAGTCCGATAATGCCTTTTAACCTATTTCGGTGACAGTTTCGGGTTAGGGGTGTTACAGGCCGCATAATGGGCTGGGGCCCATTCGCACTATTATGTATGTTGAGGTTATACGGATCGGTCGAGGCGACTGTAGACCCTTTGATGGGTCGATAAGAATACCTAGACCCTGAGACAAGTAAAATGACTAATTTACCCTTCTAGGGTAAGTGACTGATTTGTGCTATGAATTGGCCGTACTGAGCATGACATTCCGCATACCTGTATGATTTATGACATGACATTCGGCATGGAGTTGGGATACTGATATGGAAGAAGTATACTATTATTGGTGGCTTTGCCATATATACTGATACTGGCAGCTTTGCTGCGTTACTATTACTAGCAGCTTTGCTGCGATATTTGTGTATTGGTTGGATGAGTCGACCTTGTCCCCACATGGTGTGTTGGTGGTACGGAGCGGTGTGTGGGCTAGATTGGGATGGGGTGCATTATTGTGTTGTATTGTTTCTGTAATGGGCTAGGGCCCACACTGTACTATTTCTGAATAGGCCTCAGGCCCAGACTGTTACTATATGCGGTAGACGATTGATTGGAAGGGATTACACGCTGAGTTTTCGTAAACTCACCATTTCTTTTTGACTGTGCAGGTAATCCCTAGCTATTGGCGATTTGGTGCCGCGAGGGACTCGGAGGTGGCCACACTACTACTCCTGTTTTCTTTAATTTGGCATTTCATTTGCTATTAAGTTTCATTTTGGGTTTTAAATTATGTAATAAGGCCTCTCTAATTATCTAGCTTTTAATTTGGGATTTTTGCTTCTTATGATTTATACCTATTAAAAGTAGAACGCGGTTTCCTAAAACAATAACTGTTTTCAAAACACCACGTTATTGCAACACTTTTGAAATGCTTCCATAACAAATCGAGTTTTTAAAGTAATGACAATATAAAAAGAACAATGAATAGCTTAAATGATTTGAATTCTAACAAAGAGGTTTCAAATTTCCAAATGGGTTTTCGTCAGCATAAGTTGGTTTACAAAAACCACTCTAATGTGGCACTGCCAAATTCAGCCATAACGTCTAGGCTGGATTTGGGGTGTTACAGCCCATGTGTGAGGCCGTTTGGAGCATACTGACTTGATTTTAAAATCAACACCAAGGGACACACGGCCGTGCAACATAACCATGTGTCACATACGGCTAAGACACACGCCCGTATCTCTACCCGTGTGGACAAAAATAGGCTATTTACCAAGCCATTTTGCCACCCAAACTTACATGTACCTACACCACATCAATTATCACCAACACATAGCATATCTAATCATCTAAACCAACCAATTCAAACATAAATCCTACACATTCCATACTTCCATTTTACAAATACACAAATCACCAAAACATAGCCTACTAATTGTACCAAACTTTACTAACTTAAACCAACAAAAATGGCTAAGCTCAAATATGAAATATCAAGCCTAATTTCATGAGCCTACCATTATATTTAACTCAACTATTTGACACTCATAATACCTATAGCCATCAAGCATCACACAGCCATCATATAACTCATATCACAAAGCATAAACACATATATCAATACATGATTCAACCATACAAAAATAACTCCAAATAAGCCATCACTCATGGCTATATATACAAACCAAAACATATACATTTACAAGTCAATTTAAATAGCCAAAATCATTACCAAAACATAACCGACATGACCAAAGTTCTTATACATGCCATATACTTTAAATACCAAAATTCATAGGTACAAAGTGATAGGTGGATAGTGTGAAGCGATCTCCAACGATCCTCGAATCCAAGCTAGCTTGATAACACTATAAAACACGAGAAAAATAAACAAAGTAAGCTATAAAGCTTAGTAAGCTCGTATACAATAAACATAATTCAATCTCAAGATTAATTCAACAAATTGAATATATCAACATTTAACATATATTAGCTAACAAACCTTTCATATACACAATTATGATATTAATCACATTCTTCACAAGTTTCTTCACACCAAAGCTTATACATGTCACGTACGTACCTATACCATCTCATATCATTCTCATACTCAATCACATCTTTCATTTACCCGTTGAACCATTCAGAATAGAAGTTGGATACTTAAGAGTCTCGCACAATAAGTACCTATACCATGGCCCGAAGGCAAACAAGGTAGCTTACATCCGAAATACTAATATGATGGCCCGAAGCCAAATCAGTTGATATTCATGGCCCGAAGCCAAATCGATATAACTTGCACTCGAAGTGCTAATATCATGGCTTGAAGCCAACTCAATGTATTCTCTAATGACATGTCACTAGTATCCTAAACTATTCCTAAGGTTCAACTGGGATTTCGAATGTCGAATCATCTTTGAATCACTATCAATCATAACTATAGTCTTGTATTCACAATTTATGCAATATCAAAGCATATGAGATACATTTATATCAAAACTTATAATATACAAACTTACCTCAGATGTGGAAACGACGAAATAGGTCGATTAGTAGATAACTTTAGTTTTCCCCCAATCTAGACCCAAATTTCACTTTTCTTGATCTAAACATATTCAAAATTAACTTATCTAATAATCTCTCTATTTAATTTAATCAAAAACACACATTTTAGCACATTTACACTTTTACCCTTAGAATTTTACAACTTTTACAATTTAGTCCCTAAGCTCGTAAAACAAAATTTATTCAATTTCATCACAACCCAAGCTTAGCCGAATTACTATTATACCCCTAGCAACCCATATTTTTCATTTATTTCACATTTTAACCACAAAGTTTCAACATTTCTCAATTTAATCATTATTTTGCATTTTTCTCAAAAATCACTTAACAAAACTTGTATATCTATCAACAAGCATTCATAATATATCAAGAAAATTCAAAATAAACATTTATTAATCAATGTAATCATTCAAAATCTCTAACAATTTTGAAAAATAGTCCCTGGGCTAGCTAGAACTAGTTGCAACAATCTCAAAAACGTAAAAATCATTAAAAACGAGACAAAAATCACTCACCAATTGCACAAATAAGCTTTTTCGAATGTTGAGTGTTCAATAATGGAGTTTTCCCTATTATTTTCAGTTGGAAAAGAAACTGAAAGATGATAAAATGTTTTGATTTTATTTATTTTATCTTTAATTATCAATTTCCAAAATTAACCTTTAAAAACATTAGTAATTACACCAAATACCACTCCAATATCATATACTAACTCATAAATGGGTTAATTACCACATAAGGACTTCCAATTTAAGGTTATATAGCTATTAGACACCTTTTGCTAATAGAACACAAGTTTTATGATTTACGCGATTTAGTCCTTTCCATCAAATTAACTAATCAAACGATAAAATTTTGAAACGAAACTTTCACACAATCATTCAATAATGCTATAAACATTAAAATAATAATAAAATAAATATTTTGAATTCATATTTGTGGTCCCGAAACCACTGTTCTGATTTGACTAAAAACGGGCTGTTACACCCTCCGTGTCTAGCTTTGCTTACTAGGCCCCGTACCTTTATGTAGGCAACGTTATAAAAATCACCATGAATGAATCATATACTTGTATAATAAAATTTACAATAATTTAGGACTACATATGTATATGTATTTACCACATTTTCCAAATCTAGCCATTTTCTCATATTTTTATACCAATTTGTAAACAATTGTAAGATGGATTAAAATATTATAATTTTACAAGCCAACCATAAACATTACATAAATATAATTAATTATATCGTACGAACTTTTGTAACTATATTTGTGCAAGTGTACATAGTCGTTCAAGTAATAAATAAGTAAAATGAGTAATCGTCTCCACAGGGACTGTGTATGTTAATCGATTAATTGCAAAATTATAAGTTCACAATTTGATATAAAAACTCAATAATTTGAATGGTGATGTTTAAAATAAGTGAAATTAACTAGATGCAAAGATTGATCCCTAATGTATAAATGTATGAATGAATGGATTTAGCAAAAAAAAAAAAAAATCAACATAAAATAAGCTAGGATAATTATATTAATCAACTCAATTCATTTTTATCATGCTTAATAGTGTTTAGAAAACATTACATGGCAACTCGGTCTTTCATGAGTTTGGAAACCAAAGGAAGTCCTCTTGGACCTTTTACTTAATGAAATATGCGTTTTACAGATCATATTAAACTAAGGGCTTCTTAGTATTTATGCGAGGTCACAGGGACATTTATGTTTGCAACAGTTTAATCACATCAACCTGAAAACTATACAAGATAATAAAGCTAACTAAAGATATTATGAACCTTTAATTTATTCGGGTTTAATTATCTAAATTGAGCATTGCACTTTTCAATTATGCTTTTATAGCCATCGTCTAGTTAGGATCGCTCAGCTAATCTGAATGCACCCAATCACGTATAAATGAAATACATCTTGATTTTAATTGAAAACATGATTGGCTGAAGCACAAACATGTTAAATATGAATCAAATAAATCTTATTGAATTAACATAATCAACCTAGAAAATAGAATTTAAAATATCATCATTGATGTCAAAAACAATAAACACATAGCAAACATAACTAAATTAAATGATAAGAGGAAAGACTAAAATCTAATTCAATTCAGCCTTTTGGATATTTTCTGACTGATGTGTTCCTCCGTTCTACTCGATGCTCCTTTTGCTAAGGGTTTCCTAAGGTGGCCGACCAAGGTAGTGTCTTGACAAAGCTTTTGTTGGCTAAAGAATAGAAAGGAGATGGATGGCTATGCAAGGGAAAAAGAATAGGGAAATTGAAGAGAGAATAATGAATGAAAGAATGAATGAGAGATGAGTGTTGAAGGATGTGTTATTAATAAAGGGATGATTTGAAAAGTGCAAAGGTATATGGTATTTATAGGTGAAGGCAAGAGTAAAGTTTGTTAAAAATAGGATTCAGAATCGCTCTTTTTTCTCTCATACATGGCCAGCCACAAATTATGGAAAAGGGGATGACTTGGCTACTTTTTTTTAATTCAAAACAATGCGATTAATAGCTATAAGGTGGACAGTTTCAAACACCAAGTTGGTGGGGTGATTTCTAATATTTTTCCAGCTGCAAGGACCTTCATTAAATACCCCAAAGCTTATTTTTTAGTATCCATCTACTTATGCTAAAATTGGGCTTTCATTCCTCCTTGTTCGATAGTTTCTCAATCAAATAATTAATTAGACATGCCCATCTTTTAGCATATTTTTTAATGGGTCAAATTAACATCCTTATGACACAATTTTGCATGGTCTTGCCATCCAAATGAATTGGATGTGTGCATGTCCATGCATCATTTAGGTTAATCACATCATCCATGGTCCTCTTGCATAGTGAAAATTCACATATTAATATTTAACATGAAATAATATAAATTACGTACAAAAATCATGTAATTAAGCATAATTTCACATACTTTATAAATTTATGTCCAGTATTAATAATTAAGTAAAATTCACTTATTTTAATAACAATTACTCAAGATTAACATATTTATTAAGTCAAAAGGTGCTCAAAATATATAGAAAAATCCTATGTGATTTCAAGTTTACAACTTCCATGGGAAACAACAAAAGCAGAAGCGTCAGGGACTAATTTGTAATTTTCCCTTTTCCTCTATTATCTTCTAGTTCTTGATCTATACAATAATTTAGTTCCAATTATCAGTTCTAAACACTTTTAATCATTTCATTTCATATATATGACATCTTTTATTCATTTTTGACAATTTCCCTAAAAGTTTTACTTTTTGTTTAATTTAGTCCCTAAAATCAAAACAAGCATATTTTTCATATTTAAACCCCAAAACTTTTCATCCAAATTTAAATTCATTGTTATACGACCTTAAAGCATCTAAATTTATATGACTTTGATGTCAATTTCAACATATTATCATTTTAGTCCCTAAACTCAAAACTAGCAAATTTACTTTACAAAATTGTCCTATTTTTCATCAAAGATTCAAACTCAACCATTTAACATTCAAAAAGCTTCAAATACAACAATGGTAACTTTTAAAATCTTTGACATTTTTTCAAGTTAGTACCTGTGTTAGCTACATTAAGCTACAATGATCTCAAAAACATAAAATTTACGGAAAAACGAGCTTAATTTGCTTACCATACACCAAGGCCGAATGAACTTGAAGAATGGCTATGGCTTCCTCAGGTTTCTTTTTAGTTTTCAGTTGGGGAAGAAAGAATGAAAAATGGATGACACATTTTTCTTAATTTTAATATAACATAAAACTTAGTGTTTCATTATAATAAAACATTTTTTTTCTTAGGAAATTCACACCAACCGCCACTATCATTAAAAGGTGTTAAATTTTCCATATTAACACTTGCATTATTAAAGTTTAATCCATTTAGCTAGTTAATCAATAATGATTAAATTTTATGGATATTACAATTTAGTCCTTGTACCTTAATTCATCATCCAAGCACTAAAAGTTTTAGACCAAAATTAAATACACCTATATACACCCAAAATTTTATATTGTAACAACTAAAGGACATTCTTATTTTTAATCTAGTGACTTGTTCTGTTCTTACCATTCTTGTATGCATTGATGTAACTAATTGATGGTATGTGACTTTCTTAGTATATTTTGATGTTTCTTGTTGAGCCTGATGATGTAACATGATAAGGGGAACAAGAGAACGGATAATGCACACCTAAGGGGGGGAGTAAACTATATTTTTAAATGTTTGGGGATTCGCATGTTGCTATAGAGTTTTCATTCTTTGAACACTTTAAAATTAAAAAAAAAGGAGATAAAAGCAACAAAGTATAATGCACCATGGCATACTAAGATTGTGTAACACCCCTAACCCGTATCCATCGCTAGAATAGGGTTACGAGGCATTACCAGATAATACACATCATTCACATACATTTATGCATTCATAATCAATATCCATTCAACTCATCCACACTGTCCCTTATAAGGTCCTAAGAGACCTTAAAACATGCTTAAAAGTGATTCAGGACTAAACTAATAACATTTGCAAACTTTGAGAAACTTAGAAAATTTTTATACATTTAAGGGTCACACGCCCGTGTGAACGGGCCGTGTGCCTCACACGGCCGTGTGAAAATAAGGCATACATACTGACTTGCACCAAACGGTTGACGACAGACCCGTGTGCCTTGGCCGTGGGAAAATTGGAGGGGTTACTGACTTGGGTCACATGGTCGACCACACGCCCATGTGCTAGCCCGTCTGCCACACACGGCCAGTAGACACGCCCGTGTGTCTAGGCCGTGCCAAACCTGCAGGGTATACTACCTTTCTTCAAAGGGATACCCTAGGGGGCACACGGCCGTGTAGCATGATCGTGTGTCACATACGGCTGAGACACACGCCCATGTCTCTACCCATATGGACAAAAATAGGCTATTTGTAAAGCCAATTTGCCACCCTTTTCTCGTACACACCTAGCAACCAAAATAGTACCATTTCAATACATATATAAGCAACCAAAGCATGTTATTTTATACACATTTTATGCCATCTGTCTTCAACCATTTCAACTACTCAATTCCATATTCAAAACATACCAAATTATTATGCCAAAATCATCACAACTTACATAAGTTCCAAATGCATTAACTCATAATCTTATAATCTATTTCATGTCACAAAACACACCATATTATCATATCAAGAACAAACCACAATATGCCAACTTCCAAGCGTTAATACATCAACTAATAACTAACCAAATGTAACAGCCTGATTTAGGCCCTAGTCGGAACTGTGGTTTCGGCACCACGAATTCAAGTCAGAAAAATATTTTAAAATGATTTTTTGTGTTTATTTTGTGTGAATTAATTTTATTGTTTAAGTGTCAGATTAAATAAAAAGATTTAATTGCGTAAAATGAAAATTTGGTGGTTAAATGTGAGAGTGCTTAATTGTTGTTATCTTTATAAGTGGAGGCATTTATTATGTAATTAGGACATTGTTAATATAGGTGGACTGTTTCACCAAGGAATATAATGATTTTATGTTATTTTATAAAGGTTAAATAAGTAATTTGGTTAATAAACTTATAATAACTAAAATAAAGTTATCATATTCATTTTATTTTTTCTATGTTCATTCATCGAAAATAAGAAACAAAATAAAGAAATAAAAGAAAGCTAGGGTTCGACCTCATTCAAGCTTGATTAATTTATGAGTTTATCTCGGTTTTTGATGATTTTTACGTTTTTTAGATCATTGCTAAGTTATCTTCAAGACCCATGCTTGAATTTTTTATTTTGATGAATATTTTGAGTTACGTCATTGATGAGATCTTGTAATTTTTGTTGTTTGATGATGAAATATGAAATATATGTTTTAGATTAACATGTTTTGTATTGGAGTTTTTGATGATTTTGAGTAATTAGGACTAAATTACAAAAATAATAATTTGAGGGTCTAAAATGTGAAATAAATAAAATATATGGACTTGTATGAATATGGGTAAGATTTGGCCTAACATGGGTATAGGGAAATTTTGCATATTTTGTGTTTTGTGTAATAGGGACTAAATTGTAAAAAAGTGTAAATGTCAGGGGTAAAATGGTAATTTACCCATTTATGTGTTTTTGGACTAAATTGAATGAAAATATATTTGAATGAGCTTAATTTTAATATGTTTAGATCAAGAATCAAAGAAATCAGATTTGGATAGAAGGAAAACGAAAGTTATCGACTAGTTGTCCCGTTCCGTTTTACATCGTCCGAGGTAAGTTTATAAGCAAATAGACGTACTTAATTTTAAATAAATGCAAATCTCATATGCTGAAATGAAATTTGTGAATTTATAAATGCAAATACCAAATGTATATAAGCTTGGTATGTAACACCCCAAACTCGGCCTAGAAGTTAGGCCCGGATCCGGTGTGTCACATCTGAGTGTTTTTCGAAAACCTTATTTTCATTAAAAACCCTTCTTACGATTTAAAACTAAAACATTGTTTATTAAAATTCATTCTCTTGTGAAACGTTAATACCTTTAAAACCTTACTTGCCGTGGAAACTTAATTTTAAACAGTTGCGAAAATGTGATATTTTGAAAAACAATTATTGTTTTGGAAAAATCTGTGTTCTACTCCAGCAGTTATAAAACAATATATAAAATTTCAAATTTAGAACTAGAAATTAAAAGAGGCCTTATTACAACCCAGATCAAATATAAGTACTTGTAAATAGATAACTTAAAAGAAAATCAGAAACAATAGCAGTTGTGTGGCCACCTCTGAGTCCCTCGTAGCACTGATCCTCCTAATGCTGGGGATTACCTACACAGTTAATAAACGGGGTGAGTTTATAAAAACTTAGTGTGTAATCCCCTCCTAAACTAAAGCAGTTAGCAAACTGATAGAATTCAGAATCAGTCTGGGCCGGAGCCCATTACAGTAATAGAATAATGTGTGAGTGTGGGCCTAAGCCCAATACAATTTCACTAGGGTCTCAGCCCTCATCAGAATCAATTGGGCTTAGCCCATTCTCAGAATCAGTGACAGTTGGGCCTAGCCCATTAACAGAATCAGGTGGGCCTAAGCCCAATACAGAATCAGTATCGGATGCAGATATGAAGATAGATTCCTAGTCCAGTCCAACCAACTCACCATGGGGGGATAAAATCGACCCACCCAGCCAACACACCAAGCTTCGCACCAGTTGTGACACTAAGTCAATAGAACGGCTCAACGCCATAGACAGAACGACTAAAGGCTGTAAATATCATAGCAACACTGTCAGTTAATAGAACGGCTATAAGCCATAAGTATCACAAAAAGGCTAGAAGCCTTGTACAAAACGGCTACAGGCCGTACACTTCCTCCGTCAACAATAATCCAACCCCATGCAGTATGTCATGTCATAAATATTACGTGTATGCAAAGTCATACTCAGTACAATCATATATGTAAATCATAAGCACATTAGTTATACAGAACATAAGACATAATCGTCATTCTACCATACAGGGGTATTATGGTCATTTTACCCTACAGGGGCATTACGGTCATTTTACACTATAAGGTTATTATGGTAATTTTACAAATTAGGGGTCTTAACGACCTAATAAAAGGTCCACCGTCACCTCGAGCGACTTGAGTAACCTAAATAGACCTAATGGTCTAAACAAGCCTAAGACCCATACTCGGCCCAAGTGGGCCCATACGCTCGTGTGGCCCATTTCGCCCAAATTTAACTATGGCTACATGACTTACATAGCCCAGTCCAAATTTTATCACTTACTGTGGATTTAATCTGTGTGGGGCCCATGAGCCCATTGGGCCCACACAGCCCATCGAGGCCAATCGAGGCCCTTAACGGCCTAAGCCCACGAGAACACTCGTGGCGGCCTCTACTGTCCGTCGCCCATGACTTGTGGGCTCGGTTTACCCCACGATCATTCGCACGCTCGAGAGGCCTCAAATGTCGAAGTGTTGGCTTTTCGACTTTTTCCGACTTCCAACAAAGAATGGCATGAAGACACACCTATTAATGAGAACAAGTTGAAGTCCACGATCACCAACCTTGGTTAAGCAGGTATGGAATAATCCCTCCTAAAACCCCCGTGATTACCAACTCATCTTGTTCGCTCTATTTAAAGCCAGCTTCTCGCCAATTCTCATGTTAGCTTCCCAATGTGGGATTACTTTCAACCATTAGGAAAATTCCTTACTTTTTTTTATGACCACTTAAACTACAGAGTTCTAGTCCACCTCCACCTCCTACACAGCTCAAACAGCAAAATAAATACTCTATTGCGCATCCCAAGACTTGAACCCCAAACCTCATAGTTACCCAACACGCCATTTTGCCACTCCACCACAAGCTCTTTCTCTGTAATATTTTATCCTCAGTTAATTATAAGGTCTATAGGCCAAAGTCCAAGCTCCTTTAAAAGAAAAACCAAAATAAATTGTAAGAGCCAAGACTTGAACTCAGGCTCTCTTGTAACTTTAAATGATGCCACGACCAGTATACTACAAGCTTCCTTGTGTCATTTATTTAACACAATAATTTAAAAGGCCTTCATCCAAGCATCCGTGGTTAATTCACTTAAATCCAAAATTTTTGCTAAAGCCTAGGTTTGAACCCAAGATTTCTCCAACACTTCTCAGGCTCATTAACCACCAAAGTAGACATATAATTGTGTCATTTCTTTGCATAATTAAATGCTTATATACAACCTCTTTACGGACCCATACTCAAGGCCCAATACTTCTAGGCCTAAATTCGGGGCATTACAATTCTACCCCTTACAGAAATTTCATCCTCGAAATTTCCAACTATCAGAATAGTGGCACCACCTAACCTACCACACTACGCTCTCGCTACACACTTTGATCCTAACAATACAAGCACACACCAAACCATCTATCCACCGGAGCGGGTAGATATCACATGCATGCCATTTCTAGAAAATACATATAAAAATATAAACTCTAGCTTTACGTGTAGCAATAAAGTCTAATATTTAAGAAATCACAGTGTTTTTATCTACTGCTTTTCAATGAAAACAAACAATAGTTTCAGAAACTTACGGATTCGACACCGGAGACTCAATGTGCCACACTTTCCAGAACCATACCTCAAAATACTTTACATATTTGAAAACAACCTAATGAAATACAAAATTTTAAAAACCCACTCTACAGTCGAGTTTTTTAACTCGGCTCTGATACCACTAAATGTAACACCCCAAATCCGACTTAAAAGTTAGGCCCGAATCTGGCATGTCACATCTGAGTGTTTTTCGAAAACCATGTTTTCATTAAAAACCCTTCTTACGATTTAAAACTAAAACGTGGTTTATTAAAAGTCATTCTCTTATGAAACGTTAATACCTTTAAAACCTTACTTGATGTGGAAACTTAATTTTAAACAGTTGCAGAAATGTGATATTTTGAAAAACAATTATTGTTTTGGCAAAAATCGTGTTCTACTTTAGCAATTATAAAACAATATATAAAATTCAAAATCTAGAACCAGAAATTAAAAGAAGCCTTATTACAACCTAGATCAAATATAAGTACTTGTAAATAGATAACTTAAAAGAAAATAAGAAATAATAGTAGTTGTGTGGCCACCTCTGAGTCCCTCACAGCATCGATCCTCCTAATGTTGGGGATTACCTGCACAGTTAATAAACGGGGTGAGTTTATGAAAACTCAGTGTGTAATCCCCTACTAAACTAAAACAGTTAGTAAACCGATAGAATTAAGAATCAGTCTGGGCCAGATCCCATTACAGTAACAGAAAAATGTGTGAGTGTGGGCATAAGCCCAGTACAATTTCACTAGGGTCTCAGCCCTCATCAGAATCAATTGGGCCTAGCCCATTCTCGAGAATCGATGTGGTTGGGCTAGCCCATTGCAGAATCGGTGGGCCTAAGCCCAATACTGTAATCGAGATCGGATGCGGATATGCGATGCGATTCCTAGTCCAGTCCAACCAACTCACCATGTGGGGATAAAATCGACCCACCCAGCCAACACACCAAGCTTAGCATTGGTTGCGGCACTAAGTCAACAGAACGACTCAACGCCATAGACAGAATGGCTAAAGGCTGTAAATATCGCAGCAACGCTGCCAGTTAATAGAACGACTATAAGCCATAAGTATCACAGAAAGGTTGGAAGCCGTGTACAGAACAGCTACAGACCGTACACTTCCTCCGTCAACAATAACCCAACCCCATGCAGTATGTCATGTCATAAATATTACGTGTATGTAAAGTCATACTCAGTACAATCATTTATGTAAATCATAAGCACATCAGTCATACGAAACATAGGGCATAATCGTCATTCTACCATACAGGGGTATTATGGTCATTTTACCCTACAAGGGCATTACGGTCATTTTACACTACAAGGGTATTACGGTAATTTTACAAACTGAGGGTCTTAACGACCTAACAGAAGGTCCACCATCGCCTCGACAAACTTAAGTAACCTAAATAGACCTAACGGTGTAAACGGGCCTAAGACCCACACTCGGCCCAAGTGGGCCCACACGCTCTTGTGGCCTATTTCGCCAAAATTTAGCTATGGCTACATGACCTACATAGCCCAGTCCAATATTTATCACTTACCATGGATTTAATCTGTATGGGGCCCATGAGCCTATTGGGCTCACACGACCTAAGCCCACGAGAATGCTCATGGCAGCCTCTACTGTCCGTCGCCCATGACTTGTGGGCTTGGTTTACCCCACAAGCGTTTGCACGCTCGAGAGGCCTCAAATGCCGAAGTTTTGGCTTTTCAGCTTTTGTTGACTTTAAACAAAGAAGGGCGTGAAGAAACACCTATTAATTAGAACGCATCGAAGTCCACGATCACCAACCTTGGTTAAGCAGGTATGGAATAAACCCTCATAAAACCCCCGTGATCACCAACTCATCTTGTTCGCTCTATTTAAAGCCAGCTTTTCGCCAATTCTCATGTTAGCTTCCCGATGTGGGATTACTTTCAACAATTAGGAAAATTCCTTACTTCTTTTATGACCACTTCTACCACAAAGTTCCAGTCCAACTTCACCTCTTACACAACTCAAACAGCAAAATAAATACTCCATTGTGCATCCCAAGACTTGAACCTTAGACCTCATAGTTACCCAACATGCCACCTTGCCACTCCACCACAGGCTCTTTCTGTGTCATTTTTTATCCTCCATTAATTATAAGGTCTATAAGCCAAAGTCCAGGTTCCTTTAAAAAAAAACCAAAATAAATTGCAAGAGCTAAGACTTAAACCCAGGCTCCTTTGCAACCTTAAATGACGCCACAACCACTAGACCACAAGCTTCCTTGTGTCATTTATTTAACACATTAATTTAAAAGGCCTTCATCCAAGCATCCGGGGTTAATTCACTTAAAACCAAAATTTTTGCTAAAGCCCAGGTTTGAACCCAAGGTTTCTCCAACACTTCTCAGGGTCATTAACCACCAAAGGAAACATTTAATTGTGTCATTTCCTTGCACAATTAAATGCTTATATACAACCTCCTTACGGACCCATACTCATGGCCCAATACTTCTAGGCCCAAATTTAGGGCATTACATGGTATCTATATTCGTGAATTTATTTCGACTGAGTTACGATGTCTGAAAGCCCCGTATGAACCTTAGGAATAGTTAGGATACATATGTCATGACATAGGATTCCGATATGTGATGTGCAAGTAAGACCATGGCATCGATATGTGATTTTGAAATATGTGTACAAGTAAGACCCTGTCTAGGATAGCGGCATCGATATGTGATTACATGTAAGACCATGTCTAGGACATTGGCATCGTACGATATATGTGTGAATATCCAAGTGTCCTATCCAATTCCGAATGGTTCATCAGGCAAGGGTAAGTCATGATCAAATGTGTAAAACAAGCGAAATGATTAGGTATGAATTAGCTTGTTGGCTACTAGTAATAAGGTAAGTATGTAATTTGATTGTTGTTACAAATTATGTGTGATGTAAAGAAGACTATATTAAATAAGTGTATTCAGCTTTTGAATAAATAGTATGAAAATTATTAAATCGATTCTTGGATATGTGCATATATGTGGCCATGTATATTCGGCCAAATAAGTAGTATATATACATGATGTTATAAAATTATTTTTGAGCTTATGTAAACGTATTCATGTATGTTTGTTCATATAATGACATTTTGGGCTTTGATAGCTGAATGACATTTGGTTAATTTGATTATGTGAGCATTTGGCCAAGGTTGAAATTGTGTATGAAAATGTAATATTTGTCTTATTGGTAGGTTTGAAATTAAGCTTGGTAATGATAATGTAATTCGGTTTAACTTTAAATGAATTGATTATATTATTGGGTTGTTTATTTTCTTATGACTTACTAAGCTATAAAAGATTACTCTATGTATATGTGTGTGTCTATTTTATAGATTTTGGATCAAGTTACGAGCTCAAGGATCGTCAACAAAGTTCATCACACTATCTACTATTTCGGTATTTAATAAGTTAATCTCGAATTATGGCATGTATAGACTAGCCTTGGAGTTAGTTTATTTTGAAAATGTATGTAAAAAAGCCATGCGAAAATGGCTTAACTCCCATGCATGAATAAGGTTTTGGTTTAATTGTGGATAAAGTCTATTTGGTTATTATATCATGTGCTATGGATAATTATAATTTGTGTTATGTGATCGTATATTGAGGTTGGTTGTTGAATTCGGATATTGCATGAATGAATTGGCTATGTTATACATAAGTTTGGTCTTTGTTGAGCCTTTGTTGAAAGTGTATTCAAAATATATAACGTTTGTGTAGTTGCTATATGTTTCGGCCTTAGGGTTTATAATGGATGTTAATTAAGCTAAGGTAGGTCATGTATTTGTTAGGTAAAAATCAAGACATATGCATGGTATAAATTTGGTATTCACTTATGGATTTTATTAACGATAAGAATGACACTTAATTGGTTATTATGGTAAGTAAGACATAATGAGACTTAAATTTATATAAGGAGTTTGGGTTAATGATAAAGGATAAGTGTACTTGGTATTCGGTCATGTTATGTTAGTTGAGTTTTATATGTTTCCATGTATGTATATATGCGCTTATGTTATGATTGATATGTATATATGCATGACTATGTGAATTCGTTAATTATTTGTAAGTCTATGAATATGTATAAATGAATTGTGTTGTCGAATAGACAAAGAAATGAAATGGGTTTACTTATAACTGAATGCTAGTTTTTAATTTGTGTCTATATGCAAAACATATGAATTTCATCTAGACTAATATATTGATGTCGCATATACGAATAAAAGGGTCGGTAATGTTATTTATTCCGATTGATGTATAACTTGTGTATGCGCACGACTTATATAAAAAAAAGTCCTATATTCCAATAATGAAGAGATTGATGTGTTATATGTTCTGTATATGTATAACTTGTTTTGATATATTTTGGATTATATTTTATTTATCCTATGTTGTGAATGATATAATTTTTAAGATATGATATTTGATTAAGTTATAAGTATTGATGTGATTAAAATCTCGATTGTAAAATGTAATGCATATATGTATGAATTGTGATATGATCGGTGATGCCTCATAACCCTAATCTGGCGTCGGGTACGGCTTAAGGGTGTTACACCAAATGAACAACCATCTAGCTATATAAACAACTATGGCAAACATACCAAAACAGGCCAACATATAAGGCATTATATACATCACAAATATCACTTATCAAACACATAACTTAAGCCAACTTAAATGGCCATATACACCAATATTTACAAGCCAAACTCATGGATAAAATCATAACTCAAAACATATCATTAACTTACTAATCTATACATGTCATATACCATATATACAAAACTCCAAAAGTACCAACGAGATGATCGATAGTGTGATGACGTTTCCTGATGATCCTTGAGTCCAAGCTAGCTTTGATAATCTATAAAATAGTGAAAAATAAACACAGTAAGCTTTAAAATCTTAGTAAGCCATATACAAATAAAGTCATAAAATGAGTATTTGCATATCAATTCAAATATGCTTAGCATAGCTAAACACATTCAAGTTCACAAACCTTTCTCATGGTACACATATCCCAAATATGGTCTTACATGTTATCACATATCGATGCCATTGTCCTAGACAGGGTCTTACACGAAATCATAGTACGATGCCAATGTCCCAGACATGGTCTTACACATAATTACAATACAATGCCAATGTCCCAGACATGGTCTTACATGTAATCACATCTCGATAACCTATTGTCATGACATTCGTATCCTATATTATTTCTAAGGTTCGTATGACACTTTCGGATGTCGTAACTCTATCGATTCTTGCTCGTAACTGCTCGTTTGACATTTATAACAATTCAATGAAAAATAAGCATTCAATTTAAAGACAATTATTTGCATATGAACTTACCTCGTAGTCGAAATAGAGGGACCGGATCGACTATTCAATAACTTTTGATTTTCCTCGATCTAAATTCGATTTCTTTCATTCTTGATTTATATATATTCAAAATTAATCCATTTAATCACCAACTCTATCAGTTTCATCCACAAACACATATTTAAGCCAATTTGCTCTTTGGCTCTAAACTTTTACATTTCTTACAATTTAGTCCCTATTTCATAAAATTACAAATTCATGAAATTTAAGGACAATCCATGCTAGCCGAATTTTTTGTAGCTCCATAGCAGCCCATATTTACATTTATTTCACACTTTTAATCACAACATTTCACATTTTCTCAATCTAATCGCTAATTGACATTTTCATCAAAACTCACTTTACAAAACTTAGATATCTATCACTAAGCTTTCATAATTTTTCATCAAACATCCAAAAACACATGAATTCATCAATGACAACTTTCAAAATCATCAACACTTTCAAATATTAGGGCATGGGCTAGCAAGTACTTAAAGCAACGATCACAAAAACTAGAAATCGTCAAAAATTGAGCAAAAAACATACCTTAATTAAGCAATTCAAGTGCCGAATGGTTTAAGCATTCAAACCCTATTCTTTTCTTCTTCTTTTTTCGGTTCAAAAAGTTGAGAAAGGATGAACCATTTTGTTATGTTTTATTATAATTAACTTAATCATATAATTACTATTTTAACCTTAATTAAAACATTAACAAAACATTTAATGGTTCGCCATATAAGTCAAATTCCACTAATCTTGTTCTAATTACATCATAAGGACCTCACATTTAATAAACCATATCAAATAAGCACTTTTAACTTATAGCCTGCTACTTTTGCATGTTACGAGATTTAGTCCTTTTCTCAAATTAATCACTTAAACGATAAAATTATTTCACGAAATTATCACACATACATATTCATATGCTATAAACACCAATAATAATATTAAAACAATTTTACGACCTCAGATTTGTGGTTTCGAAACCACTGTTCTGATTTAGTTAAAACTGGGCTGTTACAACTCTCCCCCCTTAGGGATTTTCGTCCCCAAAAATCTTACTAGTGAATAGGTTTGGATATTGCTTTCTCATAGCATCCTCAGGTTCCCACGTAGCTTCTTCAACCCTGTGTCAATGCCATAAGACTTTTACTAATGCTATTCTTTTATTTCTCAGCTCTTTGATCTCACGAGCTAAAATTTGGATCGGTTCTTCATTGTATGATAAATCTGGTTGACTTTCAACTTCAGCTGGGGAAATAGCATGCGAAGGATCAGATCTGTATCTACGTAGCGTCAATACATGAAAAACATTGTGAATCTTCTTTAACTCACTCAGTAAAACTAACCGATATGCCACTGGACCTATTCTTTCAATAATCTCATACGGGCCAATGAATCTTGGACTTAATTTTCCTTTATGACCAAATCGAAGTATTTTCTTCCAATGAGATACTTTGGAAAACACTTTCTCCCCGATCTGAAACTCAATATCTTTCCGTTTCAAGTCTGTATATGATTTCTGACGATTTGACACTGCTTTCAGACTATCACGAATTACTTTTACTTTCTATTTGGTCTCTTTAATCAAATTGACTTCAAAATTCTTATTCTCACTAAGTTCAGTCCAATACAACGGTGTTCGATACTTCTGACTGTATAAAGCTTCGTACGATGCCATTTTAATACTCGATTGAAAACTATTACTATACGCAAATTCAATCAATGACAAATACTTTTCCAACGTACCTTCGAACTCAAAAATGTAACATCTCAACATATCCTCGAGTATTTGTATAACTCACTCGGATTGACCATCCGTCTGCAAGTGAAATACGGTACTAAAATGTAGTTTTGTATCCAGTGCTTCTTACAGTTTCTTCCAAAATATTGATGTGAACCTTAGATCTCTATCGAAACAATAGAAACTGGTACTCCGTGTAATCTCACAACCTCGAAGATATAAAACTCAGCTAACTTTTTAAGCGAATAGTCTGTTCATACCAGAATGAAATTGGCCGATTTTGTCAATCTGTCAACTATAACCCAGATCACATCTTTCTTTCTTGGAGATAAGGGCAATCCTGACACAAAATCTATAGTCACTCTATCCCATTTCCACTCGAGAATCATAATCAGTTGTAATAAACCAGACGGTACTTGATGCTCAGCTTTAACTTGTTGACAAATAAAACATTTAGAAACGAACTTTGAGATATCACGTTTCATACCAGGCCACCAATAAAGCTGTTTCAAGTCATTATACATTTTCATGCTTCCCGGATGAACAAATAAACGACTACTATGTACTTCGTTCAAAAAATCTGAATCAGCTCTAAATTTCTTAGAACATATATTCGGTCTCTAAATCTTAAACAATCATCGAAATCAACTTGAAACTCTGAATCAGGGATTGAATCACATTGAGCTCGTTTTGCTAACATTTCATTATCAACTTTCAGAGCTTCATAAATCTACTGTAAAAACAACGGTCTCGCTTTCAACTCAGCTACTATCGAACCATCATTACACAAAGCTATTTGAGTGTTCATCGCACGTAAAGCGAATAGGGATTTTCGGCTCAAAGTATCAGCAATGACATTTGCTTTACCCGGATGATAACCGATCACTAACTCGTTATCTTTTAGTAATTCTAGCGATCTCCGCTGTCGTAAATTTAAATTTTTATGAATCATCAAATATTTCAAAATCTTGTGATCTGAATAAACATGGCATTTCTCACTGAACAAATATTGGCACCAAATCTTCAACGCAAACACAATGGCTGCTAACTCTAAATTGTGTGTCAGATAATTCTTTTCATACGACATCAACTGTCTCGAGGCATAAGCTATGACTTTGCCTTCCTGCATCAAAACACAGCCCAGACCATTCAACGATGCATCACAGTAGATCACAAATTCTTTATCTGATTTCGATTGTACTAATATTGGAGCTTCAGTTAAAAGAGCTTTCAGCTGATTAGAACTTTTCTGACATTTTTCGGACCATTTAAACTTTACATCTTTTTGAAGCAATCTCGTCAACAGAGTCGCAATCATCGAAAAGCCTTTCACAAATCATTTATAAGAACTCGCAAGTCCTAGGAAGCTACGAACTTTAGATACATTTCTCGGAGACTTCCAATCTATAATCGCAGATATCTTACTCGGATCGACTTGAATACTCGATGTTGACACAATATGCCCTAGAAAACCAACCTCGTGCAACCAGAATTCCCATTTGATGAACTTTGCAAATAGCTTATTATCTCGCAGAGTCTGTAATACAATTCTTAAATGCTCGGCATGTTCGGATTCATTTCATGAATATATCAATATGTCATCAATGAATACAGCAACAAATCAATCTAGGTACAGCCTAAAAATTCGGTTCATTGAATCCATAAAGACTACAGGAGCATTCGTTAGTCTAAAAGGCATAACTAAAAATTCATAATGTCCGTACCTCATCCAGAAAGCTACCTTTGGCACATCGAAGTCTCTAACTCACAATTGCTAATAACCCGATCTCAAATCTATCTTTGAAAACACTGTAGCCCCTTTCAACTGATCAAACAAATCATCTATTCTAGGCAGAGGATACTTATTCTTGATCGTCACTTTGTTAAGATGTTGGTAGTCTATACACATTCTCATCGTGCTATATTTCTTTTTCACAAACAATACAGGAGAACCCCAAGGCAAGAAACTCGGTCTTGCAAAACCTCTATCCGTTAGTTCTTGCAACTGAGCTTTCAATTCTTTTAACTTTATTGGTGCCATTCTATACGGAGCTATCGATATCGGCATAGTTCCTAGCACTAACTTAATGCCAAACTCAGCCACTCTGGTTGGTGGTAAACCCGGTAACTCTCTAGGAAATACATCCGGATATTCACACACAACTGACACTGATACGATCTTCTTTTCAGTTACTTTCGTATCAAGCACATAAGCAAAATAAGCTTCCCAACCTTTTCTCACGTACTTCTAAGCTAACATCGATGAAATCACTGTTGGTAAACCATTCAAATCATTTGACTCAATCCAGATAATCTCATTATTTTGACATCTTAGATCAATCGTCTTTCCTTTGCAATTCACAATAGCATCATGTAGCGTTAGCCAGTCCATACCCAGAATTAAATCAAATTCATCAAATGGTAATAACATCAGATTGGCCGAAAAACAAATATCCCAAATCATCAATGGATAGTTCTTGCACACTTTATTAACCAAAATGCACTTGCCTAAGGGATTCGATAATCTAATAAAAAATTCAGTAGACTTTACAGGCAAAGTCTTACTAGATACTAAATTCACAAATGTATACAAATGAGTAGATCCTAGATCCATCAATGCAATAACTTTAGTATCATAGAGAGTAAAAGTATTGATAATAAGATCTAGAGATGACGCTTCCTCATGAGCGTGATTAGCGTAGGCTCGTGCAGGTGGTCTGGCTTCAAACCTTACAGTAGAGTCTTTGGCTGTTCTCTGACTACCACTCACATTATCAGCATTTTTGGGTGGTCTACCTCTAACTGTAGTGTTACTCGGCCTCGTGTTTTGCATGTATCTTGCTTAGCTAACTCAGGACAATTTCGAATGAAATGTTCTAATGATCCAGATTTAAAACAGGCTCAATCATTCGATCTAAAATCACTGAAATGTCATTTCCCACAATGTCTACATTCAGGTCGATTTTGTCTCACACTGCCAACACTGGCAATAGATATAGCTTGAGCTTTAGAACTTACAAGTTTCTTTTCACGATCCCTGATTGAATGTCCCACTAATGCATTAGAACGATTAAATGAGTCTCAAGATTTCTTCGATGAAGATTGATACTGCTTACTCATCAATCTTTTTCTTGAGTCTCTAGCTTCTGAGTCTGCCTTTCTCTTTTCTTTGCTGAGATCGTCAGCTTTACAAGCCCTCTCAACTAAAATGACAAATTCCTTAAATTCAAGTATCCCGACTAACAGTTTTATATCTTCATTCAACCCGTCAACGAATCGTTTACACATGATTTCCTCAGTAGGCACATACTCTCGAGCATATTTGCTTCAACATACAAATTCTCTTTCGTACTTAGTAACAGTCATCCGGCCATGTTTCAATTTGGAAACTCTTTATGCTTCTAATCGAGGAATCACTGACTTATGTACTTCTTTCAAAACTCAGATTGGAAGAACTCCCAGGTAACCCATTCTTTAGGAACTATCGATGTCAATGTTTTCCACCAAAGGTATGCATTATCTCTAAGTAAAGATACCACACATTTGATACATTCTTCAGGAGTACATGAAAATTTTGCGAATACTCGGATCATGTTCTTTCAGCATCATCATCAATGGTAGCCCAGAACTCCTCAACCCCATGTTTTCGGATCTTATCTACTAGCGGCTTACTCAATCGAATCAGATCTATCACTTGTGGCACAGTTGGGATTTTTTAAGGAATAGGCGAGGGTAGAGGTTGTTGAGTAGCTGGATTCGTTAGAACGAATTTCATGAACCACTCACTCATCATTTGAAAGAAGGCTTGCTTAGCCTCTCCCCCTTGACTACTTGAAATCGGCCTAAAATCAGTCAATGCTGCCCCTTGAGCAGGAGCAGGCGCATTACTTTCTACATCATCAGCTAAAGCTTGATCGGGATCCATTCGCTATACTAAAAATACATTTTAACTATCAGGAATCATCACACTAACACAGTTTATATATATGGCATGTATAGCTAGACTCTCACATGCTACGTTAGTCTTAAAATCGACTAAATTGTAGCTCTGATACCAATACATGTAACACTCCTAACACATTTTATATTGTAACAAGTAAAAGACAATGTTATTTTTAATCTAGTAAATTGTTATATTCTTACCATTCTTGTATGCATTACTTTAACTAATTGTTGGTAAATGTCTTTTTTAATATATCCAGATGTTTCTTGTTGAGCTTGATGATGTAACATGATAAGGGGAACAAGAGAACGGATAATGCACACCTAAGGGGGGAGTAAACTATATTTTCAAATTTTGGGGATTCACATGTTGCTATAGAGTTTTCATTCTTTGAACACTTTCAGATTAAAAATGGGAGATAAAAGCAACAAAGTATAATGCACCATGGCATACTATGATTGTGTAACACCCCTAACCCGTATCCATCGCCAAAATAGGGTTACGAGGCATTATCAGATAATACTCATCATTTACAAACATTTATGTATTCATCATCAATATCCATTCAAATCATCCACATTGTTCCTTATAAGGTCCTACGAGACCTTAATACATGCTTAAAAGTGGTTCGGGACTAAACTAATAACATTTGCAAACTTTGAAAAACTTAGAAAATTTTATATTGTAACAATTAAAGGACATTGTCATTTTTAATCTAGTGACTTGTTATATTCATACCATTCTTGTATGCATTACTTTAACTAATTGATGGTATGTGTCTTTCTTAGTCTGTTCTGATGTTTCTTGTTGAGCTTGATGATGTAACATGATAAGGGGAACAGGAGAACGGATAATGCACACCTAAGGGGGGAGTAAATTATATTTTCAAATGTTTGGGGATTCACATATTGCTATAGAGTTTTCATTCTTTGAACACTTTCAGATTAAAAAGGGGAGATAAAAGCAACAAAGTATAATGTACCATGGCATACTAAGATTGGGTAACACCCCTAACTTGTATCCATCGCCGGAATATGGTTACGAGGCATTATTTGATAATACGCATCATTCACATACATTTATGCATTCATAATATATATCCATTCAACTCATCCACATTGTTTATAACACCCCTAGCCCGCATCCGTCGCCGGATTAGGATTTTGAGGCATTATGGATCAATAGTTCAATTCCAGACATTTATATATATGTATATATTCGTTCAAGTCGAATTCATCTATAGTTGATAATAAAATCAATTTACATTTCACATCAAGTAATGACATATATCATGCATATACGAGTCCAAACTAAACTCAACGTATTGCTTACTACATTGAAGTATTTGCGTGTGCAATATTAACTAACACCAATAAGATCAAACATACTTCTATTACTAGTTATGTGGTTATTCATATGGTAACTAAACCACATACGCATTTAAAATTTAACAAGCCACAAAACACATATAAACCACCACATATGTGACCTAGATAATAGGCAAATTCATCTTGCATGCTTTATTCTTTAATACAAAGTGAATCAATAATTGGGCTTCTTTACTATTAATCTTTAATGCCCTTCTCAATTTAACAATAACAGCAAATCCTTAGAATCCATGTCTAATCATGCAACCATATTATATAATTTAATAATTAATCACAAATAATTGTTTAATACATTACACCATGGCCGAATAGGCTAACATATACTTGTACATAATATGCAATCAGCCTAAAGGTAGCGATCACATATAGCGTTAACACATGATAGAGCAATTGACCATTTATTCACAAGACATATACAATACATCACTAAACCGATTCAAAACATATAACACCTAACATATATAATTTGTAAGCAACCTGCACATTTAATAAAATCAAACATACTCATATTTACATATATATATGTAACATCTATAATATAATCATTATATGCCCAAGTAAAGTATGAATAAATTTTCAACTCAATCAAGGTGATCGAATATTTCATACACACATATAATATAATCACATAACTAAATATAGTTCAATTCAACCATTAACACATAATATATTTAACAAAAGGCTTGGGCAAAAATTCAATTTTAAACCGAATTCAACCTAAAATATAAAGCTATTATCATTGCACCAATTACTTACCACATACCAAACCATGATCAAGCAATATAGCATTATGAAACCGAAATTAAACATAGGTAACAAGCCATTTTCGCATGGCCTTAGTTACATAGCCAAAATCAACATTACAAAATATATTCCAGCCTATACATGCCATAATTTAAGACTAGTTAATAACATACCAAAACGGTGGATAGTGTGATGAACTTGGCTGACGATTTCCCCGAGCTTGTAGCTAGACTCCAAAATCTATAAAACAAAGAATCGAATACACGAGTAAGCTAACATAGCTTACTAAGTTTAAAACAAATGGACAATTCCAAGATTTAATCATTTCTTTCAAGCTAGTCGAATGGTATAAACAAAACCAATTTTAACTTCGAATTTACAAGTGAATTAAATGGTAGCATATCATGCATATTACTACATAGCCAAATGCTATCACAACCATAATGACCGAATGTGAAACCAACTTCTTAAGTTATAATATTACTATACAATTAAATACACATACATACTCATTCTCATAAATACAAGAATTCAACTAACAATATCATGTACATTTGTATACAATGATACTTTACTTAAATCGATTGCTTATATGATCAAAGTTAACAAAACATTATTTAACCTTCAAGGCCGAATGATCAATAAGTACCTAGTTCACATGTTCATAATTTAATCCCACGTACCTATGTTAGCCATTTGACCGAATACACATAGATGCACATACACAAAATTTAACACTTATTCAATAATGTACAATAAACTAAATGCACTTACCTTATTTTTTGTTAATAATAAAACTAACTCATACGTGGCCATTAAGTTCGTATTACACAATCCGTACACAATTACCTTTGCCCGATGAACCATTCAGAATTGGATAGGACACTCGAATTATCACATATATCGTATAATGCCATCGTCCCAGACGTGGTCTTACATGTACCCACTTATCGATGCCACTGTCCCAGATAGGGTCTTAGTCGTAAACACATATCAAAAACACAAATCGATGCCATGGACTTACTCACACACATATATCGGAATCCTATGTCCTGACATATGTATCCTAGCTATTCCTAATGTTCATATGGGGCTTTCGGACGTCGTAACTCAGTCGAATTGAATTTAGAAACAAAGTAACCAAGCCTTTCCATATTCGACTATATCAAATAGAGACTTAAAAATTTCATAACAGCATGTATATTTAATATTTAACTACAATTAAACATGTCTATTTGCTTATAAACTTACCTCGGACGTCGTAAAACGGGACGGGGTTACTAGTCGACAACTTTCATTTTTCCCCGATCCAAATCTTATTTCTTTGGTTCTTGATCTAAACATATTGAAATTAAGCTCATTCAAACATATTTTCATTCAATTTAGGCCAAAAACACATAAATAGGCAAATTACCATTTTACCCTAACATTTATAATTTTTACAATTTAGTCCCTATTACACAAAACACAAAATACACAAAATTTCTAATTACCCATGTTAGGCCGAATGGTACCCATGCCTATACAAGTCCATATATTTTTATCAATTTCACATTTTAGTCCCTCAAATTATTATTTTTGTAATTAAGTCCTAATTACTCAAAATCATCAAAAACTCCAATACAAAATATGTTAATCTAAAACATATCTTTCATTTTTCATCATCAAACAACAAAAATTACAAACTATCAACAATGGAACAACTCAAAATATTCATCAAAATCAAAAATTAAAGCTTGGGTTTTGTAGTACTCTAAGCAACGATATCAAAAACGTAGAAATTATCAAAAACTGACAAAGAATGAACCTTAAATCAGGATGAGAAGGATGGCCGAACCTAGCCCTTGTTCCTTCTTTGTTTCTTTTGTTTATAATTGGTGTAAGAAAAAAATAATAAACATGGTTTTTTTTTATGTTTTTAATATAACATTTATTAACATATTTTCTTTATTTACTTATTTAACCTTTAACATTAAATAATAAACCATTATAAACTAAGGTCATGACCGTCCACCATATTTACTTTGGTCTAATTGCATCATAAATGTCTCCACTTAAAAAGACATCAACAAATAAGTACTTTCACATTTAACCACCAAATTTTCATTTTACGCGATTAAGCCCTTTTATTTAATCGGACACTCAAACAATAAAATTAAATCACGAAAATTTCATAAATATCAATTCACACAAAATAAACACAGAAAATAATTTTTAAATATTTTTTTCTGACTCAAATTTGTGGTCCCGAAACCACCGTTCCGATTAGGGTCTAATTTGGGCTGTTACAACTCTCCCCCTTAAGGATTTTCATCCCCGAAAATCTTACCAATCAATAGGTTCGAATTGCGTTCTCTCATTGCATCTTCTGGCTCCCATTTTTCTTCCTGAACTCTGTGCTTATGTCATAATACTTTAACTAACGAAATCTTCTTATTCCGTAACTCTTTAACCTCACGAGTCAAAATGCGAATCGGTTCTTCTTCATAGGTCATATCGGACTGAGTTTCAATCTCAGATGGACTAATCACATGTGAAGGATCAGATCGATACCTCCGAAGCATCAAAACGTGGAATACATTGTGGATCTTTTCTAAATCAGGTGGCAATGATAATCTGTAAGCAACTGGCCCAATACGCTTTATTATCTCATACGGCCCAATAAACCTCAGACTCAATTTGCCTTTACGACCGAATCTGAGTATTTTCTTCCATAGTGAGACTTTCAAGAAGACTTTGTCTCCAATCTAAAACTCTATATCTTTACGTTTCAAGTCCGCATAAGATTTCTGACGATTCGATGCTGCTCTCAAACTTTCACGGATCACTTTCAGTTTCTGTTTAGTTTCTCTGATCAAGTCAACCCCGTGGATCTTATTTTCACTGAGCTTAGTCCAGTACAGTAGCATACGACATTTATGACAATATAAAGCTTCATAAGGTGCCATTTTGATACTCGATTGATAGCTGTTATTATACACGAATTCAATAAGAGGCAAGTATAGTTCCCACGTACCTTCGAACTCGAGAATGCAACATCTCAACATATCCTCACGTATCTGAATGATTCGCTTAGACTGTCCACCTGTTTGCGGATGGAAAGCAATACTGAAATGTAATTTTGTACCTAGTGCATCTTGCAATGTCTTCCAAAATCGCGATGTAAATCTCGGATCTCTATCCGAAACAATAGATATAGGCACACCATGTAGTCTCACAATCTGAGAAACATACAATTCAGCCAGCTTATCAAGTGAGTAGTCTGTATGTATCAGAATAAAATGAGCTGATTTAGTCAACCTATCAACAAAAACTCAGATTGCGTCTTTCTTGCTCGGTGTTAACGGTAAACCAGATACAAAATCCATCGTAACTCTGTCCCACTTCCATTCTAGTATCATAATCGGCTGAAGTAACCTTGAAGGTACCTGATGCTCGGCTTTTACTTGTTGACAAACTAAACATCTTGCAACAAAGTTAGAGATGTCTCGTTTCATGCCAGGCCACCAATAAAGCTGTTTCAGATCGTTATACATTTTTTTACTACCTGGGTGAATAGATAACTGACTGCTATGAGCTTCACTCAAAATCATCTAAATCAACTCTGAATTCCTAGGGACACAAATTCGGTCTCTGAACCTCAATTAATCATCAATATCAACTCTGAACTCTGAATCGGCATCCGTTTCACACTGAGCTCATTTCACAATCAATTCATTATCAATCTTCTGGGCATCACATATTTGTAGAACAAAAAACGGTCTAGCTTTCAATTCAACCACTATTAAACCATCATCAGACATGGCCAAATGTGTATTCATTGCACGCAAAGAAAACAGTGACTTTCGGCTTAAAGCATCAGCAACAACGTTAGCATTTTTCGGGTGATAATCAATCACAAGCTTATAGTCTTTTAGTAATTCTATCCATCGACGTTGTCTCCAATTTAGATCTTTCTGAGCCATCAAATATTTTAGGCTTTTATGATCAGAATAAACATGAAATTTCTCACTGAACAGATAGTGATGCCAAATTTTCAATGTGAACACAATCGCTGCCAATTCTAGGTTGTGTGTCGGATAGTTCTTTTCATGTGGCTTCAACTGTCTCGAGGCATAAGCTATAACTTTGCCTTCCTGCATCAATAAACCATTCAAAGATGCATCACTGTAAATAAAAAATTCTTTACCCGATTCTGGCTGAACTAGCACTGGAGCTTCAGTGAAAAGGGCTTTCAACTGATCAAAACTCTGCTAGCATTTCTCTGACCACTCGAACTTAATATCTTTCTGCAGTAGCTTTGTCATCGGGGCTGCAATCATAGAGAAACCTTTCACGAACCGTCCATAATAACCAGCAAGTCCCAGAAAGCTTCGAACTTCAGAAACATTCTTCGGAGGTTTCCAATCAAGTATGGCTAAAATTTTGCTCGGATCAACCCGAATACCTGATGCTGATACCACATGACCTAGAAAACTGACTTCACTTAACCAGAACTCACATTTACTGAATTTCGCATACAACTATTTATCTCTCAATGTCCGCAACACAAGTCTCAAATGTTCGGATGTTCAACTTCATCACGGGAGTAGATCAAAATTTCATCTATAAACACAACCACAAACCGATCCAGATACAGTCTGAAGATCCGATTCATCAAATCCATGAAAATAGTAGGTGCATTAGTGAGTCCAAATGGCATAACCAAAAATTCATAGTGTCCGTACCTTGTTCGAAAAGCTGTCTTTGGCACATCTAAATCTTTAACTCGCAACTGATAGTAGCCCGATCTCAAATCTATCTTCGAAAATACTGTAGCCCCTTTTAGTGTGTCAAACAGATCATCAATCCATGGTAACGGATATTTATTCTTTGTAGTTACCTTATTAAGTTGTCTGTAATCGATGCACATTCTCATAGTTCCATCTTTCTTTTTCACAAACAACACAGACGCACTCCACGGAGAGAAACTCGGTCTCGCAAAACCTCTATCTATCAATTCTTGCAACTGAGCTTTTAATTCTTTTAATTCTATAGGTGCCATTTTGTACGGAGTTATAGATATTGGAGTCGTCCCAGGCATTAACTCAATACCAAACTCTACTTCTCGAATAGGTGGTAAACCCGGTAATTCTTCAAGAAACACATCTGGGTACTCACATACAACAGGTACTGATTTTATGTTTCTTTCAACCGCTTTACTATCGAACACGTAGGCAAAATAAGCTTCACACCCTTTTCTCACATATTTCTGAGCTAACATCGAAGAAATCACTGCTGGCAAGCCATACAAATCACTAGATTCAATCCGGATAATTTCATCATTCTAGCTTCGTAGATCAATGGTCTTTCTTTTGCAGTTCACAAAAGTGTCATGTAAAGTCAACCAATCCATACCTAGAATCATGTCTAACTCATTAAATGGCAGCAACATCAAATTAGCCAGAAAGCACAGATCCCGAACCATCAAGGGATAATTCTTACACACTTTATCAACCATAACACACTGGCCCAAAGGGTTTGACACTTTAATCACAAACTCAATAGACTCAACAGGTAGAGTCTTGATGAATACTAATGTTTCACATGCATAAGAATGAGTAGAACCAGGATCAATCAATGCAATTACATTAGTATCATAAAGAGTAAATGTACCAATAATAACATCTGAGGATGAAGCCTCCTCTCATGCACGTCTAGCATTGGCTCTGTTAGGTGCACGAGCCTAAGATCTGAGTGTCGTGTCTTTAGTCCCTCTCTGACTGCCACTCGTATTACTAGCATTTTTGGGTGGTCTACCTCGAGCTGCAGTGTTACCCGATCTCGTATTCTGCACTAAATTTTCCTCAACTATCATTGGAAAATCTCGAATATAATAATCTATCGATCCACATTTAAAGCAAGCCCGATCATGCAATCTGCAATTGCCGGGATGTCGTTTACCATAATGTTTACACTCGGGTTGATTTGATCTGACATTACCCACATGGGCTACTGAGGTAGCTCTTGAACTCACCGGTGGTCTGCTCTGGTCTCGTCGAGAATAACCGAATTGGCTTTTGAACGACTGAAAGCATCTCAGAACATCTTCAGTGCCGACTAAAATGACTCACTGGATGTTCTTTTGCGTGCATCTCTAGATTCAAAGTTAGCTTTTCTTTTCTCTTTCCCGAGCTCTTCAACTTTGCAGGCTCGCTCAACAAGTACCACAAACTCTTTTATCTCAAGTATGCCAACTAACAGCTTAATGTCTTCATTCAACCCATCTTCAAATCTTTTACACATTATGGCCTCAGTAGAAACACACTCTTGGGCATACCGACTGAGTCTCACAAATTTTCGCTTGTATTCTGTCACTATCATCTGGCCCTGTTTCAGCTCCAGAAATTCTTTTCACTTCTAATCAATAAATCTCTGACTGATATATTTCTTACGAAACTGAGTCTGAAAGAATTCCCAGGTCACTTGCTCTCTCGGAACTACTGATACTAGGGTATTCCACCAGTCATATGTTGTGTCTCAAAGTAGGGATATAACACATTTCAAACATTTATCAAGAGTACAGGACAGCTCATCAAACACATGGATGGTATTATCAAGCCAGAACTCAGCCCGCTCAGCGTTACCTTTATCAGTGGCTTTAAACTCTTCAGCTCCACGTTTTCTAATTTTATCGATAGGTGGTCTATTCAATCGCAATGGATCACTTACTTGAGGTATAGCAGGCATCGAAGATGGATTAATCAGGGGTGGAAGTTGTTGTGCAGCTGGGTTAGTCCGGATATATTGAGTGAACCAGTCATTAATCATTTGATAGAATGCTTTTTTAGCCTCACTTTCTGGATTACTCGAAGTCAGTCAAGAATCAGCCTGTTCTGTTCCTTGCACAGGAGTAGACACTACACTCTCGACATCACCAGCTACAGCTCTGTCGAGATCCATTTACTATATAAAAACACATTTCAAATGTTAGAAGTCATCACACTATCATAGTATATAATTATGGCATGTATAGCTAAACTCACACACGCTATGTTAGTCCTAGAACTGACTAAACTGTAGCTCTGATACCAATAAAATGTCACACTCCTATCCTGTATCCGTCGCTGGATTAGGATTATGAGGCATTACAGATCAACAGTTCAATTCCAGACATTTATATATATGTATATATTTGTTCAAGTCGAATTCATCTATAGTTGATAATAAAATCAATTTACATTTCACATCAAGTAATGACATATATCATGCATATACGAGTCGCAACTAAACTCAATGTATTGCTTATTGCATCGAAGTATTTGCATGCGCAATATTAACTAACACCTACAAGATCAAATATACATCTAATACTAGTTATGTGGTTATTCATATGGTAACTAAACCACATAAGCATTTAAATTTTAACAATCCACAAAACACATATAAACTACCGTATATGTGACCTAGATAATAGGCAAATTCATCTTGCATGCTTTATTCTTTAATACAAAGTGAATCAATAATTGGGCTTTTTTACTATTAATCTTTAATGCCCTTCTCAATTTAACAATAAGAGCAAATCCTTGGAATCCATGTCTAATCATGCAACCATATTATATAATTTAATAAGTAATCACAAATAATTGTTTCATACAATACACCATGGCAGAATAGGCTAACATATACTTGTACATAATATGCATTCAGCCTAAAGGTAGCGATCACATATAGCATTAACACATGATACAGCAATTGACCATTTATTCACAAGACACATATAATATACATCACTAAACCGATTCAAAACATATAACACCTAACATATATAATTTGTAAGCAACCTGCACATTTAATAAAATCAACCATACTCATATTTACATATATATATGTAACACCTATAATATAATCATTAGATGCCCAAGTAAAGTATGAATAAATTTTCAACTTAATCAAGGTGACCGAATATTTCATACACACATATAATATAATCACATAACTAAATATAATTCAATTCAACCATTAACACATAATATATTTATCAAAAGGCTTGGGCAATAATTCAATCGCAAACTGAATTCAACCTAAAGTATAAAGCTATTATCATTGCACCAATTACTTACCACATACCAAACCATGATCAAGCAATATAACATATGTCAAGCCAAAATCATAGATAGCAAAGCTAAGCACATATGAAACTGAAATCAAATATAGGTAACAAGCCATTTTTGCATGGCCTTAGTTACATAGCCAAAATTAACATTACAAAATATATTCCAGCTTATACAAGCCATAATTTAAAATTAGCTTATAAGATACCAAAACGGTGGATAGTGTGATGAACTTGGCTGACGATTTCCCCGAGCTTGTAGCTAGACTCCAAAATCTATAAAATAAAGAATTGAATACATGAGTAAGCTAACATAGCTTAGTAAGTTTAAAACAAATAGACAATTCCAAGATTTAATCATTTCTTTCAAGCTAGTCGAATGGTATAAACAAAACCAATTTTAACTTCGAATTTACAAGTGAATTAAACGGTAGCATATCATGCATATTACTACATAGCCAAATGCTATCATAACTACAATGACCGAATGTGAAACCAACTTCTTAAGTTATAATATTACTATACAATTAAATAAACATACATACTCATTCTCAAAAACACAAGAATTCAACTAACAATATCATGTACATTTGTATACAATGATACATTACTTAAACCGAATGCTTATATGATCAAAGTTAACAAAACATTATTTAACCTTCATGGTCGAATGATCAATAAGTACCTAGTTCACATGTTTATAATTTAATCCCATGTACCTATGTTAACCATTTGACCGAATACACATAGATGCACATACACAAAATTTAACACTTATTTAATAATGTACAATAGACTGAATGCACTTACCTTATTTTTTGTTAATAATCAAACTAACTCATACGTGGCTATTAAGTTCATATTACACAATCCATACATAATTACCTTTGCCCGATGAACCATTTGGAATCAGATAGGACACTCGGATTATCACATATATCATACAATGCCAACATCCCAAACGTGGTCTTACATGTAGCCACATATCGATGACACTGTTCCAGAAAAGGTCTTACTCGTAAACACATATTGAAAACACAAATTGATGCCATGGACTTACTCGCACACATATATCAAAATCCTATGTCATGACATATGTATCCTAGCTATTCCTAAGGTTCATACGGGGCTTTCGGACATCGTAACTCAGTCTAATCGAATTTAGAAACGAAGTAACCAAGCCTTTCCATATTCGACTTTATCAAATATAAACTTCAAAATTTCATAATAGCATGTATATTTAATATTTAACTACAATTAAACACGTCTATTTGCTTATAAACTTACCTCGAACGTCGTAAAACGGGACAGGGCTGCTAGTCGACAACTTTCATTTTTCCGCGGTCTAAATTTGATTTCTTTGGTTCTTGATCTAAACATATTCAAATTAAACTCATTCAAATATATTTTCATTCAATTTAGTCCAAAAACACATAAATAGGGAAATTACCATTTTACCCCTAACATTTAAAATTTTTACAATATAGTCCCTATTGCACAAAACATAAAATACACAAAATTTCCAATTATCCATCTTAGGTCGAATGGTTCCCATGCCTATACAAGTCCATATATTTTATCAATTTCACATTTCAGTCCCTCAAAATATTATTTTTTCAATTAAGTCCTAATTACTCAAAAACTCTAATACAAAATATGTTAATCTAAAACATATCTTTCATTTTTCACCATCAAACAACAAAAATCACAAACTATCAACAATGGCACAACTCAAAATATTCATCAAAATCAAAAATTAAAGCTTGGGTTTTGTAGTACTCAAAGCAACGATCTCAAAAACGTAAAAATTATCAAAAACTGACAAAGAATGAACCTCGAATCAAGATGAGAGGGATGGCCGAACCTAGCCCTTGTTCTTTTTTTGTTACTTTTGTTTATAATCAGTGTAAGAAGAAAATAATAAACATGTTTTCTTTATTTACTTATTTAACCTTTAATATTAAATAAGAAACCATTATAAACTATGGTCATGACCGTCCACCATATTTATTTTTGGTCTAATTGCATCATAAATGCCTCCACTTACAAAGACATCAACAAATAAGTACTTTCACATTTAACCACCAAATTTTCATTTTACGCAATTATGCCCTTTATTTAATCGGACACTCAAACGATAAAATTAAATCACGAAAATTTCACAAATATCAATTCACACAAAATAAACATAGAAAATAATTTTAAATATTTTTTTGACTCAGATTCGTGGTCCCGAAACCACCGTTTTGATTAGGGTCTAATTCGAGCTATTACATTGTCCCTTATAAGGTACTATGAGCCCTTAAAACATGCTTAAAAGTGGTTTGGGACTAAACCAAAAATATTTACAAACTTTGAGAAACTTAGAAAATTTTTATACATTTAAGGGTCACACGCCCGTGTGAACAGGCCGTGTGCCTCACATGGCCACCAAACACGCTCGTGTCATGGTCCGTGTGAAAACAGGGCATACATACTGACTTGCACCACACGACCGGAGACACGCCCGTGTGCCTTGGCCGTGGGGAAACTGGAGGAGTTACTGACTTGGGTCACAATGCCGACCACATGCCCATATGCCAGCCCGTGTGCCAGACACGGCAAGTAGACACTCCCGTGTCAAGCCTGTAGGGTATACTGCCTTTATTCGAAGGGCTACCCCAGGGGACACACGGCCATGTAACATGACCCTGTGTCGTACACGACTGAGACACACACCCGTGTCTCTACCCTTGTGGGAAAAAATAGGCTATTTCCAAAGCCAATTTGCCACCATTTTCTCATGCACACCTAGCAACCAAAATAGTACCATTTCAATACATATATAAGCAACCAAAGCATGTTATTTTATACGCATTTTATGCCATCTGTCCTCAACCATTTCAACTACTCAATTCCATATTCAAAACATACCAAATTATTATGCCAAAATCATCACAACTTACATAAGTTCCAAATGCATTAGCTCATAATCTTATCATTTGTTTCATTTCACAAAACACACCATATTATCATCTCAAGAAAAAACCACAATATGCCAACTTCCAAGCATTAACGCATCAGCTAATAACTAACCAAATGATCAACCATTTAGCTATATCAACAACTATGGCAAACATACCAAAACAAGCCATCATATAAGGCATTATATACATCACAAATATCACTTATCAAACACATGACTTAAACCAACTTAAATGGCTATATAAACCAAAATTTAAAAGCCAAATCTCATGGCTAAAATCATAACTCAAAACATATCATTAACTTACTAGCCTATACATGTCGTATACCATATATACAAAACTCCAAAAGTACCAATGAGATGATCGATAGTGTGATGACGTTTCCTGACGATCCCTGAGTCCAAGCTAGCTTTGATAATCTATAAAATAGTGAAAAATAAACATAGTAAACTTTAAAAGCTCAGTAAGCCATATACAAATAAAGTCATAAAATGAGTATTTGCATATCAATTCAAATGTGCTAAGCATAGCTAAATACGTTCAAGTTCACATAACTTTGCTCGTTAAACCATTCAAAATTTTTAAGGATACTCGGAAGTCACATAAGTTCGCACAATGCCATATCCCAGATATGGTCTTACATGTTATCACATATCGATGCCACTGTCCCAGACAGGGTCTTACATGAAATCATAATACGATGCCAATGTCCCAGACATGGTCTTACACATAATCAAAATACAATGCCAATATCCCATACATGGTCTTATATGTAATCACATCTCGATAACCTAATGTCATGACCTTCGTATCCTATATTATTCCTAAGGTTCGTTCGGGACTTTCAGATGTCGTAACACTGTCGATTCTTGCTCGTAATTTCTCGTTCAACATTTATAACTATTCAATGACAAATAAACACATATAATTCAATTTAAAGACATTTATTTGCATATGAACTTACCTCGTAGTCGGAATGGAGGGACCCGATCGACTATTCAATAACTTTCAATTTTCCTCGATCTAAATCCAATTTCTTTCGTTCTTGATCTATACATATTCAAAATTAATCTATTTAATCACCAACTCAATCAATTTCATCTACAAACTCCTATTTAAGCCAATTTGCATTTTGGCCCTAAACTTTTACATTTCTTACAATTTAGTCCCTATTTCATAAAATTACAAATTCATGAAATTTAAGGACAACCCATGCTAGTCGAATTTTGTATAGCTTCATAGTAGCCTATATTTACATTTATTTCACACTTTTAACCTCAACATTTCACATTTTCTCAATTTAATCCATAATTGACATTTTCTTCAAAAATCACTTTACAAAACTTAGATAAGTATCATTAAGCTTTCATAATTCATCATCAAACATCCAAAAACACATGAATTCATCAATGAAAACTATCAAAATCATCAACACTTTCAAAAATTAGGGCATGGGCTAGCTAGTACATAAAGCAACGATCACAAAAACATAAAAATCATCAAAAACCGAGCAAAACACATACCTTAATTAAGCCACACAAGTGCCGAATGGTTTAAGCATTCAAACCCTATTCTTTTGTTTTATTTTTGGTTCAAAAAGATAAGAAACGATGAGCCATTTTGTTATGTTTTATTATAATTAACTTAATTATATAATTACCATTTTAACCTTAATTAAAACATTAACAAAACATTTAATGGTTTTCCATATATGTCAAATTCCACTAATCATGGTCTAATTAAATCGTAAGGACCTCACATTTAATAAACCATATCAAATAAGCACTTTTAACTTATAGCTCGCTACTTTTGTATTTTACGCGATTTAGTCCTTTTCTCAAATTAACCACTTAAACGATAAAATTATTTCACGAAATTCTCACATATACATATTCACATACTATAAAAACCAATAATAATATTAAAATAATTTTACGACCTCAAATTTGTGGTTCTGAAACCACTGTTACAATTTAGTTAAAATCGGGTTGTTACAGATTGTAAGAGTATTGATTATATGAGGCTTGTTCTTACATTTACTGTAGAATATAAGTATATATATAGTTGTAAAGGTTTTTTTTGTAACACCCCTAACCCATATCTGTCGCAAGATTAGGGTTATAAGGTATCACCGAAACAAACACAGCTTAAAAGATGTCACTCACTGCTATTTATATTTAAGCTATTACAACTCAATTATACAAAATATAATCACATGACTAATTCCATGTATAATCATTAAAACATTCAAACACAAATATCAAACATATGTCAATATATCTAATCAACATGACAAATCATTTGTGCATATTACAAAGCAAACAAACTATTACAATAATGATTGTCTAAACTCATAATCAATTTTAATGTCATGACCATATAGCCGAATATTACATTAATGTAATTTATATAATGTGCAAAATATTCAAATTATATTACATTTCAATCGTATACCAAATAAAAATCATACATAAATAATACTTACAAATCCAATTACACATGATTACATCATTTTGTCCAAACCGAGCATAAATGCATTATATAAGATCATATTAACTATTTGTTTTACCAATACAAAATTCACTATTCATTTGGTCATTTATTTCATTGCATTAACCAAATATAACCATGCTTGATAATCATGCTATGTTCAAGGTTTCATCTTTATCATTTTTGTGATATCCCGAATTAGGGCCTAAACAAAATAGTGGTTTCAAAACCATAATTTTGAAGTATAAAAATTTATTCCGACTAATTTTTATAATTTATTGAGTGATTAGATGCATGTGTTAGAATATTGATAGAAAATTTCACGAATTGCATGTCTAATTTGCCTATTAGGACTTAATTGCAAAAGTTGATAAATATGAGTTTTAGATGTTAAAGGATTTAATTGAAGAGCATAATTGAAGTAGAGGTCCTTAAATGGTAATTATACCATTAGGTTTTCATGGACAAAAATGGACATACATAGGTAGAAATAACCAAAGTTTTTAATGAAGGGTATTTTAGTCATTTGGTAATTAAAAGAATAAAAAAAGGAAAAAGATGGCAAAATATGTCCATCTACTTCATTAGGACGAAATTTCAAGGGTTCTCCATAGCTAGGGTTTGTTTCAAGCTTCCAAGCTCCATAGTAAGTGATTCCAAGCCCCGTTTTTAATGTTCTTTACGTTTTTGGAGTCCCGTTAACTTGATTTAGCTTATTCTAGCAATAATTTAACCTAGGGTTTATATTTGGAAAAGTAAACATAGGTGAAATGTGTTTATTTTGCTGTTTTATGGTAGAATATGAAGCTTGAAATTGTGTTAAACAACTTTTGCTAAGCAATTTTACGTGAAAACGAGTAAAACGACATAATCGGTAAAAATACCTAATGTTCATAACTACATGTTAGAGTGAGAATTTAATGTTGATATAGAAGGAAAAAATGATCAGCATATCATAAAACATAAGAAAATAGGATGAAGTTTAATTTCTAAGCTTTGGGGAAAAAGTGTAAATATGCAAAAGTTTAGGGGCAAAAATGTAATTTTGCCAAAGTTTGAGTCAAGGACTGTTTTAATAAATGTGAGTATTAAATAAGCTAAATTTGTTATTATAGATCAAGAGAAACAAGATTCAAGTCGTGATCGAGGGAAAAATAAAGTTTCCGAGGAATAGGCTTGAGGTAAGTTCATATGTAAATATTGTAATATAACCGTTATTTTAAATCATTTAATGCTATTTATACAATATTATGATTGTTATTATGCAATTCTATGCTTTATGGTAATTGTTGGACAACATGCAAAAATTTTATGAATTATGTGAAAAATGTGAAAGACTACTGAAGTATCGTCATTGGTATTCCAAGGAGAATGGTAAAGGAGTACGAATGAGGAAAGTCCCGTTGAACCTTAGGAATAGGTTAGGATACTAGGGCATCTGAGCTCGTTGAGTCGAGTCTAATTTCACTTATGGATGCAAATGTCCGAACTCGTTGAGTTGAGTCCGAGTTCGTGAGATGTAACTAGGCATCCGAGCTCATTGAGTCGAGTCTGAGTTCAGTTATGGATGCGAACGCCTGAGCTCATTGAGTTGAGTCCGAGTTTGCTTATGGGTGGATTACATGGTAGCTTGGCTACATATGTGGCACTTATGTGCAAGCTTTCTATGTATCCGAATTATATTCCGATGTGTTCAACGGGTAAAAATTCTAGTAAAATGGAAGAATACTCAAGATACAAGTGACGTATTGGCAAGTGTTGTGGAATGGGCACTTTGGACAGGTGTGTACTTAACCCTCGAGTTGAGACTTGATACGACAACAATAATATGGTAAGATGATGAATGATGAATAGAAATGTGATATATGTTTTGGTGATATTATGCTAATGTTGGTTGGTATAGTTGCTTTGTTAAGTTATTTGTTATTTGCATATGGACTTACTAAGCATCTATGATTACTCCCTCTTTTTCATTCTTTGTAGTTTTGACAAGTCAATTTGGAGATCGGGATGGTCAGAGGCACGCTCACACTATCACTGGACAGTTGCGGTATAATGACTTGTAATTTTTGGAAATATGGCATGTATAGCATTCCAATCATTTTGTGTGTATAATCTTACGATATGTCCCACGGATGGAATGGAAATGTTTTTAGAATGATTAGCTATTGGAATGGATAATCAAGTTTATATATGATAACATGTATGCTTTATGTCTTAACTAAACCATGAAAATCCTTGGAAAGGTAAAATTGGCCACAAAACAGAATCACTTAGCAGCAGTGACGTGAATTTGAAAAATCACTAAAAATAGTAGAAATAGATTTAGATGATGAATAAAATATGTAATTGAAGACTAATGAATCTATTTTCGTTTGGATGAAACAAAATAGATAAAAGAGTTGTATTTTATGAGATATTTATGATTTGATGAAATAGATTCAGAGCGATTTCTAGATCCCCTTTTCTAACTTTAGAAATTCACCATAAATTGCAAAAAAACAATTAGGAGTTTTACTTTACATGTATAAAATCCTTACTGAGTCTAATTTCATGAGAAACAAACTACATAGTCACTAAAATTATGTACAAGGAGATATCTAATTTGTAATACATAGGGTTCAGAGTAGCTAAACCCTAAAATAGGGGAGAATTTAACTAATAAACTGTACTAATTAGCCCAGCCAAAAATTCTAGAAAAAAATTAGTAAGTATATATATGAGTTTAGTTTCAGGGAAAATTTACAGAATTTGATTTTGAGTTTTGTAACACGAGATATAAATTTTTTAGCGACTATAATGCAGATGAACAGTTTACTGTGAGAATTGTTTGAACTTGTTTAAATGCTAAAATAAGTTTAGTAATGTCTCATACTCGACTCCGGCGATGGTCTCAGGTAAGGGGGCGTTACATTTGGTGGTGTCAGAGTAGGTTTAGTCGGTTCTCGGACTAATGTGGTGTAAGTACGGATTTTGCTATACATGTCATATTTATATATTGTGATAGTGTGACGACTCCTAATTTTCTTTTAAATGATTTTTTTTTTAGTAAATGGATCCCGATCCAACTGTGATTGATGATGTAGAGAGCAATGCACTAGCTCCTGATGAAGTGGCGGTGCAGACTGAAAGTCGACCTCCTACTGTTTGTCAAGGAGGAGGAGAAGGGGCTCGAGAAGCTTTTCTCCAGATGATGAATGCATGGTACATCGAGTTCGTTCGTACGAAACCGAATGCTCAACCTCCCCCACCTCTCCTGATTCCTCAACCTGTACCCCCGATGCCTCAATGTATGGATCTGATGAAATTTCATAGAACCCTAGTTGACAAAATTCGCAAGCAAGGGGCCGAAGAATTCAGGGCAAATGTTGATGATGATGCTGAGAAAATAGAATTTTGGCTTGAGAATTCTATTTGGGTATTTGATGAGTTGTCTTGTACACCTGAAGAGTGCTTGAAATGTGCCATATTCTTATTGAGAGATTTGGCTTATTATTGGTGGAAGACATTGATTTTAGTGGTGCCGAAAGAGAAAGTGACTTGGGAAATTCTAGACTTGTTGGACCCGATTGCCAAAGATGTGGTAGAAGTCATTTTCGTCGATGTAGAATTAATGATAGATCCTGTTACTGGTGCGATTCTCCAGATCATTTCATTAAAGATTATCCGGAGATGAATGAGAAAGAAAAATTTCAGAGTGCAAAACCTAGTAGTACGATTTCGAGAGGAAGATCTTCGAGAAGAGTTGGGAATGAGGCAAGCAGCAAGAATGTAGTCAGAGATTCAACGATTAAATCTGAAGCTAGAGCTCTGGCTAGAGCTTATGCCATAAGGACACGTGAAGATGCTTTGTCTCCCGACGTGATTACTGGTACTTTCTCTCTTTATGATATTAATGTTATTGCTTTGATCGACCCTGGTTCTACTCATTCGTATGTGTGCATAAAATTGGTGTCTAATATGAACATACCTATTGAGTCTATGGAATTTATGATTAAAGTGTCGAACCCGTTAGGCAAATGTGTTGTGGTTGATAAAGTATGCAAGAAATGTCATTTGATGATTAAGGGTCATTATTTTCCGGTCGACTTGATGTTGTTGCTGTTTGATGAATTTGATGTCATTTTGGGTATGGATTGGTTAACATTGCATGATGTTATAGTAAATTGTAGACAAAAAGTTATTGAATTGAAATGTGAAAATGGTGAAATTTTTTGGGTTGAATCTGATTTAATCAGAGGCATTGCCTAGTGTGATTACTTCGATGTCGGCTCAGAGATATTTGAAAAAGGGTTATGAAGCTTATTTGGCGTATGTGTTGAATAAAAAAGAATCTGAGAAGAAAGTGGAATCAGTGTCGATTGTGTGTGAATTTGTGGATGTATTTCCAGAAGAGTTGTCGGGTTTGCCTCTTGTCAGAGAAGTAGAATTTGGTATTGAGTTGATACTGGGAACAACACCGATCTCAATTGCTCTGTATAGAATGGCACCAACAGAGTTGAAAGAATTGAAGTCACAATTGCAAGAGTTGACTGTATTATTTATGAAAAAGAAGGATGATTCTATGAGATTATGTGTGGACTATCGGTAGTTGAATAAGGTGTCAATCAAGAACAAGTATCCGTTGCCGAGAATTAACCCTAGTTGACAAAATTCGCAAGCAAGGGGCCGAAGAATTCAGGGCAAATGTTGATGATGATGCTGAGAAAACAGAATTTTGGCTTGAGAATTCTATTTGGGTATTTGATGAGTTGTCTTGTACACCTGAAGAGTGCTTGAAATGTGCCATATTCTTATTGAGAGATTTGGCTTATTATTGGTGGAAGACATTGATTTTAGTGGTGCCGAAAGAGAAAGTGACTTGGGAAATTCTAGACTTGTTGGACCCGATTGCCAAAGATGTGGTAGAAGTCATTTTCGTCGATGTAGAATTAATGATAGATCCTGTTACTGGTGCGGTTCTCCAGATCATTTCATTAAAGATTGTCCGGAGATGAATGAGAAAGAAAAATTTCAGAGTGCAAAACCTAGTAGTGCAATTTCGAGAGGAAGATCTTCGAGAAGAGTTGGGAATGAGGCAAGCAGCAAGAATGTAGTCAGAGATTCAACGATTAAATCTGAAGCTAGAGCTCTGGCTAGAGCTTATGCCATAAGGACACGTGAAGATGCTTTGTCTCTCGACGTGATTACTGGTACTTTCTCTCTTTATGATATTAATGTTATTGCTTTGATCGACCCTGGTTCTACTCATTCGTATGTGTGCATGAAATTGGTGTCTAATATGAACATACCTATTGAGTCTATGGAATTTATGATTAAAGTGTCAAACCCGTTAGGCAAATGTGTTGTGGTTCATAAAGTATGCAAGAAATGTCATTTGATGATTTAGGGTCATTATTTTCTACGACTTGATGTTGTTGCTGTTTGATGAATTTGATGTCATTTTAGGTATGATTGGTTAACATTGCATGATGTTATAGTAAATTGTAGACAAAAAGTTATTGAATTGAAATGTGAAAATGGTGAAATTTTGCGGGTTGAACTGGACGAATCAGAGGCATTGCCTAGTGTGATTACTTCGATGTCGGCTCAGAGATATTTGAAAAAGGGTTATGAAGCTTATTTGGCGTATGTGTTGAATAAAAAAGAATCTGAGAAGAAAGTGGAATCAGTGTCGATTGTGTGTGAATTCGTGGATGTATTTCCAGAAGAGTTGTCGGGTTTGCCTCTTGTCAGAGAAGTAGAATTTGGTATTGAGTTGATACTGGGAACAACACCGATCTCAATTGCTCTGTATAGAATGGCACCAACAGAGTTGAAAGAATTGAAGTCACAGTTGCAAGAGTTGACTGACAAAGGTTTTGTGAGACCGAGTTTTTCGCCTTGGGGTGCTCCTGTATTATTTATGAAAAAGAAGGATGATTCTATGAGATTATGTGTGGACTATCGGTAGTTGAATAAGGTATCAATCAAGAACAAGTATCCGTTACCGAGAATTAACCCTAGTTGACAAAATTCGCAAGCAAGGGGCCGAAGAATTCAGGGCAAATGTTGATGATGATGCTGAGAAAACAGAATTTTGGCTTGAGAATTCTATTTGGGTATTTGATGAGTTGTCTTGTACACCTGAAGAGTGCTTGAAATGTGCCATATTCTTATTGAGAGATTTGGCTTATTATTGGTGGAAGACATTGATTTTAGTGGTGCCGAAAGATAAAGTGACTTGGGAAATTCTAGACTTGTTGGACCCGATTGCCAAAGATGTGGTAGAAGTCATTTTCGTCGATGTAGAATTAATGATAGATCCTGTTACTGGTGCGGTTCTCCAGATCATTTCATTAAAGATTGTCCGGAGATGAATGAGAAAGAAAAATTTCAGAGTGCAAAACCTAGTAGTGCAATTTCGAGAGGAAGATCTTCGAGAAGAGTTGGGAATGAGGCAAGCAGCAAGAATGTAGTCAGAGATTCAACGATTAAATCTGAAGCTAGAGCTCTGGCTAGAGCTTATGCCATAAGGACACGTGAAGATGCTTTGTCTCCCGACGTGATTACTGGTACTTTCTCTCTTTATGATATTAATGTTATTGCTTTGATCGACCCTGGTTCTACTCATTCGTATGTGTGCATGAAATTGGTGTCTAATATGAACATACCTATTGAGTCTATGGAATTTATGATTAAAGTGTCGAACCCGTTAGGCAAATGTGTTGTGGTTGATAAAGTATGCAAGAAATGTCATTTGATGATTAGGGGTCATTATTTTCCGGCCGACTTGATGTTGTTGCTGTTTGATGAATTTGATGTCATTTTGGGTATGGATTGGTTAACATTGCATGATGTTATAGTAAATTGTAGACAAAAAGTTATTGAATTGAAATGTGAAAATGGTGAAATTTTTATGGTTGAACTGGATTTAATCAGAGGCATTGCCTAGTGTGATTACTTCGATGTCGGCTCAGAGATATTTGAAAAAGGGTTATGAAGCTTATTTGGCGTATGTGTTGAATGAAAAGAATCGAGAAGAAAGTGGAATCGATTGTCGATTGTGTGTGAATTCGTGGATGTATTTCCGGAAGAGTTATCGGGTTTGCCTCTTGTCGAGAAGTAGAATTTGGTATTGAGTTGATATCGGGAACAACACCGATCTCAATTGCTCAGATAGAATGGCACCAACAGAGTTGAAAGAATTGAAGTCACGATTGCAAGAGTTGGTGACAAAGGTTTTGTGAGACCGAGTTTTTCGCCTGGGGTGGTGCTCTGTATTATTTATGAAAAGAAGGATGATTCTATGAGATTATGTATGGACTATCGGTAGTTGAATAAGGTATCAATCAAGAACAAGTATCCGTTATGAGAATTAACCCTAGTTGACAAAATTCGCAAGCAAGGGGTAGAAGAATTGGGGCAAATGTTGATGATGATGATCGAGAAAGCAGAATTTTGGCTTGAGAATTCTATTTGGGTATTTGATGAGTTGTCTTGTACACCTGAAGAGTGCTTGAAATGTGCCATATTCTTATTGAGAGATTTGGCTTATTATTGGTGGAAGACATTGATTTTAGTGGTGCCGAAAGATAAAGTGACTTGGGAAATTCTAGACTTGTTGGACCCGATTGCCAAAGATGTGGTAGAAGTCATTTTCATCGATGTAGAATTAATGATAGATCCACATTTATCGTGCGGTTCTCAGATCATTTCATTAAAGATTGTCCGGAGATGAATGAGAAAGAAAAATTTCAGAGTGCAAAACCTAGTAGTGCAATTTCGAGAGGAAGATCTTCGAGAAGAGTTGGGAATGAGGCAAGCAGCAAGAATGTAGTCAGAGATTCAACGATTAAATCTGAAGCTAGAGCTCTGGCTAGAGCTTATGCCATAAGGACACGTGAAGATGCTTTGTCTCCGACGTGATTACTGGTACTTTCTCTCTTTATGATATTAATGTTATTGCTTTGATCGATCCTGGTTCTACTCATTCGTATGTGTGCATGAAATTGGTGTCTAATATGAACATACCTATTGAGTCTATGGAATTTATGATTAAAGTGTCGAACCCGTTAGGCAAATGTGTTGTGGTTGATAAAGTATGCAAGAAATGTCATTTGATGATTAGGGGTCATTATTTTCCGGCCGACTTGATGTTGTTGCTGTTTGATGAATTTGATGTCATTTTAGGTATGATTGGTTAACATTGCATGATGTTATAGTAAATTGTAGACAAAAAGTTATTGAATTGAAATGTGAAAATGGTGAAATTTTGCGGGTTGAACTGGACGAATCAGAGGCATTGCCTAGTGTGATTACTTCGATGTCGGCTCAGAGATATTTGAAAAAGGGTTATGAAGCTTATTTGGCGTATGTGTTGAATAAAAAAGAATCTGAGAAGAAAGTGGAATCAGTGTCGATTGTGTGTGAATTCGTGGATGTATTTCCAGAAGAGTTGTCGGGTTTGCCTCTTGTCAGAGAAGTAGAATTTGGTATTGAGTTGATACTGGGAACAACACCGATCTCAATTGCTCTGTATAGAATGGCACCAACAGAGTTGAAAGAATTGAAGTCACAGTTGCAAGAGTTGACTGACAAAGGTTTTGTGAGACCGAGTTTTTCGCCTTGGGGTGCTCTGTATTATTTATGAAAAAGAAGGATGATTCTATGAGATTATGTGTGGACTATCGGTAGTTGAATAAGGTATCAATCAAGAACAAGTATCCGTTACCGAGAATTAACCCTAGTTGACAAAATTCGCAAGCAAGGGGCCGAAGAATTCAGGGCAAATGTTGATGATGATCTTGAGAAAAGCAGAATTTTGGCTTGAGAATTCTATTTGGGTATTTGATGAGTTGTCTTGTACACACTGAAGAGTGCTTGAAATGTGCCATATTCTTATTGAGAGATTTGGCTTATTATTGGTGGAAGACATTGATTTTAGTGGTGCCGAAAGATAAAGTGACTTGGGAAATTCTAGACTTGTTGGACCCGATTGCCAAAGATGTGGTAGAAGTCATTTTAAATCGATGTAGAATTAATGATAGATCCTCATTAAAAGTGCGGTTCTCCGGATCATTTCATTAAAGATTGTCCGGAGATGAATGAGAAAGAAAAATTTCAGAGTGCAAAACCTAGTAGTGCAATTTCGAGAGGAAGATCTTCGAGAAGAGTTGGGAATGAGGCAAGCAGCAAGAATGTAGTCAGAGATTCAACGATTAAATCTGAAGCTAGAGAAGTAGAATTTGGTATTGAGTTGATACTGGGAACAACACCGATCTCAATTGCTCTGTATAGAATGGCACCAACAGAGTTGAAAGAATTGAAGTCACAGTTGCAAGAGTTGACTGACAAAGGTTTTGTGAGACCGAGTTTTTCGCCTTGGGGTGCTCCTGTATTATTTATGAAAAAGAAGGATGATTCTATGAGATTATGTGTGGACTATCGGCAGTTGAATAAGGTGTCAATCAAGAACAAGTATCCGTTGCCGAGAATTAATTATTTATTCGATCAGTTGAAAGGAGCGACATGGTTCTCAAAGATTGACTTGAGGTCTGGGTACTACCAGTTGCGAGTAAAAGAGTCAGATGTGTCTAAAATTGATTTTAGAACAAGGTACGGCCATTATGAATTTTTAGTTATGCCATTTGGTTTGACAAATGCTCCTGCTGTGTTTATGGATTTAATGAACCACATATTTCGGCCATACTTGGACAAGTTTGTTGTGGTATTTATTGATGATATCTTGATCTATTCGAAGGATGAGACAGAGCATGCTAAGCACTTGAGAATATTTTTGCAAACTTTGAGAGATAAACAATTGTATGCCAAGTTTAGTAAAAGTGAGTTTTGGCTTCGAGAAGTCAGATTCTTGGGTCATATTGTTTCGGGTGATGGTATACAGGTTGATCCCAGTAAAATTTCGGCTATTGTTGATTGGAAACCACCGAAGAATGTGACTGAGGTTAGAAGTTTCTTGGGTTTAGCTGGTTATTATCGACGATTTGTGAATGGATTTTCTATGATTGCTACTCCTATGACTAGACTGCTCCAAAAGGATGTTAAATTTGAGTGGACGGAAGAATGTCAACAGAGTTCTGAGAAATTGAAAAAGTTACTGACTGAAGCACCAGTATTGGTACAACCCGAGTTAGGTAAAGAATTTGTGGTGTATAGTGATGCTTCTCTAAATGGCTTGGGATCTGTACTTATGTAAGAAGGAAAAATTGTGGCTTATGCTTCGAGGCAGTTAAAACCTCACGAAAGGAATTATCTGACTCATGATTTGGAACTGGCTGCTGTAGTGTTTGCTTTGAAGGTTTGGTGACATTATCTGTATGGTGAAAAGTGCCCAGTATATACTAACCACAAAAGTCTCAAGTACTTGATGTCACAAAAAAGACTTGAATTTGAGACAGCAGAGATGGTTAGAATTATTGAAAGATTACGAGCTTGTGATTGACTACCATCCAGGGAAAGCAAATGTGGTTGCCGATGCCTTGAGTAGAAAGTCGTTATTTGCTTTGAGAGCTATGAATACTCAGTTGACAGTATCTGATGATGGTTCGATTCTAGCAGAGTTGAGAGCAAGACCGATGTTTTTACAAGAGATTTGTGAAGCTCAGAAAAATGATCAAGATTTGCAAGCCAAGAGAAAACAATGTGAAACTGATAATTTCAAAATCGATTCTGATGGTTACTTGATGTTTAAAGATTGGATTTGTATACCAAAGAATGATAAGTTGATTGAGAAAATCTTGCACAAAGCGCATAGTAGTTGTTTGTCAATGCATCTGGGCAGTACAAAAATGTACAATGATTTGAAGAAAATGTATTGGTGGAATGGAATGAAAAAAGATATTTCCGAGTTTGTATCGAAATGTCTAATTTGTCAACAAGTGAAAGCTGAACACCAAATGCCTTCAGGTCTACTTCAGCCTATCATGATTCCCGAATGGAAATGGGATCGAATTACTATGGATTTTGTATCAGGGTTGCCATTAACTCCGAAGAAGAAAGATGCCATCTGGGTAATAGTCGACAGATTGACTAAATCGGCTCATTTTATTCCGTATGCACTGATTATTCTCTTGATAAGTTGGCTGAATTATATATCAGTGAGATTGTTAGACTTCACGGAGTACCTTTTTCGATCATTTCAGATAGAGATCCGAGGTTTACCTCGCGATTTTAGCAAAAATTGCAAGAGGCATTAGGTACGAAGTTAAATTCCAACACTGCTTTCCATCCACAAACTAATGGACAATCAGAGAGAGTAATTCAGATTCTTGAAGACATGCTCAGATGTTGTATATTAGAATTTCAAGGTAGTTGGGAAAGGTACTTACCGCTGGTAGAATTTGCTTACAATAACAGTTATCAAACAAGTTTGAAAATGGCACCTTATGAAGCATTGTATGGTCGTAAGTGTCGGAGCCACTATATTGGACCAAACTTAAAGAAAATCAAATCTACGGAGTTGATCTAATAAAGGAAACCGAAGAAAAAGTTAAAGTGATTCGAGATTGTTTGAAAGCTGCTTCGGACAGACAAAAATCCTACGCGGATTTGAAACGAAAAAAGATTGAGTTCCAAATTAGCGATAAAGTGTTCTTAGAAGTGTCTCCGTGGAAGAAGGTTCTCAGATTCAGTCGGAAAGGTAAATTGAGTCCACGTTTCATTGGACTGTATGAGATAATTGAAAGAATTGGACTGGTAGCATATCGGTTAGCACTACCACTGGAATTAGAGAAGATTCATGATGTGTTCCATGTATCTATGTTACGTCGGTATTGTTCGGATCCTTCACATGTGATTTCACCAACGAAAATTGAGCTACAATCAGATATGACTTACAATGAAGAACTGGTTAAAATTTTAGCTCGGGAGGTCAAACAACTAAGAAACAAAAGTATCGCTCTCGTGAAAGTATTGTGGCAAAAACATGGGGTAGAAGAGGATACATGGGAACCCGAGGAAACTATGAGGAATCAATACCCACACCTGTTTACGTGTAAGATTTTCGGGGATGAAAATCCCTAAAGGGGGGAGAGTTGTGATATCCCAAATTAGGGCCTAAATAAAATAGTGGTTTCAAAACCACAATTCTGAAGTAAAAAAATTTATTCCGATTAATTTTTATAATTTATTGAGTGGTTAGATGCATGTGTTAGAATATCGATAGAAAATTTCATGAATTGCATGTCTAATTTGCCTATTAGGACTTAATTGCAAAAGTCGATAAATATGAGTTTTAAATGTTAAAAGATTTAATTGAAGAGCATAATTGAAGTAGAGGTCCTTAAATGGTAATTATACCATTAGGTTTTCATGGACAAAAATAGACATACATAGGTAGAAATAACCAAAGTTTTTAATGAAGGGTATTTTAGTCATTTGGTAATTAAAAGAATAAAAAAAAAGGAAAAAGATGGCAAAATATGTCCATCTTCTTCATTAGAACGAAATTTCAAGGGTTCTCCATATCTAGGGTTTGTTTCAAGCTTCCAAGCTCCATAGTAATGATTCCAAGCCTCGTTTTTAATGTTCTTTACGTTTTTGGAGTCCCGGTAACTTGATTTAGCTTATTCTAGCAATAATTTAACCTAGGGTTTATATTTGGAAAAATACCCATAGGTGAAATGTGCTTATTTTGATGTTTTATGGTAGAATATGAAGCTTGAAATTGTGTTAAACAACTTTTGCTAAGCGATTTTACGTGAAAACGAGTAAAACGACATAATCGGTAAAAATACCTAATGTTCATAACTACATGTTAGAGTGAGAATTTAATGTTGCTATAGAAGGGAAAAATGATCAGCATGTCATAAAACATAAGAAAATAGGATGAAGTTTAATATCCGAGCTTTGGGGAAAAAGTGTAAATATGCAAAAGTTTAGGGGCAAAAATATAATTTTGCCAAAGTTTGAGTCAAGGACTGTTTTAATAAATGTGAGTATTAAATAAGCTAAATTTGTTATAATAGATCAAGAGAAACGAGATTCAAGTCGTGATCGAGGGAAAAATAAAGTTTCCGAGGAATATGCTTGATTTCTAATATATTGTACCGAGGTAAGTTCATATGTAAATATTGTAATATAACCGTTATTTTAAATCATTTAATGCTATTTATACGATATTATGATTGTTATTATGTAATTCTATGCTTTATGGTAATTGTTGGACAACATGCAAAAATTTTATGAATTATGTGAAAAATGTGAAAGACTACTGAAGTATCGTCATTGGTATTTCAAGGAGAATGGTAAAGGAGTACGAACGAGGAAAGTCCCGTTGAACCTTAGGAATAGATTAGGATACTTGGGCATCCGAGCTCGTTGAGTCGAGTTCGAGTTCACTTATGGATGCAAATATCCGAACTCGTTGAGTTGAGTCCGAGTTCGTGAGATGTAACTAGGCATCCGAGCTCGTTGAGTCTAGTCTGAGTTCACTTATGGATACGAACGCCCGAGCTCGTTGAGTTGAGTCTGAGTTCGCTTATGGGCGGGTTACATGGTAGCTTGGCTACATATGTGGCACTTATGTGCAACCTTTCCATGTATCCGAATTATATTGTGTTGTGTTCAACGGGTAAAAATTCTAGTAAAATGGAAGAATACTCAAGATACAAGTGACGTATTGGTAAGTATTGTCGAATGGGCACTTTGGACATGTATGTACTTAACCCTTGAGTTGAGACTTGATACGACAACAATAATATGGTAAGATGATGAATGATGAATAGAAATGTGATATATGTTTTGGTGATATTATGCTAATGTTGGTTGGTATAGTTGCTTTGTTAAGTTATTTGTTATTTGCATATGGACTTACTAAGCATCTATGCTTACTCTCTCGTTTTCATTCTTTGTAGTTTTGACAAGTCAATTTGGAGATCGGGATGGGTGAGGCACGCTCACACTATCATCGGACGATTTATGTATAATGACTTGTAATTTTTGGAAATATGGCATGTATAGCATTCCAATCATTTTGTGTGTATAATCTTACGATATGGCCCACGGATGGAATGAAAATGTTTGAGAATGATTAGCTATTGGAATGGCTAATCAATTTTATATATGATAACATGTATGCTTTATGTATTAACTAAACCATGAAATTCCTTGGAAAGGTAAAATTGGCCACAAAACAGAATCAGTCAGCAGCAGTGACGTGAATTTGAAAAATAACTAAAAATAGTAGAAATAGAATTAGATGATAAATAAAATATTAAATTTAATATTAATGAATCTATTTTCATGTGGAAGAAACAAAATAGGTAAAAGAGTTGTATTTTATGATATATTTACGATTTGATGAAACAGGGTCAGAGCGATTTCTGAATCCCCTGTTCTGACTTTAGAAATTCACCATAAATTGTACAAAAACAATTAGGAGTTTTACTTTACGTGTATGAAATCCTTGTTGAGTCTAGTTTTATGAGAAACATACGGCATAGTTATTGAAACTCTGTATAAGGAGATATCTGATTCGTAATACATAGGGGTCAGAGTAGCTAGACCCTAAAATAGGGGAGAATTTAACTAATAAACTGTACTAATTGGCCTAACCAAAAATTCTAGAAAAAAATTAGTAAATATATATATGAGTCTAGTTTCAGGGAAAATTTACGGAATTTGATTTCAAGTTTTGTAACTCGAGATATGATTTTTTTAGCGACTGTAATGCAGATGGACAGTTTACTATGAGAATTGTTTGAACTTGTTTAAATGCTAAAATAAGTTTAGTAATGTCTCATACTCGACTCCGGCGATGGTCTCGGGTAAGGGGGCGTTACAATTTTACCCTATCACTTCATATGCATATATTCTATCGTGAAAAAGAATTATTATACATATATACCAACCATAATATAAGCACATATATATATTCATATAAGCTCAACTAACAAATCATAACCGAATACATTAGCACATATCTTATACCATCAACCCAATTTCCATTTATAAATTCTAAGTCACAATATGTCAGATTTACCATGACAAACAATTTATAAATTATACATATCATTAATATACAGCATAGATGAACACCGAATATACCCCATGCATATATCTTGATTATTACCTAACTAATACATGATATACCTCGACTCATTTAACAACCATTATTTATCTTTAGGCTGAAATACATAAACAAACTCCACAACATAATATACCTTGGATACACTTTCAATAAAAATTCAAACCAAGACCAAATGCATATACAACCATTAGCATTATAATCAACCATAATTCACATGAAAATATATGAGGGCTGAAACACCAAAATCACAACCAAGCATAACCATCATCAAAACAAAACATTAAATCCGAGCATAACAAAGTATTAAGCCATTTTCACATGGCTCATGGTTACATTAACCAAAATCAAACATTTCAAAAGTATAATCTAGCCTATACATGCCATAGATTAGAAAGTTCACTTATAAAAATACTGAAGACAGTCGATAGTGTGATAGACTTTGACGATGATCCCCGAGCTCGTAACTTGACTCCAAAATCTATAAAACAATACAAACAAACACATACAGTAAGCTATCATAGCTTAGTAAGTCATAAGTAAATAAATAATTCAATGTTAACATCAACTCAACTTAACCAAACTAATTTATGCTATCATATTCACATTTATTTTCAAGATCATAATTTCACATAACATATACTTCCATATACAATTTCACATTAGCCGAATATACATAATCTTATATACACATATTCAAGAATCATTTCATAAATATTCACATTATATATTTTAAGGCTGAATACATTTTCCATATTCACATACATTCCTCATTTGCATCATACATGATTTGTAGCAAATATTAAGTAACTTACTTACCTTATTTCAAGTAGTTAATAAGCTAACTCATACTTGGTCATTTTAGCTCATTTTACACATTCACTCACAACTTAACATTGCCCGATGAACCATTTGGAATTGGATAGGACATTCAGATAATCACATATATCATACAATGCCAACGTCCCAGACGTGGTCTTACATATAATCACATATCGATGCCACTGTCCCAGATAGGGTCTTACTCGCACACATATATTGGAGTCACATATCGATGCCAATGTATAAAACATGGTCTTACTCGCACACATATATCGATGCCATGGTCTTACTTGCACTGTAACATCTCGAAATAGGGTCTAGTTAGAATATTGATTTTGAGACCACAAATCTGACATCAAAATATTAATTTTATGATTATTAGGAGATCTAGAATATGAGAATATGCATATGTTAATATTTCATGAAGAAATCCTTTGAGTAAGGTGTCAAATTGGAAATTAGGGACTAAATTGAATAAATAGCAAAACTTGGATTCTAGAAGAAATTTGTATGAAATTGATTTAGATATTAAATTAGAAGGTCTTAGATATAAATTTTCCCAATTTCTAAGTTTTTGGACAAAAATGGGCTTGCATGGATGAAATTTCAAAGAGAGGGCTTGAGGGCATTTTGGTCATTTGGCTTTTTAATGAAATAAAATGGGAAAAATAAGCCAAAATTAGCCATTCATCTCCCTCATTCAGTCGAAACTCTAGGAGTCTCCATATCTAGGGTTTCCAAGCTTTTCAAGCTTAATAGTAAGTGCACCCAAGCCCCATTTTTAATGTTCTTTGTATTTTTAAAATCCCGGTAGCTTACGCTCTCCATTTCTACCAATATTTCATGCTAGAGTTCATGTTTAAAAATTTACCCATGCATGATTTACTTGTATTTTGATGTTTTATGGAGGAATATGAAAGTTAAAGGTGTGTTAAATATCTTTTCCTAGGCGATTTTCATGAAAAACCCCTAAAGGGACCTTTTTGCAAAAATTCATAAATATGTGGTAGAAATGTGAAAATAATGGAAAATGTGGGCTGCAATAAGAAGGAAAAGTGTTCTTCTAGGCTTGGGTAAGATATAAATTGCATGTGTTTCATTATACGAGCCTAGGGACTAAATTGTAAAAATGTGAAAGGTTAGGGGCAAAATGGTCATTTGGACCGGGGGTGAAATTTAAGCTCATATAGTACAATGTGAGGTGTTAATGATTTTATTTTATTGTTATAGACCCCGAGGAACAAATTCCAGAGGTCGACCGAGGAAAATGAAAGGTTTCGAAATAACCGAAACACAATACCGAAACGAGTACCAGGTAAGTTCGGATAGGTTAAAGTAAACTCATAATATGCACAATTGTATAATTTATAAATGCATGATGATTGCATTGTTGATGGCATGAAAATGCATGGAATGCATCCTTGATAATGATTTGTTGGGAAATGTCTCAATTGAGGTTAGAAAGGGAATTCGATGGATAAACCATGATTGACATGTGACTTGAGATCCTGCATGTGTTGCAGAGAGGATTTAGCCCGGACGGGTAATTCGTTGATCTCAAATATAGAAAGTATCTAGCCCGGACGGGTGTTCCTTGAATGATCGAGCCTCTCGAAGAATATGTGTGCATTGTGGATTTAGCCCGGATGGGTAATCCGATTAGGGTCTGAATTTAACCTAGACGGGTAATTCAGATTCGAGCTCATTAAGGGTTTTTGTCGCTATAAAGGATTTAGCTTGGACTGGTAATCCCGACATCACCTTATGGGTTTATATTACGGGGGATTTAGCCTGGACTGGTAATCCCGCCGTAAGATGTGAGGTTCGCGGGAGTGCATACTAAAATGATCATTCGTATGAATTGAAAGTGATTGGATAATCCATCGAGATTTCCTAGAAACTCAACGAGACTAAAACGAAGTATATGTATAAATGACATGTTGAATGATGAGCTCATTTAAGATATATTACATGGTGTTTCGTTATGTGACTAACTAACTGATTGAGTGCATGTGATAGGAAAACCATTTTCATATTGTTGGTTTCATTATCTAATAAGGATGTATGCTAAATAATCGGTAAGTTTACTTTCTAGTTATTCGAGCTTACTAAGTATATATATGCTTACCCCTCTCTTTTTCCCCGTTTTCAGAGCTCGAAGACTTGTAAAGATTGGAAGACGGTTGGAGAATCAACACACTATCAACTAATTCAGCTTTGGTATATAGACACTTATGTTTTGTTCAATGGCATGTATAGAGCTTTAAATAATTGGTTATATGTGTCATTTGATTTGCCAAGATGAAGGCATGTAAAATTATACTTATCTTTTTGCATATGGCCATGGAAATTGGCTTATTTCAAAGTAGGCACTGACCTACAATTCTATGCACGTTTCTGTTCACATATGATGGCTTGGTTATAATTGGCAATGAGTTATGAAAACGAGTCAATCTTAAATATGTTGAGTAGACATAGAAATCCTTAAATGCAAGATGAGAATTAACTTAGCATGTATGAAACCAATGACATGGGGTTCACATGCAATGAGGTTAATCAAAGTTTCATATTTATAAATGTATAATTTGGCTTAAACATGCACTATAGTAATCTATAAGTGTAATTGGTTGGTAGAGGGTGACTTAAGGCTCGGAAAATAGCTTAATAAGGTCCACGTGGGTAGACACACGGGCGTGTGTCTAGGTCGTGTGTGACACACGGCTCACCCCCATGGGTGTATAGTATGGCCATGTGTCCCCTGTACTTGAAATTTGAAGTCAGTATAGAACACGGACTAAGCACACGGGCGTGTGTCTTGGCCGTGTGCCTTTAATAGAATGATGAGGTTGAAGTCAGTGTTGTACACGGGCGAAGGGCACGGGCGTGTCCCAAGCCACACGGGCGTGTATGACCACACAGCCCCATCACATGGGTGTGTCACACTTCAAAGTAAGGGAAAATTTTCTAAAGTGCCCAAAGTTTATCGAATGTTTTCGGTTGTGTCCCGTACAGCCCCTAGGTGTGTTTTAGGCCTTGAAGGCTTGTATAAGGGACGAGAGGTACATGTTTGAAAGGTTTTAAATTTGGGCGAAATTCAGTGACCTGATTTAGTAAGTTTGGAAAGGAAAATTACCGGTAACGCCTTGAACCCTATCCCGGCGTCGGATACGGGTGAGAGGTGTTACATGCACAACACATAATGGAATCCTATGTCATGACATATGTATCCTAGCTATTCCTAAGGTTCATACGGGGCTTTCGGACATTGTAATTCAGTCGAAACGAACTCGTAAACATAACTGTCAAGCTTGTACACATTCGGCTAACATATATATTCACATATTTCATTCTAGCATATATAGTTCACATTTAATTAAAATTATCAACATCTATTTGCTTATAAACTTACCTCGGACGATGAAAAACGGAACGGTACGACTAGTCGACAACCTTGATTTTCCCCCGATCCAAATCTAATTTCTTTAGTTCTTGATCTAAACATTTTCAAATTAAAATCATTCAAACATATTTTCACTCAATTTAGTCCAAAAACACATAAATGGGAAAATTATCATTTTACCCCTGACATTTCATACTTTTTACAATTTAGTCCAATTTGCACAAAACACAAAATATGCAAAATTTGAATATACTATGCTTAGGCTGAATGTTCCTTGTGTTCATACAAGTCCATGCATTTCATTTATTTCACATTTTAGTCCCTCAATTTATTATTTTTGCAATTTAGTCCTAATTACTCAAAATCATCAAAAATTCTAATACAAAACATGTTAATCTAAAACATATATTTCATATTAAATCAACCAATATCACAAAACTCAATTATTCATCAATGGAATAACTCAAAATATTCATCAAAATCAGAAATTCAAGCATGGGCTTTGTAGATAACATAGCAACGATCTCAAAAACGTAAAAATTATTAAAAATCGAGCTAGAACTCACCTTGAATCAAGTTTTAATAATGTCGAACCCTTAAACCCTTTATTTTCTTTTTCCTTTTCTTTAGTATTAGGCAAGAATAAAGTATGAACACTTATCATATATTTTATGTTTTATTTAATATATGTTATTTCATGATTCACCATTTTAACCTTTAATGTTTAATAACTAAAACATTATATTAAGGTCACAACCGTCCATCACTAACTCCAATGGTCTAATTGCTTAATAAGTGTTTCATATTAATAAGACAAGTTCAATTAAGCACTGTCACATTTAACCATCAAATTTTCATTTTACGCGATTAAATCCTTTTATTTAATCGGACACTCAAATGACAAAACTAAAGCACAAAAATTTCACACATATAAATTCACACATAATAAACATAGAAAATAATTTTAAAATATTTTTATGACTCAGATCCGTGATCTCAAAACCACCGTTCTAATTAGGGTTTAATCAGGCTGTTACACCCCTTAACCGTATTCAACGTCGGAACAGGATACGAGGCATTACCGGACTGACATCACAAGCAAACATACAATTCTGAGTCATAAATTTTCCTCCAAATTAAAACCATTTGCATTCAAACATAAAGTCCCTAATGTGAGCTTACGAGGCCCAAAACATTATTTGGAAATGGTTTGGGACTAAACCGAGCACTTAGGAAAATTTTACAAAACTTAGAAAATTTTTGCTATGAACAGGGGTCACACGCCCATGTGGTTTGGGACACACCCGTGCGGGAAGGCCGTGTGGCCGCACACGCCCATGTCCCTAACCCGTGTAACTCTCTGTTTTACAAAGCATGAACAAATTGAGGTCACACGGCCAAGTCACACGTCCGTGTGCTAGGCCTTATGGTTAATTTAATTTTCATAAAATAGGTGCAGACTTCACACGCCCGGGACACACGCCCGTGTCTCTGCCCGTGTGCTCAATTCTAAGCATTCTGTTTCTCAAAATTAAGGTGCAGGGGATACACGTTCCAAACACATGCCCATAGGGCAAACTGTGTGTCACACACGGCCTAGACACACGCCCGTGTGTCTACCCATGTGGACAAAATAAAGGCTATTTACCAAGCCATTTGTCACCCTTATTTCCATCTACACACACACAAGTTCAATGGCATATTTAGACAACCAAAACATTCACAAACAAGGCCAAATCATGTCATCTCATTATCCACACTCAACAATTTTACAACATCATATTTTGTCAAACCAAATCATACCAAACATCACATTCCACAAGTTCGAATATTGCTACCAATAACATGCATAATTTTACTTAGTTTTCCTATCATACCAATGCGCCAATCTTAACCATTCAATAACAAAACTATTAAGCCACATTCAACCATTTACCAAGCATTTATAAACCACATCACACAAGAGATAATTGCACATGCATGCATATATAGATTTATATAAGCTCACAACCAATTCAACCAAAATAAGCCAAGTTACATGGCCAAACACCACATCAAGCCTTTGACAATTACAAGCCAATACATTTGGCCAAATTCATAATGACACATATAACAAAATGGCCAAGTCCCTATACATGCCATATTCTCAAAATGTTTAAAACCATTAGTACCCAAAATAACAGTTCGATAGTGTGATGCTAACTCTGACGATCTCTAATCTGAGCTAGCTTGGTGGCACTATAAAACATGGAAAATAAAACAGCGTAAGCTATACAACTTAGTAAGCTCGTATGAGAGAAATAAGCTACCCTTACCATACATTAACATACAAGTAATTTAACATAAAACAATGCAATTTACCAAAATCTCATTATCATAATTCACTTCCATCACAACTTGCCTTGAAATCGTCCTTTTACGAATTAATAATTATAAGCTTCAAGTACATACCTGTACCATCTCGTAATAATTTCATACTTATTCTCATCATCGTTATACCCAATGAACCACTCGGAATAATAATATCAGATACTCAGGAAACCTTGCACACAAGGTGCCATATATGTAGCCATTGCTACCTCTATCTCATAACACATAAATGCTCGCTCTCGAGCCATCAACGGGCCTATTCACACAAGTTGTCAGTCAAGACGTAGCTACTCGGTGCTGCTCACACAACCTGTCAAGTAACCGCAACATATGTTAGTATACTCAGCCATCGGTAGGACGTACAAGACTATCACTCGGATCACATAACATAAAACCCTAATGACATGTCACTTGTATCCTAATCTATTCCTAAGGTTCGATTGTGATTTCTCACTTGTCAAAACATCGTCAAATGTGTCTATAAGGTCGATTACACAATTCATGCATAAATTAAAGCATTTAAAATACATTTAAAGTAAATCTTATTTAACATACGAACTTACCTCGTTTTCAAAAACGGCCAAAAGGACCTATTTGTCAAATACTTTATTCTTCCCCCGATCTACACCCAAACTTCGTTTTTGTTGATCTATAATAACACATTTAACTTATTTCATCATCACATTATTCAATTCAGCCCAAAAACATAGTATGTCAAAATTTACATTTTTCCCCTAACTTTTCATCATTTTATAATTTAGTCCCTAGGCTCGTAAAATGAATTTTATTCAATTTCTTCACAACCCAAGCCTAGCAGAATGTTGTTCATACTCATAACAGACCACATTTTTCATTTATTCACTCTTTTCTACACATTTTATAGACTTTTACAAATAAGTTCCTATTTGACGTTTTTACCAAAAATCACTTTACACAAGTCGTTTAACAAACATCAAACATGTATTTTCTACCATTAAAAATTAAAATACAAGCATACTCAACATGGGTAAAATTTTATACTTTAACTTTCTTTCATATTAGTCCTTGAAATAGTTAAATCAAGTTACAACGATCTCAAAAATATAAAAATCGTTAAAAATGGGGCAAGAACGGACTTACAATTGAGCTTGAAAGCTTGGCCAAACCCTAGCTATGTCTCCTCTTCTAATTTTCGGCTATGGGGATGAAATCGAAGAAGATGACATCTTTTATTTAGTTATTTTACCTTCATTTACCAAATTACCTATTTACCCCTCACTTAAACTTTGAAATTTTACCTACTCCATGTCCATTTTTGTCCATGCTAAAGTATAATGGTCTAATTACAATTTAAGGACTTCTAATTTAAAATTTCATAACAATTTACTACCTTTAGCCTATGTACTAAAATTTTAGACCTATTGCAATTTAGTCCTTCTAGTCAAATTGAGCACTCAAACGATAAAATTTCTTAATGAAATTTTCACACAATTATTCTATTATGTTGTAGACCTTAAAGAAATAATAAATTAAATATTTATACTTTGGATTTGTGGTCCCAAAACTACTATTCCAATTTGACCCAAAAACGGTCTGTTCCATTTTGTGCTTAATTGTTATGAATAAAGTAAATGTTGAAAGACTTTGGAGTTACTTCTCTATTTTCAACTTTATATTGTGACAACTCGAATGCAACCAATATTTCTAAAAATCAAGTGGTGAACTCCCAAATTCGTAACACCTTAACCCTACCCGATCATCAATTCGGGTACCAAGTGTTATGATTGACCCAATTTACAAATCCTCCTCCTAGATTTATCTTAATTATGAATTCGGACAATAAGAAATTTGAGGACCTACGTATACTGTACAATTTATTTCAAATCCTAATTATTAGAATGTTTCAAAGATTAACATCAAGCAAAATTCCCATTCTACAAGTACTTCAAATTTTTACAATCAATTTTTCATACTAGGCCCTAGTAGTACACTCATTATGAATTCAAACTTAATTTGTACCCATAAACTAGTCCAACCCTCGAGGTGTAACCTTTAATGGTGCCCCTCTATACACATGAAATAGCTTCAATGCCCAACGCGTAAATCTAGTAGAGTTTGCCTTGTCCCTTCGCATAAAGTCCTGGAAATCCTTGTTCTTGCATACAAGGCAGCACAATGATAAGTTCAGGTGAACTTACTGAGTTTTCATGCAGTAGTGCATCATAAAAACTCTATATTTCAGGGAATAAGAATAAAGGAACAACATTTAAAATCCTTATGTGTCAATAGGAATTCCACAGTTTTTCTGGCGTGGTCGATGCCTTACCTATCCTGGTGCCCACCGTTGGCTGACCTACCCACGGTTTCAATTCCAAATGTGCTCTTCCAAATAAAAATTCCTTTTGGAACTTAACCCTGTCTTGCTTCATCCTGATTTGGATTTTTACCTTTACTGATTGTCTCTTTAGAGATAACCATATAACCAATTATGTTGTTTGGTGACTACTATCGATGAATTATAAAAAAATCTCATCATTCCTACAGATTCTTACCTTATCCCCTTCCATTCTATATTGACTTAATATGAACTTAATGTACTACCCCGTTAATTACATTTATTAGGACTTAGCTTGTTGAGTAGAACTTTCCCTTTAAGGAATCCTTTTAACAATACCCTCATTCACAACCTTAAATATGAGGTTTGGATGATGGTTAAGCACACATTCCTTGCGGACTTGTACCTATCAGATAGTTCTATAGGGCTTTTCCCCTCTCAACTTGTTTACCAAAAAACCCTATTGAGAGATCATTTCTGCTCGAGTACCTCTTTCCTAGATTATCCCTGGCAGACTCCCACTTTTGATAGTCCAATAGTGGAATTTCTCGTACTACATAGTCCTAATGGACATCCTCTTTCTTGGTAAATCCCTGGCGTACTTTCCACTAAGGATAGTCCATGGTAGACTTTCCTCTTAAGAGAACCATTGGTAGACTTTCCTGTTTCTAGTGACCTCCTTACCTAAGAACACTTAGAATTAAACTTGAAGAATCTTTTTGTTACGCCAACTTTAAAGGACTCAAAATGGTGGATACTAGATTTTCCAATACGTTGAAATAATTACTCTTTCCTCTCACATATACTCATGTTAAGATGCCTTTATCAGTTCCATTTACCATCACATTTTGGCAGATCCTCTTATTATCTTGTTTACCCGTGTTCTCAGATGCACCACGGCCATCTTGTCATACTAATTGTCGCATTGTCATACTACTTGTTGCATGATCCATATAGTGACTTCCCCTTTTATGCCTTGGTGGGCTTCCTAGTTCACTGTCCTAGTGGATTCCATTTTTTCCATAACAAATACCTATTCACCATTGGATTATGTCATGGCTAACCATAGACTTTCGATTATGAGGAATCAATAAATCACTTTCGAGGTGTCACACTGAAGTACCTATAAACTATTTACGTGGTGTCACCTTTAAAGACCAGTTGATAACCGTCATCACAATGTCACTCTATAGAGTTAATAAACCATCGTCATGATGTCACTCCATAGAGCGACTAGATGACCATTACATGATGCCGTCATACTCCTTTGTATCCCATGACAATCTTCCTAATCCCCCATTACACAAATTTTTCCTAACTTCGTCTACACCGTAAAAACAACTCCCTCTTTACTTCGCATTTTAGAAACATGCTTTTCGCATACACACAATTCACTTATTACTTTAACATGTAGCATGCCATATTTTAATACATCAATACACAAACACATCGTGCACTAAAAAAGCATACTAACAATCATACACATATGTCCATGACCTTTGTATGCATAGCTTGCCCATTCATCATAATCTTATGCAACCATGGATTTCATACTCAAATCAGAAAAAACTCTCAGGTAGAACTTTTTTGCTACACAACAACAAAAAAATAAGAAGTAGGGTTCAGAAACTTACTTTAACTTGTCCGAACACTAGAGAATTCTTATCTCGGAAGCTAAGCATTCAAACCTTAGAACCTCAAATCCATTATTATACAAAAGCTTTTTAGGAATTCTTACTTCTCTTTCTTCTAATTCACGAGTACAAAAAGACTTAAGAGCTTAAAAGCTTGTTTAATTCTCTACTTTATAGACTCTAATCCAACATTTATTGTCCAATGAAAAGATTTCTTTAACTTTCTCTTCTTCGGAGCAACTGAAAAAGATGATGACGCAAATGAGAAATTATAAACGGGATTGGGAAGAATCTTCCTATACTTTATAAGGCTCCTTACCCACATATATAACTCTTCTTGCACAATCTCCAAGCCTCAATTAGCCATCCATAGGCAATCAATGTGTCTTCCATTATGGAACTAGCTGATTCCTTTTTAACCAAACTTGAATTGAAACTCAACTATTTTGGCAATCAGCCACTACAATTTCCAAATTTGTTAGTTGATCTTGCTAACATATTGTTTTATTCAATTAACTCCCAAATCTTCATAAATTTTGAGACTTAAGGAAAATCGAGTGTGACAAAATCAAACATATTTGATATTGGTCATCATTTCACAAAGGGTCTATTGAAGGTGGAACAATCGAATTGAAGCATGTTTGCACTAAAAATAAATTGATTGGCTTATTTACTTAAAACATTGATGCAACTAGGTTTGAGAAGTTGAGGGATGATATTGGAGTATGCTAGGTTTAATTGTGGAGAAATTATTTTATGGACCCCTTCTACCACATCATCCATGGTCCCTCCTAATTAAAATAATTCCTCTTAATTTTGGTAGTTTGACTTTTGAAAAAAATCATAATATAGTATTTTTTTGCTCTTTGTTATCATTATTTGTCTTTTATTACACCTCAACAACCAAAGCCTTAAGAAAACTTCTTAGAGTTGTTATTTATTGTCCACTTAAAAACCTTTTCTCAAAGAAATTTTTTTAAGTTTTTCACAAAGTTGCAACTATTGCTAGTGAAACAAAATAAAACACCAAGTCCTTATTCATCTTTTGAAAGTTCTCAATCAATATTCCCTTAGTCGTAACCATTGAAACAAAAATCCAAAGGCAAAAGCTCTATCGAGGAAAATCAAGAAGTGTCATCAAGTAAAAATCCAACGATTAATGTTGAAGCAAGTGAGAATCTTAGTACACCTACTCAAGTTGTAACTATTAGTACTGACTCCCCAAAAGTATAGTTAATGATTTTGTTGATCCTGAGTATTATTCATTTTCTAATATAATGATTATAGAAGAACATAATGTTTCTAATATAAGAGAGTAAGAAATTGCTTCTTGGTCACTTGATTCTTTACAAGAGAAAACTTTGAAAATAATCTTGATAAATTAGGCTTATTGAAGAAAGTAATTAAGAACATTGGCAAGACCAACTTTAAATTTGACTGCTCCGACAAACCAAAGAAACTGAAGTTTCTTGATGATTGTTACAAGAAGAAGATCAATATCATGGAACAAAAAGGCTTTACCAATGAATAAAAAATTCATGAGAGAAGTTTTCCAAAGACATTGTCACACCTCAAATTTGGCTGATCCAATAAGAAGCCGTGTAGATGTGAAGTTACTTGTTTGGCATAGTGTAGTCTACCAATTAACAATCCTCTAGCAGATTAGAGTTTGGGGTAAAGTATTCACTGTAGAAGTAATTAAAGATTTTAGGTTATTTTCCTATTTAAGAAAAGAGTATGGTAAGCAAATAGTAAGCCTGGTGAGAATTACCGCCAAATGTATAGTACACCCAATTTGCTTGAGCACTGTACTAATTGGGTTTTGTAACGTGATCTGGTTAGGAGCCAACTGAATTGATTGGTCAAATGACATTTGTACAGGATTCTTATTTATATTTCTTTCAAATTTTATAGGTCATTTATTAGGATAAATTCTTGATACAATCAACACTTGTCAAGTTTCACTTTGGGAAACTAGGTGTATATATATGGTGAGAAGGGTTCGTCCAGATGGTTTTTCTTCATTCATTATTAACCTCTAACTCTTTTTCTTAAACTTAAATGTTTTCTTCTCCATTATTAAGCTAAAAGCTAAGGTTTTTAAATTAATCAATGAATATTCCACCTCCTAATAAGTCTAACAGCCCTGCATGTTAAGTTTTTGAAAGAATAAGGTTGTTAAGAAGCATATAAACAATAAGTTAGGAATAAGAGGCCTGCATAGAGGTCATTTGTAGTTGAGATATTAGCAAATTGTCTGTAAACGAGTTTTTAATGATGGTTCTATATTCTTTAAGAAAAAAATTTTGCTGGTTTGAAAAGATGTTCGAATTTGAAACTCCAAGCTAGGGTAAGTAAGTATCAAGTAAGTCTCTATCCTGGCTCCTACATGTAAATTGTTCAGGTAGAGATTTATATAGAATAAATGATGATAACATCTCAGATAACTTGTAAATGTGTGAAGAATAGTAATGTGTTACATGTTCACATTTGAGGTAAAAGAGTTACTGTATGAATAAAATATTGTGTGATGTAAATGGATATGAGTATCATGTATAGAAAGGAGAATTTTGTTAAGATAAAATGAATAAGTTAGGTATGAAAATGAATCTAGGTAAGTGTATCTATGTGGGATAAGCAAACATCTATTTGTGATGCCTCTGGTAGGGAAGGTAGATTGCTAGCCAAACTGACAGATCATGATGATAATGAGAATACTCATGGTGATGCCTTTAATGAAACAAAGACTGGACTGGCATATCATGGCATGAGGATGTGTAAGTCCATACGGTTGAGACTCATGTCATATGAGAATATTCATGGTGATGCCTTCGGTGAGATGTAAACCAGACTGGCAGATCACAACATAAAGATAGGTGTAAGTTCATGAGGGAGAAATCCATGACACCTTTTATGAACGCTTGTCATGATAGTAAATACGTGATTTTGTGTGGTGTCTGTTTGGTGTGATCTACTAAGCCTTTGTGATGTATTCTATATTACCTCTATGACAAATCCCATAATGCCTATGTGGCATATTTAGTGATTTCTATGTGGTAGAATCTGGTTATCTACTTTTGAGGCAAGATCTGGGTAAGTTCTGAGATTTCCTCGATAGCTAGTTCTATGATAAGGATCTAAGAAGGCTAAAGTTAACTTGGTTTGTTTGGTCTTGTAATAAAGTTTGATGAGCTTTAATGGGCATTTTCTGAAATAGAATATCCATCTGTTATTCTAAAGAGAGTATCTGCCATACTGGTCTGTCAACATAAAATATTAGCGTATTTGTATTTATGAAAGGTCTGAGTGTTTGCTGGACTGAGTTCGTCTATCCTATGTAAGGATGAAATAATAATTTATCTAGTATTCGCCATATTTGTATGATTCTCATGTCTCGTTTAAGGACCATCTGGAATCTAATAAGTTTGTCAATTTAGTTGTTTTTGTGTTATGTAAAATAGGCATCTGGAATTCTTCTAGATGATCTGAAACGTTTCATCATTGATATAAGTTTGATTTGGGATGGACTCAAGATATGATCTTTTGGGAAGTCTGATAGTTACCAAACTCAGTATGAGAATCTGCCACATATAGGATCATTTAGTAATTATCTGCCAAATAGTAGTATTTGTAAATAACCATTCTAGAAACAATGTTAATTGTTTATTTGAAGAGGAAATTCATTGAAAGTAGGCTCTGTATAGATATTCTTCTAAGAAGAACCTATGTTGTTCTAAAAAGGAATAAGATCTATATCAACTAGTAAGATATGAAATCAGCCAAAGAGTGAAGTGAGAGTTGGTACATTAAGTATGGTAGCTGACATATAAGTCTATATCTGGTATTAGCAAAGTATCTACCAAAGACAAAATTGTAATAGCCCGTTTTTAGTGAAATGAAAATAGTGGTTTCGAGACCACAAATTTGATAAAAAGATTATTTTTATTTTTATTTTAGTGTCTATGGGATGTTAGTAAGGTCGTACTAAAATTTTGTTAGGAAATTTTGATGTTTGCATTCTTAATTATGTAAAAAGGACTAAATAAAAAATGGTGCAAAAGTAGAGTTTTAACAGTAGAAAGGGGAAAATGGCTGTGAAACTTAAATGTAAGTGGACTTAGATGGTAATTAGACCATTCATAATGTTAGTGGACAATGATGGGCATGAATTAGGTTTTTTATTTAGTTAATTAATAAGGTTATTAAAGTAATTTAATAATTAAATTAAGAAAAATAACATAAAATAAAAGTATCATATTCTTTAGTTCATGCTTCCACTGAAACTAAACAAGGAAAACCTCCATTTTTCACCTTGAAGGTTCGGCTATGTTCAAGTATTGCATGTAAGTGATTTTTTGAGCTCGTTTTTAATGATTTCTATGTTTTTGAAGTCGTTGTAGCTTAATTTAGCTAGCTCGAGGATCAATTTGTAAAATTGTTAAAGATTTAGGGTTTTTCCATGAAGTTCTTGCACAATTCTTGATATTTAATGAAAGACTATAAGTCCTTGTTGATAAATAAACAAGTTTTGTAAAGTGAATATTGATGAAAATTGTGTTTAGGGACTTATTTGTAAAGATTAGAGAAGTTCATGGTAAATATGTGAAATGATGGTTTCAATGAGTTGATATAGGTCCCTAGAGAAATCGGCTAGCTTGAGAAAAGGATGAAAATATTTTGATTTCAATTTATGAGCTTAAGGACTAAATTGTAAAAAGTTCAAATATTAGGGTAAAATAGTAATTTTGTAAAAATATGAAATTAGGCTTAATTGAATAACAAAAGTACTCAATGGATTGAATTTGTCTATTTAGATCAAGATAGACCACGAACGGATTTAGATGAAGGAAAAGTTGAAGCCTCAAATTAGTCGATTCTGTTTCTACTCTCTAATTGTCGAGGCAAGTTCGTATGAACTATAATTACTTAAATGTTGTTTAAACTGAATGTTTGTTATGTTGTTTGATGTAAATGAATCATAATAAAGAATGTATCAAATTTATGATAAATTGACAGATATCGAGTCCCGATTGAACCTTAAAAATTCTTCGGATACAAATGACATGTCATTAGGGATTTCATATTTCGGGTGTTGGTCTTGAATGTCCTATCAATGGCTGAGGTCCAATATTTGTCGCGAATACTCCACAGCTTGTGTGAGCAGCATTGTGTAGCTTACATTCCAATCCACAACTCGTGTGAGCAAGTCCATTTCACAGCTCATGTGAGTAATGATGTAAAGAAAAGGTTACGATTACATGTTTAAGCACACTTCGTGTGAGCTTTCCAAAGTATTCGATGATATTCTAAATGGTTCAATGGGCATGAAAAGGAAAGGAATGGTAAGTGTTCAAATGAATTACATTATGTATTCATGGAAAGGAAATGATGAATTCAAATAAAGTATGTTCATGTACAAATGGCTTACCTTATGTTTAATTCACGTGAATTTTATTTGAATGTACTAACTTGTGTTGGTGATAGTGCTTAGGCTTGTGCCAAGCTTCTAATTGGATTACATTATGCTCATACTTATGTTATTTAGATTAAATGGTAAGTTATGTTTCATGTTTTACGAACTTACTAAGCATTATGTGCTTACATAGTTTTCATTCCTATGTTTTATAGTTAATCAGAAGCTCGATCGGCTTGGAAGCTCGTTGGAGATCTATGTAACACCCCAAACTCGGCACAGACATTATGACCGAATCCGGCGTTTCACATTGAAGCGTTACTAGAAAAGTCATGTTTTATCGAAAGTCTTTCTTAGTGTTTGAAGAATATCTTCGTTATAGATTAAAGTGAATGGAAGCTGTGCACCAGGTAGGATGCCAGAAAAGAGGAGGTGAGTCAATTAGACTGCTTAAGTACCCAGCTCTCCACGGATCCAATCCTAGACATGAACACAACCATTGCCACACTTTAACTGAGTGATTGTTTAGGGAAAACCAATTCGTTTAAAACCATTTGAAAAGGTTATTAATTTTAAAAATGTTTTCGTTGCGGAAGCTTTGCTTTGTTATCGCGATATTTTGAAATCAAGTAACCTTTTTAAAATGTCCTAGAGATATTCAATTTCATACAATCAAAAAAATATCTTATCTAAGCTAACAAAACATACTAAAAACAATTAAAAATAATTAAAGCGGCCTTGTTAAAACTTAAAAACCCAAAACAATTAAAAGAAGTAAGTGCTGATCAAAACACATGAAGAAAAGCGAATTTGCAGAACATGTGGCCACTCCGAATCCCTCACGGCTCCAAGTCCACTATGGTTGGGGATTTCCTGCATGGATAAAACTAAGGGGTGAGTTTGGAAAACTCAGTGTGTAAAATAAACCCAACTAGAGACTAAATCGGTTCAAGCTTTACTAGGCCTAAGCCCTATCAGAAATCAGTGTAGCCCTTAAGCCCATTACATTAACAGAATATATATTATGCAAGTATGTAGAAACCCAACCCATATCCATCCGTATACACCCCCGTACCAACCTTACACCATGTGGGGAGACAACTCGACCACCCATCCACTACACGCCACAGAATTTGCAGCATGGTTGTCAGAACAGATATCGTGACAGAGTCACCAAATACAGATATTGTGGCAGAGCCACCATAACAGTTATTTGTGGCATAGCAACCAGAACAGATATTTGTGGCATAGCCACCAGAACGCTTCCTCCATCAATAGATCCCAAATCCCATGCAATAGATATGCATGTCATGGCATATAGCATACAAAAATAGAATATCATGCGTTTCAAACAGAATTAACCCAAGGGGTATAGTGGTCATTTTGCAGCTAGGGGTATAGTGGTCATTTTCATACTTACGGGTATTCCAGTAAGTTTACTATTTTAGGGTTTTCATGCATATTACAGCTATTAATGTATTAACAGAAACACTTACCGAGCGTTTTTACTGAATTGGGCCCGTTGCCCATTAACCCGATTTCGGCCTATCAAACCCAAATATACCGAAGTACATGAAATTGCACACTCTGCAATCTTACCACTTGAGATTTCCAGGATTAACAAAAAAACTATCTCACGAGCGCTCGCACTCTCGCAAGTTCACAAAATGCCAGCTCTTCGGCGTTTCGGCCTTTCGAGTTTTACCGATCTAGACTATAAGTGGGTGTCGTTTACACACCTGTTTTACGACGAAACACTGACGAGTTCCACACATGAGCAGTCTACAATCAGTTACTATAACATTAGATTAAAACTCGATAATAACTTAACACATCAAACCCTTACCATATTCGGCCATAGTCTATATCTTTAACCCTTACCTTTATCGAACTCCAACTACCAGATCTAGATGCTCCAACAGTGTCAACCCTCTACGCTCCTTGATTGCTTGTCCTTAAATCCACACTAAACACATATGAAACCAAAAGAAGAGGCTATTAAAGCCTTTAGTCTAAAACGACAGTCTCCCTATGTGATTAAGAGCTTGTCAGCTTTTCATAATAAACTCTGAATAACGAATGGACAGAAAGATCTGAGCACTTACCGAGGATCTACTTGCTAGAAACGTTCTGAAGTACCTTCTTATTCCAGATTTGTTGTAGATCAAATCCTCAAAATACAAGGAGAGAATAGATCTGGTGATTTGGCTTTTAGAACTTATTCTTAGGTATACTTATTTCGGTTTAAGAAGAAAATAGAAGAATAACAAAGAAAAAGAATAGAGGATTCGACTAAGGAGTAAAGTCGGCTATCACATAGTGTGGTTCGGCTTTTCGAAGGATAATCGGTTAGCAATGGTTTAAGTGAGATCGGTGGAAGAAAAGAAAAGGAAAAAACTTTTAAGAATAGCAATAGAAGATTTAGGCTTCGGCGAAGAAAAGAAAGATGGATCAAAAGGAATGAAAGTTGATAAAATAACATAAAAAAAATATGATAAGAGAATTTGAGCTGAAAAAAATAAACAAACAATTCATCCTAGCCAAAATTTGAGAACTATTTCGGCATATAATTGCCCAAAGCCGAATGAGCTCTATTTCGGCACCACTGTCCTTCCCATATTCAAATTCCTTGTTTTGCTCCTTAATTTTAGCCCTTAGCACAGTTTGAATTTCATTCAAACTCCTTCCCACCATTTAGCAGCCTTATCCACCCCTTGCACTACTTCAGCACGCTGCTAAGAGTATCCTAATCAGACTCCAACTCCTTCCCCAGGCAAGCAGCAAACCCCAACCTTCCGTGCGCAAGGTGAGGCTCGAACCCCAAACCTCCGTCCGCCCATGTGCCTTCACCCATGCTGCTGGCCACTGCACCACACTTCTCTCTTTACTAATATAAGGTCACAATTAATTATAAGCCTTACCTGCTGAAGCTCCGGTCCCCCTAAAAATAAAGGAGAACTTCGCCTTCCACACCACTCGAACCTGCGACCTCCAGAACACCCAGCTACACTGCTTGCCGCTGCGACACAACCTTGTTTTCGATATAATGTTGCCACAATAATTTATAACCCTTACCTGCTTCAGTTCTGACCCGCTTTAAAAATAAAACAGAATTCACCCGCGCAAGGACTCGAACCTACGCCCTCTCCGCGTGCCCAGCACACTGCTGCCACTACGCCACAGGCACTCCTTGTGCTAGATTATGCTCGCAACTCCTCTTAAACCCTATTTCAACCGCAACCTGAATACTAAAAAAACAACCATTTGCGCGTGTCGTGCCTTGAACCCAGGCACCACCCACGCCCTCCTAGCGTGCTTAGTCACTGGGCCAGGTGCTTGTTTGTTACATGAGTTACCCCCAACAACTCTTAAGGCCTACCTGCGACAGCCCTTAACTTAAAAAAAACATGTTTGTGCACGCTGGGAATTGAACCCCAACCTTCCTTCCTACTGTCCAGCATGCCTAACCACTGGGCCAAGCATTCCTTTATTCCCAGCTTCTGCCCAACTTATTTTTAAGGCCTTATGCCCAGATTTCCTTAAGAGGCAAAATTTAAGAATTTTTCTAAAGCTATGGGCCGAGCCCCGGACTTTTCCCCACACCATAAACCCTTCGTAATTTATTTAATTACTAAACTAAACATACTAAATAATAATAATAAAAATTAAATCATCCCATTTATTCGGGCCGTCCCCTATCTGAACCCAGACTCAAGGCCTAATACTTCCAGGCCTAAAAATCGAGCCGTTACAACTCTACTCCCCTTAAAGAAATTTTGTCCTCGAAATTTTCCAACTATCCACTAACCGTATTACTCAAGTCAAACCACTATGCTTTCACTGCGCACTCTGATTCAAAATAATTCTTAGTAAGACCCAGAACATCTAATTACCAAAGTAAAGAAACATTTATCAAGCACGTATACAACTCGTAACACACACTTAAATAGAATAAGCTTGGCAATCCTAAACTCAATGCTCCTTGGACCCACATCTAAAGCATGCCCCTGTCTTCCTATAGCATTCACCCAGATGACGCCCGTTGCAGTTCTTGCAGGTTGGAAAGTTTGGTCGTGTCTTAACATGTTTCACAGAACGAGGCTCAATCTTCTGAGAACTAGAATCCATCCTCTTCTTCCACTCCAAGCACCCTGCTTGAAGTGTTTCCCTAATTTCCTTAACCTTGGTCTCCAATACCTCTTCTACCACTTTCCTTACAATCCCGGCCAATGCCTCGGTACCAAGCTCCGAGTTACTGCTACCCGAAGTTGGCAGACTTTGCTTACCCTCAGAATCCATATTAATACTCTACATTATCGGCATACGTATCAAATAACTACCAAGGCCTCGATTCAATAATTTTAGTACTTATTCATATGTTTTATGCTGAGATAGTATTTTAAAGTTTCTATTTTCACAGAATCATAGCCTAGCTATAGTCTCAGTATTCTAGGGTTTTTAGTATTGCCCTAGCTATAGTGTCATGATATGGTCTCTATAGTAATATCTTAGTACAGTGTAGTATGAGTAACAGAAATACTTACAGACTTGGGCCGGAGATTCAGTGTGCCACTTCTTCGGTTATCAAATTTCAGAAACCCAAAAAAACTTAAACCATTTTAAGATTGAACCTTAAAACATGTATACCTTATAAAATATCTTTGAAAAGAACTTTCCAAAACCGTTTCCAAAATACCCTTCTTGGGCCTAAGTTTAGCAAAAAAATTTTGAAAAGCTTTTTGGACCCGATCCACAGTCGAGTTGTTACAATCAAGCTCTGATACCACTAAATGTAACACCCCAACCCCGGCTCAGACATTATGACCGAATTCAGCGTGTCACATTGAAGCGTTACTAGAAAAGTCATGTTTTATCTAAAGTCTTTCTTAGTGTTTAAAGAATATCTTCATTATAGATTAAAGTGAATGGAAGCTGTACACCAGGTAGGATGCCAAAAAAGAGGAGGTGAGTCAATTAGACTGCTTAAGTACCCAGCTCTCCACGGATCTAATCCTAGACATGCACACAACCATTGCCACACTTTAACTGAGTGATTGTTTAGGGAAAACCAATTCGTTTAAAACCATTTGAAAAGGTTATTAATTTTGAAAATGTTTTCGTTGTGGAAGCTTTGCTTTGTTATCGCGATATTTTGAAATCAAGTAACCTTTTTAAAACGTCCTAGAGCTATTCAATTTTAAACAATCAAAATAATATCTTATCTAAGCTAACAAAACATACTAAAAACAATTAAAAATAATTAAAGCGGCCTTGTTACAACTTAAAAACCCAAAACAATTAAAAGAAGTAAGTGCTGATCAAAATACATGAAGAAAAGTGAATTTGCAGAACATGTGGCCACTCCGAATCCCTCACAGCTCCAAGTCCACTATGGTTGGGGATTTCCTGCATGGATGAAATTAAGGGGTGAGTTTGGAAAACTCAGTGTGTTAAATAAACCCAACTAGAGACTAAATCGGTTCAAGCTTTACTGGGCCTAAGCCCTATCAGAAATCAGTGTGGCCCTTAAGCCCATTACAGTAACAGAACATATATTATGTATGTATGTAGAAACCCAACCCATATCCATCCGTATACACCCCTGTACCAACCTTACACCATGTGGGGAGACAATTCGACCCACCCATCCGCTACACGCCACAGAATTTGTAGCATGGTTGCCGGAACAGATATTGTGACAGAGTCACCAAATACAGATATTTGTGGCATAGCCACCAGAACAGATATTTGTGGCATAGCCACCAGAACGCTTCCTTCATCAATAGATCCCAAATCCCATGCAACAGATATGCATGTCATGGCATATAGCATACAAAATTATAATATCATGCGTTTCAAACAGAATTAACCCACGGGGTATAGTGGTCATTTTGCAGCTAGGGGTAGAATGGTAATTTTCATACTTAGGGGTATTCTAGTAAGTTTACTATTTTAGGGTTTTCATGCATATTACAGCTATTAACGTATTAACAGAAATACTTACCGAGCATTTTTACTGAATTGGGCCCGTTGGCCCATTAACCCGATTTCGGCCCATTAAGCCCAAATATACCGAAGTACACGAAATTGTGCACTCTGCAATCTTACCGCTTGAGATTACCAAGATTATCAAACAAACTATCCTACGAGCGCTCGCACGCTTGCATGTTCACAAAATGTCGGCTCTTCTGTGTTTTGGCTTTTGCGGATCTAGACTATTTGTGGGTGTTATTTACACAGCTATTTTACGATGAAACACTGACGAGTTCCACACACGAGCAGCCTACAATCGGTTACTATAACATTCCATTAAAACTCAATAATAACTTAACACATCAAACCCTTACCATATTCGGCCATAGTACATATCTTTAACCCTTACCTTTATCGATCTCCAACTATCAGATCTAGATGCTCCAACAGTGTCAACCCTCTATGCTCCTTGATTGCTTGTCCTTAAATCCACACTAAATACATATGAAACCAAAAAAAAGGCTATTAAAGCCTTTAGTCTAAAACGACAGTCTCCCTAAGTGATTAAGGGCTTGTCGGCTTTTCATAATAAACTCGGAATAACAAATGGACAGAAAGATCTGATCACTTACCGAGGATCTACTTGCCAGAAATGTTCCAAAGTACCTTCCTATTCTAGATTTGTTGTAGATCAAATCCCCAAAATACAAGGAGAGAACGGATCTGGTGATTCGGCTTTTAGAACTTATTCTTAGGTATGTTTGTTTCGGTTTAAGAAGAAAATAGAAGAATAACGAAGAAAAAGAATAGAGGATATGACTAAGGAGTAAAGTCAGCTATCACGTAGTGTGGTTTGGCTTTTCGAAGGATAATCGGTTAGCAATGGTTTGAGAGAGATCGGTGGAAGAAAAGAAAAGGAAAAGGAAAAGAATTTTAAGAATAGCAATAGAAGATTTAGGCTTCTACAAAGAAAAGAAAGATGGATCAAAAGGAATGAAAGTTGATAAAATAACATAAAAAAATATGATAAGAGAATTTGAGCTAAAAAAAATAAACAAACAGTTCATCCTAGCCAAAATTTGAGAGCTATTTCGGCATATAATTGCCCAAAGCCGAATGAGTTCTATTTCGGCACCACCATCCTTCCCATATTCAAATTCCTTATTTTGCTCCTTAATTTTAGCCCTTAGTACAATTTGAATTTCATTCAAACTCCTTCCTACCCTTTAGTAGCCTTATCCACCCCTTGCACCGCTTCATCACGCTGCTAAGAGAGTCCTAATCAGACTCCAACTCCTTCCCCACGCGAGCAGCAAAACCCAACCTTCCGTGCGTAAGGTGAGGCTCGAACCCCAAACCTCCGTCCTCCCTTGCACCTTTGCCCGTGCTGCTGGCCACGGCTCCACACTTCTCTCTTTACTAATATAGGGTCACAATTAATTATAAGCCTTACCTGCTGAAGCTCCGGCCCGCTTAAAAATAAAGGAGAACTTCGCCTTCCACACCACTCGAACCTGCAACCTCCAAAACACCCAGCTACACTGCTTGCCGCTGCGACACAACCTTGTTTTCGATATAATGTTGCCACAATAATTTATAACCCTTACCTGTTTCAGTTCTGACCCACTTTAAAAATAAAATATAATTTACCCGCGCAAGGACTCGAACCTACGCCCTCTCCGCGTGCCTAGTATGCTGCTGCTACTTCGCCATTGGCACTCCTTGTGCTGGATTATGCTCGCAACTCCTCTTAAACCCTATTTTAACTGCAACCTGAATACTAAAAAATAACCATTTGCGCGCGCCGTGCCTTGAACCCAGGCACCTCCCACGCCCTCTTAGCGTGCTTAACCACTGGGCCAGGTGCTTGTTTGTTACATGAGTTAGCCCCAACAACTTTTAAGGCCTATCTGCGACAACCCTTAACTTAAAAAAACATGTTTGCGCATGCTGGGAATCGAACCCCAACCTTCCTTCCTGCTGTCCAGCGTGCCTAACCACTGGGCCAGGCGTTCCTTTATGCCCAGCTTTTGCCCAACTTATTTTTAAGGCCTTATACCCAGATTTCCTTAAGAGGCAAAATTTAAGAATTTTGCTAAAGCTATGGGCCGAGCCCCAGACTTTTTCCCACGCCATAAACCCTTCGTAATTTATTTAATTACTAAACTAAACATACTAAATAATAATAATAAAAATTAAATCATCCCATTTATTTGGGCCGTCCCCTACCCGAACCCAGATTCAAGGTCCAATACTTCCAGGCCCAAAAATCGGGGCGTTACAATCTATCACACTATCCAACATAAATTTCAGTAGTTTTTGTTATTTTGGCTAAAGTTATAATGGCATATATAGGTGAACTTTTATTGTTATCTAGTTGATGACTTTTGCATGTATAAGTTGTTTAATACCATTTGATGTTGGTTGAATTATGTCATTTTGGTACTTGTGGTGTATGAATGGTGTGCCTTAAATGGTAAGTTTATGTTGAAGTACTAATGGTCAAGATATGGCATGTTTTGGGATGGTATTGAACTAGATATGTATGAATGAAAATGCTTGTATTTGAGGTGCCTTGTATGACATATTGGTTGATTGATTTTAGACTTTTGAATTGGTTATTTCATGGTGGTTTTGGTCATGTTATGATGCATTGATTATGTGCACAAAATGATTTTAGGTGGTTGTATGAGTTGGTGTTCGAAATGGCTTGATTTTGGCTAATTTCATGTCCACACGCCCTGAGACACAGGTGTGTGACTCAACTATGTGTGACACACGGCCTGGTGACACAGTTGTGTGTCCCTTATAGGTTTTATTGCATTCAAATCAGGCTGTTACACGACTTAGCACACAGCCTAGCATATGGGCATGCGGCTTGGTCGTGTGACAGGACTCAGAGAATTACACGGGTGAGGACACGGGCTGGGACACAGTCATGTGTTCATATTTCGATTGTTACATGGCTTGAGACTTGGGCGTGTGTCTCAACTGTGTGAGGCACACAACCGTGTGACCCATGCAGTCTAATTTTTCTAACTTTTTCTTATACTTTTCGATTATTTCCAATTTGGCCCCGAATTGTTTCTAAGGTATTTCTAGGGCCTCGAGAGCTTGATTAAGTGATGTTATGTATGTGATTGAATGTAATTAGATTATGTTTGCAATTATGTATGAAATGAATGTTTTAATGTTCCACTTGTATAGTAATGCTCCATAACCCAATTTTGGCAATAGATACGAGTTAGGGGTGTTACATTTAGTGGTATCAGAGCTACAATTTTGTCTGTTCTTAGGCTGAACATAGCATGTATGACTCTAGAAATTCATGCCATTATATAACCTGTGATAGTGTGATAGCGCTGGACTCAAATTGAAATATATTTTCATATAGATATAATATCATCCAACCAAGCTGATTCCGATTAAGTTGAAAGTAATGCACAAGCCTCCATTCACGGAGCAACATCTAGTAGAAGTAGGTTCGTATTTGAAGGATGGGGGGGAGAGGTTAAGGAAGCCTCCTTTCAAATGATGTCAGAGTGGTTCTCTAAGTTCATGCGAACAAACCCAATGGCTCAACGACCTCCACCTCCACATGTACCCCAACTGGTCCCCGTAGTTCCTCAAGGTTTGGAACTAGTACAAGCGAGCAAGCCTCTAGTTGATAAGATCCGTTAGTATGGGGCTGAAGAGTTTTGAGCTACAACCGAGGATGATTCTAAAAGAGCTGAATTCTGGTTTGAAAATACAATGAAAGCTTTCAATGAATTATCATGTACACTGACGGAATGCTTGAAATATGTTGTATCATTGTTGAAAGATTTAGCTTATCGATGGTGGAATACCTTAGTTGCAATTGTACTGAGGGATTGGGTAAATTGGGAATTCTTTCAGACTAAATTCTGAAAGAAATATGTGAGCTAGAGATTCTCAGACAAGAAACGTAAAGAATTTCTTGAATTGAAATAAGTTCGAATGATTGTATCTGAATATGAAAGAGAATTTGTTCAACTCAACAAGTATGTCTGATACTGTATACCAACAAAGGTTGCTATGTACACACGATTTGAAGACGGGCGAAACGAAGACATCAGGCTATTAGTCAGGATCCTTGAGTTAAAAGAATTTGTAGCTCTACTTGGTAGGGTGCACAAAGCTGAGGAATTGAGAAAAGTCAATTTTAAGGCTCGTGATTCAGGAAAGAGATCTATGTGAAAGTCATACCAATCACCGTCGAAGAAGTTGAAAAAGTATCATGGTTGTTCATCAGCTTTGGTAGGTTATTCTAGGAAAGACTAAGGAAAACAACATTCGAGCTTGAAACCTCAAGCTATGTCTATAGCGAGTGTGGGTAGTGTTAGAAATAACAAGCTCGAATGTCAACAATGTAATCGGGAATACGTCGGTGAATGCAAATTCAAAGATGGGTCCTATTTTAAATGTGGTTCGTATGAACATTATCTTAGAGATTTCCCGAAAAGGTCAGATAAGGAAAAGGCTCAGATTACATGACCAAGTAATACAATTGCAAGAGGGAAACCACCCCGAAACATTGGTAATGCGGGTAATAGCTGTAGTAGGATGAAAGACTCTGCTGTGAGATCTGGGGCACGAGCATTGGCTAGAGCTTATGTGACCCGTGCTCAAAAGAAAGCTTCAGCGCCTGATCTGATCACTAGTACATTTTCTATCTTTGATACTAATGTTAATGCTTTGATTGACTAGGGGTCAATGCACTCATGTTTATACACGACTTTAGTTTCAAATAAAAAATTACCTTTTGAATCTATTGAGTTTGTGGTTAAAGTAGTGAACCCCCTAGGTCAATATGTGTTAGTTGACAAAGCCTGTAAAAACTATACTTTGATGATTTAGGGTTGAAACTTTTCAACTGATTTGATGTTACTACCCTTTGATGAGTTCGATTTGATTTTGGGTATGGACTGGCTAACTCTGCATTATGTTGTTGTGGATTGTAGATGAAAGCATATTGTGTTAAAATGTCAGAATGGTGAAAAGCTTTGAATTGAATTAGATAGACTGGATAGTGCATCTAATGTTATTTTGGCTATGTTGGCACAAAAATATATTAGAAAAGGCTATGAAGCGTATCTCGCTTATATATTTGATTCTAGAGTTTCAAAATTGAAGTTAGAATAAGTTTTAGTGGTATGTAAGTATACAGATGTGTTTTCAGAGGAGTTACCAAAGTTACCACTGACCAAAGAGGTTGAGTTTGCTATTGAGTTAATGTCTGGAACATCTCCGATATCGATAGCTCCATATTGAAAGAGTTGAAAACTCAGTTGTAAGAGTTTCTTAGCCCAATTTTTCTCATTGGGGTGCTCTTGTGTTATTTGTTAAGAAAAAAGATGGGTCCATATGATTATGTATAGACTATCGATAGCTCAACAAGATCAGGATCAAGAACAAGTATCCATTGCAATGTATTGGTGATTTGTTTGACCAGTTGAAAGGTGCGACGGTATTTTCAAAGATTGATCTTCATTCTGGTTATTATCAGTTACAGGTTAAAGACTCGGATGTCCTTAAAACTACGTTCAGAACCAGGTACAAACATTATGAGTTTCTTGTGATGCCATTTGGTTTGACTAATACACCTGCTATATTTATGGACCTGATGAACAGAATATTCAGACCAATTTTAGACAAATTTGTTATTGTATTCATTGATGACATTCTGATCTGTTCATGAGATAAGACAGATCATGTTCAACATTTGAGAATTTTTTTGCAAACGTTACGTGAAAAACAACTGTTCGCTAAGTTCAACAAATGTGAGTTCTGGCTCCAAGAAGTCAAATTTTTGGGACATTTGGTATCGACAAATGGCATTAGAGTTGATCCAAGTAAAATTACAGCTGTGGTAGATTGGAAACCTCCAAGACATGTATCTGAAGTAAGAAGTTTTTTGGGTTTAGCTGGATATTACAAAAGATTCGTCAAGGGATTTTTGATGATTGCTACATCGTTGACAAGACTGTTGCAAAAAGATATTAAATTTGAATGGTCTGAGAAATGTCAGCAGAGTTTTAATCAGTTGAAAGCTTTATTAATTGAGGCACATGTGTTGGTTCAGCCAGAGTCCAGTAAAGAATTTGTGATTTACAGCGATGCTTTATTAAATGGTTTAGGCTATGTTTTAATGCAAGAATGCAAAGTGATAGCATATGCTTCTCCACAATTGAAACCGCACGAAAAGATTTATCTAACTCACGATTTAGAGCTTGAGCTATTTTTTTTTCTTTGAAAATTTGGCAACACCATTTGTATGGATAAAAATGTCATATCTTCACAGATCATAAAAGTCTGAAGTATTTAATGTCGCAAAAAGATTTGAATTTGAGACAGTGCAAATGGCTCGAGTTATTGAAAGATTATGACTCGATCATTGATTATCATATGGGAAAGGCTAATGTTGTTGCTGATGCATTGAGTAGAAAATATTTATTTGTTTTACGAGCTTTAAACGCGCGGTTAACGTTGATTGATGATGGTTTGATTTTAGCTTAACTAAAAGCTAGACCGACATTTTTGCAATAAATTTGCGAAGCTGAGAAATGGAATGATGTTTTCATAGCTAAACGAAAATAGATTGAGACGATAACTAATTCAACTTTTCATGTTGCTTTCAATGACAATTTCTACTTCAAAGGTAGAATTTGTGCTCCGAAAAATTTAGATCTCGTTCAGAAGATTTTACAGGAAGCTCACAATAATAGCTTATCGATTCGTCTTGGTGGCCAGGTATGAAATGAGAGGTTCTAGAGTACATATTGAAATGTTTGGTTTGTCAGCAATTTATAGTCGAGCATCAGGTACCTTCTGGCTTATTACAACCTGTAATGATTCTAGAGTGAAAATGGGAACGTGTCACAATGGATTTCGTATTAGGGTTGCACTTATCCCTAAGAAAGAAAGATGTTGTGTGGGTCATTGTAGATCATTTGACGAAGTCCACGCATTTCATTCTAGTGCATATGGATTTTTCACTCGTGAGATTAGAAGAGTTATATGTTGTTGAGATCGTTAGATTGCACGGTGTGCTAGTTTCTATTAATTCTGACAGAGATCCGCGATTTACATCTCGATTATAGAACAAATTACATGAAGCTCTAAGTACTCGATTGCATTTTAGTACAACATTTCATCCTTAGACCAATGTCTAGTCCGAGCAACTAATACAGATACTTGAAGATATGATTCGATGTTGTGTTTTAGAGTTTGAAGGTAATTAGGATAGGTTCTGTAACAACCCGATTTTGGGTCTAGTTAGAACTGTGGTTTCGGGACCACAAATCTGACGCAAAAAAACTTGTTTTATTATGTTTTTATGGCCTATATTTTTATTTTCATTCAAAAATTTTGACATTTGGGCACTCAATTTGGTCAAAATGACTAAATTGTTATAAGTGCAAAATGTGAGTTCTATAGGATAAAGGTGTCTAATTGTTATGAAATTTTAAATTAGAGGTCCTTAAATGGTAATTAGATCATTGGTTAAGTTGGAACACAAAAATGGACATGGTTAGGTATGTTTCTAAAGTTTTTCATTAAGGGTATTTTAGTAATTTGGTAATTAAATGGATTAAAAAGCCAAAATAAAGCCAAAATTTGTCCACCTTCTTCCTACCATGGCTGAATATACCAAGAAGCCATAGCTAGGGTTTTGGCTAAGCTTCCAAACTCAATTGTAAGTCCATTTTATCCCCGTTTCTAATGATTTTTATGTTTTTGAAATCCTTGTAACATGATCTACCTATTTCTAATACTAATTTGAGAAATGGCTGAAGGTTTAAGGTTTGACCCATGTTGAACATGTATGTTCTGATGTTTAATGGTAGAAAATGCATGTTAGTTGTTAGATGAACAACTTTTGCTAAGTGATTTTCAATAAAAATGCCTAGAAGGACATATTTGTAAAAACTTGTAAAAAAGGGTGTTAAAATGCGAATAAAAGAAAAATGTGAGCTGCTATAAGCATATATAAGTTGCGGCTAGGCATGGGTATTGAAGAAATTGAGTATATTTCATTTTATAGGCTTAGGGACTAAAATGTAAAAATGTCAAACTTTAGCCAAAAAAATGTAGTTTTTGCCATAATGTGATTTTGGGCTGATTTGAATAGTATAAAGATTAAATAAGTTAAATGTGATATTATAGATCAAGAAAAAAAATGAGGTTTGGAATTGGAACGGGGGAAAAACAAGTATTTGACGGTTAGACCATTTACCCATTTTTATGTCGAGTTAAGTTCATATGTTAATAATGCACTGTTATAATGTATTTAAATGCTTTATTATTGCACGAAATATATGTTTGACTCTATGGACGAGTTCGAAAAAGTTTCGATAAGCGAGAAAAAAATCCTGGTTGAACCTTAGGAATAGATTAGAATTCAAGTGACATGTCACTAGGAAACCATGAGATTATATGATTTATGTGATTCCGGGTACTGATCATGTACATCCTACTAGTGGTTGGGTAGTCTGGCATTTGTTGCGGATACCTGACAGCTTGTGTTAGCAGCTAGCTACGTCCTAACTGACAGCTTGTGTTAGCAGGCCTGTGAATAGCTCAAAAACGAGTCTCTATGTATTATGAGATATTAGGTAGCTTTGGCTACATATATGGCACTTATGTGCAAGATTTTCGAGTATCCGTTAATATTCCAAGTGGTTTAACAGGAAATTCAACGAGAAATTCAATGGGTATGTCAAAGAAGAGAAAGAGCATGTAACTATTACGAATTAGTACATGTATTTATAAGCATTGACTTCATGATATTGTGAGTTCATGGCTTCCACGAGAATTTTTTTTGAAAGCCTTGTGATTATTGGTCCATACTTGTGATGTATGAAATACATGGTAAATTCGGTTGGTAATCGTGTAATTGGCTTTCGGGCCAAATTGAGTTGTGATATAGCATGTTTTATTCACACAAATTGTGATTTATCGGATATGAGAAAAAGGAAAGATTGACATAATTGCCTATTTAAATGATTATGGAAGTATGGGAAGATATGAGCTTTAAAAAATTGCCTATTTAAATTTATGCTTGAAATGTGAATACTCTTAATTAATGTGTATGTTATTTATGAGGTTTGAAATGATTGGTTGATTGTGGTGATATGTTGTAATGGAGAGATTACGGTTGTTAGGCTAATGCCAAGATATGATAAATTATGCTTATAAGATGATAGAGTAAATATTGTGACTGGAGAAAATTATAACTGTGAGATTCATAACAATTTGTATTATCTTGTGTTTAAAATGTTAGACTTGATAAAATATTGGTAAGAGTTGCTTATTATTTTCGTAGCTTACCCCCTTATTTTTCCCATATCTTATAGGGTTATTAAACTAGCTCGGGTTGGAAACCGTCAGAGATTCTATCACACTATCCAGTTATCATTTTGGGTATTGATGAATTCAAGTATTTTGAGTTTATGGAATGTATAGGGACTTGGTCTTTTGGCCATATGAGTCAGCTTATAATGGTTCATGGTTCATTTTGTATATAGCCTTGGAAGTTAACTAATGTCGGTGATGAGTATATTTATATTAATGTCATTTGTGAATGTGGAAATTTGCATAAATTGATGTGAAAAGATTGATGTTTCAAGTATGATTAATAATGGTATAAGAATGACATGTTATGGTCATAGTTGTGATTGTTGGTTGCTCTTACATGGTTGAATTTGTACTATGTGATGTTGTGTAGATATGTGCAAGTGAGGGTGGCAAAATGGCTTGGTAAATAGCCTTGTTTTTGTCCAAATGGGTAGACACACAGGCATGTGTTTAGGCTGTGTGTGACACACGGTCAGCCCCATGGGCGTGTGATCCGGTAGTGTGTCCCCTGCACTTAAATTGTTACAAAACAGAATGTTTAGTATCGAGCATACAGCTAAGCACATGGGTGTGTGTCTTGGCCGTGTGACTTTAATTTTCTCTTAGGTAACAAACAGAGAATTACACGGGTTAGGGACACGAGCATGTGTGACTACACAGCCTACCCACACGGGTGTGCCCCAAACCTCACACAGGCGTGTGGCCCTTAAAACATGAAAATTTTCTAAGTGTTGCAAAATTTTTTAAAGTTCTCGGTTTAGTCTCGAACTAATTGTCGAGGAAAAGCTAAAGCCTAGGATTAGTCGGTTCCGTTTCTACGCTCTAATTGTTGAGGTAAGTTCGTATGAACTGTAATCATTTAAATGTTGTTTAAATTGAATGTTTATTTTGTTGTTTGATGTAAATGAACCATAATAGTAAATGAATCATAATAATCAATGTATCAAAATTATGATGAATTGACAGATATCGAGTCTCAGTTGAACCTTAAGAATTCTTAGGACATAAATGACATGTCATTAGGGATTTCATGCTTCGAGTGCTAGTCTTGAATGTCCTACTGATAGCTGGGGTCCTGCATTTGTTGCGGATACTCCACAGCTCGTGTGATTAGCATCATGTAGCTTACATTCTAACCCATAGCTCGTGTGAGCAGGCCCATTTCACAACTTGTGTGAGCAACGTTGTAAAGGAAAGGTTGCGGTTATATGTTTAAACACACTTCATGTGAGCTTTCCTGAGTATCCGATGATATTCTAAATGGTTCAATGGACATGGAAAGGAAAGGAATGGTAAGAGTTGAAATGAACTACATTGTGACAGCCCTAATTTGACCCTAGTCGGAATGTGGTTTCGGGACCACAAAACTGAGTCATAAAATTTATTTAAAATTTTGTTTGCATATCTTTTATGTGTAATAGTGCCTGTATGAAAATTTGATGTTTTAATTTTATCTTAGGAATGTGAATTTTACTTGAAAGGATTTAGTTGAGAAACTTAGAAAATATGATAGGTAAATTTGTAAGGATCAAACAATTACAAAATGTGAAAGCTTGGATTTGCATGTCAATATGCCCAAAATACAATAAATGGCCGGCCAAGTAATGATGCCCCTCCACTAAGTTTAATTAATTATAATATTTTGTTAGCAAATGATTAAAATATTCTAAATAAAATGAATTAATAAAAGAAGAAATGGAAGGGGAGAGAAAGTGTTCATCTTCTTCTTCATCTCCCAAAACCGAAACAAAAATGAAAGAAAGAGGGAAATTACACTAAGGCAATTTGGCATCTTCTTTTGTTAGTAGAAGGTGAGTTTTGAATTTTTCTTGATTAAATCTTTTATATGTTAAGTTAATTTTGAATGCATTTTTGGCAATGTTAAGAAAATTTAAATAATCTATGGTGGTTTGGGCACTAAACCGTGCATCAAAGTATTAGAATTAGAGATGGTTTTCATGTTGTATTGAATAAGTAGACGATAGAATAGGGTTGAACTTGTTGAATAAGTAGTTGGGTAATATTTTGTGCATTCGGCCATATGGAGTCTATATGAAATGTCATTTTATTGTTATTTTACTTGTATGTTAAATGGTTCATTTTTAAGACCGAATGAGTCATGATAGAGAAGTGGAAGTTAGATGAACATTAGTTGAAGTTTTAATGTCATGAACAATGACGGTTGTAAGATGTAGTGAAAATTATTAAACTATATATGTGAGTAATTAGCAAGGGTGGTTGTCGTATATACAAATATATATGTGTTTATATATGTGTGTAATTGAAGTGTTGATTGGATTATTGATAGTAAGGTGATCTTAAGTGGTCAATAGCCGAATAGCTTAGAAGCATAAGGTAGAAAGATCAAATTTTACCGTGTAGTTCTTGTGATATAAAATCATTAATATCATTGGATATAAATAACTAGCAAGGTGATTAAACTAGTTAAATTTATTTATTTTAAGTTCAAGAACTTAAAGGAGGGGAATCAAGCAAGGGCAAAGCAAAGAATATCGAATAGCCAATTGGAACCGTTTCGTCTAAAACAAAGTAAGTCTATAAGAAATTAAGCTTAGTTATTCTATACATAATTGGTGCATGCATATCATGAAGGAATTTCTATTGTTTATGTATTATTTTGATTGAAAGGCATATGACCGATTATGCTTAGTTGATTGAATGAATCACTTTGTTAAAACGAAATGACTTTGGCACTATGTGTGCGGACTTGTATGGCACTATGTGTGCGGACTTGTATGGCACTATGTGTGCGGAATTGTATGGCACTATGTGTGCGGAATTGTATGGCACTATGTGTGCGGATTTATATGGCACTATGTGTGCGGATGGGAATGTCAATATGTATGTGAATTACTAAGGCATTGTGTGTGCGGGCTAACATGGCACTATGGGTATGAATTTCCTTGCTTGAGCACTACATGCGCGAAATTGATTATTGATAAAATAAATGTAGGAACTGAATGAAGGGCAAAACTATTGTCCGAATAGGAAATTGGGAACATGAAAATTTAAATATAAATACATGAATGCATCTATTTCATTGTTGTTAAATATTGGAGGGAGGATTTAAGGTATTTGGTTATATGATTCCTTGAGTTAATAGTAAGACTTGACTAGTAGTTGAATTGAAAATTTCGGTAATCTATGGACCTTTCTAGTTTTTAGATCGACATATTCAGTTAATTGTTTGCATTATATGGCTTATAACTTACTAGGTTGAAAAACTCATTTGGTGTGTTTACTTGTCTTTTATTTAGATTTCTTTTGATCCGTTCCGTGCTCGGGACCATCCTCGAAGTCATCACACCTGCCAGCATCGTTTTTGTATCTCTTCCTAGTAAATTCTAGGTTAATATTATGGCATGTATAGGATAATATTTTGGGAGATTTTGTTGTTTTGATCGCATTGTACATAAAAGGTCATGAGAAAATGGCTTAAAATCTATGTAAAATTTTGTTTTTGCTGGACTATGACTTAAGTTCTTTTTGATTATTATATAATGTGTCATGGTTGATTTTAACTAATTCTATGTGCTTGCATAATTTTGGTTATCATCAATATGTTGTTAAAGTTGGGTCTCTAATGTCAATAAGTAAATCCAAGCTTAAGTTGTCTGAATATTAATTATTGTTTGGCTATTGAGTATATGATCATAGACATATTAGTTAGCCTAGATAATATGAGTACTTTTTGAGGGATGTGTATTTATTAAATGATTAGATTTATTAAAACTAAATGTGCATAATCTAATGACCTGGAATAAGTATGTATAGTCTTTTGGGATTATTATTTTTTAAAAGAAGTATGGTAATGTGTGGTTGGAGCCGAATGGTTGTATCATTTTGTATATAAGTACAAAGCATGCAAGTTTAAAATTGATCTTGACTTAAGTTGCATGCGTAAGAAATTTTATTTATGTATATTATGACTTGTTAAATTATATAAGCTTGTGATATTTGATGGTTAGGCATAACTTCATTAGTGACTTAATAATATGTTTAACCATGTTGTTAATAATTAAGGTTGAATATATATATGCTTTATATGCAGTAAATGGTAGGTTGGAATTTGATATGATATTTGTTTACATTGTGCAACAATAGTATGTGTTTTGACTTGAGTGGAAATTTATAAATGATTGTGACTATGTTTTTGATTGGTAATGCCTCATAACCTTAATTCGGCGACGGAGACGGGTTAGGGGTGTTACATTTCATTGGTATCAGAGCTACAGTTTAGTTGATTCTAGGACTACTGTAGCGTGTATGAGTCTAGCTATACATGCCATAATGCTATTAAATGATGGTATGATGAATTCTGACGGTTGAAATTGTGGTTTTGATTAGTAAATGGAATCCTCTCCGGAGAGAGCATTAGCGGATGATGTGGAGAGTGTAGCGCCTACTCCTGCGCAAGGGACAGCGCCTATTGAACCTTAACCTTCTGCGAGTAATCAAGATAATGGAGCTAAGCAAGCCTTCTTTACCATGTTGAATGAGTGGGTTGCACAATATGCCCGAACGAACCCAGCTGCTCAACCATTTTCGAATTTAAATAATCCTCCTCCGGTGCCTATAATACCAGCAACTACTGATCCCTTGAGGCTGAGTAAACCTCCGTTGATTTGATTAGGAAGCGCGGGGCCGAGGAATTTCGAGCCCACGCCATCGATGACGCTGAAAAAAAAGTGAGTTTTGGCTTGATAATACTATCGCGTTTTCGATGAGTTGTCTTGCACACGATGAGTGTTTAAAGTGTGCAATATCCTTATTACGAGATTCACCTACTACTATTGGTCGAGAACCACGATTTCGATTGTTCCAACGAACGAGTTACTTGGGACTTCTTTCGATGAGTTTCGTAAAAGTATATCGATCAACGATTCATTGATCAAAAGCGCAAAGAACTTTTGGAGCTTAAACAAGGCCGTTTGACGGTATCCGTATATGAACATGAATTTGTAAGGCTCAGTCGATATGCTCAGGAATGTGTAGCTGATGAAGTTGCCATGTGTAAACAATTTGAAGAGGGATTGAATGAAGATTTAAAGCTACTGGTGGGTATTTTAGAACTAAAAGAATTCGTAACACTGGTTGAACGAGCTTGCAAGGCTGAAGAGCTTGGAAAGGAGAAAAAGAAAGCTGAAACTGAAGCTAGAGATTTTCGTAAAAGATCGACGGGTAAAACTTCTTTCTAGGCTGCAAAGAAGTTCAGACACAATACTAACAGATCAAAGACAACTGCAGGAATTTCTATTAAGGAGTGACCGTCAACGGATTCTCGAGCTACTTCGGTTGCTAGTGTTGGCAACAATTGGCAAGAAAAACCCGAATGTCCACAGTGTGGAAGACGACATGTAGGTGAATGTTGGGGTAAGTCTATTAATAGAGCCTGTTATAGATGCGGTTCGAGGGATTATTTCATTCGAGATTGCACGGAACCTGATGAGAAAAATAAGATGCAAGGTGCGAGATCGAGTGGTGCAACAACTAGAGGTAGACCACCGAGATATATAGGAGGCAGGGGCGGTAATCAGAGAGGGACTTCTGATATGGCTGTTCGATCTGAGACTCGTGCCCCCGCCAGAGCTTATGCCATCCGTGCACGAGAGGAGGCATCCTCCCCTGATGTTATCACTGGTACATTCACTCTCTATAGTACTATTGTACTTGTTTTAATTGATCCTGGTTCGACTCATTGTTACGTGTGTGAAACATTAGCGTCCAGTAAGACTCTATATGTTGAGTCTACTGAATTTGTAATACGAGTGTCAAACCCTTTGGGTCGGTATGTGTTAGTTGATAAAGTATGCAAGAGATGTCCATTGATAATTAAAGATTTCTATTTTCCGGTGGATTTAATATTATTACCCTTCGACGAATTCGATATTATTCTCGGAATGAACTGGTTAATCGAACATGATGTTGTGGTAAATTGCAAGTGAAGGACTATAGACCTACAATGTTCGAGTGGTGAAATGATTCGAGTTGAGTCTAATGATCTGAGTGGGTTACCAGCAGTGATATCTTCTGTGTTAGCTCAGAAATATGTGAGAAAGGGTTATGAAGCTTATCTTGCATATGTACTGGATAGCAAGGTATCGGAATGAAAGCTCGAGACTGTGCATGTAGTTTGTGAATATCCAGAAGTGTTTCCTGAAGAATTACCGGGATTGCCACCTGTTAGAGAAGTAGAGTTCGGCATAGAATTGGTTTCAGGTATGACACCGATTTCGATCGTTCCGTATCGTATGGCACCGATCGAGTTAAAAGAATTGAAAGCTCAATTGCAAGAGTTGACTGACCGAGGTTTTGCGCGACCCAGCTTCTCAACTTGGGGTGTTCCAGTTCTGTTCGTGAAAAAGAAAGACGGAACTATGCGAATGTGTATTGATTATCGTCAGCTTAATAAAGTGACGATAAAGAATAAATATTCGTTGCCGCGGATAGATGATTTATTTGACCAGTTGAAAGGAGCTTCCGTGTTTTCGAAGATTGATTTGCGATCCGCTATTATCGATTCATGAGTTAGAGATTCTGACGTTCCTAAAACTACTTTCAGAACGAGATATGGACACTATGAGTTTTTAGTGATGCCGTTTGGGCTCACTAATGCCCCTGCGGTTTTCATGGATTTGATGAATCGGGTATTCAGATAGTATTTAGATCGATTTGTAGTAGTGTTCATAGATGATATTCTAATTTATTCTCACAACGAGTCCGAACATGCTGAACACTTGAGGCTTGTATTGCAGATTTTGCGAGATAATCAGTTGTATGCAAAATTCAGTAAATGTGAATTCTGGTTAAGGGAGGTCAGCTTTTTGGGACATATTATATCCGCTTCGGGTATTAGAGTTGATCCAAACGAAATTTCAGCCATTCTTGATTGGAAACCTCCGAGGAATGTTTCTGAAGTTCAGAGCTTTTTGGGACTCGCGGGGTACTACCGATGATTTGTTAAGGGTTTCTCGATGATCGCAACACCGCTGACGAAACTACTCCGAAAAGATATCAAGTTTGAGTGGTCAGAGAAGTGTCAGACAAGTTTCGACCAGCTGAAAACCCTTTTGATGAAGGCTCTTGTGTTAGTTCAACCAGAGCCTGGTAAAGAGTTTGTAGTCTACGGTGATGCTTCTTTGAACGGTTTGGGTTGTGTGCTGATGCAGGAAGGTAGAGTTGTTGCATATGCTTCGAGACAACTTAAGCCTCACGAGAAAAATTATCCAACTCATGATATCGAGCTAGCTGCGATTGTGTTTGCTCTTAAAATTTGGCGTCATTATCTGTTTGGAGAGAAATGCCATGTTTATACTGATCACAAAAGCCTAAAATATTTAATGACTCAGAGAGACTTGAATCTGAGCCAACGACGGTGGCTTGAATTATTAAAGGATTACGAAATTGTCATTGATTATCATCCAGGTAAGCCAACTGTGGTGACTGATGCCCTAAGTCGAAAATCTTTGTTTGCTCTTCGAGCAATAAATGTACATTTGTCTATTTCCGCTGATGATGTCCCTAAACCCTAAACCCTAAACCCTAAAACCCTAAACCCCAAAACCTAAACCCTAAAACCCTAAACCCTAAACCCTAAAACCCTAAACCCTCTGGTAGCGGAATTAAAAGCAAAACCAATATTAATACGGCAAATTTGTGAAGCACAGAAAATCGACGGAGAATTGGTTGCTAAACGAACTCAATGTGATTCTAATATGGGTTAAGAGTTTCAAATTGACGATAATGATTGTTTAAGATTCAGAGGTCGATTGTGTGTTCCGAGAAATTCAGAACTTACTTCGATGATTTTGAGTGAGGCCCATTGTAGCCGAATGTCAGTCCATCCTGGTAGTACAAAAATGTACAACGATCTAAAAAGACAATATTGGTGGCATGGTATAAAAAGAGACATTTCCAACTTTGTTTCTAAATGTTTGATATGTCAACAAGTGAAAGCGGAGCATCAGGTGCCTTCGGAATTATTACAGCCGATCATGATACCTGAGTGGAAATGGGATCGAGTAACGATGGACTTTGTATCTGGTTTACCGTTGACACAGAACAAGAAGAACTCAATCTGGGTTATTGTGCATAGATTGACGAAGTCTGCTCACTTTATCCCTGTTCGTTCAGATTTTTCACTCGATAGATTGGCAGAATTATATGTTTCTCAAATTGTTTGACTACATGGAGTACCTACTTCTATTGTTTCTGATAGAGACCCCAGATTTACATCCCGATTCTGGAGAAAATTGCATGAAGTGTTGGGTACTAAGCTACAATTTAGCACTGCTTTCCATCCCCAGATAGATGGTCAATCTGAACGAGTTATTCAGATACTCGAAGATATGTTGAGATGTTGCATTCTCGAGTTTAGTGGTTCGTGGGAACGATATTTACCTTTGATTGAATTCGCATACAACAATAGCTTCCAATCAAGTATCAAGATGGCACCATACGAGGCTTTATACGGTCGCAAATGCCGCACACCATTTTATTGGACCGAACTCAGTGAAAATAAGATATACGAGGTTGATTTGATCAGAGAAGCTGAAGAAAAAGTGAAAGTGATTAGTGATAGTTTGAAGGCAGCATCAAATTGGTGATAAAGTATTTTTGAAAGTCTCACCCTGGAAAAAGTTACTCCGATTTGGCCGTAAGGGCAAATTGAGCCCAAGATTTATTGGACGTACGAAATAGCAGAACGGATAGGGCAGGTTGCTTATAGATTGGTTCTGCCACCTGAACTTGCAATGATTCATAATGTGTTCCATGTATCGATGCTTAGACGGTACAAATTGGATCCTGCACATGTGGTTGGTTTATCTGCAGTTGAGATTCAATCGAATTTGAGCTATGAAGAAGAACCGATACGTATCTTAGCGCAAGAAGTGAAAGAATTGCAGAATAAGAAGTTTTTTTAGTGAAAGTATTATGGGTCAAACATGGAGTAGAAGAGGCTACTTGGGAGCTCGAAGACTCTATGAAAGAACGTTATCAGAATTTATTCACTGGTAAGATTTTCGTGGACGAAAATTTTTAGTGGGGGAGAGTTGTGACAGCCCTAATTTGACCTTAGTCGGAATGTGGTTTCGGGACCACAAAACTAAGTCATAAAATTTATTTAAAATTTTGTTTGCATATCTTTTATGTGTGATAGTGCCTGTATGAAAATTTGATGTTTTAATTTCATCTTAGGAATGTGAATTTTGCTTGAAAGGATTTAGTTGAGAAACTTAGAAAATATGATAGGTAAATTTGTAAGGATCAGACAATTACAAAATGTGAAAGCTTGGATTTGCATGTCAATATGCCCAAAATACAATAAGTGGCCGGCCAAGTAATGATGCCCCTCCACTAAGTTTAATTAATTATAATATTTTGTTAGCAAATGATTAAAATATTCTAAATAAAATGAATTAATAAAAGAAGAAATGGAAAGGGAGAGAAAGTGTTCATCTTCTTCTTCATCTCCCAAAATCGAAACAAAAATGAAAGAAAGAGGGAAATTACACTAAGGCAATTAGGCATCTTCTTTTGTTAGTAGGAGGTGAGTTTTGAATTTTTCTTGATTAAATCTTTTATATGTTAAGTTAATTTTGAATGCATTTTTGGCAATGTCAAGAAAATTTAAATAATCTATGGTGGTTTGGGCACTAAACCGTGCATCAAAGTATTAGAATTAGAGATGGTTTTCATGTTGTATTGAATAAGTAGACAATAGAATAGGGTTGATCTTGTTGAATAAGTAGTTGGGTAATATTTTGTGCATTCGGCCATATGGAGTCTAGATGAAATGTCATTTTATTGTTATTTTACTTGTATGATAAATGGTTCATTTTTAAGACCGAATGAGTCATGATAGAGAAGTGGAAGTTAGATGAACATTAGTTGAAGTTTTAATGCCATGAACAATGACGGTTGTAAGATGTAGTGAAAATCATTAAACTATATATGTGAGTAATTAGCAAGGGTGGTTGCCGTATATACAAATATATATGTGTTTATTTATGTGTGTAATTGAAGTATTGATTGGATTATTAATAGTAAGGTGATCTTAAGTGGTCAATAGCCGAATAGCTTAGAAGCATAAGGTAGAAAGATCAAATTTTACCGTGTAGTTCTTGTGATATAAAATCATTAATATCAATGGATATAAATAACTAGCAAGGTGATTAAACTAGTTAAATTTATTTATTTTAAGCTCAAGAACTTAAAGGAGGGGAATCAAGCAAGGGCAAAGCAAAGAATATCGAATAGCCGATTGGAACCGTTTCGTCTAAAACAAAGTAAGTCTATAAGAAATTAAGCTTAGTTATTCTATACATAATTGGTGCATGCATATTGTGAAGGAATTTCTATTGTTTATGTATTATTTTGATTGAAAGGCATATGACTGATTATGCTTAGTTGATTGAATGAATCACTTTGTTAAAACGAAATGACTTTGGCACTATGTGTGCGGACTTGTATGGCACTATGTGTGCGGAATTGTATGGCACTATGTGTGCGAAATTGTATGGCACTATGTGTGCGGATTTATATGGCACTATGTGTGCGGATGGGAATCTCAATATGTATGTGAATTACTAAGGCACTGTGTGTGCGGGCTAACATGGCACTATGGGTATGAATTTCCTTGCTTGAGCACTACATGCGCGAAATTGATTATTGATAAAATAAATGTAGGAACTAAATGAAGGGCAAAACTATTGTCCGAATAGGAAATTGGGAACATGAAAATTTAAATATAAATACATGAATGCATCTATTTCATTGTTGTTAAATATTGGAGGGAGGATTTAAGGTATTCGGTTATATGATCCCTTGAGTTAATAGTAAGACTTGACTAGTAGTTGAATTGAAAATTTCGGTAATCTATGGACCTTTCTAGTTTTTAGATCGACATATTCAATTAATTGTTTGCATTATATGGCTTATAACTTACTGGGTTGAAAAACTCATTTGGTGTGTTTACTTGTCTTTTATTTAGATTTCTTTTGATCCGTTCCGTGCTCGGGACCATCCTCGAAGTCATCACACCTGCCAGCATCGTTTTGGTATCTCTTCCTAGTAAATTCTAGGTTAATATTATGGCATGTATAGGATAACATTTTGGGAGATTTTGTTGTTTTGATCGCATTGTACATAAAGGTCATGAGAAAATGGCTTAAAATCTATGTAAAATTTTGTTTTTGCTGGACTATGACTTAAGTTCTTTTTTATTATTATATAATGTGTCATGGTTGATTTTAACTAATTCTATGTGCTTGCATAATTTTGGTTATCATCAATATGTTGTTAAAGTTGGGTCTCTAATGTCAATAAGTAAATCCAAGCTTAAGTTGTCTGAATATTAATTATTGTTTGGCTATTGAGTATATGATCATAGACATATTAGTTAGCCTAGATAATATGAGTACTTTTTGAGGGATGTGTATTTATTAAATGATTAGATTTATTAAAACTAAATGTGCATAATCTAATGACCTGGAATAAGTATGTATAGTCTTTTGGGATTATTATTTTTTTAAATAAGTATGGTAATGTGTGGTTGGAGCCGAATGGTTGTATTATTTCGTATATAAGTACAAAGCATGCAAGTTTAAAATTGATCTTGACTTAATATGACTTGTTAAATTATATGAGTAAGCTTGTGATATTTGATGGTTAGGCATAACTTCATTAGTGACTTAATAATATGTTTAACCATGTTGTTAATAATTAAGGTTGAATATATATATATATGCTTTATATGCAGTAAATGCTAGGCTGGAATTTGATATGATATTTGTTTACATTGTGCAACAATAATATGTGTTTTTACTTGAGTCGAAATTTATAAATGATTGTGATTATGTTTTTGATCGGTAATGCCTCATAACTTTAATCCGGCGACGGATATGGGTTAGGGGTGTTACATTATGTATTCATGGAAAGGAAATGATGAATTTAAATGAAGTATGTTCACGTACAAATGGCTTACCTTATCTGTAATTCAAGTGAATTTTGTTTGAATGCACTAAATTGTGTTGGTGATGTTGCTTAGGCTTGTGCCAAGCTTGTGGTTAGATTAAATTATGCTCATACTTATGTTATTTAGTATAAATGGTAAGTTATGTTTCATGTTTACGAACTTACTAAGCATTATGTGCTTACGTAGTTTTCTTTCCTATGTTTTATGGTTAATTGGAAGCTCGATCGGTTTGGAAGCTCGTCGGAGATCTATCACACTATCCAGCATAAATTTCGATAGCTTTTGTTATTTTGGCTCAGGATATAATGGCATGTATAGGTGAACTTGTATTGGTATCTAGTTGATGATTTTTGCATGTATAAGTTGTTTGGTACCACTTTACGTTGGTTGAATTGTGTCATTTTGGTATTTGTGATTCATGAATGGTAAGACTTAAATGGTAAGTTTATGCTGAAGTACTAATGGTCAAGATATGGTATGTTTTCGGATGGTATTGAACTAGATATGTATGAATGAAATGTGGTCATGTATATATATAAGTTTAGGTAAGTTTGTATATTTGCATTTGAGGTACCTTGTATGGCATATTTGTTGAATGACTTTTGACTATTGAATTGCTTATTTCATGTTGGTTTTGGTCATGTTATGATGCCTTGATTATGTGCACAAAATGCATTTTGGTGGTTGCATGAGTTGGTGTTAGAAATGGCTTGATTTTGGCCAATTTCATGTCCACACGACCTGAGACCCGGGCGTATGACTCAGCCGTGTATGACACACAGCCTGGCGACATGACTGTGTGTCCCCTATAGGTTTTACTGTATGCAAGTCAGACGATTACACGGCCTAGCACACATCCTGACACTTGGACGTGTATGGCTATTTTGGGAGTTACATGGCCTAGCACATGGGCGTGTGGCTTGGCTGTGTAACCCAACTCGAAGAGTTGCACAGGTGAGGACGTAAGACACGACCGTGTGTCCATATTTCGATTGTTACACGGCCTGAGACACGGCCGTGTGTCTCGGCCATGTCACCCCTACAGTCTAATTTTTCTAACTTTTTCTTATACTTTCTAATTGTTTCGAACTACAGGCGACACACACCCATGTGGCCTGATCGTGTGTCTCACACGGCCAAAGACATGCCCGTGTGGACATTCGAAATGGATTCACATGGTCGTGTCCCAGGCCATGTCCTACCCAGTGTAACTTTCTGACTTGGGTCACACGGCCAACACACACGCCCTGTGCCCTAAGAAATGTAATGTATTTGGGTTCAAAGCCCTGCGCGCTCTACATCTAGAGGATTTGTAAATCCCTACTACTTATATTAAAACTTTCCAATCCTCACCTCATGGCATCCAGGTTGAAAGAGAAAATTGAAGAAGTATGGTCGCCCCCTATTAGGATGTACTATTAAACCTAAATTGGGGTTATTCGCTAAGAACTATGATAAAGTAGTTTATGAATTTCTATGTGGCGGGCTTGATCTTACCAAAGATGATGAGAATGTGAATTCCCAACCATTTATGTGATGGAGAGGCCATTTCTTATTTTGTGTCGAAGCAATTTATAAGCCACACACGCCCATGTGTCAGGCCGTGTGCTAGGCCGTGCCAAAACTGTAGGGTATACTGACTTATGCCACACGGCCAAGTCACTCGCCTATGTGCTAAGTCGTGTGGAGCATAGTAACTTGATTTTTAATTCAACACTAGGGGACAGACGGCCATGTAACCTGACTGTGTGTCATACAGGGTTGAGACACACACCCGTGTCTCTGCCCCTGTGGACAAAAATAGGCTATTTACCAAGCCATTTTGCCACCCAAACTTGCTTACACCTACATCAATCCAATTGGCACCAAAACATGTCATATAATAGGCATTCCAAATCAACCCCAATCAAGCTCAATTCATGATAATCTCATACAATTAACCACATTATACACAAGTATCAAATTTGACAATCTCATTCATGCTAACTCAAAATCACAAATCACCTAAATTGCATCTTATAATTATGCATCATTTTACCTAAACAAATAAGCATACTAATTCTCAAACACCAACCATTTGATATCCATAATACCTATAATCAACAAGCATCATACATCCATCAACAAACTCACAACACAAGCCATATGCACATATATATACACAATCAAATCAAACAAATTAAGCTAATTCTCATGGCTATATACAAAACCAAACTCTTAATATATACAAGCCATTTCAAATGACTAAATTCATTAACAACACATATACCAACATGACCAAAGTCCCTATACATGCCATATACTCAAAATACTTAAGTTCAAAAGTACCAAAGTGATAGTTGGATAATGTGATGAAGTCTCAGATGATTCCCAAATCTGAGCTAGCTTTGATTTCACTATAAAACATAAGAAAATAAACAAAGTAAGCTATAAAGCTTAGTAAGCTCATATGAAATAAACTCAATTAATCACAAATACACAATTTAATCAATTTACTATATCAACACATAGTTCATATTAGCTAACCAACCTTCCACATATTCAAACATAAGATTAGATGTGAAATTCACAAGTTTCTTCGGTTCAAAACTTATACAGTTCATGTACATACCACTTATACGGTTCAAATTCACAAGTTTCTTCGGTTCAAAACTTATACAGTTCTTTGATATACCCGTTGAACCATTTGAAATACTATCGAATACTTAGGAATCTCGCACCCTAAGTGTCACATACATAGCCGAAGCTATCTCAATCTCATATCACATATAATGCTCACTCTCGAGCTATCAACAGGTCTGCTTACACAAGCTAAAGGTCATGACAAAGCTACATGGTGCTGCTCACACAAGCTGATAAGTATCCGCACAGCCACCGTTAGGACGTACGGACTAGCACCCAAATCACATAACCCCTAATGACATGTCATTTGTATCCTAATCTATTCCTAAGGTTCAATCGGGATTGCTCATCTGCCGAATCATCGTCGAATATATCCACAAGGTTGTATTCTCAATTTATGCGATACCAAAGCATTTAAAATAAAAATATATCAATGCTTATTACATACGAACTTACCTCGAATGCAAAAATGACGAAATGAGTCGATTAATCCAAAACCTTGCTCTTTCTTCGATCTAAATCTGAATTTCACTTTTCTTGATCTATATAATATAAAATTTAACTCATTTAATCACCAACCTATTCACTTTAGCCCAAAAATGCACATTATAGAAACTTTACACTTTTGCCCCTAATATTTTAACATTTTTACAATTTAGTCCTTATCTCATAAAAATACAAATTCATGCAATTCAACCTAAACCCATGTTAGCCGAATTTCAATTCGGTCTCTAGAAGCCCACATTTTTCATTTATTTCACAAATTAACCATGAATTTTACTCATTTCACAATTTAATCCCTATTTGGACATTTTACTAAAATCACTTAACAAATGTTGTTTATCTAACAACAACCATACATTTTCTATCATTAAACATCAAAATACACATAGATTCATCAATGGAAAAACCCTGAGCCTTTAATAATTTTTCAAATTAGTCCCTCGGCTAGCTAGATTAAGCTGCAATGATCTCAAAAGCATAGAAATCATTAAAAACTGAACAAAATTATACTTACATGCAATGAAAGAGCTTGTGTAATAGCCTGATTTAGGGCCTAGTTGGAATATTGGCCTCAGGACCACAAATTTGATGTCAAGAAAATTATTTTATTATTATTTAGATGTTATAGCATATTTTTAAAAGTGTATGAAAAAAATTGGTGAGTCAATTTTAGCGTTTGGAAGCCTAATTGAGAAAAATGACTAAATAGCATAAACTACAAAAATCCTAAATTGATAGCTAAAGATATCAAATAGCTAGAGGATAAAAATTGAGGGTCTTTAAAGGGTAATTAAACCCTTTCCTAAGAGCTTGGTCGGCCATAAGAAGAAAATTGGTCAAAAAGTCAAAAGTTTGGTGGGTTTGGTGGCTAATTTGACTAAAATAGAAATAAAATAAGAAAAAAAGATGATATCACATTCTCACCTGCTTTATTACCATCGATTTTTCAGCAATATTTGGGGGTTTTGAGCTTCAAAATTTCAGCTACTTAGTTGACTCACAAGGAAGTGATTTTAATGGTTTTTCTTGAATATTTTTGTACTTTTGAGACCCTTGAAGCATAAGCTTTCAAATGAAGGTGAGATTTTGCAAAATGATTAAGAGCCTAGGGTTTTTCCATGAAAGGATTTGTGATGTTTGCTGAGTTTTTATGGAAGAAAATGGGTCTTAGATGTCTTATAAACAACTTTTGTGAAAGGTATTAGCATGGAAACACCTAAAAGGGATCATTTTGCATAAGTTGTAAGATAAGTGATGAATGTGTGAAATAGTAGGATTTTGGAGTTGCTATAAGAGTAAAAAAGGTTCAGATAGGCTTAAGATACGAAGAAATTCGATAAAAATTAATTTTCGAGCATAGGGGCAAAACGGTCATTTTGCCAAGGTCTAGGGGCAAAATGGTCATTTTACCTAAGATGTGAATTTTAGATTGCCTAATTGTATTTAGAGACTAAATGAGTGCATTTTGCCATTATAGATCAAGATTTATCGAATTCGAGCCTAGACCGGGGGAAGGCCAAGCAAATCGACTAAACCGACTAGTCGTGTACGTTTTGTAATCTGAGGTAAGTTGTATATAGATAACACAACTACATTGTTGATATATGCATTTAATTGTCATTGAATTGGCATAGCATGATTTGATTTATTATGAAGTTGATGATGTATATTGAAATTGAGATAGTAGAATTCTCGTTGGAACCCTAGGAAATAAACCAGATATTCGTGTCGTGACATTTGGATCACTAGTGTGAGCTAGTGGAAGACATGTCTGGGACATGCATCAGCTACATTATGAGAGCCAGTGTAAGACCATGCCTGGGTCATGGCATCGGCATTAAGACGAGAGCCTGTGTAAGACATGTCTGGGACATGCATCGGCCTTGAGACGTAAGCCAATGTAAGACATGTCTGGGACATGCATCGGCGACGAGGTGATAGACAGTGTAAGATCGTGTCTAGGACATGGCATCAGTGCCTTATCCACGTTTGAGGCTTAATGAATATCCGATAGAGTTTCAAATGGTTCAACGGTGAAAATTATGATTGTGAGTTAAATAGGAAAGTATAACCGTGTTGTGAGTGGTACAGGTACCTAATAGGTACGTATGAGAAATGAGCTCAATAGAGTATATGTGACTTGTATGGATGGTAATGAGTAAGTGTGCTTATGCCTACCTTTGTGTTATGATCATGATGATCATTGATGAATTTGTTGTTTTATATTTATTTATATGCAACTTACTAAGCTTTTATGCTTACTCCCTTTTTCCTTTCATTTCCTTACAGTGTCGCCTAATTAGCTCAAGGATCATCGAAAGTCAGAGATATTGATCACACTATCAGCCAAAACATTCAGTATAGTTGGATTTATGTTTTTGAATATGGCATGTATAGGGCTAGACCTTATTATTTAGTGTCTTTAAGAATTGGCCAAAAGTTTTGGCTTAGGATAGATCCCACACTTTGTATTAAGCCTTGAGTGAATGTCTATTGTGGCTGATTTGATTTTGGAATTTATGCTTGTTTGGTATTGATATGAAAATAGCTATGCAAGAGTGGTAATAAGGCTTGGTAAATAGCCTTATAATGTCCACACGGGTAGACACACGGGCGTGTGTCTGGGCCGTGTGTGACACACGGTCAGCCCCATGGGCATGTGGTCTGGCCGTGTGACCCCTGCACGTAAAAATTTTAAGTTAGTATACATGGTAATAAACACATGGGTAGAAACACGACCGTGTGTCTCAACTGTGTGGAGGACACGGCCTAGTACACGGGCGTGTGCCATGGCCATGTGACATTTTAGGGATGCTGATGTCAGAAATAGAATACCCAGGTTTTTGCATACGGGCTAAGACACGGGCGTGTCATGGCCGTGTGAGGGACATGGGCCATTGACTCGGGCATGTGTCTGGCCATGTGAAAACCCTTGTAGGTGTGAATTAGAATTTAATTCAACACGGGTGTGGGACACGGGCGTGTCCCTAAGTGCTTAGGCCGTGTGAGTCACACGAGCCATCAGCACGACCATGTCAAAATGGTCACATGGGCGTGTGCCCTGTTTTAAAGACAAATTTCCTAAGGTTGGTTTAAAGACCCGAAATGGTCTCAAATAATTTTCAATGGTCAATTCGAGGCCCGTAGACTCATAAATAGAAGTTAGGGTGGAAATTGAAAAAGTTTTAATTTGGACCAAGTCTCGGTGACTTGAGGTTATTTGAATGCATGTGGTATGGCCGTGTGACCCCTGCACGTAAAAATTTTAAGTTAGTATACATGGTAATAAACACATGGGTAGAAACACAACCGTGTGTCTCAACTGTGTGGAGGACACGGCCTAGTACACGGGCGTGTGCCATGGCCATGTGACATTTTAGGGATGCTGATGTCAGAAATAGAATACCCAGGTTTTTGCATACGGGCTAAGACACGGGCGTGTCATGGCCGTGTGAGGGACATGGGCCATTGACTCGGGCATGTGTCTGGCCGTGTGAAAACCCTTGTAGGTGTGAATTAGAATTTAATTCAACACGGGTGTGGGACACAGGCGTGTCCCTAAGTGCTTAGGCCGTGTGAGTCACACGAGCCATCAGCACGACCATGTCAAAATGGTCACATGGGCGTGTGCCCTGTTTTAAAGACAAATTTCCTAAGGTTGGTTTAAAGACCCGAAATGGTCTCAAATAATTTTCAATGGTCAATTCGAGGCTCGTAGACTCATAAATAGAAGTTAGGGTGGAAATTGAAAAAGTTTTAATTTGGACCAAGTCTCGGTGACTTGAGGTTATTTGAATGCATGAGATTAAGTTAGGTAATGCTCTGTACTCCGCTCTGGCGTGGGTTATGGGTATGAGGTGTTTTAGCTTGACCGAATGTTGAAGCTAAATAAATGGTGAAGTTTCCTCCTTTAAATTTCGGCTAGAAGATGATGAACAAAAGAATTTGGTTTTGTTTTACCTATTTTAATTATTTACTTATTAAATTACTTATATAACCTTACTTAGTCACATTAATGATGTCCAGAATTGTCCATTACCTTTATTAATGGTTTAATTACCACATTAGGACCTCCACTTTAAGGTTCCATAGCTATTAGACACCTTTATCTAATAGAACACAAGTTTTACACTTTACAGGATTTAGTCCTTTTTATCAAATTAAGTACTCAAACGATAAAATTTCTTAACAAAATTTCACACAAACATAATATCATGCTGTAAATAATAAAATAATAATAAAATAATTATTTCAACTTTGAATTTGTGGTCCCAAAACTACTGTTCTGATTTGACTAAAAACGGACTGTTACACGATTCTTCAACATCAAAATATGTATTTTACTAATAGTCTATCAAGGATAAAGACTCAGAGTTTTAAATAAAACCATATGTTCATGGTAATTACTTTGCATTCAATCCTACTATAATCAATAAGGCTATGAAGCATAGAAATCATGAGATGCCATTTGAAGCAAATTATGACAAGCTTTCTGGGATTTTTATTGATGGTTTTAGAAAGACTTGGCTTGAAGGACAAGAATTCAAAACTACTTAGTAGAGCACAAAGTATGCATCCTTGCAAAGTATAATTGCCAAGAATTGGTTGCCTTCAATTTATTGCATGTCATTGAGCAAGAAGATGAGACTTTTTCTTCATAAGGTAACTATTGTGGTCTCTTTTGATTTAGGAACTCTTATATTTGATCAAATTTTGAAGCACATCATGATTAAAAACAAGAGAAAGAAGCTACCTTTCCATCCTTCAAATACTATTGGAGTAGAAAAATATTATTTTAAGGATGATTTTTTTAAGAAGTTGAGCAATCTAAGATTAAGTTCTCTAGTAAGTAGAAGAGAGGATGAAATAGATTAATATAAACGAATCCAACCTAGAAAAAGGCTCTAATTCTGGATTTGGTCTAGAAGTTGTTCCTTCAACTACAAGTGTTGATATGACTTCTTCAACACAACAGACTTCTCAAGCATCTCGATGGTGAAATAAACTACATTGACAAGCAGGTTAAACATCTCAAAAGAAATACATATTTAAAGAGATTTGATATTGGACTGAGCTTCAAGCAATAAAAATCCAATGCTCTCTTCTTGTTTTTTTTCCAAAATCTTAATTCCTGAACAAGTAAACTTTTCTTCTCATTTCTAATACAAATATTTATCAACATAAATATTTTTTAAAAAAACCAACCCAACCCTTAACTTCATCTCTTATAGTTTTTCCTTTCATTTCTCCTTTTGCATATATTTTATACATTTCACTTATTAAAAAATAAAAATAAAAAATAAATATAAGCCTTTTTTCATAAACATCTTTCTTATCCTCTTTTATCCACACTCGTTGCAAGAGAATATACAAATCCTCTTTTTTTTCTTGTAAATCACACACCTGATTCAATTTTTTATTAAATAATAATTAAAATTGTGAAAGCACATGTATTAAGAATCATATTTTCTTTCACAAACATGAGTTTTTTTATTTATATTATTCATAAAATAACCAAATACAAATAAGTATTATAATTGAAATTATACATACCTTTTACTCAAAATCAAATGGCAATATTATGGGAACCAAATTAAATTTGAGTTTGGTAAGGTATTCCTAAGTTTTAATTTTCCTACTATTGAAGTTATTTTTTAATAATACTAATATTTTGAATTAATAGCCATTCAAAATTGTAAATATTTAAATTTTATAATAAAAAAGTATTTTATTTAAATTTCAAAATATCTTGTGCACAAATGAAATGAAATTGATTGATAGTAAAAATAATTTAGAAAAGACAATTATATTTGAGTGACTTTATTTTTTTTCTAAGCAATTATATTGCATCATTTAAATAACCATACATATTTACATTTGATGATTTAGTATATAAAATGAATTAAAAAAAAAACTCATTTTTGGGTCTTTGATTTGTAAGAAAATATTTATTTTTAAATGTTTTTTATTATTTTATTTTTTAATTAAGAAATTCCATTAAAAAGAAATGTTTTCTTACGACAAGCATAGATGAAGAAGATGATTAGAAGTTTGGAAAATAAATAATGTTGCAATATCTTTCATAAGGGAAAAACTTATATTTAATATTTTATCGTTATTGTTTGAATAATAAAATATAAATAATATTTAAAAAATCTTACAAATGAAAGAGAAAACTAGAAGATGCTGATTTGAGTTTTTTTTTCTTTTGTGTTTACTTAAATAAATAACATACATTTTAGAAATAAGAATAAAATCATCATTGTTTGAGAACTAGGATTTTATAATACAGGGAAAAAACTCCTTCAAATGTAGCATACTTCCAATGACTTCAATCATATAAGAACACTTGAAGACCAAAAAGAGACCCTATCCCAACTAATAATAATAAAATATTAAGCAAGTAAAGTTTTTTAGCTACTGTTGAAAAGCCTTAAGAGGGTTAGCATGGTCAATATCAGATAAAATAGGGAGATCAATAGTCAAATTGTTGAGGCTTAAGCCTCCTTCATTTAGCTTCTTCATTACTTCCTCAAATACAACCTTGTTGCCTTCTTGTGTCAGGTGCAAACCATCCCTGCATTCCCACAAACATTATCATATTAGCATAATATGTTGTTTCATTAGTGTAGAATATATGTGAATAAATCTATTGTGCGAATGGGGTAAGAAAGAGTAAATTATTGTACAAGAAAATCATACTAAGTTTAATTCTCAAAAAAGATTGGACAGGTTATAAACAGTCCCACTTAAAACTCAAACTCGTAGACCGAATCTAATAGCACAATATATCACTACAAAATATTGAAAGATAAATAAAAATAATAAAGAACACCAAAAATTTAATGAGATTCAATAAATTTCATTTATGTCCTCGGACTCTACTAAATAAATTTCACTACAAAAGGTATAAGTGAAAATTACAAATAAGAAGAGAAAAAAATTACCTTACAAAGAAAATGATAAATTTTGGTATGATTCAAAGGTGGAGAAACAATCTCTATTTATAGTAGTATAATCTCTTCACAACTTTGTATTTTTTTAGATGTGGCATTGTGTTTTTTCAACAATAGCAAATTTTCACATCTTCAATCTCCTTATAAAACAGCATTTGATAACATCTTCAAATTTCAACCTTCAAGTTTTAACATTGATCATGTCCAAACATAGTTGGCACTTGACTACAGTCACAACCTTAGTCATCATATCGACAGGATTCTTAGTGGTTGAAATTTTAGGATCATTACTCCACCTTTTTTTAGAATCTCTTATACAAAACGGTATCAGACATCAATGCTCTTCATCCTTGAATGATAAACTTTATTGTTTTCTAAATAAATAGCACTCTGACTATCGCAATGTACTTTGATATACTTCTACTTAATTTCTAGTTTACCAAGGAAACCTTGGAGCCAAATTGCCTCTTCTATAGCCTCTGTGATTGTCATATATTTTGTTTCTATAGTAGACAAAGTAATTGTTGATTATAAAGTAGACTTCCAACTAACTCTTGCCTTTGCAAGAGTAAACACATAACCACTACTTAGTTCTCTTTTATCCAAATCACCAGTATAGTTTGAATCAAAATATCCAACCACACCCTGATTATCTTCCTACTCAAAAATCAATCTAATACCCATTATATTCTGAATATATTGCAAAATCCATTTCACAACTTGCCAATGCTCATTTCTTGCATCATGTATATACTCACTCATGACCCTAACTGTTTGTAAAATGCCTAGTCTTGTACATACCATAGCATACATTAAACTATTAACAACATTTACATATGGTATCTTTGACAGATATTCTCATTATGCATCATTCTTTGGTAAAATAGAGGCATTAAGCTTGGAAAGAGGAGCAAGGGGAATGTTAACAGGTTTTGATTTTTTATTCATGCCAAAACACTTTAGCAATTTTCTCAAATATTGTTCTGAGTCAAACAAAGCCTCTTCGAACTTCTATCTCGAGTTATCTCCATGCCAAGGATCTTCTTTTCTTCTCCTAGATCCTTTATCTAAAAATTACTTATTCAATTGTGTGTTTAGCTTCTCAATCTCTATTTGATTTTTTGAAGCCATCAATATATCATCAACATAAAGAAAAAGATATATGAGAGAACTATCCTGAAGCTTGCGAAAATACACACAATGGTCATATTTTCTTTTTGTGTAAATCTATTCTATTATAAACTTGTCAAATCACTTGTACCACTACCTAGGAGATTGCTTTAAACGTACAACAATTTTAAAAGTTTACACACTAATTTTTTTTCTAGCAACCTTGAATCCTTCTAGCTGAGTCATAAAGATTTCCTCTTCCAAGTCTCGAAGTAAAAAAAGAGTTTTTACATCCAACTGAACTAGTTCCAAATCCAATTGTACCTCCAAAGCCAATAAAATTCTAACGGAGAAATGCTTCACAACTAGAGAAAATACCTCATTGTAATCAATTCCCTCCATCTGAGCAAAGTCTTTTTTTACTGATCCTACTTTCTATAAAACATCATCTTGTCCAGGAAATCATTCTCTCTTCACAAACCCTCACTTGCATCCAATTGTCTTCTTTCCTTTTTCCAGACTAGCTAGTTTTCAAGTCTAATTTTTATAAAGAGACATCATTTCTTCTTTCATGGAAACCCTCCAGTTTTCTTCTTCTAAAATTTGAATTGGTTTATTAAAACTGGTAGGAATGCCATCAGTTACAATTGGGAATGCATAAGCCACCATATTAGCAAAGCGAGTAAGCTTTCTAATTATTCTCCATGACTTATTAGTTGCAATTGATTCAAGTTTCTATGAAAGTTCTTGGGTCTAAACCTCCTTTTTCACTAGAGTCTCCTTTTTTCCTCTAGTTCCTCCCTATTAGAGTCTCCTATCAGAGGAGAACCATTACCTTCTTCCTTTGTTGGAATCACCACTCTTTCAAACTTTAAATTATTTGATTACTCCCTTTGCGCTTTTGAAAACATGGTAGATTCATCGTGTAACAACCTATTTTTTTTAGTGAAATCAGAAAAGTGGTTTCGGTACCACAAATCTGATCCAAAAATAAGGTTTATTTTTATTTCATTATATGGTCTGTATTATAATAAGCATGTCGTGTGAAAATTTTGATACGAAAATTTTATCAATTAAGTGTTTAATTATGAGAATGACTAAATCGCATAAAATACGAAAGTTGAATTCTAGTAGTTATAAGGATTAAATACCTATGGAATTCAAATCTAGAGGTCCTTATATGGTAATTAGACCATTAAAGAAAAGTATGTAGATTCTTGGTGACTCATCCATGGAAATATAGGAAAAGGGCAATGACTAAATTAGAAATTTCAAAATAATTAATTAATTAAAAGATGAAAAGAAAATATCATCTTATTTTCTCATCATTTTCAACCTAAAAACACATGGAAACCCTAAAATAGAGAGAAGAAACGTTCAAGGCCTAATTTGGTAAGTTTTCTTGTCCCGTTTTTAGTAATTTTGATATTTTTGAAATCGGGATAGTCTAATCTATCTATTTGAGGGATTAATTTGAAAAGATATCAATGTATCAAAAATGGGTCATTGATGAATATGCTGGAAATTAGAAATTTATGGTAGAAAATGAAAGGTTGTTGATAGATAAACAACTTTTACAAAGTGATTTTTGATGAAAACATGATTTAGGGACTAAAATGTAAAGTTGTGAAATTTGATGAGAATTCTAAAATCTTATGAATACATGTGCTGCAAAATTTGTAATGGGATTTTGGTTAGGCTTGGAATAGAGAGTCAATTGCACAAGTTTCATTTTTTGAGCTTAGGGATGAAATTGGAATTTACGAAAAAGTTAGGGGCAAAATGGTAATTTTTCCTAGGATGTAAATTGAGTCCATTTTAAATGTTAAATGTGTGGAAATGATGATTAAATTCATTTATATAGATCCGGACAATAGTAATTTGAGGTTAGATTGAAGAAAAGAAAAGGTTTTGAATTACTAGATTTCTAACGCAAACAAGTGTTGAGGTAAGTTCGTGTAACCTAATTGAGCATGTAATTGTGTTTAAATTGAATGTTGTGATTGTATGAAATGTTATAATCATCTTATGCAAATTATTTGATTTTTATAAAGAAAAAATTGAATACATGCTTGAAATGATGAAAAAGGGTTAGGTCCCAATTGAATATTTAATTCCGATGATATGCACTTTCCCAAAATTAATAAGGTCCTATATTTGTTGTGGACGGGATTTAACTCGGATGAGTAATCCTATTGACCTTGTCATAGAAAGGATTTAGCCTGGATGGGTATTCCTGATATAATACCTCTCGAGTATACATTACAATTATGGTTTAACCTGGACTGGTAATCCTAATTGAGCTCTTTGAGCATATGTTATATAAAGGATTTAGCCTGGACTAGTAATCCTATTATACGATATGTGACTCGAGAGCGTGTTCCTTAGTTAAGTGCCCTAAGGGGTACCCTCGAAGAAAAATTGACGGATTATTGAATTGTACACCCCGAGTGTACCACTTGAGTATTCATCAGAATTTCAATGATTCGATAAACATAAAACTCTTGACATGGCATGAGAATTATGAAGTGAGATGATAACTTCTTGAAAGAATAATGTATGATGAGCTCATCTATCCTTACTTGATGTATATGTAAACTTATGACTAACATATTTGATTAGATGCATGTGTTTAGGCAATTCAGCCAAATGGATGGAAAACTTGTTATTGTATGCTTAGATTTAATAAACGAGATTGGTAAGTTTAGTTTCAGTTATACAAATTTACTAAGCATGTAATGCTTATTCCATTTATTCTCCCCTGTTTTATAGTGCTCGAAAGCTCGCAAAGGTTGGAGATCACTGGAGCATCATCACACTATCAACTAGTTATTTTGGGTATACTTAGTAAAATCGTTTTGGTATAATGGCATGTATAGGACAACTTGACCAATAGTGGCTTGAAATTGATGTTTTGTAACCTAGCCATTGGAATGGCTAGTAATGGTTTATTTTGGTATGATTAAGTAGGTTATAATGATATATTCATATGAGATATGCTATGTATATGTGATCAAATGATGCTAATGCCTAAGTTAATTCAAGGTAAGTTTGTAAACACATTTGCATGTAATGATATGTCTTGTTGAATGATGAAGTTTGTTAAATTGAATGCTTGAAATGGTTGGTATTGGTTGTATGTTTCAAATACAGGTCTTGGGTGAAATTTTGGGTGAGAAATGAAGCTAGAAATGGCTTCATTTTGTCCACAAGGGTAGACACATGGACGTGTGTCTAGATTATGTGTTACACACGGCCTAGTAACATAGGCATGTGGTTAGGCCGTGTGTCCTCTGCACCTTAATTCTGAGAAGCAGAATGCTCAAAATTGAGCACACGGGCAGAGACACAGGCGTGTGCCTCAGTCATGTGTGCCACACGGCCTAGAACACAAGCGTGTGTCTTAGCCATGTGAAACCTGCACCTAATTTTGAATTAAATTAATTAACCACACGGCCTAGCACATGGGCATTTGGCATGGCCGTGTGCATAAGTCAGAGAGTTACACAAGGTCAAACACGACCTCTAGCACGAATGTGTCCCAGGGTTACACAGGCGTACCCCTTGGACCACATGGGCTTGTGAGCCCTGCAACTTGAAAAAAAAATTTAATTTCGCGAAAAATTCTTAGAGGTTCCGATTAAGTCCCGACTTGATTCTAATGCTCGTATTGGGCCTCGAGGGTCCAATCAAGGGACATTTTGAATGCTATCAACTAATGAATAGTAATCTACAGGAATTTGTTGTAAAATGTTCTAAAAGTTTCAGTAATGCTCTGAAACCTTGTTCTGATGACGGACACTGGTTAAGGGTGTTACACATCAAAGATTACATCCCTACTGAAGATAATTTTCTTTGTTTCTTGACACCATAGGCAAACCCTTTATGCTGAAAATGTTTTTATGTGCAGCGAAACCAAACATAATAGTGTGCAGCGAAATCAAACACATGTAATGAATTATAACTTGTAGTTGGCTTCTCGGTCCATTTCTCTAACGATGTTTTCCTCTCATGTGTAGTATATTGTAACACCCCAAATTTGGTGGATTCGAGAAGAAGGCGAGTAGATATGAATGTTGCTTACTTTAGGGCACTATGGTAGTGTAGCCTGCCAATTTATAAACTTTCGATGAACTAAAGTTTGGCATATAAAGTATCCACCGTAGAAGTATATCAAAATTTCAATTCGGGATATTATTTTAATGAAGAAAGAGTATGACAAATGAAGAGCATGCCTTATGAGATTTACCATCAGAGGGGTAGTACACCTTGTTTATTTGAACACTTTTCAAGGTGGGTCTTGTAACGTGATCTGGTTAGGAGTCAACTGAATGGATTGACTAGTCAAATAACATATGTACAATATTCTCTTTTATATTTCTCTCTATTCTTATAGGTCATTTAAAGGAAAATTTTTGTATACAGTCGACACTTGTCAAGATCCGCTAAGGGGAAACTGAGTATATATATATGGAATGAATAGAGCATCAAGATAGTTTTTCTTTCTTCTGTTCTACATTCAAGTTCTTCTTTTTGAGCCTCAAATATTCTTTTCTTCTTCATTAAACTAGAAACTAAGGTTTTTGGGTAAATTAGTGGATGTTTCAATATCATAATAAGTTTGATAGCTCTACATGTTACGATTTTGAAAAAGTAAGATTGTTAGAAATATATAAATAATAGGGTGTGAATAAGAGGTTCTGCATAGGGGTCATCTGCAATTGAGATATTAGTAAACTGTCTTAAATAGGATTTTAATGAAGTTTCCTAATCTTTTAAACAGTTGATGTTGGTGGTTCAAGAAGAAAGATCAAATTTGGAACTCTGAGCTATAGTAAAGGTGAGTTTTAAGTGATTCTCTAACTTGGCTTATGGAGATTAATTTACACAAGATTATTTGTATGTTGATATCTACTCTGATAGCTAATAAGTGCATGTGTGTATGAAGTGCCGTAAGGTTACTGCATGATGATAAATGAGGTATACGTGTTACTGCATGAATAAGATGATGTGTGGTATGAATGCATGTGAAGTTTGACATGGGAGAACATGAATCAATCAAGTGTGTGAACAAATATAGGTAAGTGTATTCTATGGTAAATGAGTAAACAACCATTTTTGATGCCTCCGGTAGGACACGTACATTACTAGTTGGACTAGTAGATCATGATATGAAAATATATGTAAGATCATATGGTAGGGACCCATTGCATCATATAAAAATGAGATTATTCATGGTGTTGCCTCTAGTAAGATGTAAATCAGACTAGCAGAGCACAACATGAAAATATGTATAAGACCATGTAGGAGAAACCTCATGACACTCCTTGAGATAGTTCGTTGGGACAGTCAACATCTAATATTCTGTAAAGTCTTTGTGGTGTATTCTATGATACATGTGTGGTGTATTTTATAAAGCCTTTATGGTGTGTTCTAAATAACCACCTTTGTCGCATAATCAGAGTAAGTTTAGAGACTTCTCCATTAGATGATTTTGTGGTAGAAATTTGAGTAAGCTATGAAGATATCTTTGTTTGGTTAACCTTGTGATGAAATTGAATATGACTTAAAGGCATCTCTTGATTGTAACACCCAGTTTTGTCGGGTCTTGAGTTGGAGAGCAAATGAGAATAATCTGTGTGGCGGAATCTTACTCGCCCAATCGATGCTTTTATCGGATAACTTATGCACATAGTTAATGATAGAGTATAAGGTAAAGATTATTCTCGGAATGTGTAGATATATATAGAAGAATGGATTGGTAGGTGTATTAAGGATTCATGGGTAATGAGGGTGTTGCAAAAAGTAAGGTACACCAAGTTGGTCTAGTTACTGTGCAAGTTACGTTCTAGCGAGATGGTCAGGATTGAATGAAGGGATAACTCAAGGATACGTAAAGATTTTTCGATCCTTGTATATGTTTCTTTATAGCTGTAAGCCACTAATAGGGTAATTTTGTAGGTTGGTTACACATGTCTAGTTCCACTATGAGAATATGGTTTATATATATTTATTGATGTGAGCTTTATAAGAAAAGGAGGAGGTATCTCCTTCCTTCTATTTGATTACACCATTAGTAACTTGCTTTGAAGCTGATCGAGGATCTTTCTTGTTAAGCTAAAACTAAGAATCAGAGTTCATGGACAATGATGTTTCACACCCTGTGAAGTATTAGGAACTTTTATGTTGACTTCTGAAAGAATACACTTGTTTTATGTGTGAAAATAGTAAGATGAGGGAATAAGGTTTTTCTTGGAGGTTATCTGGGTTTAAGATGACGACAAAAGTTATAAGAATGAGTTTTAACAATATTTGTATGTCTTATAGGCAGTGATTGCTGGGTTTTCATGTTGGATGTTTAGGATCTCAAGATCAAGATGTTGTTCGTGGGTGTCAAGTGAGTCCCTAAGTCGACTCTTACTTGTATATTATTCATGTGAGTGCTTCTATGAATAGTGATTGATCTATATAATCAAACTGGAAAAGTATGGTATGGTGATTATGCGATTGTATGTGTGTTTGATAGGTTTTGCATTTGTAGTATGTAGGAAATTTGAGAAATAAGTAAGTGGCTTGGAAGTTAAAGTATAGTTGTATGGTTAAATTGTTTGGGTGTTTGTATGAATAGAGTGTTGAGAAATGAACGGTGTCAGTATATGATGTAACAGCCTGTTTTTAGTGAAATCGGAATAGTGATTTCGAGACCAAAAATTCAATGAGTAAATTTTATTATTATTTTAATGTCTATGGGATATTCGTAAGGTCGTATTAAAATTTCGTTAAGAAATTTTATGGTTTGCATGATTAATTAAGTGAAAAGGACTGAATCGTAAAAAGTGTAAAAGTGGATTTCTAATATTTAAAATAACTAAATCACTGTAGAAATGAAAGTAAATGGACTTAAGTGGTAATTATACCATTCATAATGTTAGTGGACAAAGATGGGCATGAGTTTGATGTTTTGTTTAACTAATAAATAAGGTTAAAAAGGTAATTTAATAATTAAATTAAGGTAAAATATGGTAAAAATTTAGTGTCATCTTCCTCATTCTCCCATCACCACTGAAATAAGGGAAAGAGGAAGCCATTTCTTCACCTTGATGGTTCAGTCAAGTTTGATTATTGCATTGAACTGGTTTTGAACCCCGCTTTATTGATTTTTAAGTTTTTTAGGTCGTTTTAACGTAATCTAGCTAGCCTGGGGTTCAATTTGTAAAACAGTTAAAGATTGAGGGTTATGCTAAGAATGTTTTTGAATGGTTCTTGATGTTAAATGGTAGATTATGAATCCCTGTTGATAAATAAACAAGTTTTGTAAAGTGATCTTTGATGAAATCTACATTTAGGGATTGATTTGTAAAAATGGTAAAAATTCATATTAAAATTATGAAATGATGATTTATTTGGGTTTGTTTAAGTCCCTAAATATTTTGGTTAGCTTATAAGAAGGATTAAAATGCTTAGATTTCCATTTATAAGCTCCAGGACTAAATTGTGAAAAAGTTAAAATGCTAGGGGTAAAATAATAATTTTGTATAAATATGAAATGTGGACTAAATTGAATACTATAAGTATTAAATTGATTGAAATTGTCTATTTAGATAAAGATAAACCACGTATGGACCTGGATCGAGGCAAAGCAAAAGCTTCGGATTAGCTCATTTTAACTTCTACGCCCTAGTTGTCGAGGTAAGTTCGTATGAACGGTTGTTATATTCATGTTATTCAAATGTATGTTTATTATGTATTCATAATGTAATTGAATGATGAATATCCAAATCAATGCTATGGCAATTATCGAGTCCCGATTGAACCTTAAGAATTCGTAGGATATAAATGACATGTCATTAGTGTTTTACTGTTTCGAGTGCTGGTCTTGAATGTCCTACCGATGGTTGAGGTCCTACATTCGTTACGGAGACTCCACAGCTCGTATGACCAACATCGTGTAGCTTACATTTTGACCCACAGCTCGCGTGACCAGGCCCATTTCACAGCTCGTGTGAGCAATAATGTAAAAGAAAGGTTGCAGTTATGCAAAGGCACACTTTGTGTAAGCTTTTCGAGAGTATCAAATGAAATTCTAGATGGTTCAACGGGTATGAAAAGGAAATGAAATAGTAAGTGTTCAAATGGAATTTATCATGAACTTATGAAAAGGAAATGGTGACCTAAATAATGTGAATAAAGGTGCAAATTACTTGTTATAGATGAATTCTTTTAAAGCATGTATAAATCCACTAACTTGTGTATTTGATGATGTTGTATAGGCATTATGCCAAGCTTATGGTTTTATTTGGTATTACACTCATGCTATTTACATTATGCAAATGAAATGATAAGTTGTGTTTAAGTTATACTAGCTTACTAAACATTAATTGCTTGTGTAGTTTCTTTCATATGTTTTATAGATTTTTAGAAGCTCGTTGGAGATCTGTCACACTATCAAGCATTAATACCAGTAGTTTTTTGAATGTTTTGGCCAAGGTTATAATGGCATGTATAGGTGGACTTGTAATGGTATCTTAGTTGAATGTTTAGTTGATGATTTGATATGTATAAGTTGTGTAAGTTAACTTTGGTACATTTGATGCCTTGCTAGTTTGTATCATTGTGGCTATTTCATGTTGCATGTTTTGAATGGCTCATATGGTATGTTTTGAATTGGTATGATTATGGTGAAGTTATGGTATGTTTTGGAAAGTATTGAACTATATATTAATGGTTGAAAATAGGTAAAGTTGATATGTTTAGGTATGTTTTGATGATTGCATTTGAGGTGCCTTTGGATGACATATTGGTTAGTTGATTTAGGTATTGGAATGGCATATACATATGTATGTTTAGGTAGAGTTGGATGCCTTGAAGTGATGCACAAATGGTACAAATGTTTATGCATGAAATGGTTTATTCTAGTTGAATTTTTGGTCCACACTGCTTGAGACATGGACGTGTGTGGCACACGGCCTAGCAACACGGTCGTGTGTCATTTGGGAGTTCCTTTGCATGCAGATCAATGAATTTCTTTATGTGCCGATAGTGATGAACATTTTTTGTTCTTGTTATGAACATTAGATAGATTTTTTGTTGTATTCATTAATTATATTCTGATCTATTCACGAGATGAGACAGAGCATGCCTAGCATTTGAGAATTGTTTTGCAAACTTTACATGAAAAACAATTGTTCATTAAGTTCAGCAAATATGAATTCTGGCTCCAAGAAGTTGAATTTTTGGGACATGTGGTATCGTTAAATGGTATTAGAGTTGATTCAAGTAAAATCTTAGCTGTAGAGGATTGAAAACCTCTAAAAAATCTGTCGAAAGTCTAAAGTTTTCTAGGTTTAGTCAGATATTACAAAAGATTTGTCAAAGGATTTTTGATGATTGCTACACTATTAACGAAACTACTTCAAAAAGATGTCAAGTTCGAATGGTCTAAGAAGTGTCAGCAAAGTTTTAATTAGTTGGTTCAGGTAGAGTCTAGTAAAGAATTTGTGATTTATAGTGATGCTTCATTAAATGGTTTAGGTTGTGTTTTGATGCAAGAAGGCAAAGTGGTAGTGTATGTTTCTCGACAGTTGAAACCACATGAAAAGAATTGCCTAGCACATGATTTAGAGCTTGTAGCTATTGTGTTTGATTTAAAGATTTGGTGACATCATTCATACGGAGAAAAATGCCATATCTTCAAGGATCACAAAAGCTTGAAGTATTTGATGTCACAGAAAGATTTGAACTTGAGACAACATAGATGGCTTGAATAGTTAAAAGGTTATGATTTGATCATTGATTATCATTCGGCAAAGGCTAATGTGGTTGTTGATGCACTGAGTAGAAAATCTCTGTTTGCTCTGTGAGCTTTGAGCACGTGGTTGACGTTGATTGATGATGGTTCAATTTTGGCTGAATTAAAAGCTAGACTGATATTTTTACAATTGATCTATGAAGCTCAAAAAAGTGATGCCGAATTGATTGCTAAAAGGAAACAGATTGAGTCGACATCTAATTCAGATTTTCATGTTGCTTCAAATGACAGTTTGTACTTCAAAAATAGAATTTGTGTTCCAAGAAATTTTGATCTCATTTAGAAGATTTTACAGGAAGCTCATAGCTACGTTATCGATACATCCTGATAGTAATAAAATATATGGTGATTTGAAACAAATGTATTGGTGGTAAGGAATGAAACAAGAAATTTTAGAGTTCGTATCAAAATGCTTAATCTATCAACAAGTTAAAGCCGAACATCAGGTACCTTCTAGTTTATTACAACCTGTAATGATTTCAGAGTGGAAACGGGAATGCGTTACAATGGATTTTGTATCGAGATTACCTCTATCTCCAAGAAAGAAAGTTTTCGTATGGGTTATTGTAGATCGTTTGACGAAATCCAAGCTTGAGAGGCTGGTAGAATTGTATATTTTCGAGACAGTTAGACTGCATGGAGTGCCTGTTTCTATAATCTCTAACAGGGATCTACAGTTTACGTCTCGATTTTAAAGTAAATTACATGAAGCTCTTGGTATTCGACTATATTTTAACATAGCGTTTCGTCCACATACCGATGGTCAGTCTGAGCGAGTAATTCATATACTCGAAGATATGCTCCAATGTTGTGTTTTGGAATTCGAAGGTAACTGGGAGAAATTTCTGCCGTTGGTTGAATTTTCTTACAATAACAATTATCAAGTGATCATTAAAATGGCACCGTACGAAGTTTTGTATGGTCGAAAATGTCGAAGGCCGCTATACTGAACTAAACTGAATGAGAAAAAGTTATTCGGTGTTGATTTGATTAGAGAAACCGAAGAAATGGTTAAAGTGATACGTGACAATTTGAAAGTTGCTTCTGAACATTAGAAATCTTATGCAGATTTGAAAAGAAAATATATTGAATTTCAATTCGGTGACAAAGTATTTCTAAAAGTATCGCCTTGGAAGAAAGTTTCCTGATTTGGCCGAAAAAGAAAGCTTAGTCCGCGATTTATCGGACCGTACGAGATCATTGAGAGGATTGGGCCAGTAGCTTAACGATTGGCTTTGCCATCAAGCTTAGAAAAGATTCATAATGTATTCCATGTATCGATGTTACGACGATATCAATCAAATCCTTCACACATAATATCCCTAGTAGATGTTGAGATTTAGTCAGATATGACGTCCAATGAAGAGCCAATCAGAATTCTAGCTTGGGAAGTTAAAGAATTGAAAAATAAAAGTATAGCTTTAGTTAAAGTTCTCTGGCAACAACATATAATAGAAGAGGCTACTTGGGAATCGAAAGAAGTTATGAAAGTGAAATACCCAAACTTATTTTTTGGTAAGATTTTTGGGGACGAAAATTCTTTCATGGAGGAGTCATTTTCAATGAAATCGAAATAGTAGTTTTGAGACCAAAAATTTGACGAGAACATTTTTATTTTTTTATTATTTTAATATTTATGGGATATTAGTAAGGTCGTATTAAATTTTCATTAAGAAATTTTGATGTTTGCATGATTAATTAAGTGAAAAGGACTAAATCCTAAAAAGTGTAAAAGTAGAGTTCTAATAGTTAAAAGGACTAAATGACTATGGAAATGAAAGTAAATGGGCTTAAATGGTAATTATACCATCCATAATGTTAGTCGACAAAGATAGGCATGAGTTTGAGGTTTTGTTTAATTAAAAAACAATGTTAAAAAGGTAATTTAAAAATAAAATTAAGGTAAAATAAGGTAAAAATTTAATGTTATCTTCTCCATTCTCTCATCACCACCGAAATAAGGGAAAAAGGAAGCCATTTTTACACCTTGAAGGTTCAGTCAAGTTTGTTTATTGCATGTAAGTGATTTTGAACCCCATTTTTAATGATTGCCATGTTTTTGAAGTTGTTTTAGCTTAATCTAACTAGCACAGGGGTCAATGTTTAAAATAGTTAAAGATTGAGGGTTATGCCAAGAATGTTTTTAAATGATTCTTGATATTAAATGGTAGATTATGAATCCTTGTTGATAAATAAACAAGTTTTGTAAAGTGATTTTTGATGAAATTTGCATTTAGCGATTGATTTGTAAAAATGGTAAAAATTCATGTTCAGTTTATGAAATGATAATTTATTTGGGTTGGTTTAAGTCCCAAAAGATTTCAATTAGCTTATAAGAGGGATTAAAATGCTTAGATTTCAATTTATAAGTTTCAGGACTAAATTGTGAAAAAGTTAAAATGTTAAGGGCAAAATAGTAATTTTGCATAAATATGAAATGTGGACTAAATTGAATACTATAAGTATTAAATGGATTGAAATTATCTATTTAGATTAAGATAAACCACGTACAAACCTAGATCGAGGCAAAACAAAAGCTTCAGATTAGCTCGTTTTAACTTCTACGCCCTAGTTGTCGAGGTAAGTTCGTATGAACGGTTGTTATATTCATGTTATTCAAATGTATGTTTATTATGTATTCATAATGTAATTGAATTATGTATATCCAAATTAATGCTATGACGATTATCGAGTCCTAGTTGAACCTTAGGAATTCGTAGGATAGAAATGACATGTCAATAGAGATTTCATGTTTCAGGTGCTGGTCTTGAATGTCCTACTGATGGTTGAGGTCCTGAATTCATTGCGGATTCTCCACACCTCGTGTGAGCAGCATCGTATATCTTACATTTCAGCCCACAGCTTGTGTGAGTAATGATGTAAAGGAAAGGTTACGATTATGTAAAGGCACATTTTGTGTGAGCTTTCCCGAGTATCTGATGAAATTCTTGATGGTTCAATGGGTATAAAAACGAAATGAAATGGTAAGTGTTCAAATGGAATGTATCATGAACTTATGAAAAGGAAGTGGTGACCTAAATGATGTGAATAAAGATTTAAATTACTTGTTATGGATGAATTCATTTGAACCATGTATAAATGCACTAACTTGTGTATTTCATGATGTTGTACAGACATTATGCCAAGCTTATGGTTTTATTTGGTATTACACTTATGCTATTTATATTATGCAAATGAAATGGTAAGTTGTGTTTAAGTTATACGAGCTTACTAAGCGTTAATTGCTTACGTAGTTTCTTTCCTATGTTTTATAGTTTATCGGAAGCTAGATCGATTTGGAAGCTTGTCGGAGATCTATCATACTATCCAGCATAAATATCTGTAGTTTTTTGAATGTTTTGGCCAAAGTTATAATGGCATGTATAGGTGGACTTGTAATGGTATTTTACTTGAATGTTTAGTTGATGATTTGGTATGTTTAAGTAGTGTAAGTTGACTTTGTTGGTACATTTGATGCCTTGCTAGTTTGTGTCATTGTGGCTATTTCATGTTGCATGTTCTAAATGTCTCATATGGTATATTTTGAATTGGTATGATTATGGTGAAGTTATGGTATGTTTTGGAAAGTATTGAACTATATATTGATGGTTGAAAATAGGTAAAGTTGATATGTTTAGGTATGTTTTGATGATTGCATTTGAGGTTCCTTTGAATTGTATATTGGTTAGTTGATTTAGGGTATTGCAATGGCATATACATATGTATGTTTAGGTAGGGTTGGATGCCTTGAAGTGATGCACAAATGGTCAAAATATTTATGCATGAAATGGTGATGGAAAGGGTCTGTTCTAGGTTAATTTTTGGTCCACACGGCCTGAGACACGGGCATGTATGGCACAGGGCCTGGTGACACGACTGTGTGTCATTTGAGAGTTCATTTGCATGCAAGTCAGTGAGTTACATGGCCTAACACACGAATTTTTGGGGCAACTTAGAAAGTTACACAGCCTGGTACACGGGCGTGTGACACGGCCGTGTGATCCTACTCAGATAGTTACACGGGTGAGGACACAGGCTGGGACACAATCGTGTGTCCCTAGTTCGAAGGTTACACAGCCTGAGACACAGGCGTGTGTCTCAACCGTGTGAGGCACACGGGTGTGTGACCCTTGTTTCTAAAATTTTATGAATTTTTCCTAAACTTTCCAAATGATTTTAAATTGGTCCCGATTCATTTCTATGATATTTTTAGGGCCTTGAAAGCTCGATTTAGGGACGATATGTATGTATATAATTAGTTTATGAATTGTTTATGCTATTGAATGAAGTTAAGTTTAAATGTTTCTGATTGTATGGTAATGCTTCGTAACCGTAATCCAACGATGGATACAGGTTAGGGTATTACGTATGAAGAGTCTATTAAGTGAGTCTATATTTGTTCACCATGGCAGAGTCTAAAGGGGTCCGTTGAGACTTTAAACATGATCTCTAAAATGAAAGCCCATGACCATGGCACCATATCGAGTAAGATCATAGTTGGGCTATAGCATAATATGGAGAAACCATACCATGTAAAACCATAACTTGTGGGTTATGGCATCTTAAGGAATGAATTAAAGGAAGGTTATTACCTAATTAGGTTTTCTCCATGACTGATAGCACTAGAAAGAATATAGGTTGTCCTCATTACTTATAGGTTAAATTGTTAGGTTTTCCTCATTACTTATTTGTTAAATTGTTCCTATTTAGTTATCCTTAGCATATATTTTAGCATTTTCAGTTTAATAAATTGCATTTTATAACTTAGTGAATCCTAGTCTATTTTATACTTAATTTTGTTATCTTTTTGCATTAATGTCTTTGCATGAGCTAATTCCAGATTGTGTCCAGAATTGTAGCTGCACCTAACAACTATCTGGATAAGAATTAAAAGTGTGTGAGCTTTCCAGTTTGGTATAACCATCCTGTACATAGAAGGATAGAGTAATTCTGAGGAAAGGACACCTGTACTGTGGGAGGAGGACATAAAAGGTTGACATGAGAAGAAAAATAGACTGGGAGAGAGAGCTTTTTCTTGTTCATCATCTTCTTCATCCTACCTTGAAGCTTGTATCTATAGCAGCTTAAGCCTGTCACGGGTGAGCCAACGTAAAAATTAATGCAGATTAGCTTTTGAAGAGGAAACTTAAGTGCGAGGCAAGAGGGAATAGAGAAATTTAGTCGAGTTGTCTAGGAATAGTATTCTCTACACAATTCTTTCTTATTTCTTTCTAAATGATGGTGATTACTCTCTATTTTCTGTTTGTATGGAAGTACACATGAATTCTTCGTTAAATGTTATTTTATCCAATCTTGCTTTTATTGTTTAATCTTGGGGTTTGAATGTTTCTTAACACAGAAGTGTTATTGCAGTCACTGACACTAGAAAGTACAGTGACAATTCGAGCCAACAAGAATTACAATAGAAGTTGAGTAAGGATTAGAGAAATTTAGTCCACTTGTTCTTAATAGTGCCATATTGCCATCATCAAAAGCTGGGGTTAATGTGTATATTTAAGTCTCAAATTAAATAGAGGATTGACACTTGGTAAGATATACATTGAAATTTATTGCCTTGACAATCACCTATCCTTTTATAACTTGTGAGCACTTAGTATTCTGCTGAATATTCATGTTAAGGATTCTAGTTTATCATTATCATATTTTATTTTATTGTTTTCAAGTTATGCTCTGACAACTATCCTTACAATTTATCTTGTTTCTATCTAGTTATTGCACCGACATTAATAGACAAAAGACAACCATCCCTATGGGATCGATATTCGATAGACTCACATTTGTCTACTATACTTGCATCAGTAATGTACGTTTGCACATTATTGCTTTGATGTTAAACAACCGATCAAGTTGTTGTTATTGTTGCCAACAATGGAGTTTGTTTGATGTTTGTTTTTGTTTTTGTGTGTTTTTGCACTTTATTTTCCTTGTATAATATCTAGTATTCACTAACTGATTTTTCTTTGTTGCTATTTCTTCAACTTCATTTTAAGTGTGTTGTGACCCGAAGCAAGTCAAATTTTCTTACCGATTTTGATCTAGAAATGGAAAGGATTGTTCGGAGTAGACTTCGAGAACAAAGAAATATAGCTCTACCATGGGACAATGCAACCATACCCTGATGCAACAGCAAAATGTTAATAACCCATTGTTGCCGCAAGATGCTCACATAGAAAATAGGAGTATATGAGATTTTGTAGTACCTATCTTGAATGATTTACAACCGGGAGTTGTTAGGCCAGCAATCCAAGCTGGGAATTTTGAACTCAAGCCAGTAATGATTCAAATGCTGAATTCTAATGGACAATATGCTGGACTGCCACATGAAGATGCGAGAAAACATCCTAATTCCTTTTTATTGATATGTGCTTCCTTTAGTCAACAAGGCGTTCCAGATGATGCCTTGAAGATGCAATTATTTCCTTATTCCTTACAAGGAAGAGCCCATGCTTGGTTTTTTGGGCTACCTGTCAAATCAATTACTTCTTGGAACACACTAGCAACACTATTTGTTTTGTTATTTAACCCACCAACAATGAATGCTCGTCTTCAAAATGATATTACTCTTAACTTTAGCTGGATGATGAAAGTCTTCACACTACATAGGAACATTATAAATCTTTACTTCGACATTGTCCCAAGCACGTCATTCAACTGGAAACACAAATTGAGATTTTTTATAATGGGCTAAACTCACATATAAGGAAACTTGTTGATGCATCAGCCAATGGACCTCTGCTAGATTGTATTTATAATAATGTTGTGAGGATTTCTGAGAGAATTTCTGAGATTGATTATCAATACCTTATCTCCAGAGCTGCATAAGAAAAACTACTCCAGGAGTTTTTCAATTGGATGCAAAAATCGTACTAAGTGCTCAAGTTTCTTCTCTCACAAACATGAATAAAAATATGCAAGGGACTAGTGGCGTTGTACCTATACAAGTCACTCAGCAAGTTGATGTTCTTACTTTTTGTTGTGAGATTTGTAGTGAAAACCATAGCTATGAAGATTGTCCGCAACATACAGAGAATGCATGTTATACTAGTAACATCTGCAACAATTCTTATGGTAACTTTTACAACAACTCTGTACGCAACCAACTATTTTGGGGAACTTAAAATGCTGGACAAAATGCTATGACATTCAGATATGGGAATACATCTACTCAGGGCAATTGTAATCCAAGACAAAGGAATTACACTCAACAATAGTAGAAACTACAACCAGTACACTCAAATACATCCACAACAAGGCCAGACACATCCACACCAAATTTCGATGCAACCACAACACTCTTCAATACCAAATTAGCATGTTCAAGGACATTAACAGTAACCGTACACTCAAGCTTCTACTTTTGACCCGTTAGCAACTCTTGAGATGTTAATGCAGGAGCTTATTACTCGCACGAAAGCTATCGTACAAGGGAATTCATCTTTCATTCGAGTATTGGAGGCACAATTAGGACAACTTGCGTCGAATCTAAATACTCAACCACCAGGCTCATTACCTAGTGACACGGAAAATCTCAGTCCGAGAGGAAAAGAACATTGTAAGGCTATCACTCTTAGGAAGGGTAAATAAACTGGCGAACTGTTTATAGACTCTACTATAGCACCTCAAGATACGGATGGAGTGATCAATAGTGATAAGGTTGAATCTAAAGAGTTTGTCGAAGCATCAGACAAAGAAGTTTCACAAATTGTCACTTCTATGCCTAATGTCTAACCTTTGAAACTCTTGACGCAATCGAAGGTGTCGACGCAAGTAGATGTATCTTTACTTTTACCGCAAGTATATGTATCTCTACCTTTACCTTTCCCACAAAGATTTAGGAAGAATGAGCATGACAAGCAATATTTGTAGTTCCTGGACACACTAAAGCAATTGCAGATCAACATTCCTTTAGTAGACACTCTAATACAGAGTTATGAGAAATTTATGAAAGACCTCTTGTCCAAAAAAAAGAAGCTCACTAATATTGAAACTATTGCACTCACAGAAGGTTGTAATGTTTTTTTGACAAATAAGTTGTGCTCTAAATTGAAAGATCCTAGGAGATTTACCATCTTATGTTCAATTGGCAATCATTATCTGGGCAAGGCTTTATGTGACTTGGGAGCTAGCATTAAGCTAATGACACTATCTACTTTCAAAAAGTTAAGAATTGGTCACATAAAATCTACTATAGTGACATTACAACTAGCCGATCGATCATTGGCTCAAATTGAATGACATTTTAAAGATGTCTTAGTTCCTGTGGATAAATTTGTTTTTTCGACTGAGTTTATCATACTTGACTGCGAGGTAGACAAGGAAGTTCCCATAATCTTTGGACGACCTAGCTACTAGACGAACTCTTATTAATGTTTACAAATGTGAACTAACCATGAGACTTAATGCCGAGCAAGTCAACTTTAGTGTTTTTGAATCTATTCAATGCAAGGACAAAGAAGAATGCCATATTGTTGATGTGCTAAATGATCTAATTGAGGAAGAATCCAATTACCAAAGCACAGTACTTTCTAAAGAGTTTGCAATGACATCTGATGTCGAGTCCTTAGACGATTGTGATAACATGATTGAAGCTAATAATCTTGAACTCAATCATGGATGGCAGATTGAATCCTTAGACCTAGCCAACAGAACAACCCCAATTTTCAAACCATCTATTGAAGAAGCTCCTACTCTAGAATTGAAACCACTACCTCCTCATCTTGAATATATCTTTCTAGGTGATCACAATTCTCTCCTAATTATTGTCTCTGCAACACTAGATGTAACTCAATAAGAGAAATTGATCTATATTCTCAAGCAATATAGACAAGCTATTGCTTGGAGTATTGTCGATATTCAAGGCATTAGTCATTCTTTTTGCATGCACAAGATCAAGTTGAAAGATTAAGGCAAGCAATTGATTGAACAGCAAAGAAGATTAAACGGAAGATGAAAGAAGTTGTCAAGAAGGAAATCATAAAATTGCTTAATGTTCGAATTATTTACCTGATTTTTTATGTAATTGGGTAAGTCCAGTGCAATCGTAACTAAAAAGAGTGGCATCACTGTGGTTCGCAACAATAAGGATGAATTAATTCCTACACGTATTCCCACGGGATGGCGAGTTTGTATGGATTAACGCAAATTGAATACGGCCACAAAGAAGGATCACTTCCCACTTTCTTTCATTGACCAAATACTAGATTGGCTTGCTGGAAAGGCCTATTATTGCTTTTTAGACGGCTATTCTGGGTATAGTCAAATTGTTATTGCACCGAAGGATCAGGAGAAAACAACCTTCACCTACCCTTTTGGTACTTTTGTTTTTCACCGTATGCCTTTCAATATTTACAACGCACCAACCACATTTCAAAGGTGCATGATGGAAATATTCTTAAATATGATTGAAGGCTCTTTGGAGGTTTTTATGGACGATTTCTTAGCCTATAGAAATAATTTTGATCATTACGCTGACAATTTGGATAAAGAATTGAAGCGATGTGAGGACACACATCTTGTCCTAAATTAGGAAAAATGTCATTCATGGCAACTGAAGGCATTATGTTAGGCCATCGCATCTCTATTCAAGGCATTCAAGTAGACAAAGCTAAGGTGAAAATCATTGAGAAATTACCTTTACCAACAAACTTAAAAGGTATTAACGGTTTTCTTGGACATGCGGGATTTTACCGAAGGTTTATTAAAGATTTTTCTAAAATTGCAAATCCCTTATGCTCATTGCTGGAACAAAATTGAAAATTCTTCTTTGACGATGCATGTCTGATGCCTTTATTCAGTTAAAAAAGCAGCTAAGGAATGCACCTATTGTCGTTGCACCAGATTGGTCCCAACCTATTTAAGTTATGTGTAATGCAAGCGACTTTGCTGTGGGTGTAGTTCTAGGACAACAAAAGGGAAAAATATTTCACACCATCTATTATACTAGCAAAGCTCTTACAGAGGCTCAATTCAATTATACCACCACAAAGAAAGAATTGTCAGTTGTAGTCTTTACTTTCAACAAGTTTCATTCCTATATTATCGGCACAAAGTTTACTGTATTCATTGATCACTCGACGTTGAGATATCTCTTTGTGAAAAAGGATGAAAAAACAAGACCGATACATTGGATATTACTGTTGCAAGAATTTGACCTCAAGATAAAAGGCCGTCAAGGTTTAGAGAATCAAGTTGCAGACCATCTGTCTCGATTGGAAGTTGGCAGCAAAGATGAAAACATACTTCAAATTGTTGACGCATTCCCAGATGAGAAGCTATTTGCTGTAGATGCAACTCATTGGTATGTGGATTTTGTTAATTATCTAGTGTGTGGAAAACTCCCATTAGGTGTCACAGGCCATAAAAAAAAAGGTTTGTTCGTGACGTAGTGAAGTATTATTGGAATGAGCCGTATTTATTTAAGGTATGCAATGACAACATCATTCAATATTGTGTTCTGGAAGAGGAAATTCTTTCAATCTTGAAGCATTATCATGGTGCTCCTTACGGAGGTCATTTCGGTGGTATGAGAACTACTACTAAAGTTCTTCAATCAGGATTCTACTGGCCGTCATTATTCAAAGATGCCTACAATTTTATGAATCAATGCAATAGGTGTCAGCACACCGATTCTATATCCTTACGCAATGAAATGTTGCAGCAGCCAATTATGGAGGTTGAATTATTTGATATTTGGGGTATGGATTTTGTAGAACCATTTCCGAGTTTATTTGAAAATCTTTATATATTAGTAGCTATTGACTACGTCTCAAAGTGGGTTGAAGCTGTTGCAGCCCCAAAGGATGATGCAAAGACAATGCTAAATTTTTTTCAAAAGCATATACTCACTCGCTTCAGCACACTAAAGGCATTAATTAGTGAACCGCACTTAAGAGATATGGATTTAATCATAGAATGGCTACTACTTATCATCCGCAAACTAATGGACAAGTTGAAGTATTAAATCGACAAATTAAGAACATTCTTGAAAAGGTTGTCAACCCTTCGAGGAAAGATTGGTCTTTCCGATTGGATGATGCTTTATGGCCATTCAGACAGCATACAAAACTCCATTAAGGATGTCATCGTATCAATTGGTTTTTGGGAAATCATGTCACTTGCAAGTTGAATTAGAATACAAAGCAATATGGGCAATTAAGCAAGGGAACGTGGACTATGAAGCGACTGGAAAGAAAAGGCTGTTGGATATCAATGAACTAGAGGAATTAGGAGAAATGCCTATGAAAATGCTATGATTTATAAGGAAAAGACTAAACAATGGCATGATAAGATGATTTTACAGCGATAATTTATCGCGGGTCAATAGGTTTTATTATTCAATTCTCAACTTAAATTGCACCCAGGTAAGTTGTGTTCACGTTGGTCTGGACCTTTCGAAGTTGTCGATGTATTTCCTCATGGTGCAGTCACAATTCAAGGTTTATGTGATGGGCACCAATTCAAAGTAAATAGACAGAGGTTGAAATACAATTTTGGCAACAATGATCAAAAGCAGGCAAAGACCATTAAATTGGTCGAAAAGTTTTAATTTTTAATTATTACTCCGTGATTTTAGTTTATTTTATTTATGTTTTGTTAAAGTTTTTTTTCCTTCATTATTACAGAATAATTAGGTACCATTGTTGACGCATTGAAATTTTGCTATCAACGCATTCCGTAATTCTGTACTACCATTTATAACTCATTAGAATAAAGGGAAATTCAGATTCCACCTTGAATAAAAAATCACTCAACCGTTTCATCCTTCTAAATGGGCATAATTTCTATTAGACATAATTTTCCTCGCCAGCTTTATATCCCTCCACAAAACAACATGCCTCTTCATCTTCATCTTCCTCTTTCACTCACTATAAATCCTCCTCTACTGTACCGACTACAACACATTCAAGCAACCATTTTTATTTCCTTTTTCTTTTCAATATCATATCTTTTCAACTTTAAACCATTTTCCCTCAATATAATATGGAAAAAACGAAAGGCTCAGTTAAGAAAGCCACCAAATTTGCTGAAGAATATGCATCATCTGCTACCGTAGTTCGTGAATCAAAATCCCCCAAGCCATTGCAGAAAAAAGAGCTAATAATCTTTTTGAATAAAGTGGCAGAGGAACGATTGCAAGACAACATGTTGAAGCGAAACTTCCACCCCGAACAGGGAATTTCCCTTTCACAAAAACAATACTTAGGTAAGTAAGTCTACAAAACCATCTCAAAGTTGAAGTGGAAAACTTTTTGCACATCCTTGAAGTTATTCTCCTTCTCTAGTACGTGAGTTTTATGCTAACCTTTATGATCATGAGTTAGTATTTATTTTTGTTCGAGAAGGCTTTATACCATGGGACGCTAAAAAAATCAACGAGCTGTACAACACCAAGGTGGATATAGACAAACACTCCGAGTTCATTGAGGATATCATAGATGAAAAACGAGACCTATTGGTGAAAGACTTGTGTGTCGAATGAGCATTGTGGATGGGTTTCCATCAAAAGAATTATACGATGCACCACCACTTCTTGATGCTGCAAAGCAAAATCTGGTTTCATTTTGTCAATTGTAGGCTAAAGCCCTCTACTCACATCACCAAAGTTACCCTCGATAGAGTTTGTCTAATATATTCCATCATCAAGGGCAGAAAGATTAATGTTGGCACAATACTTCACCAAGAAATTATTGACTACGCTGTAAGGCAAATTAGAATCTTAGTTTTTCCATCATCGGTGATGTTATTGTGCCTGCAAAAAAGAATTGTGCCTTGTGATGGTGAGGAAGTCCTGAAAAATAAGGGCCTGATCAATGAAGACTCTATAGAAAGAATGCCTCGTAGCAAAGATACGCTGATACTGAAAGAGTAAAAAATAAGCAAGACAAGGAAGGGAAAAACCAAAGCCGACAACAAAGGAACAAACCTGAATGTAGAGACATCATTATGGCGCAAAATGAAAGATGTCAAAAAAATGGTCAGTTCCATCAACAATAGACAGATCAGGCTTGTTGCTACAATAAAGGATATGGAGAAATCCCATAATTTTTTTTTATGCTTATACCAAAGCCTAGAACATTTCTATTGTAGCCACATTAAGCCAATTGAGCCCATCCCCACTACCAGAGTTCCCAGTGTTTCCACCAACCATTCGAAATTATGAACTTTTATCCGTGGATAATGACTTAAAAGACCGAGATAGATCGGTGGCATCCCCTCCCATTGTGCAGGTTTCTAATAATGACAAAGAAAAGGAATCTGTGGACATTGAAGAATACCTGTGAAAGATTGATAACTTGTCTAAGAATGAATATTTTTGTCGATCAAGAGGATACTGTTGTTGAGAAGGAAGTTTCTACTGCAGAAAAGAAGTTGTCTGAACTCGAAAAGAAGTTGAAACAAGAAACTGATGAGAAAGATGATGGAGTGGCAAAAATCGAAAAAATTCAAACATCGGTACTTAAAGAATACAAACCACCAATACTATTCCAAGTAAAGTTAAAGAAAGACCGCATGGATAAACAATTTGGTAGATTTTTTGAACTTTTTAAACAATTACATATTAACTTACCTTTTGTTGAAGCTCTTTCGCAGATGTCCACATATGCAAAATTTTTAGAGGAGTTTTTAACAAAGATGAGCTATCCACTATGGAACTCAATGAGGAGTGTTTAGCCATTCTCCAAAATAAACTGCCCACTAAGCTGAATGATCTAGGAAGTTTTACTATTTCTTGTTTTATTGGTAGTTTTAACATTGAAAAAGCATTGGCTTATTTGGGTGCTAATAGTAACTATAAAATGTTCAAGCAACTTGGCCTTGGGGAACCAAGACCCACTAAGATGAGTATTCAATTAGCTGACAGATCTGTTAAATATCCTAGGGGTATTACTGAAGATGTAGTTGTTAATGTAGATAAATTCATATTCTCTGTTGATTTTGTTATACTTGACATGGAAGAGGACATTGAGGTGCCTTTAATTTTAGGTCTACCCTTTTTAGCCACTACTAGAGCTATTATTGATGTGGGTAATGATAAACTTGTGCTTAGGGTAGGTGATGATGAGATCATTTTTCAAATTTATGATGTCATGCAATTTTCTAGAGAGCAAGATGATTCCTGTTATTTTATTGATTTTATTGATCATGCTATTCAAGATTCTTTGCATGAAATTGTTCATAAGGACATATTTGAATTGTGTCTTGTTCAAGAAGATGAGGTTGATGGAGATAATGTTGTAATAAATGAGATAAGAATTGATCTAGATACTAATATGTCTCCACTGAGACATAAAAATTATGAGACCATTAAGGTAAGTAAAGAACTGAAATTAAAGCCCTCTATTGAAGAACCGCCCAAGTTGTAACTAAAACAATTGCCAAATCATTTGGAAAATGCATTCCTTGGAAACAATTCTACATTACCGATAATTACTGTTTCGGATTTAAAGTCGAATGAGAAAGAAGAGTTACTGCAAGTGTTAAAGGAACACAAAAGAGCTATAACCTAGAAATTTTCAAACATTAAAGGGATCAGTCCTTCTTTTTGCACCCATAAAATTTTAATGGAAGATGAGTGTAAGCCATGTTTGCAAGCTCAAAGAGGTTAAATCCCAACATGAAGGAAGTTGTTAAGACTGAGGTAATTAAACCTCCAGATGTTAGAGTTATTTATCCTATTTCTAATAGTACTTGGGTGAGTCCTGTGCAGGTTATTCCTAAGAAAGGAGGCATGACTATCGTGGCTAATGATAAAAATGAGTTGATTCCAACAAGAATAGTCACGGGATGAAGAGTTTGTATTGATTATAGGAAGTTGAACGATACAACAAGGAATGACCATTTTCCTCTACCATTTGTGGATCAAATGTTAGAGAGATTATCAAGTCACATGAAATTTTAATAGCTCTGAAGGGTCAAGAGAAAATGACATTTACATGTTCACATGGTACGTTTGTTTATCAAAGAATGCCTTTTGGATTATGTAATGCTCTTACTACTTTTCAGCGTTGCATGTTAGCCATCTTTGATGAACTTGTAGAAGATATTATAGAGGTATTTATGGATGACTTCTCGGTATTCGGTAATTCTTTTCATCACTGCCTTAATAATTTAAAATGAGTTTTGATGAGATATGAGGAAAAAAACCTTATGCTTAATTGGGAAAAATGTCACTTCATGGTTCAAGAAGAGATTACTTTGGGCCATAAAATTTCTAATAAAGGGATTGAGGTTGATAAAGCAAAAATTGAAACCACCGAAAATTTACCTCCCCCTAATTCAATTAAGGCTATTAGAAGTTTCTTAGGACATTTTAGGTTCTATAAAAGATTTATCAAAGATTTTTCTAAAACGGCTAAGCCGTTAACTAATTTGCTAGAAAAAGATGTGTCATTTAATTTCAGTAAAAAATGTTTAGATGCATTTAATGTTCTTAAGAAAAAAATTAATTAATGCCTCGATTATGATCGCACTTGATTGAAATTTATCTTTTGAACTAATATGTGATGCGAGTGATTTTGTAGTAGGTGCAGCTCTTGGACAACGAAGAGACAAGCATTTTCAGCCGATTTATTGTGCTAGCAAGACTTTGACAGACGCACAAGAGAATTACCCAACTACTAAAAAAGAATTGCTAGCTGTAGTTTTTGCATTCGATAAATTTAGACCTTATTTAATACTATCTAAATTGTTGTGTACACTGACCACGCTGCTCTTCGCTACCTTTTGACAAAATTGGATGCAAAACCTCGACATTTAAGGTAGATTTTATTATTCCATGAATTCGATTTGGAAATTAAAGAAAAGAAAGGGGTTGGAAATCTTGCAGCAGACCACCTCTCAAGGCTCAAGAATCCTCATCTTGAGCACCTTAATGAGAATGAGATAAATGACTTATTTCCAAAAGAACGATTCTTTGCGGTAACTGGTTCTGAAGGCCCTTGGTTTGCAAATATCTTGACTTATTTGGTTGCTAACATCTTACCAAAAAGGTTGACTCATCATCGAAAGAAGAGATTCTTTATTGATGAGAAAAACTATTTTGGGGAGGATCCTTTTCTTTTTTTGTGTGTGTGCAGAACAAGTAATTTGAAGTTGTGTTTTAAAACCAGAAGTGAATAAAATTTTGGACCATTTTCATTCGGGACCGACAGGAGGACATTACAGTAGGGTTAGGACAGCACATAAGGCACTTGAATCAAGTTTTTGTTGGCCTACGTTGTTCAAAGATGCTAATAAGATATTGCTTCTTGTGATAGATGTTAGAGAGCAAGTAATATTTCCAAACATGATGAAATGCCTCAAACTTACATGCTTTCTTGTGAAATTTTGACAATTAGGGTATTCATTTTATGGGACCATTTCTTAGTTTTTATGGTAATAAATACATATTGGTAGCGGTCGATTATGTATCAAAATTGGTTAAAGCTCAAGCTTTACAAACTAATGATGCTGGGGTGGTCGTTAGATTTATTAAAAAATTGTTCACTCGTTTTGGAACACCTCAAGCAATCATTAGCGATAAGGGTACACATTTCCGTAACACTCAATTTGATAATATTCTTAAGAAATACGGTGTAGATCATAGAACGACTACCCCTTATTATCCTCAAGCTAGTAGGCAAGTTGAAGTGTTGAACCGAGAATTGAAATGCATCCTAAAAAAAGCTATAGAGACAAATAGGAAGGATTGGGCTTTAAAATTAAATTACGTTTTATGGGCTTATAGAATTGCATATAAAACACCCATAGAAACATCCCCCTACAGACTTGTTTATGGGAAGAGCTGTCACACACCACTAGAACTCGAACATAAAGCATTTTGGGCAATAAAATTTTTGAATTTCGATCCTAAACTTGCAGGTGGTAAGAGACTGTTGCAACTAAATGAGTTTGATGAATGGCAAGAAAATGCTTACGATAGCTCAAAATTATACAAAGAAGCAACTAAAAAAATGCCACAATGCTCATTTAAAGCAGCCCAAACAATTCATAGTTGGAGATCGAGTGCTTTTATATAATTCAAGGCTCTAATTGTTTCCGGGAAAGCTAAAATTGAGATGGTCAGGTCCTTATGTGGTAAAAATTGTTTTTCCCTACTGTACAATAGAGGTAACACATCCAGAATAAGACACATTTAAGGTAAACGGTCATCGACTCAAATCTTATTTCACTTCTTGGTTATTATTCGATTATTTCCTTGATTTGTTCTTTGTTGAGTTCTTATTTAATTAATTTAGTTAATTTTAGTTTAACTCAGTCACTTCAATTTGTCGGTTAAATAATAGAAAGATGGTAATTACTAATACTTTTAGTCCGAAAACGATATCTTTGTTCACCATAACTATACTATTTATCGATAGGTGCAATTGCGTTTGTCGTATTTTTAGTTGGTTTCGTGGACATCAAGAAGCAACCCTTATTTATAATAATAAACCCACAATCTTATATTTTTTAGATGTGAGATTGTGTTATTTGAGCAAAATTCATATATATATATATATATATATATGAAAAGTAGGCATCTAAATTATTAAAACCCGAAAAGTGTGAGATACCTAAGAAAAGCATTGCGCCAATCAGGATAGTGCTGCATCCTGGTCCAGAGATCTACCACTGAAGTTCCACATTCCCCAGCAGTTTCAACACATGCCTTGGCAAAAGCCCCAGCAGCTTCATTTGTCCTCTCCGGCAAACCCAATGGATTCTCAACGTAAGGATGTCTAGGGTTTAACACCAGTTTAAGCATGTATAATAAAGATCATAAGGCGCAATGGGATGTAAAAGGCCAAAGTAAATAGAAAATGTTGGACAATACCTAATGCGTTGAACTTCATCAATTGGAGGAGGTGTAATTAGGAGAATCAAAGTACTTGGCCACCGCTTCTGAGACCACAAAACAGAAGAGCACAGTCTATGAGCAGAACCAGCAAATAATATATATACATATATATTTATATACTAAATATTATATGAAATCCATGATAACCTGCTGTATATCCTCATAACTTTGGCCTAGAAGGACGAAAAAGAAAATGTTAATACAAGAAATTATATTAACTGTTCCCACATAAATGATTTGTTGAGCAGCCATATGTTTGATTTAGAAAGCTAATCCGCTAAATAATCCGAGGCTGTAATGCTTGATAAGTAAACTTACTTTCTTTCATAATCATTGAAAGCAAATTAAAATATTCAACTCTGGTGGCTTCCCATCATATAATCCTTTATATCAATGGCCCAACTTTACTTGAGGCAAAAAAGTGGAACCATAATCACAAAGGCCGTATGAATATTTTTCTCAACATTAACATTCTAGAAATATATGCATGCACACAAGGGACTTCCAGTCCAACCAAGAGAAGGACCACTATAACTGCAACCCCATCTACCCTTAGCCCTTATGCCTATGATATTAAGTATATATTAAATTTAAAAACGTTTCCCTAAAGTGATCTTTGGATCTCCAGAAATTATTGCCTTTCTTTGACCGAACAAAGGTCCCAATCCTAACAGAAATTTAGACTAGTAGCTGGGTATAGCCATAGGCAGTAATTGAAAAGGAAATTAAACAAGGGATGTTCATAATAGCCAAGTGGCGAACAAGAATAGCGACAACTGGGCCTTACCCACCCACACTTCATCCCTTGCTTTTTGGATATACGGAGATCCACTTTCCAAACCAAAATGCCTGAGGCTGACCATGCTTTCTACCAAATAATAAAGGGTGACATATGCCATGTGCATTCCCAATATTAAAATCAAATAAAGGAGAAGAAATATTCCATAGTATTTAGATTTCACAAAGTTAAAAGGGTGATGTATAAGTTTACGATAATATATAAAAAATTGAAATATATATCATCCCGTCAACCTTACTTATAGGGTTTTTAAATAATTTAAAAATAAAACACACACAAGAAAACAAAGAGTAGCACAATCCCACCGCCCAAATTCCAATCCTAGCTTGAAAATTCAGTAAACTAATACGATCAATATAATTTATCAAAAGAAATTTATTCACGTATACTATTACTTTCTTTTTCTAAGATTCATAAATAACTTATCAACGACATATACTAGATAAAACCTAGAATTAATAAATATATATGTATAAAATACATAATAATTAACAAACAAAGAAGTGCTTCAAGCAATAATCGCCAAAATTATACAGGCTATAACTTTTTTTTTCTGAAAGTATGTCTAAAAAGTTGTTTAGAAAATCATATTTTAAAATGTATGTTCAGGTGTGTGTGCATTCTAAAATAATAATAATAAAAAATGAGGTTTAATCAATTTTTTAAAGTAACTAATTGAGTTTTAATTTGGTTAGTATTGTTGTTATTGCAATAAGAAAAACATGAATTCAAACACGTAAATTTAGGCACGCTTAAACATATTTTTTCTGTTGAGTGTTTTGATAGAAATAAGCATTATATATAAAAAATTATTTTCAAGTAAAAAAATTGCATATTTTGATAAATAAATTTATGAATTGTAATATAATTGTGTATTATTACTAGATGAGGTTACTTTTAAAATAAAATAAAATTCACGAGTGAGTTAAAATATTACCCACATCTCATCTATTTATTTATTTTTCTATCATTTTTTAAATAATTATTTGATGAGATTTTTTAAAATTTCATGAGATTTTTTTAAATTTCATTAAAGATGTATAAAATAATTATCTTATGTTTTTGTGGAACTTGTTAATTTATATATCTGTTGACCTAAATATATATAAAGCAATTATCTTATTATAAATAAAGGAGACACTACAACAATTAAGATTTTTAGTATTGATATAGCTGTGGCAATAAAGATTTTCATCACAAATAGTTGATTATTTGTGACACTAGTAAAATGAATAATTGTGATTCATTAATATTTGATCACTATTATAACAATAGTTGTCACAATTTAAATTATGTCACAGTAAAATTGTCACTATAAATGTATAATTGTTACTAAATATGTTGCTCACTATCAATTCATCACTTAAGAAATGCTAAATATATATTGGCGTGAAGTTCTATTTCCCAAGAAATGGTGTAATAGTGACAAATATAATATTCACTACTATTAACCATTACTGTGATGATAAAGTTTTTCGTTGCAATAAAGTTTACTTTTTATAATGATGTAATTGTCATAATATAAATTTATATCACAAATAAATATCTACTACAAGTGTAAAATTGTTACCAAATTCATTGGTCACTATCAATTTGTCACTAATAAAATGTTAAATATCATCACGAAGTTTTCTCCTCAAGAAATTATATAATAGTGACAACATATATATAGTCACTATTATTAATATTTAATTACTTCACAAGTAAATCATAACTATAAGTGTATAATAGTTACTAATACATTGTAATAGTAATAACATATCTAGTAATCACTATTATTAATTATTATTATAATAATAATTTTTCACTATAATTTTATTTTTTATAATGATGTAATTATGATTGTTTAAATTATTTCACAAGTAAATCGCTACAATAAGTTTATATTTGTGACCAAATCTATTTGTCAATTACAATTTGTCAATAATGATATGTTCAAATTGCTTTCAATTTTTTTTTCGTCGAGAAATGATGTAATAGTGACATCATATAAAGTCACTATTATTAATTATTATTGTGGCCATACAAATTGCCTTCAAGTTTTTTATTTAATTTTTTTTTTTGAGAATTGATGTAATAGTGATAACATATCACGTCACTATTATTAATTATTAATTATTATTGCGACCATACAAATTTTTTCATTATAAAAAAATGATAATATTAATACACAACCTATTTCATCATTTGTATTTATATTATTATTTAAACCCCTTATAGAGTTGGAGTCACAAGTCGATTAGATATCAACTCGGTTTGAAAATTTATTAAATTACCCTTACATATTTGAAATAAGTTATATCATTACTCGGGTACTTTTCTCTTTTTACTTTTTTAATGAAACCAATAAAAAACTTACAAATTGTGAGATTTGAACCCATGTTATTAACATGCATAAATCTGAACTTTACATATGATTCATTTGTTACCTAGCTTGGTGGCAGAAGTCAATTCAACACTAACTTAAGATTAATGGGAATTTGTTTTTAAATAAATTACAACTTTACCTATGATTCAATTGTTAAATAAACCTTTTATAACTCTACTTTTAATGTTGAATTTTTCTTTCACCAAAATAGTAACATTTTGATAATATGTTAGAAGTTAAGATATGTCATAAGTTCATGTAATCTTCACAAATTTGGAATTTAACCATAGTACTTTTATTTTTAGGAAATCAGTCTCTCTATTTTTTAATTTTCAAAATTTAGGTATTGTTGTTTGTGCAGTTTCTTTTTGTTAAATTTATTAATGTGATACTTTGAAATGGAAACAAAAATCACTTAGTAGTCATGTAACTAAAAAAAACCTTGTAATGTACTTAATTTTAACAAAATAATTTTAACATTGTTAACAATTGAACTTAAAATTTAAAATCTAAAAAGTAGGAGTAAATTCTTAAAATAAAATTGTAAAGACTAAATTCTAAATTTTTGAAGAGTACAAGGACTTATGACATATTTTAATGCTTTCTAACATGATGACATTTGAACATGCTATAGAAAAAATGACTATACAAGTTAGAAAGCAATTGGATTGCCTTTAATATTTTTAATCACATGTATTTATCTTTTTTTAATAAATGTATTTACCTATTTAATTTTTTCACTCCCAATTTAAACTAATTTTCTTTTATTTTAATTTAATACATTTTGCATATACCTTGTGATTATTATTAGTTTCAAACCATATGTTTTATTGTTTATTGGATGTTATTTTTAAAACCACAGATATGTTCTAAATATGTGGTTTCCACACACATACAAATATGATAACAAATGGGGACAGTTGTCGATTGAGTCTTAACTCGATTGGTATGGATATTGTTGGCAATGTAGGAGGAAGTGTGTTCGAGTGCGTTAAAATGCATTATCTTCCTATTTATGGATTAAGGGGGGTTACAAATAGTTTTAAGTATTGTATAAAAAAATAGATAATAATCAAAATATATAATGAGATTGTTAAAAAAAAGATTTATGTTGTTATAAAAAAAAATGAAATGAAAGTGAGGGGTTTAAAATATCTTTGAACGGTTGGGAAAGAAAAGGAGTGTGGGCAGTTTGAAAGAAATACTAGCTTTGAGCCATCTTTATTGATATTTCAAATTGTAAGTTGTCATTTTTTTTTTTTTTTTTTTTTTTGTTTCTATATCGTGGATTGATTATTTGAAAATAAAATATTTGATTATTTCATGTTTTTCTTAAAGTATTTTGTTATTTTCCATGATTTTATTTAAACGGTTTAAATCTTATATATATTTTTATGTTTGCATTGAGGTTTTTCTTTTCCTTTCTTCTTTTAAGATTTAATGAAAAAATAGCTTAATAATATGTAAAAAGTTAAAAGTTCATGGCTTTTGGAAGAACTTGCCCAGCTTTCACACTAATTTTTTGTTATTTTTTCTCTTGGGTTAATTTTAAGCTTTTGTGGTAATTGTCTTTCAATCCTTCAATATTTTACCATTTTAGTGAAGTCGAATTTCTGTTATCTGTTAATGCCATCATAACATAGTCATTTAATTTTATGTTATTTATCTGGTTTCAACTCTTATTGATTAGTATAGTTATTAATATTATATTTTTTCAATAAATTTCTTTGTAAAATCCATGATTCAAAGATTAAATAATTTTAAAAAATAATAATAAATGGTTTTTTTAAGTCTTTGAGGTGCCGCAGATTAAATAAATTTAAAATATAAATTTCATTTGGTTTTTAATAAGCCTTCGGGGTGTCACGGATTTGATATCTCTATATGATTGCGTCTATTTTCGGTTCTCTATTCTGCCTATAAGGGTGGGGGATTCAAGTAAGCGATGAGGCAGTCGATATAACCAACGAGGGTGGGCAAATGACATGATTGAATTAGGGATATAGGTAGGCAGCAGGGGTTGGTGGCAAATTGATATTCAGGCATGGCACAAGTGGTTCAATGTTGTGTGTCAAGTTTTAAATTTTTTCCCTTTTGTAATTTTATTTTATTATTTATAAATATACAATAAAAATGCAGAAGCTAAATTTCTTTCTTTTTTGTGAATAGAAGTCCAATTTAAAATTTAGATCTAAAGGCTTAAATTAAAAATTAAAGTTTAATATCCTAATTATGCTTTAAAGTCCAAAGGTCTAAGATGCCTTAAAGTTCAAAATCAAAATTGGCGTAACAAGGTCTAAAAACAAAGATTTAAATAGACCAAAATAAGTGTAAATCAAGGGTTAGTACAAAATTCATTTCTATACTTTGATATCTATCTTTTAACTAGGCTTATCATAAAATGTTGATTTAATTTTGAACTAAATTTGATTATTATATAATTTATGAGATATTATTTTAATACATGTTAAAGAAGAGGCCCTTGCCACTAATAAAATAACATGAGTGACAACAATTTTTTTAATAATTATTCTTAACAGTATTCTCACAACAATATTAGTTATTGTGATAATTTTTTCGTCAAAAATTTATTTTTAAAATCAAAAATAATTTCTACAATAGAAATAATTATTATAACAAATTAATTTTATCACAATTGCTTGTGATCTTAACGTAAAAATTTTGGTCACAAACAAATTTAATAATTATAACCATTTAATTTGTCACAATTACTTATCATTTTAGTGTACAAAATTCAGTCACAAAAAGTTGAATAATTAAAAACATTTAATTTTGTTACAATTGCTTACAATATTATTTTCAATATTTTAGTTACAAAAAATTTAATAATTTTGATGATTCAATTTTGCCACAATTGTTTATAATTTTAGTATCGAAACTTTAGTAAAAAAATTGAATACCTATGACCATTTATTTTTATCACAATTGCTTAAAATTTGTGTCAAAAATTTGATCACAAAATATTGAATAATTGTGATGATTTCGTATCAGTTGTGACAAATATAATAGTGATGGAGATATTTACGATGACAAGTAAGATTTTAATTCTAGTCACTATAGATAATAGGGACTAAATTTTATAATTTTAGTGAATATTATTTAATATTTTTTCTCCACTAAAAATATTATTTCGGATTAATTATACCTAAGGAGACTGTTCAGATTTTATGGATAAGTGTTAGCAAATTTTATAGTAGTGTAGATTAAAGAGGTGAAGGAAGGAAGCTTGACCTTGAGAGAGGCGACGATAGAGTGGAGATTCCGCTTGTACTCATCAAGTGGCACGTGTTGGAAAGCACCATATCTATCGGGAAGGCAAGCGTCGTTAGCTCCAAAGAACACCGTTACTGCAAGTGGCGCCGCCGCACCAGAGCTTTCCGCCGCTGGAAATACCCTATCAACTACCTTCAACGCCCACCTTGTATTGTATCCACTGTACCCTCTCAGCACCACATCTACCTGTAAATATTAAACCACCAAACCCACTTTCAAAATCTCTTTAATACCATAGAAATAAAACAACACAAACACTGCCCATAAAAAAAAAAAAGAAAAAAAAGAAAAGAAACTATATGTACCGTGCGAGAGAAATGGTTGGCAAGAGAAGCGCCCCAACCGCCATCACCGAAAGACTCCTCCGTGATAGAATCTCCAAACAGATAGATCTTTGGCCTCATGTTTACAAACAAATGGCTAAGAAGGAGCTTATCAGTAACTATGAATTGCCTTATTTGTCACAGAAAAGATGGGTATTATTAAATGCTTGCCCACTTATTTGCACCCTAAAAGGAGAGAGGAAATACAGACAAGAAGTCAAGGTTAAAGAAAGGAAGGTTTTGGTCGGATTTTTTTTGGCTTTTTGGCTTTTTCTTTTTTTCCCTTCAAATCTAACCAATGACCAGAGCAATATTTAAACAGTAAATTATAGCTTTTGTTGGAACCAACGATGAGATTTGCCATGGTTTGGAATTGATATGAATGAGTGGGTTTTAGACTTTACATTAAATTCTATCAGAGGAACTGTGATATGTTTATGAGGGGGACTTCTAATAAATAATTAAAAAGGTTATAGTATACAATGGAAAACATAATATAGTTAATTCAAAACAAAGTAATAGATAATGCTGAATAAGTAAACTCCCAAGTGTAGGTTATTAAGTTTCATGTTTCTAGAATTGCAAACCTTTAGAAAATAAAATATTAATTAATTTGTTAAATTATAAATTCATTTTAAATTAATGTGTCTAATATTTAAGCGCTTCAATATCTTTTTACTATCATTTAACATTAATATAAATATAATAGTTAATATAAATATGATTTTAATTATTTTTTATTATATATACACTAAATTTAATATTTTTAATGGTTATTTTCTACTTGTATCTTATTGCCATCACTATGATGTAACCCAAATACACATCCCACCATAGTTTTTAATCTCACTGCTACAATAATCAATTTCAATAATATAGTAAATAATCTTATCATCGCTACTAATTTTAATCTCATCAAAGCCAATCTCATTTCCCATAAAAAAGAAACCTTGGGATCAAGACCCAAAATTCGCTTTATGTAGTGATCTTTATCGAGGTGGAGTGTATGTAAAGCATTGATTGTTGGATTGACAAAATATATAAAAAATATAATTGAATTATGACTACTAAAATTTTAATTTGTTATAATTTGGGATTTTTATCAAAATAATACAAAAAATTAATTATGAAAATAGTATAGGGTGAGATTATTTATGAAAATTGGGCGGTTTCTATAATGCCATTGGGTGTCACCAACTTGTCAAGCGCACCACCTTAAACTCTCCCCCAATGATCAATCAATCATTCTGTTAAAAAAAATTATTTTTAAATGTCACCTGATACATTGACAACATCGGTTTGGAATTAAAAAACTTAATGTATTTTCTCCTAAATACAGTACAAATAATATATGGGTACGAAACATACTTTTCTTTTGTGGTGCCACTTGACATAGTAGCAACACCGGTTTGAAATTTTAAAAAAAATGGTTGTTATAAAAAAACATAAGGGTTGGAGGGTAAGCTGTGATCAATTGGTCACTGACCACCTCCCGACATGCAAATGTCAATAGTGTGAGTACTGCTACAAAGATTGGACATGTGTAATTAGAGATTTAAATGATTTATAATTAAGTTTCAGCTTTTTGCCTATTAATTATAAACTCATTTAGTCATAAGTCATTCCACTAAAGTATCGTGACTAAGCTCTCCCTAACGATATACCATTACGAAAGCAACTGCTCAGTGCTTGTCCAATGACATTGTCGTAAGTGTGCTACCCTCAAAGGATATTCTCGATCTTGTCGAGATAATATTCGTTCTCCCAATATGATCATATTTTATCTCATGGTAACCATTACATCTTCTTTCATGAAAAGTCAATTACTATTAAATAGTAATTAAGTCATTCATCACCAAGATGAAATACCCATGACTATGTTTACTTTTCATAAACAATGTAATGCCAATGAGAGGATATCATTTACCAATGTTTCAGGCCATGAATTCCACTATTGTGAATTGTGCTACATACTGCTGAAGTCGTACACCTAACGCACCACCTTTCGGTTCATTATCTTGTAACACCCTTTACCCATATTCAACGCCGGAATAGGATACGATGCATTACCGGATTTACATCGTAAGCAACCATACAATTTCGAGTCATAAATTTCTAACCAAGTTAAAATCATTTGCAGTCAATCATAAAGTCCCTAATACGAGCCTACGAGGCCCAAAACATGCTTTGGAAGTGGTTCGGGACTAAACCGACAACTCAAGAAATTTTTACAAAATTTAGAAAATTTTTACAATGAACAGGGGTTACACGCCCGTGTGTGGTCACACACATCCGTGTCCCTAACCTGTGTAACTCTCTGTTTTACAAAGCATGAACAAATTTAGGTCACACAGCCAAGTCACACGCCCGTGTGCTAGGCCATATGGTTAATTAAATTTTTATAAAATAGGTGCAGACTTCACACGGTCAAGTCACACGCCCATGTGCTAGGTCGTGTAGTTAATTAAATTTTCATAAAATTAAGATGCAGGGGACACATGGCTGAAACACATGCCCATGGGGCAAGCCGTGTGTCACACACTACCTAGACACACGCTTGTGTGTCTACCTGTGTGGACAAAATAAAAGCTATTTACAAGCCATTTGTCACCCTTATTTACTCCTACTCATGCACAAGCTCAAGGCATAATTTATCACACACTTGGACAACCAATACATCCACAAACAAGGCCAATTCATATCATTTCATTATCCACACTCAACATATTTACAACATCATATTTTACCAAACCAAATCACACCAAACTCACATGCTACAAGTTTCAACATGGCTACCAATAACATGCATAATTTTACTTAGTTTTCCTAGCATACCAATGAGCCAACCTTAACCATTCAACAACAAACCTATTAAGCCACATTCAACCATTTATCTAGCATTTACAAACCATATCACACAAGAGATAGTTGCACATGCATGTATATATATATGCTTACAACAAATTCAACCAAAATAAGCCAAGTTACATGGCCAAACACCACATCAAGCCCTTAACAATTTCAAGCCAATACATTTGGCCAAATTCATAATGACAGATATAACAAAATGACCAAGTCCCTATACATGCCATATTCTCAAAATGTTTAAAATCATCTGTACTCAAAGTAACAGTTCAATAATGTGATACGATCTCCAACGATCTCCAATCCAAGCTAGCTTGGTGACACTATAAAACATGAAAAATAAAATGGAGTAAGCTATATAGCTTAGTAAGCTCATATGAAAGAAATAAGCTAAACTTACCATACATTAACGTGCAAGCAATTTAACATAAGATAATGCAATTTACCAAAATCTCATGATCATAATTCACTTCCATCACAACTTACCTTGACATCGCCATTCCACAAATTAATAATCAAAAGCTTTAAATACATACCTGTACCATCTTGTAATATTTCATACTTGGTCTTATCATTGTTACACCTAATGATCCACTCGGAATAATAAATTCGGATACTCGGGAAACCTTGCACACAAGGTTCCACATATGTAGCCATTGCTACCTCTATCTCATAACACGTAAATACGCACTCTCGAGCCATTAACGGGTCTGCTCACATAAGCTGTCAGTCAAGACGTAGCTACTCGGTGTTGCTCACACAAGCTGTCAAGTAACAGGAACATATGCCAGTATACTTAACCACTAGTAGGACGTACAGGACCAGCACCCGGATCATATAACATAAAACCATAGTGACATGTCACTTGTATCCTAATCTATTCTTAAGGTTTGATTGAGATTTCTCGCTTGCCAAATCGTCATCAAATGTGTTCGTAAGGTCGATTACACAATTCATGCATAAATTAAAGCATTTCAACACATTTAAAGTAAAACTTATTTAACATACGAACTTTGTAATAGCCCTCACCCGTATCCTGCGCCGAGATTGGGTTCAAGGCGTTATCGGACTTAAACTCTCACTACATACAAAATCGGCTCACCAATTTTTGCCCAAAATTTAAAACTTCTCAAACACGTACCTATCGTCCCTTATAATGACCTTCGAGACCTAAAGCATACATTGAGATGGTTCGGGGCAAAACTGAAAACATTTGATAGATTTTGGGAAACTTAATAAATTTTCTTACCTTGGAGAGTCACACGCCCATGTGGGTGGGGCCGTGTGGTCACACACACGCTCGTGTGGCTTGGGACACGGTCGTGCCCTCAGCCCGTTTAACTCTCTATTTATGGTGTCAGCATGTATTTAGGGGCACATGGCCAAGACACACGCCCGTGTGTCTAGCCCGCGCACTATACTGACTTAAAAATTTCAGTGCAGGCGGCCATACCACACACCCTTGGGGGAGAGCCGTGTGTCACACACGGCCTAGACACACGCCCGTGTGTCTACCCGTGTGGACCTTGTAAACTATTTTCCAAGTCTTTGGTCGCCCTCTATCAACTAATCATACTTATAGGTTACTTTGATACATGATAAGACCAAATTATACACTTATATAGAACCATGATAAACATCATTGCATGAAAACCTCATATCATCGGTTTTATACATCTAGGTTAATTCCTATATTGTATTTAAGGGTTTCCATATCTCCTTAACACATTCAAGATTGGCTCATTCTTATAACTCATTGCTAATTAAAACCAAGCCATCACATATGAACATAAACATGCATAGATTTGTAGGTCATAACCTACTTCAAAATGAGTCAATTCTCATGGCTATATACAAAAAGATATGTATATCTTTACATGCATTCATCTTGGCAAATCAAATGACACATATAACAATATACTCAAAAGTCCTATACATGCCATTGAACAAGATAAAAGTGTCTATATACCAAAGCTGGACTAGTTGATAGTATGTTGACTCTCAAACCGTCTTCCAATCTTTACGAGTCCTCGAGCTCTGTAAGACAGAAAAAGGAGAGGAGTAAGCATTTACATGCTTAGTAAGCCCGAATAATTGGAAAGTTAACTTACCGATTAATTAGCATAAAACCATATTAGGCAATGAAATCAACAAGCATGGAAATGATATCCCTATCACATGCACTTAATCAATAAATTAATCACAATAATAACATACCATGTAATTTATCTTAGATGAGCTCATAATCCAATATTTCCTTTTGAACATATATCTCATATTAATCCCGTTGAATTTCTAAGAAATCTCGATGGATTATCCATTAAACGTCAATTCATAAGAATGATCATTTCAGGTATACACTCCCGCGAACCTCACATTTTACGACGAGATTACCAATCCAGGCTAAATCCTCGTAATATAAACTCATAAGGTGATGTCGGGATTACCAATTCAGGCTAAATCCCTTACAACGATAAACACCCTCAGTGAGCTCGGATCTGAATTGCCAGTCCAGGCTAAATTCAGACCCTAACTGGATTACCCGTCTGGGCTAAATCCTTAATGCACATATATTATTCGGGAGTCTCGATCATTCAAGGAACACCCGTCCAGGCTAGATCCTTTCTATATTTGAGATCAACGGATTACCTGTCTGGGCTAAATCCTTTCTGCAACACATGTAGGATCTCAATATCACATTCAACATGGTTCATCCATTGAACTTCCTTTCCAACCTTAACCGGGACATTTTTCAACATGTCATTGTTAAGAATGCATTTCATATATTTTCATGCCCTTATCAAATGCAATTATCATACATTCTTAAATCATACAATTAGACATATTATGAGTTTACTTTAAGTTATCCAAACTTACCTGGTATTCGTCTCGGCATCGTGTTTCGGTTATTCCGAAATCTTTCGTTTTCCTCGATCGACCTATGAAATTTATTCCTCGGGGTCTATAACAATAAAGGTAAATTATTAGCAGTTCATATTATACTTTTTGAGTCTAAATTTTACCCCCGGTCCAAATGACCGTTTTGCACCTAACCTTTCACATTTTTACGATTTAGTCCCTGGCTCGTATAATTAAATGCGTGCAATTTTTACCTTACCCAAGCCTAGCCGAATGTCTTTCCCTCTTATGGTAGCCCACATTTTCCATTATTTTCACTTTTCTACAACACATTTTACACCTTTTGTAAAAAGGTCCTTTTAGGGGTTTTTCATGAAAATCACATTGGAAAAGATGTTTAACACCCATCCAACTTTCATATTCTTTCATAAATCATCAAAATACAAGTAACTCATGCATGGGTAAATTTCTAAACATAAACCCTAGCATGAAATATGGGTAGAAATAGAGAGAGTAAGCTACCGGGATTTCAAAAATACAAAGAACATTAAAAATGAGGCTTGGGAGCACTTATTATTGAGCTTGAAAAGCTTGGAAACCCTAGCTATGGAGAACACTAAAGTTTCGACAGCAACAAGAAGGAAATGATCTGATTTTTGGCTTATTTTTCCCATTTTATTTCATTAAAAATGCTAAATGACCAAAATGCCCTTAAGCCCTTTCTTTAAAATTTCATCCATGCAAGCCCATTTTTGTCCAAAAACTTAGAAATTGGGAAAATTTCTCTTCAAGACCTTTTAATTAATAATTTAAAGAAATTTCATACAAATTGCTTCTAGAATCCAAGTTTTGAAATTTATTTAATTTGGTCCTTATTTTCCAATTGGACACCTTACTCAAAGAATTCCTTCATGAAACTTTAACACATGCATATTCTCATATTCTAGACCTCATAATAATCATAAAAAAATATTTTGATGTCGGATTTGTGGTCCTGAAACCACTGTTCCGACTAGGCCCTATTTCGGGATGCTACGTTTCTCCCCCTTAGGGATTTTCATCTTCGAAAGTCTTACCAGTAAACAGGTCTAGATATTGGCTTCTCATGGTTTCTTTCGGCTCCCAAGTAGCCTCCTCCACACCATGCCAATGCCATAAAACCTTTACTAAGGCCACATTTTTATTTCTCAATTGTTTAACCTCACGAGCCAAAATCTTGATCAGTTCCTCTTCATAGGTCATGTCTGGTCTAATCTTAATCTCTGCCGGTGAAATCACATGAGAGGGGTCTGATCGATATCGTCTTAACATAGATACGAGAAACACATTATGAACCTTTTCTAATAAATCGTGGACTCAGTTTGCCTTTCCGGCCAAATCTCAACACCTTTTTCCATGGAGACACTTTAAAAAATACTCTATCTCCAACTTGGAACTCAATCTCTTTTCTTTTTAGATCATCATATGACTTTTGCCTATCCGATGCTGCTTTTAAACAGTCTCATATCACTTTAACCTTTCCTTCAGTTTCCTTGATCAGATCAACCCCGTGAATCTGACTTTCCTTAAGTTCTGTCCAGTACAATGGAGTTCGGCACTTCCGGACATACAAGGCCCCATAAGGCTCCATCTTCAAACTCGTTTGAAAACTGTTGTTGTAATTAAATTCTACCAACGGTAAATATTTTTCCCAGCTACCCTAGAATTCGAGGATACAACATTGTACCATATCCTCAAGAATCTGTATCATCCGCTCAGTTTGACCATCGGTTTGTGGGTGAAAAGTAGTACTAAAACTCAATTTTGTACCCAAGACTTTTTGTAACTTCTTTCAGAATCTCGAAGTGAACCTCGGTCTCTGTCTAAAATAATTGACAGCTGTACCCCATGTAATCTCACAATTTCAGATATATACAAGTCAACCAATCTATCAAGAGAGTAATTTGTTCTTACCGGAATGAAATGAGCCGACTTTGTCAACTTGTCCACCACAACCCATATAGCATCTTTCTTTTTCGGAGTCAATGGTAACCCTATCATGAAATCTATAGTAACTTTGTCCCACTTCTATTCTGGGACCATCACCGGTTGTAACAAACCTGAAGGTACTTGATGTTCAGCTTTAACTTGTTAACATATCAGGCATTTCGATATAAATTCAGAAATGTCTCTTTTCATGCCATTCCACCAGTACATTTTCTTCAAATCATTGTACGTCTTGGTACTTTCCGGATGAATAGACAAACGACTATCATGTGCTTCTTACAAGATTTTTTGAATAAGCTCATCTTCTTTGGGCACACAAACTCTATCTCTGAACATTAAACATCCATCAAGGCTGATTCGAAAATCTGATTCAATGCCCGACTCGCATTGAGTTCTTTTAGCCTGCAGATCACTATCATTAGTTTTAGCATCATAGATTTCCTGAAGAAATGTCGGCCTAGCCTCTAGCTCTGCCAAGACTGAACCGTCATCAAACAATGCTAATCGAGCGTCAATGGCTCTCAGTGCAAACAAAGATTTTCTGCTTAATGCATCAGCGACCACATTCGTCTTTCCCTGGTGATAGTCAATGATTAGCTCATAATCTTTAATTAATTCTAACCACCTTCGCTGTCTTAGATTCAATTCTTTTTGAGTCATCAAATACTTCAAACTTTTATGGTCAGTAAATACACGACAGGTCTCACCATATAAATAATGCCTCTAGATTTTTAAGGCAAAAACAATGGCGACGAGCTCTAAGTCATGTGTTGGATAGTTCTTCTCGTGTGGCTTCAACTGCCGTGAAGCGTAAGCTATCACCTTGCCATCTTGCATAAGTACACAACCCAGTCCATTCAAGGATGCACCACTGTAGACCACAATCTCTTTTCCTGGCTCAGGTAGTACTAAAACAGGAGCTTTAGTCAGCAATGCCTTTAACCTCTCGAAACTCTGCTGACACTTTTCTGTCCATTCAAACTTAACGTCTTTCTATAGCAACCTCGTCATTGGAGTCGCTATCATGGAGAATCCTTTCACAAATATTCGGTAGTAACCTGCAAAGCCCAAAGAGCTTCTAACCTCGGTTACATTTTTAGGCGATTTATATTCAACAATAGCAGAAATCTTACTTGGAACAACTCGGATACCTTCACCAGAAACAATTTGACCTAAAAACCCAACTTCTTGGAGCCAAAACTTACTTTTGCTAAACTTGGCATACAATTGTCTTTCCCGTAAGATCTGCAACATAGTTCTCAAATGCTTCAGATGTTCTGCCTCATATTTTGAATAAAATCAAGATGTCGTCAATGAACACAACGACAAACTTATCCAAATATGGCCGAAAGATCCTATTCATTAGGTCCATAAATACAGCCGGTGTGTTCGTTAACGAAATAGCATGACAAGAAATTCATAATGATTGTACCTCATTCTGAAAGCTGTCTTAGGTACATCCGATTCTTTAATTCACAGCTGATAATAGCCAAACCTCAGATCTATCTTAGAAAATACAGTGACTCCTCTTAATTGGTCGAACAAATCATCGATCCTTGGCAAAGGGTACTTATTCTTAATAGTCACCTTGTTCAGTTGTCGATAATCTATACATAGCCTCATCAAACCATCTTTCTTCTTTACAAACAATACGGGGGCACCCCAAGGTGGAAAACTTAGCCTTGCAAAACCTTTATCCGTCAGCTCTTCTAGCTGTACTTTTAACTCCTTTAGCTCGGTTGGCGCCATCCTGTACGGAGCAATAGAAATATGAGCTGTTCTTGGCATTAATTCAATACCAAACTCTATCTCTCTTTCAGGAGGTAATCGGGGTAATTCTTTCGGGAATACATCTGGATATTCACATACTATTGGTACAGATTCAATCTTCAACTTTGTTTCCTTAGTGTTCAATAAAAAAACAAGGTACGCTTCGTACCCTTTTATCATATATCTCTAAGCAACCATCGATGTGACTACAACCGGCGGCGTACCCAATTCTCTTGAATCAACCCGCAGAATCTTACCACCTGGGCATTTCAATTTAATATACTTGCTACCACAATTTACAATTACTTCATGCAGGGCTAACCAATCCATACTAAGTATTACATCAAACTCATTAAAAGGTAACAACATAAGTTTAGCCGGAAAGCATTGACCATGAATTGTCAAAGGACAATTCTTACAGACTTTATCAACTAGAGCTGATTTGCCTAGTGGGTTCGACACTCTAATAATAAATTTTGTAGGTTCAACGGGTATGTTCATACTAGACATCAATCTCATGCAAATGTTGTAATGCGTCGTCCTCGGATCAATTAAGGCAACAACACATGTATTGAAAAGAGAAAAAGTACCGTGATGACCTCAAGAGCAGAGGCTTCCTCTCGAGCGCATATTGCATACGTTTTTGTTGGGGCTCGAGCCTCTAATTTTGCAGCGTCTTGAGCCACAACTTGACTGCCACTAGTACTTCTAGGATATCTCGGAGGTTTACCTCGTGAAATGAGAGCACTCGACTTCGAGGCAGAGGAGCAGTGGCTTCCTCTCAAGCATATAATGCATAAGTTCTTGTCGGGGCTCGAGCATCTTATTTTGTAGTGTCTTTAGCCGCAACTCGACTGCCACTAGCACTTTTAGGATATCTCAGAGGTTGAAATAGGAGCACTAAACTTCGGAGCTACTACCACTCTGAGAAAGTGGTCGAGAGAACCACATCTGAAATATGCACCACTCTTCATTCGGTACTCTCCGAAGTGAAATTTGTTACAGCTCTTACACTTCGACTTTTGGTCATCTACACTCCCCACACTAGTCACTATTGGGGAGGAAGACTTCTGATTACGTCGTTTGGAGCCTCTCGCTTTACCCGAATATCCTACCGATGAAGTGGAGTGTTCATGTTGGCTCTTTGATTTCTTTGTAGGAAATGGGAGCGTCTTACCGCTGGATCTCTTGCTCGAAACTCAAGCCTCTCTCTTCGCTTGCTTTCTTTCATTATTAAGCTCCTCGGCCTTCTTAGCCCGATCAGCTAGTGCAGCGAACTCCCGTATTTCAAGGATCCCAATCAACAACTTGATTTCCTCATTTAGAACTTCCTCAAAGCTTTTACACATTTCTGACTCGATTTGAACCCATTCAGTTTCATACTGACTTAACCTTACAAACTCTCTTTCGTATTTTGCTACAGTCTTAATTCCTTATTTGAGTTCCAGGAACTCCTTTCGCTTCGAGTCCAAAAACCTTTGACTGATCTATTTCTTTCTAAACTCTACTTGGAAAAATTCCCAAGTGATATTTTCCTTTGGCACCACCGAAAATACGATCTTCCACCATTGTATATAGTATATTTCAGGAGGGAAACGGCACACTTTAAGCACTCCTCAGGTGTGCACGACAATTCATCTAATACCCGTGTAGTATTTTCGAGCTAGAACTCGGCTCTTCCAGCATCATCATCAATTTTAGCTCTGAATTCCTCAGCCCTATACTTTCTAAGCTTATCTACAGGGGCTATACCAATTCTTACCGGTGCCATACCTCGTGGCACATCCTCATCAGGTTGGTCAGGAGGTGGGGGAGGTCGTGGTATGTTAGGGCGATTCCTCAGATAATTCCCAAACCATTTATCCATCATGTTAAAGAAGGCAGCTCAGGCCTCTTCCCGGCCTTCAAACATAAGCCTTCTACTACTACTAGATACAGCTTATTGTACGAAAGCTAGAGAATGGCTCTCGGCTCCCTCAGACTAATTTTGTGCTTGATTGGAAGACATTTACTATATTCCAAAAACAATTTTAACAGTTAGAAGATATCACACTATCAACGTTCACAAAATGGCATGTATAGCGAACCTCAATAGTCTCTACGGTAGTCCTAGAACAGACTAAATTATAGCTCTGATACCAATAAATGTAACACCCCTCACCCGTATCCTGCACCGGGATTGGGTTCAAGGCGTTACCGGACTAAAATTCTCACTACATACAAAACCGGCTCACCAAATTTCACCCAAAATTTAAAACTTCTCAAACACATACATATCATCCCTTATACAGGCCTTCGAGACCTAAAGCATACATTGAGACGGTTCAGGGCAAAATCGAAAACATTTGATAGATTCTGGGTAACTTAATAAATTTTCTTATTGGAGAGTCACACACCCGTGTGGATGGGGCCGTGTGGTCACACACACACCTGTGTGGCTTAGGACACGGTCGTGCTCTCAGCCCGTGTAACTCTCTGTTTATGACATCAGCATGTATGTAGAGGCACACGGCCAAGACATATGCCCATGTGTCTAGCCCGTGCACTATACTGACTTAAAAATTTAAGTGCAGGGGATGCACGACCATACCACACACCCTTGGGGGAGAGCCGTGTGTCACACACGGCCTAGACACACGCCCATGTGTCTACCCGTGTGGACCTTGTAAACTATTTTCCAAGTCTTTGATCACCCTCTATCAACTAATCATACTTATAGGTTACTTTGATACATGATAAGACCAAATTATACACTTATATAGAACCATGATAAACATCATTGCATGAAAACCTCATATCATCGGTTTTATACATGCTAGGTTAATTCCCATATTGTATTTAAGGGTTTCTATATCTCCTTGACACATTCAAGATTGGCTCATTATTATAACTCATTGCCAATTAAAACCAAGCCATCACATATGAACATAAACATGCATAGATTTGTAGGTCATAACCTACTTCAAAATGAGCTAATTCCCATGGCCATATACAAAAAGATATGTATATCTTTACATGCCTTCATCTTGGCAAATCAAATGACACATATAACAAAATACTCAAAAGTCTTATACTTGCCATTGAACAAGATAAAAGTATCTATATACCAAAGCTGGACTAGTTGATAGGGTGTTGACTCTCCAACCGTCTTCCAATCTTTACGAGTCATCGAGCTCTGTAAGATAGGGAAAAGAGACGAGGAAGCATTTACATGCTTAGTAAGCCCAAATAACTGGAAAGTCAACTTACCGATTAATTAGCATAAAACCATATTAGGCAATGAAATCAACAAGCATGGAAATGATACCCCTTTCACATGCACTTAATCAATAAATTAGTCACAATAATAATATACCATGTAATTTATCTTAGATGAGCTCATCATCCAATATTTCCTTTTGAAAATATATCTCATATTAATCCCGTTGAGTTTTTAGAAAATCTCGATGGATTATCCATTAAACGTCAATTCATAAGAATGATCATTTCAGGTATGCACTCCCGCGAACCTCACATTTTATGGCAGGATTACCAGTCCAGGCTAAATCCCTTATAACGACAAACACCCTCAGTGAGCTTGGATCTGAATTGCCAGTCCAGGCTAAATTAAGACCCTAATTGGATTACTTGTCTGGGCTAAATCCTTAATACACATATATTATTCGGGAGGCTCGATCATTCAAGGAACACTCGTCCGAGCAAGATCCTTTCTATATTTGAGATCAATGGATTACCCGTCTAGGCTAAATACTTTCTACAACACATGCAGGATCTCAATATCACATACAACATGGTCCATCCATCGAACTTCCTTTCCAACCTCAATCGGGACATTTTTGAACATGTCATTGTTAAGAATGCATTTAATGTATTTTCATGCCATTATCAAATGCAATTATCATACATTATTAAATCATACAATTAGACATATTATGAGTTTACTTGAAGTTATCCGAACTTACCTAGTATTCGTCTCGGTATCGTGTTTTGGTTATTCCAAAATCTTTCGTTTTCCTCAATCGACCTCCAGAATTTGTTCCTCGGGGTCTATAACAATAAAGGTAAATTATTAACAGCTCACATTATACTTTTTTAGTCTAAATTTCACCCCCGGTCCAAATGACCGTTTTGCACCTAACCTTTCACATTTTTACGATTTAGTCCCTGGCTCGTATAATTAAATGCGTGCAATTTTTACCTTACCCAAGCCTAGCCGAATGTCTTTCCCTCTTATGGTAGCCCACATTTTCCATTATTTTCACTTTTCTACAACACATTTTACACCTTTTGTAAAAAGGTCCTTTTAGGGGTTTTTCATGAAAATTACATTGGAAAAGATGTTTAACACCCATCCAACTTTCATATTCTTTCATAAATCATCAAAATACAAGTAACTCATGCATGGGTAAATTTCTAAACATAAACCCTAGCATGAAATATGGGTAGAAATAGAGAGAGTAAGCTATCGGGATTTCAAAAATACAAAGAACATTAAAAATGAGGCTTGTGAGCACTTATTATTGAGCTTAAAAAGCTTGGAAACCCTAGCTATGGAGAACACTAAAGTTTCGACAGCAACAAGAAGAAAATGATCTGATTTTTGGCTTATTTTTCCCATTTTATTTCATTAAAAATGCTAAATGACCAAAATGCCCTTAATCCCTTTCTTTAAAATTTCATCCATGCAAGCCCATTTTTGTCCAAAAACTTAGAAATTGGGCAAATTTCTCTCCAAGACCTTCTAATTTATAATCTAAAGCAATTTCATAAAATTTTATTCTAGAATCCAAGTTTTGAAATTTATTCAATTTGGTCCTTATTTTCCAATTGGACACTTTACTCAAAGAATTCCTTCATGAAACTTTAACACATGCATATTCTCATTTCTAGACCTTATAATAATCATAAAATAAATATTTTGATGTCAGATTTATGGTCCCAAAACTAGTATTCCGACTAGGCCCTATTTCGGGATGTTACAACCTTACCTCGGTTACAAAAACGATCAAAAGGATCTATTCGTCTGTTACTTTGTTTTCCCCCCGATCTAGACCCGAACTTTGTTTTTCTTGATCTATAATACCATATTTAACTTATTTAATCATCACATTATTCAATTTAGCCCAAAAACATATTATGGAAAAATTTATATTTTTGCCCTTAGCTTTTCAACATTTTACAATTTAGGCCCTAGGCTCGTAAAGTGAATTTCATTCAATTCCATCACAACCCAAGCCTATTCGATTGTTATTTGTACTCATAACAGCCCACAATTTTCATTTATTCACAGTTTTCTATACATTTTATAGACTTTTACAAATAAGTCCCTATTTGACTTTTTTACCGAAAATCACTTTGCAAACGTTATTTAACTAACAACGAACATGCATTTCCTACCATCAAACATCAAAATACATGCACATACAACATGGGTAAAATTTTAGACTTTAACTTTCTTTCAAATTAGTCCTTGAAATAGCTAAATCAAGTTACAACGATCTCAAAAATATAAAAATCATTAAAAACGGGGCAAGAACGGACTTACAATCGAGCTTGGAAGCTTGGAAAAAAACCCTAGCTATGGTTTCCCCCAAAATTTTGGCTATAAGGGACTAAATTGAAGAAGATGACATCTTTTATTTAGTTACTTTGACTTTATTTACCAAATTAGGTATTTACCCCTCACTTAAACTTTGAAATTTTACCTATTCCATGTCCATTTTTGTCCATCCTAAAGTATAATGGTATAATTACCATTTAAGGACCTCAAATTTAGAATTTCATAACAATTTACTACCTTTTGCCTATAGAACTCAAATTTTGCACATATTACAATTTTGTCCTTCTAGTCAAATTGAGTACTCAATTGATAAAATTTGTTAACAAAATTTTCACATGATTATTCTATCAAGCTGTAAACCTTAAAGAAATAGTAAAACAAATATTTCTACTTCAGATTTGTGGTCCCGAAACTACTATTCCGATTTGACCCAAAAATGTGTTGTTACATATCTATTTGAACTTAGGCTTTTACTTAAATCAAAGTGAACGAGTCACATATACATAGTCTGCCATCCGCTTAGGATTTAGGTATGCCACACAATGAACATCACAAGTAAATAAATCCATAAACGGTTTTAGGATCTATTCTTCTTAGGTCTTATCCAATGTACTATTAATCTAGTCAGCCACATCTATGTCTCTATCCTCTAAGTGTCATCCGCTCTGATGCCCAAGATAAAACATTTCCCTAATTGGAATTGATAGATGACATATTAGTCTTTCAATCAGTTTGCTCATGTCCGATTAGACTAAGGACATGTTTAAGTTCATCTACTAATATAAATTATCTTTCTATATTACGATCCGACCACGTAATACCGTTTAATATTAGTTAAACATTAGACAACCAACGAGCAACATATGTTCCATTTTACTTTGGATGCAAAAATCATGTGAGGAAAATATAAAAAGTATTAATGGAAATTATGAATAATTTATTAATCAATCTGTTCAAAATATTACAAGCGTACTTGGACAAAAATACTACACTTAGGGAACTTATAACAGCCCGTTACAGTGGTGTCAGAAACATTGGTTTCAGGACTACAATTCTGACCAATGAGTTAGTAATTATTATATATTTAATATTTATAAGGTCATTACAACGTCATATTAAAATTTGGTTAGAAAATTTTAACATTTAGATAGTCAATTAGTAAAAAGGACTAAATCATAGAAGTTACAAAAGTTAATCGCTATTAGTTTATATGTACCTAATTATTTAAAAGCTTGAAATATCTAATTTGATGCATATGAATTACTATTAACATTTCCAAAATTTCCCTAAAGTTTCGCTTTTTTTAATTTTGTCCATAAAAATCAAAACAAGCTTAATTTCACAATTAATCCCTAACCATAGTGTCAAATTCATTTCCATCCTTAATCATCCATTTAATACTGAAATTTTACAAGAAAGCCATGCCAAATTTAACATACTTTCAATTTAGTCCTTAAACATAAAAATTATACAAAATCACTTTACAAAATAGTCCAAGTTCATCTTCAAGCTTCAAGATAAACCATTAGCAAATAAAAAAGCTTCAAGAAAATTAGTTACAAGTTTTCTAAACTTTAACAAAATTTCAAAATAGTCCCTAGGTTAGATGAATTAATCTACAACGATCTCAAAAACATAAAAATGACTAAAAACGAAATCAAAATTGACTTACATGCCAATCTCAAGCTTGGACGAAGCTTCCTTAGGTTATAACAATGGTGTTTGGTTGGAAATAGAAAGAAAATGGAGAAATGATAATATTTTTAAACCATAAAACTTAATTAATCACGCCTAAAACCAGCCACTAACATCAAAAATGGCTAAATTTTCATTTATATCCATTCAATCATGTTTTCCAACCTTATTTTAATATATTATTATTATTATTATTAATTCATTAACCTTATTTTAATATAATTTTTTTAAACCATAAAACTTAATTAATCAAGCCTAAAACCAGCCATTAACATCAAAAATGGCTAAATTTTCATTTATATCCATTCAATCATGTTTTCCAACCCATTTGGTCTATAATAACTAATAGCGATTAACTTTTGCATCTTTTACGATTTAGTCAATTTTCCTTAATTAACTATCCAAAAGTCAAAATTAATGGACCAAACTTTAACACGACATTGTAATGACCTCGTAAATATTAATTAAATAATATTTACAGACTCACGCATAAAAATTGTGGTCCCGAAACCATTATTTTCAACACCACTGAAAAGCAGTCTATTACAACTCTCTTCCCTAAGAAAATTTCGTCCTCGAATTTTTACCTGAGAATAGGTTCAGATATTGAGATTCCATCTATTTCTTAGTTTCCCACATAGCTTCCTCAATATCATGCTGATGCCACAAAAATTTTACTAATGGTACCCGTTTATTCCAAAGTTTTTTTACCTCTTGAGCTAAAATCACTATTGGCTCATTTGAATATGACAGATCAGGCTGTAATTCAATCTCGCTAGGTGAAATCACATGTGAAGGATCTAATCTATACTATCTCATCATCGAAACATGAAAAACATTGTGGATCTTTTTGATTTCAGGAGTTAGAGCCAATCTATAAGCTACAAGATAGATTTTTTCAACAATTTCCTACGACCCGATAAACCTCAGACTAAGTTTCCCTTTTCTGTCAAACAGCGACACTTTTTTCCACGGAGAAACTCTTAAAAACATTTTATCGCCAACATTAAATTTTATATATTTTCTTTACAAATCTGTATTCGATTTTTGACAGTTCAATGTCATTTCCAAACAATCTCTGATAACCTGAACTTTATCTTCAGTTTCTTGAATAAAATCTGTCCCTACTAATGTAACACCCCGTACCTGACCCATCTGCCAGGCCTAAGTAAACAATGTTACGACAAAGCTAGATAATTGATAATCGCTTTGTTATACACAAAACTCTAGTATTTAAAGCATCAATCACGTGTAAACTAATATATATAATTTAATTCTAGAACTCTAAGAGGACCTATTTGTGAACCTTAACATATAATAGGATTAAGTCTCAAAATCATTAAGATTTAAAATTTATAAAGAAAATTCCACAATTGGTATCGATACCCAATCGATACCTTTTAGAAAAATTGATACCAAAATTCAATTATGTTTTCTTTGTAAAATCATGGTATGATAATTAGTTAATGGTATCGACATATCATTAAAAAGTATCGACACTTAACTAAAAATCGATACTATTTTAGCATTCTGTTATATTTGACTACTATTCATTTGGTCAAGTATTGATACCAAATGCCAAAGTATCAATACTTATCTCAATAATGGTTAAAAAATTTCATCTTAGAAAATTCAATTCATGCTAAAAGCTTTATCCATCCTAAAACTAACTAATATGCCATTCAAAGGCACCTCAAACCAAGTTCACTCATTCAAATTATCTAATCCAAATTTCACATAGCATAAACCATCTATTCATTTTCTTTTCATTAAACATTGTGGCCATAATAAAAAAACATGTATAAAAGCTTACCAAAACAAAACACCATTACCAAATCTTAACGTTAAAGATTCATCTAACCAAAAGCTAACTTATATTCACTTTTAAGATTAACCATTCAACTAGATATAACATTACAACACAACATTTGACATATGAACAATAAAGAGCCTATATACATGCCACAACCCAAAAAGAAATACAAAAGCTACCACGTAAGCTAGATAGTGTGAGCTCTTGAACCAATCCATTTAGTCAGTCCGCAATTTGACAACTACAAATAACATAAAAGGAACAAGTAAGCTAAAGAAGCTTAGTAAGTCCATAGCATTAACTTCAAATTAACTTACCTTAATCCAAAATAAACACTTTAAGAGACAACTTAGTATCTTGATCACCAAATCCAAGTTCACCAATTCATATTAGTAATTTTCATACATTCATACATATCAAACGACTTCCATCTCAAAGGACTTTACATTCTATAAACCACATTTATTCCAATTAACAATTCACACATGTAACCAAGCATTTCATAGAATTATTTCTCACTTAACAATTTTATGAATTTGTAATACATATTAACACATAGATAGATTATGATTCAATTGTCACATGGCCTGAAGAACTTGTAACACCTTAACTCGTATCCGTCGCCGGAACTGGATTACAGGGCATTACCAGAGTTTATAGAATAATTTCATGTAATTCATGTCATTTACTATTTATATCCAAAACTAATCATATTGTCCCTTTAATGGACCATTGGGGCCTAATTTTGAACATTTGAATCAAGTCGAGACTAAATCGAGAACTCAAATTTTTTTCGTAAAATTTTAAAATTTTTCTTATATGCAAGGGTCACATGCCCATGTGTATAGGCCGTGTGGCTTACACGGCCAAGTGACATGCCCATGTGTATAGGCCGTGTGGCTTACACGGCCAAGTGACATGCCCATGTCTTAGGCCGTGTGGGTATTCGATGTGAGGCACACGACCGTGTGCCCAAGTCTTAACATGCCCATGTGCCCAATGTCTCAGGCCATGTCTCTGCCTGTGTGCCCAATTCTGAGCATGTTGTTTCTAAATTTTAAAATGCAGGGGACACACAGCCAAACCACATGCCCATGTGCCAAGCCGTGTGTCACACACGGTCAAGACACACTCCCGTGTGTCTACCCATATGGAAAAAATAAAGCCATTTCCTAGCTTTATTTCTCACCCAAATTTTGTCATCAACCTATAACATCACTTTCATATATATATATAGCAACCAATTCAAGTCATATAAATCATGCAAACATCAATAACTTGTATGAAATAACATCACATATATTCATATGATCAAACCTACCATTTAATAAAGACTTATATTTTAGTTTAATTCATTCTAACCAACCATATACATATATGTTGATATATATAAAACCTCATAATATACTAAATCAAACATCACTAGCCATACCAATGGCTAAATTAAAACCACCCATTTACAAGCCATCATTTGGCCAAGTTTACTTATACATGACATTATATCAAAATAAGTTTACTGTTTATACCAAAACGAGCTAGTGGGCAGTGTGATGATGTTCCAATTGATTTCCAACCTTTACGAGCTTTTGAGCACTATAAAACAAATAAAATAAAACCTAGTAAGCATTTAATGCTTAGTAAGTTCATATAACAGGAATTAAACTTACCAATCATACTCATTTAAATAAGCATAACAATATTATGCTTCTAAATGCATTAGCAAATTTGCTTAATTACACATGCTCACACAAACAAGTTAGTCACATAATTCACATTTTCATCAACTAAACATAGATGAGCTCATCATATTACAAATTTTCAAGAAATTTCATGAATAATCGAGATATGGTTCACTTAATTTCATGGATGCTCATTTCGGGAAATTTATCCGTTGAATTTTTGAAATTTCGATGGACACTCAGGTAGTACACATAATGTGTACAAAATTGTAAACTGTCAATTCACAATCAGGGGTATCTGTTAGGGAACTTAATCAGAGAGTGCACTTTCGAGCCACATATCAGGATACTCAATAAGCCATATAACAAGACACTTATCCGAGCTAAATAGGAAACTCATAAGAGTTTTACTCAAGGAGCTCATAGAGCTTTATAGGTAACTCCAAAGAGTTATTATCAGGAAGCATCAGATAAGGTAATAGGTAGTTCAAGCAAGCCATGTCAGGAAGCTCATACGAGCCTATATCAGGACGCTCGCGGAGAGCTACCATAACAGCCCGATTTTAGGCCTAGTCGGAATAGTAGTTTTAGAACCACTAATTCAAAGTCAGAGAAAGTATTTTATTATTAATTTTGAGTTATAACATGTTTATATTAGTGCATGAAAAATTTGGTGAAGTAACTTTAGCGTTTGTGAGCTTAATTGCGAAAAAAGGACTAAATCGCATAAAGTGAAAATGTCTTAAATTGATAGCTAAGGGTGTTATATTGCCATGAAACTTAAATTGAGGGTTTTTAAAGGGAAAATAGACCCTTAAATTAGAGGTGACCGGCCATGGAGGGGCAAAATGAGACATGTTGACTAGGTTAGGTGGGTTTTGGTGACTAAATTGGTTAAAAATAAAATTTAATAAGAGAGAATGATATTTTATTTTATCTCATCTTCTTCCCACAATTCATACCAGCAAAAAAGGGGGTTTTAAGCTTCAAAAATTTCAGCCACTCTCTATTCTCATAGGTAAGTGATTTTGATAGTTTTCTTGATGATTTTGCATTTTTGGACCCCTTGTAACGTGAGCTTTCAAATGAGGGAGCTATTTTGGAAAATAGTTGAAAGCCTAGGGTTTTACCATGAGTGTTTTTATTTTTTTATAAAATTTTATGGAAGAAAATGAATCATGGTTGTGAAATAAACAACTTTTGTGAAAAGATTTCTCATTAAAACCCAAAAAGGGCCATTTTGCACAAGTTGTAAAATAGGTGATAAATGTGTGAAATAATGAGAATTTTGGGCTACTTATAGTATAAAAAGTATTCAATTAGACTTGGTTAATAAGGAAATTCGATAAAAATCAATATTTGGACCTAGGGGTAAAATGGTCATTTTGTTAAAGTCTAGGGGAAAAATGGTCATTTTGTGAAAGTCTAGGGGCAAAATGACCATTTTGCCCAATTATGAATTTTCGAGTGTCTAGATTATTGCGCTAATGAAATAAATATATTCCTATCATTTTAGATCAAGAATTACAAAATCCGAGCTAGACCGGGGAAAAGCAAAGCTAGTGGACTAAGCCGAACTAGCTGCCACATTTTGTAATCCGAGGTAAGTTGTATGTAAATAATACAACTACATTTCCATTATATGTGTTTGAATTGATATAGTATAAATTGCTTGTTTGCAAAAATGGTTATGCATGATGAATATTGAGATAGTAGAACTCTCGTTTGAACCTTTGGAAATAAATTGGATATTCATGCCACGACATTCGGGTTATTTGTGTGCTAGTGTAAGACATGTCTGGGACGTACATCAGCCACAATATGAGAGCCAGTGTAAGGCATATTTGGGACATGCATCGGCTACGAGATGTGTCAGTGTAAGACCATGCCTGGGACATGGCATCGGGACAGATATGTGAGAGCTAGTGTAAGACCATGTCTGGGACATGGCGTCGGCCTTGACTTCGATAGTCAGTGTAAGACTATGTCTGGGACATGGCATCAACTTGATGGATGAGCCAGTGTAAGACCATATCTGGGACATGGCATCGGTATTATACCCTATGTTAGGGGCTTAGTGAATATCCGATAGCATTTCAAATGGTTGAACGGTGAGAGTTATATTTTAAGTTAAATGAGAAAAGTATAACCATGTTGTGAATGGTACAGGTAATCATTTGAAATGTATGAGATATGAGCTCAATATATGCTATGTGAATTGTATTAGATAGTAATGAGTAAGTTGTGCTTATGCCTACTTTTGTATTATAAGAATGATGATGAATGGTAAAGATATTATTATATTCACTTGCATGCAACTTACTAAGCTTTATGCTTACTCCCTTTCCTTTCCATTTTCTTATAGTGCCTCCAAAGTAGCTCGAGGATCATCGCTTACGTCAGAGAAGCCAGTCACACTATCAACTGAAGTGCTTGGTATAGTTAGATCTCTCATTTTGATTATGGCATGTATAGGATATTGGCTTTTGAGTTTTGTGTCATTGTTTTGGGGCCAAATATATTGACTTAATCTAGTACTTGACTCATCTTGTATAAGGCCATGAATAATGGCTAATATTGAAAGTTGATTTATGGATGCAAGGAAATCTTTCGTGAATGTGAAAATTGTTGGCATGGTCATATATGTATGTAATGTATATAGGCATTAGCTTTGGTTATTTGGTTGAGAAATCATATTTAGTTAGACTTTAATATGTTGGTTGGCATTAGATTGTGTTTCCAGGTGGCAAAAGGCTTGGTAGATAGCCTTATTTTTGTCCACATGGGTAGACACACGAGCGTGTGTCTAGGCCGTGTGTGACACACGGTCTGCCCCATGGGCGTATTGATAGGCCGTGTGTGACACACGGTCTGCCCCATGGGCGTATTGATAGGCCGTGTGTCCCCTGCATGTAAATATTGCAAGTCAGTATGCATGGTAGTAAATACACGGGCAGAGACACGGCTGTGTGTCTCAACTGTGTGAAGAGCACAGAGTGTGCCTTGGCAGTGTGACCTTTAAGGATTACTGACGTTAGAAACAGAATGTCAAGGTTTTTAGACACGGGTGTGTCATGGCCATGTGAAGGACACTGGCAATAGACACAGGCATATGTCCAGCCGTGTGAAAATCCCTGTAGGTTCGAATTTGGAATTTAATTCACACAGGTATGGGACACGGGCGTGACCCTAGGTGCTTTGGCCATGCGTGGCACACGAGCCATCAGCACAGCCATGTCATAATGACCACACGGGAATGTTGCCCTTCCACATGGGCGTGGGCCCTATTTCAAAGGTTATTTTTCTAAAATTGGTTAAGGACCCGAGCTGGTCTCGAATGAATTCCAAAGTTCATTTGAGGCCTCGTAAGCTCATGTTAAGAAGTTTAGACAAAGTTTGGAAAAAGTTTTAAATTTGGTCAAGTCTTGACGATTCGAAAATGTTAGAATGCATGTGTTTAAGTGAGGTAACGCATCGTATCCTGTCTCGGCGTCAGACTCGGGTGCAGGGTGTTACAGCTACGTTTGTGTCTGCAATATATGCTAGATCACAACCGATCGAATCATGTAACAGGATGCTCACAAAGAGCTATGGTAGTACGCAACACATACAGAATCACTACCGATCAGGATGCTCGCAGTAACTATATAACAGGATGCTCAAGAAGGCTTTTAACAGGATGCTCGTCCGAGGTATAATGTCTGCAACATATGCAGGACTATAATCAGTATGAGAAAATACTATATCAATCGAATTTCATTATTCATACGGAACTTAACATTTATCCAGCTTTATCAATCACGTATTCAATTTCACATCAATAGCATTTACACAATTCATACATACAACATTCAATTTCAAACATATGAACATACATAATTAAGTTACACGAACTTACCTCGATAATCATCCGTATAAAAATTTTTACTAATCCGACACTTTTTGTTTTCCTCGATCCAATTCTGTGTTTGATCTTTTCGGATCTATATAAATGAATTTAATCATCAATTTATCACATTTCATATTCAATTGGATTCAAATTAAACTCTAGGAAAAATTACCATTTTGCCCCTAAACTTTTCGTAAATTCCAATTTCGTCCTTAGGCTCAGAAAATGAAATTCATGCAATTTAATCCTTTTTCCAAGCCTAACCAAAAATTTCATATAACACTTACAACACATGTATTTCACAAAATTCTGAAATTTTCCACAACTTTTACATCTTTGCAATTTAGTCCCTAAATCATAATTTCATCCAAATTCACTTTGTAAAAGTTGTTTATCTATCAACAACCTTTCATTTTCTACCATAAATTTCAAAATTTCAGCATATTCATCCATGAAAAAATTTCTATACTTTGATACCTTTGCAAATTAATCCCCAAAATTGATAGATTAAATTATCCCGATCTGAAAAATATAAAAATTACTAAAACTGGGACAAGAATACTTACCCAATTAAGCCAAGAAATCTTATTTTCTATTTCCTAGGGTTTCCATGTATTTTTTTGGGGAAGAAGATGATATAAAATAAGTTGGTATTTCTATTTAATTATTTATCATTTAATTATTTTGATTTCCAATTTAGTCCTTAATTTTTCTAATTTTTCCATGGATGATTCATAAAAAATATCTACTAACTTTTCTTTAATGGTCTAATTTCCATATAAGGACCTCAAGTTTTGAATTCCATAGCTATTTGATACTTATAGCTATTAGAATTTAACTTTTGCATTTTATGCAATTTGGTCCTTTCCCTAATTAAACACATAATCGGTAAAATTTTCTTATCAGATTTTTCATATGACATTCCTATCATAATGCAGACTATACAATAATATTAAAATAAATTTTCTTTTCGGCTCAGATTTGTGGTCTCGAAACCACTAGTCTGATTTCACTGAAAATGTGTTGTCATAGAACTAGTAACTTGGTTCAGATACACGGGTAACTACACCACACTAGAAGCATAAAAGATGCATAATAGAGGCACCGAAGTGCGAACAGAGGCACAAATGTGCAAGCGGAGGCATCGTAGTGTGATCAGAGACACCAAAGTGTATACAGAGGCATCGAAGTGCAAACCCGTACAAGCGCGCATACTAACCCTATTGACATGCTAATTGTATCCTAGTGATTACTACGTTCAACCAGGCAATTTACTGAATTTATCACTTTCACTTTATGTGCATTTCCATAATAACTATACATAACTAATAACTTCAATATGTTAACCTTAAGATTTTATCATTTGTAAATTCATCCGTTTTCTTAACCAATGTAATACTTAAACATACTCATTGATAACCATTTCAATTTCATCTTCAAAATAAATTAACTAACACAAAACAACATCAATACTAAATTTTATATAATATAATTCTTTTATACTATGAACTTACCTATGATCCACTTTTGGTTTCACAATAGGGACTACTTTGTAATTTTTCCTTTTCCACTATTATTGTCCTTTTGATTCAAATCTTGGTATGCAAGCTATGAATATAACTAAACCTCAAGCTTGATAAAACTGGTGATTCCTCCTTCAATTTTTGATGAAACATCGCACTAAAGAAGATGATAGAATTATTTTACTATTTTTCTTAAGTTTTATTTATTAATTTACCTCTTTATCCTTTAATAAAACATTCATTTAAGCTAACTTAATACCCATTACCGTCCATCAAAGATAGTGATGGTCTAATTACCACTTAAGGCCACCAAATTAAATTTCTAAAGCTATTTAACCCAATTTATTAATAGCAACTAACTTTCTCAATGTTTACAATTTAATCCTTTTTACTAATTAACGATCCAAACGTTAAATTTTCTTAACCAAATTCTAATACAACCCCAATTTAACTCTATAAACATTACTTAATTAATAAAAACAACCTCTCATATCAAAATTATGGTCTAGGAACCACTATTTTTGAAACCACTAAAAAAATGAGATATTACAACTATAACACCCGTAACTCATCTTCGTTGCCATATTAGAGTTACAGAGCATTACCGTACAATCGAAAACATTTATAAATTATATCATTCAATAATTTAAACACATCGTAAACCATTCATACACATGCATACTATCTCTAAATCGAGCCCTCGAGGCCCTAAAAATAACTTAAAAGCAATTTTGGACCAATTTGAAACAATTCAGAAATTTTTTGAAAAAGAAGCAAAATTTGTAAAATAGAGGTCACATGGCCGTGTAACCTTCGAACTAGGGACACATGGCTATGTCCTAGCCTATGTCCTCACCCTTGAAACTCTCTGAGTAGGGCCACACAACTATGTCACACGCTTGTGCACCAGGCCCTGTAACTCTCTGACTTGCACCCTAAGGAAAACATCAGATGACACATGACCATGTCACCAGGCTGTATGCCTCACACGGCTGAGTCGCACGCCTGTGTCCAGGCCGTGTGGACCCAAATTGACCTAAAATCAAGCCATTTCATAACCTAACCATGTATGAACATTCAGCTCATTTGTGCACACTTAAAAGAGGACCTAAACAACATCCAAACATACGTCAAAATACCATTTCAAGATCCAAGATCAACTAACCAATATGTCATTCAAAGGCACCACAATTATAACAATACACCATTTACCAAAACATGTGTATATTACCTAATTCCATGCATAAAGACTCCATTCTATTATGTACCTAAAACCAACATAATTGACCATTTCGAAGTCAACATCTTGTACCAAAATGCCAAACATATCAATTAGCAAAAAGTGACTAAAAAAGCTTGCCTAATTAAGCATTATAAGTCCTTCAACCATACTTAAAAATCAAGGCAGAAACATACCAAATTACCATTTACATATTCATCAAAGCACCATTATAAACCATCTAATATATGTTAATATGGCCATTTCCAAACATAATAACCTAGTTCAAACATGAACTAAAACATGTCACAGGTAACCATTTTCAAACTGTCATCAACATGCCAAGAGAATCATATCAACAAGCACTTTAAAGTAACCAAAATCATATAAATTGGTAAGGTATCAAGGTGTACAAAACCAACATAGCTTTCCAAAGCTTACACATACCAAAATACCATTAACAAATGCACCATAATACCATTATAAATCACCGTATACATGCCATTATAAACCTTAGCCAAATTACTCAAAAACTACAAAATTATTCACTGGATAGTGTGATAGATCCCTGAAAAACATTCAATCGGTCAAGCTTTTGATAATCTGTAAAGCAAAGGAAAATAACTACGTAAGAAATGAATGTTTAGTAAGCTCATATAAACTTTAAATTTAACATTCCATTCCAATAAAAACTTTATAGAATAAGTATAAACCTTTACTAATGTCATAAGCTTAATAAAAGCCTATTTAACAACATCAAACTCATAAGTTACATACTTGTTCATGATACATATGAAATCAACCCTATATATATAAACATAACATTTAATTCATCATTGTTACCATATGATCATGTTTCATTTCATTTGCTTACTTACTGTTTCCAATACCATGAGTTTAATATAAGTCTATTCAAGCATAGTAGATTCATTGACAATCATATAAACTCGTTTACAACATAAATATATTTCATAAGATACATTACATAAGCATCAACCTTTCCATATAGTTATGAACCTTTCCATTAAGTCACTTACCATTCCATTCCTTTTCTTACCTGTTGAACAATCTAGAATTATATCGGATGCTCGGGAAAGCTCACACAAAGTGTGCCTTTACATATAACTGTATTACATCAATGCTCACACGAACTGTGAAATGAGCTTGCTCACACGAGCTTTGGTGAATCAGAAACAAATACAGGACGTCAGCCATTGGTAGGACATTCAAGACTAGCATTCAAAACATGAAATCGCTAATGACATGTCATTTGTATCCTAAGAATTCCTAAGGTTCAACTGGGACTCAATGTCTGTCAATTCATCATAGCTTCGATACTTTTATTTTTTTATTCATTTACATCAAAATAACATAATAAACATTCAATTTAAACAACATTTAAGTGATTATAGTTTATATAAACTTACCTGACTAAATTGCAACATGACTAAGTAGAGGGGCTATTTGGTAATTTTCTATTCTCATCTATTTTCCACTCGTTATTGATCATGCATTCATTTCAAGCTTGGCCGAATCCTAAGAACGTTAATCCATGGAGTTATTTTATCTTTCGATGGTGATGATGATAATTAAAGATGATAACATTTTTATTATCATTTGTTTTTAACTTATTTAATAAATAACTATTATAACCATAGTTTTTAAAACAAATATCTCTCAAAACCTACCACTAACTGCCCACTAAACTCTCATACAGTACATTTACCATTTGGTTCCATTGAATTGATACTCCATAATCAATTGACTCCGATACCTAAAAGAAATCTACTTTTGCACCTTTTTCAATTTAGTCCTTTTTATTTAATTAATTAACTATCTAAACATTAAAATTTCTTAACCAAATTTTACTACAACCTTAATAACACTGTAAATATTTAATAATATATTTACAGCTTGGTTTATAGAAATTAGGTCCCGATACCTCATTTTCTAAAACCACACGACTTTAGGGTCATACCACTTAGACCTCATTATTCATTTAAATTGCATAAATTGTCAATTCAAAAATTTATTTTGATACAATATTTGACTCATAAATAAAACAGCAATATTTAAGAACTTACTCGTTGAATTTGTGGCCATAAAACCACTATTTTCGACACCACTGAAAAATAGGCTGTTACAACTCTCCTCTCCCCTTACGAAAATTTCATCCTCGAAATTTCTTACCTGATAAAAACTATTCAGATCAAGTTTTTTTTCTCAACCTCAAAGATAATCCATATATAAAATCCATCAAACTCATCCCCAATCAGAACTCATACCATATCTTAATATTAGAAGTAGTACTTAATACTTTACCTTGACTTATAGATGTAACAGATATTACAGAATAAACTCTGAAATTTCACGTTTTATTCTCGATTACCAGTATTTTTGTCTCAAGGCATTATACATTTCGTCACTAACTGATTTAGATCAAATAGGTAATAGTAGGAACTTCGTAAAAGATATCCCATAAAATACCAGAATTATTCAGTGTACATATTTGAATTTTTTCTCTACATCTCAAAAGAATTAACGATTCGACCATCGACTTCATGACACTCAATCCATCTTAAGTTAAGATCATTTGAATGAAACGCTACTATAAACAATAAATTCTTCTCTTACTGAGGCTAAAGTTGATACCTAACTTGAGTAAACAAATTAGTTGCTTTCCTGTAATAGCTTCACCATTAGTAGTACAATTACTGAGAAATTCCTAGTAAATCACCTATTGAAACATAACCAAAAAATCCAGATTATCAGGTTTCAAATGCATTTGATAATTCATAGCGTTTAGCTAAAATTCATAATTTTCATAACAAAGTCTCAATTGAAAAACATTCCAGTTGTTTTGACCTGACTAACTTGTTGTCACTCTATCAGGCTAGCATACCAGGGTTCTACATTCTATTTCATGAAAAGCTTCAAACAATATCATTTAAATACATGTCTGATAGCTGCTACTGTAATAGCCCAATTTAGACTCAGTCGGAACGGTAGTTTTGGGACCACGAATTCGAGTTAGAAAAATATTTAAAAATTATTTTCTATGTCTATTATGTGTGAATTTGTGTGTGTGAAATTTTTGTGATTTAATTTTGTCGTTTGAGTGCCCGATTAAATAAAAGGACTTAATCGCGTAAAATGAAAATTTGATGGTTAATTGTAAAAAGGCCAAATTGTTGATGTCTTTTTAAATGGAGGCATTTAAGCTGCAATTAGACCAACATAATAAATTTTGGACGGTTGTAGACAACTAATATAAAGAAATTATATTATATAATAAGGTTAATTAGGTAAATTAAATAATATGTTAATATATATTTTATAATATACCATGATTAAAATAAGCTTTCATATATCTCTCTTCTTGAATGAAACTTAAAAAAAAAGAAAAGAGAAAAGGAAGTTAGGGTTCGGAAATTTCAAAAGCTCAATAGCTCAATCCAGGTATGTGCTTAGCTCGATTTTTGATAATTTTTACGTTTTTGAGATCGTTACTTCGAGTACTAGTAAACCCATGCTTGAATTTTTATTTTTGGTGAATATTTGAGTTATTCCATTGGTGAGAGCATGTGATTTTTGTTGTTTGATGATGAAATATGAAAGATATGTTTTAGATTAACATGTTTTGTATTGGAGTTTTTGATGATTTTGAGTAATTAGGACTAAATTGCAAAAATAATAATTTGAGGGACTAAAATGTGAAATAAATGAAATATATGAACTTGTATGAATATGGGTAAGATTCGGCCTAACATGGGTGTGTTGAAATTTTGCATATTTTGTGTTTTATATAATATGGACTAAATTGTAAAAAGTGTAAATGTTAGGGATAAAATGGTAATTTGCCCATTTATGTGTTTTTAGACTAAATTGAATGAAAATATGTTTTAATAAGCTTAATTTGAATATGTTTAGATCAAGAACCAAAGAAATCAAATTTGGATCTAGGGAAAACGAAAGTTGTCGACTAGCTGTCCCGTTCCGTTTTATATCGTCCGAGGTAAGTTTATAAGCAAATAGATGTACTTAATTTTAATTAAATGCAAATTATTTATGCTGGAATGAAATATATGAATTTATATATGTAATAGACGAATATTGATAAGCTTGGCAACTATGTTTACAACTTCGTTTTGATCGAGTTACAACATTCGAAAGTCCCGTATGAACCTTAGGAATAGCTAGGATACATATGTCATGACATAGAATTTCGATATATGTGTGCGAGTAAGACCATGGCATCGATATGTGACTCCGATATATGTATACGAGTAAGACCCTGTATGGGACAGTGGCATCGATATGTGATTACATGTAAGACCACGTCTAGGATGTTGGCATTGTGTGATATGTGTGATTATCCGAGTGTCTTATCCAATTTCGAATGGTTCATCGGGCAAAGATAAGTTATGTTCGAATGTGTAGAATGAGCTATATGCCAAGTATGAATTAACTTGTCACCTATTTGAGGTAAGGTAAGTAAGTACCTTGGTTATTTGTTGCAAATCATGTAAGATGCAAATGATTAATATATATGTATGTGGTATGTGTATTCGGCTTTGTGAATGAGTAACTTGTATATCATGAATAATTCTTAAATATGTGCATATATGATTAGGTATATTCGATTACATAATTAATATATGTATATGAAGTATTATTCTGATACATGAGCTTATGTACTTGAGTGTATATGGTCTAAGTTTTATTATGACTATTTGGCTTTAGAAGTTAATTAATAACATGTTAAAGCGACTATGTGAGTATTCAGCGAAGGTGGGAAAATGTCTATGAAAATGTTTTATTTATGGAATTTATAAGTTTGAGATTAAGAATGGTTATGTTAATGTAATTCAGTTTAGTTTTAAATGAGCTAATTATATCATTGGATTATTTATTTGCTTATGACTTACTAAGCTATAATAGCTTACTCTGTGTGTTCATGTTTACTCTGTTTTATAGATTTTGGAGTCAAGCTATGAGCTCGGGGATAGTTAGCAAAGTTCATCACACTATCTACTATTTTGGTATCTTTATAAGTTAAGCTTGAATTATGGCATGTATAGGTTGGAATATGTTTTGAAATGATAGATTTTGGTTTTGTATAATTTTAGCCATGCAAAAATGGCTTAATTTCCATGTTAATTTCAGTTATGTTTTGATCATGGTTTGAGCTTATTCTTGGTTATAATGCTATGTGCCATGGATGGGAGATAATTACGATATGTGTTTTGAGCATTGAAGCTGATTAATGACTTGGATGAGGTATGAATGGGTTGGTCGTAATATATGTATATACTTAGACATGTTTGGTTGTTTGAAACATGATTCATATTTAGACAAAGTGAGTATGAGAGTTCAGTTGATATGCTCAATTAAGGTAATAATATGTGGTTTGGCATTAAAGGTTATTTGGTTATATTCGAACATGAGATAAATTGGTTGGTGATTTTGGTTTTATACATATGTTTGATTCGGTTATGTCATAAAATTGTTTTGGTATGTTTATTACATGGCTTGTAAAATTTATGTTTGAAATATGTCTATATGTGGTTAATGACTTGTAATGATAGCAATAATCTCATTTGATTAACATGTATATACGGTTAAATGTTAAAATAAGATAATGAATATAGTTGATTAATACATCGGCATTTATACATGTTCATGTGAGTTATAGATGATTATAATGCTATGGTTGTGTATACATTTGAACTCGGTTTGGACTTATATTGAAAGTGTATTCATGACATGTAGTGTTGTAGAGTTGATTACATGATTTGACTATAAGATAAATAATGGTGGTTAAAATAGCTAAGGTATAATGTGTAATAGATAGGTAATATGCAAGATTATTTGTGTTTTAGGCAAAATTGGATGACCTAATTGATGATAAATAGATTAGTTGTATATACTCATTTTTTGTATGTGAAAGGAGTGCATTTCAAGAAATTTCTTGTGCTATGAAATGGTTAACTATAAATAAATGATTGAGTATGATTTTAATTTGTTAACTAAGCTTGATAAGTTTTGTTATTGATGTTTAATAATAGTTCATGTTCGATATGGTTAAAATGTGTATAAGGTTTATTTGCTTAATGAAACATATTTGATTATTTGTGAAGTTATGAATGCTGTGTATACTAATGATTAAAATGCCATAAGTAGATTATATTTGATTTAACTTGCACTTGTATTGAAATATGTCTTAAAATGTTTGATGTTTATTAGATATCCGAATATCATTATAATGTTGAATATTTGATTTGTATTTGAAAATCATGTAATGATAAAATTATGATTAATAATTAATTGGACATTCGTATATACTTATGACTTATGTGAATGTTCAGAGTTGTGCTTTTGTTCAGTAATGCATCTAGACCCTAATCTGGCGACAGATACGAGTTAAGAGTGTTACAGCTACTATCAAGATGATTTTAACCCATAATAACATTTCCCGATTATCTCTAATATGGTTGATATATCCCTGTAACTTGTCTTCTAAAATCTGAATTTCTCATTCTAACTATCTATCTACTTGCCCGTGAATTCATAAAATTTATTCTCGAATCTAGAGATAAACTCAAATACATACAACACAACTAGCTCTTCAAGTGAATAATCCATTTTGACTAAACCAAACGAGTCGATTTTATCAACCTGATAATAAAAATTCAAATAAATTCTTTCTTCTTGTCGTCAAAATAATCCAGACATATATTCTATCAGAATTCCCTCATAATACCAATCAAAGATCATGACAAACTGTATTAACTCATACGAAATATAACATCCAATTTTGACTTGTTGACACAATTCGAGATATCTGAGTAATGAGAATTAAGGTGTAATGCTATGCTTGATCTTCCATCGTCTACACTTTTACAACAATTTATCCCTTCTTGAAAGCTAAAAGTTGAACATAATAAGACTATTCCCATAATTAACATCAAAACATTGAATTATATCGGAGCCACAACCATTAGATGACTTAGAAGTATTATTTTTCTCCTTCCACGAATATCTTCCCTCAAACGGACCACAGTGATCTAATAAGACAGACTTTACAATCGTATAGATAGAATAATACCTCAAATACCAATAGTGCACTCCGAAGCAAAAGAGAAAACCCAATATAGTTCTAATAACAACCAGTGTAGCAACACGACCTCCAAAAGTGAAGATCTGTATCAACATGCTCACATTATCCAAACAAAAGTTATAATCGTATCAATTGTAATAACTCTAAGACAATTCATATCCTTTGCAGATGATCTATATATGATAAAGTAAACAATAAGAACGATAAGAAAACTAAGATAAAGAAGGCCAAGATGTAAAGCCCTACTAAACTCTCGAGAAGATAACCCATTTCTATTCTATCTGAATATGCAAATTTATGAACCTTCTGGGCACACTCGTCTACATCCAAGTTATTGAAGACCATGCAGTATAATAAGAACATATTGATTGTTAACGAAATTGACGATACCCTAAAGAAAAATTGAAAAGGAGAATATCGCTCAGACGTACTGCAACTAGCTATGACATAAACAATATAAATTTCATATACCTAAAGTAGAGCAACAACCAGTAGAAGTAGAAAAATAACAACACATGATTTTTGCCATCGAATCCTCTACCAAAAGATATTTGAATAGAATGTCAAATATAGAGAAATGCTGATCATTATTCAACCAGACTAACGATATCTCTGCCTAAAATTATGATTAGCCAACATTCCCACATAATAAGAACTACATCTGGAGATAAAACTATCACATATACCGTTAAGAACAAAAGAGCCCATAGAATACCCAAAGGAGATCGTTGTAAGATACTCAACCAAAATGACTACGTTCAGATCTATTTATAATTCAAACACCACACCACTGTCTAGTAAAGTCACCAGTGATATCATATTATTCTATTTCACTAAAATGATCAATTTAGAAGAAATCCCGGTTAACCCGTTCTTTAGATACCATACTTGTAGTAACCCGATTTTTGCCAAATTAGAACAGTGATTTTGGAACAACAAATCCAAAGTCAAAATATTTATTTTTTTATTATTGTAATTTTTATAGCATAGTAGCATGTATGTGTGAAAATTTCATGAAGAAATTTTATTATTTGAGTGGTTAATTTGATAAAAAAGACTAAATCGCGTAAAGCGTAAAAGTTGAATTCTAACTGTTAAAGGTATCAAATGTAGCGCCCCAAAATCTGTTAATTTCAGCTTTTGTAAATTTGTCATAAATATCTATCTACTTCAGTGGTTATGTATTCTAGGTGTGTGTGGGAGGTCCCAAGTTCAAGCCATGACTTTGACTAAATTTTGGTATTTTTCTGAATCAAGCCCTATCTCTGGTCAGTAGGCTTTTAATTGACTGTTTGTAAGTATATAACAGAATGAGCCTACTAGTCTGGTGGTTAAGTTGAATGTTGGGATGTTGGAGGACTTGTGTTCGAATCCCTGCATTAGCAAGGGGGTTGATTTTTGCTCGATGGACTGTAGGAGTTTCAGTTTAGCCGAAATACTGAGGTGGTTGTGAGTTGTGGGGATTGTGGGAGTGAAAGTAGGAGATAATTTAGGGATTTGTGATCAGAATGTTAGTTTCCTGATAATCTTTCTTTCTTTTTCAAAAATTTGGTGACGCTTGGGGAAAAGTCCTGGCATTTTCTTTCTTTCCTCCCTTCTCCCATATTCGGCTTTTGCTGTTCTTTCTTCCATCCTCCCTTTGATTTCATTTCTTTTTGTTGACTTTCACCGTCACCTTCGCTAGTTCGATTTTCGTCACACGTTTAGGTAAGTGGGTTCTCGTGGTTTGTAAGTTGTGAATATTAAGTTTTTGATTAGGGTTATTTTCACTTTCGCAGCAACATATTGCGAGGATCAAGGTTCTCCTCGTGCTGTTTCATGATCGACTGATTCGAGGTGGTTGGGGTAAGTTTCATCGCTTTAAGGATGAGTATCTCGATTTGGGTTCGATTTTAGTTCAATTTTTAAGTGTTTAGTTCAGTACTTTATTGGTCGATTATAGGTTCTAGAGTGCTCGAAAGTGTTTCTACATCAAAATCGTACCAAGTGTGTACCCAAAATCATAGAAAACGAGGTTTTAGTGAAAGTTAAAAACCTTACTATCGACGTCACACCAGTGTGTGGTCACCCATGTGGTAGGTCGTATGGCATAACACGAGCGTATGATCGACGAGGCTAGGCTGTATGTACAAGACACGACCGTGTGGTGGCCAGGTAGGCCGTGTGTGACACACAGGCTAGACTGATTTAGGTCGTGTGGGCCCACACAAGCGTGTGGGAATTTGGGCCAAGCCGTGTGATTCACAAGGGCCAAGGCCAATCTAGGCGTGTGGGCCCACACGTGCAATCGATATAGGCGTGCGAGCCCATTTATCTGAAATGATTCTTAGGGTTGCACGGGTTGCCCAAGTCAACTGTGAACCTACTGTAGGGTTCGTAAGCGTTACCTAGACCCCTGAATGTATGATCTGAGTGTATGTGATGCATGATAAATTATGCATGAATACTAGTATATATATCTTTACGTATGACTGATGGTTGTATAATAGCATGACATATTGTATGTTGCATTGCATTGGGTTAGGATAATGATATATTCGAGGAAGTGTACTGAAAGGTTTAAAGCCTATTATCTGGTAGCTCAGTTGGAATATACTGATTATGTGCTGTATTTGGTAGTACTTATAGTGTAGGGATGGGTGGGTGTTTTAAACCCCACATGGAGTGTAGGAATAAATGGAGATGGTGTGTAGAGGCTGGTTGGGTAGGACTATATATCTGATACTGTGACTGTGATGGGCTTAGGCCCTAATGCATATCTGATACTGAAACTGTAATGGGCTAAGGCCCGAACTACTACTGAAACTGTAATAGGCTTAGGCTTCAGACTACATTTGACTGTTTACTACTAATTAATTGTATGCATGTTTTCTGTGAGGATTACACACAGGGTTTACGAAAACTCACCCCTTCTATTTAATGTGTACAGGTAATCCCCAGACTTAGACGGATCGGTGGGGCGGAGGACTCAACGGTGATCACATGGGTTATTTTGAAACTGCTTTACATTTTTTTATGAGTTATTTTCTACTTCTATTGAGGTATTTGGTTGTAAATTTGGGACTTTCGGACTGTTTTCTTTTATTTCGGATTTAGATTATTTTCATGGGTTTTTAAACTTCCAAACTCAACCAAAACTCGGTTTATTAAAAATAATAATTTTAATAAACAAAAATAGTTTTCCTCAAATGTCACGGTTTTAAAAGCTTCCGCTACAGAAAATATTTTTAAATGACTTAGTAACAAGGAAATAGATTTGAAATGGATGAGATAATTAGTAGCTAATCAACGGATATGTTTTAACTTGATAAATGCAATTTCAAATTTCAATCCATGTGACATCGCCAGATTCAGCCATAACGTCTAGGCCGGGTTTAGGGTGTTACATTTAGTGGTTTCAGATCCAGGTTTCAAAACTCAGTTGTGGATTTGGGTTTTAAACATTGGTTTTTAAGAACTTATTTTTAAATGATTCAAAATGTTTTGGCGAAGAATATGGTACACCGAGTCTCCGGCCCCGATCTTGTAAGTATTCTAAAACTGTGATAAGTTTAAACTGAAAATATTGTAGGAAGTATGTTCAAAAACTACTCTAGGTAGTAAACTGAGACTGTAGCAAAACTGATAGAGACTATGGTTTGCGAAAATTACACTGAATTACTAAACTGTTTGCATAAAATATCCATTAATAAATATTGAAACCATAACTAATTTATAAAATACATACCAGATAAAATCGACTAAACATTAGCGCACGAGGTATCCGCAGACGAGGTACCAGAGGCCGAGGTAGAGGCTGTAGAAGGGCCCGAGCTGAATCCTCTTCACTGGGTAGTATGCTAAATTTGGACACAAGTGAAACGCCAGTGTCGTCTGCTACTGAGACTGGGTCTCAAGATTGCATGGCTGGGGACGACGCATTCTCCTAGGCTATGTTAAGGATATTGGAGAGGGTTGTTGGGCCTAATACTAGATTTGGGGGCCATTGGTTGGTTACGGAACGACTCTGGTCCAATGGAGCTAAACTTTTTAAGGGTGTCACTGGAGTTTCCCTTAATGTGGCCGAATACTAGATTGAGGCCACTGAGCGGATTATGGATGACCTGATTGCACCCCTGAGTAGAAACTGAGAGGTGTGGTCTCTCTGTTGTGAGACGAGGCTTATCAATGGTGGCTGACCGTTAAAGAGGGCACTCAACCCGAATGTCTGACCTGGGAATTCTTTAAGACTACCTTCTAGGGGAAACATGTGGGAGCCAGTTATGTAGACGCTCGTAGGAGGGAGTTTCTAAATCTTACGAGGGGGGATCAATTAGTGGCCGAGTATGAGGCCGAATTTCAGAGATTGAGCCGCTATGTGCGAGGTATGGTGGCATCGGGGTATGAGAGGTGTGTCCGCTTTGTGGATGACCTCAGAGATAATTTGAGAGTTCTGATAGCTCCGCAGAGGGAGCAAGATTTTTTTTGTTCTAGTCGAGAAGACGAAGATCACTGAGGACGTTAAGCGCGTTGAGTGCCAAAATAGAGACAGAGAGAAGGGTAAGAACAAAAGGGATTCGGAGCCCTCGAGTTCTGTACAGAGGCTTAAGAAAAAGGCCAGATTCGATGGGCCAGTTAGAGCTAGGCCCCTTGTTACTACTACTGGACTGCAACCATGTGTCGATTGTGGTAGACGCCATCAAGGCGAGTGTTGGAGGAGGACTAGAGCATGTTTAAGGTGTGGATCATTAGATCATCGCATTGGGGAGTGTTCGTTGAGGGCCAATCAGATGCAAGCTCAGGGTACTGGTACTGCACAGCCACAGAAGGTAGAACAGTAGCCACCAAGAGGCCGTGGTCAGGCCAGGGGTGGTAACGGTATGGGCCGTTGCCAAAGAGCACTAGGTAGAGGGGCTGGACAGACTGAGGCGAGGCAGCCTGCTCTTGTTTACACTGCATGTCACCGAGAGAACAGAGATGCTCCGGACGTTATCACCGGTAGGTTCTTAGTTTATGATATACCTTATCTTGTATTGATAGACATAGGTTCCACACATTCCTATGTAGCTGTAACATCCTGAAATAGAGCCTAAACGGAATAATGGTTGCGAAACCACAAATCTGAGGTATAAAATTTTATTTTATTATCATTTTAAGGTCTATGGCATGATTGCATGATTGTGTGAAAATTTCGTTTAGAAATTTTATCGATAGAGGGTCCAATTTGATATTTAGGGACTAAATCGAATAATTTGCAAAACTTGCATTCTAGAAGTTTTTAGTATGAAATTACTTTGAAATATTAATGAGTAGGTCTTAAATAGAAATTTGACCAATGTCTAAAATTTTGGACAAAAATAGGCTTGTACATGAAAATTTTCAAAGAAAGGTATTAAGGGTATTTTGGTCATTTGGTAATTAAAAGATTAAAAAAAGGAAAAAGATGGCAAAATATGTCCATCTTCTTCATTAGGACGAAAATTAAAGGGTTCTTCATAGCTAGGGTTTGTTTCAAGCTTCCAAGCTCCATAGTAAGTGATTCCAAGCCCCGTTTTTAATGTTCTTTACGTTTTTGAAATCCCGATAGCTCGATTTAGCTTATGCTAGCAATAATTCAACCTAGGGTTCATATTTGGAAAAATACCCATAGGTGAAATTTGTGTATTTTGGTGTTTTATGATAGAATATCAGGTTTTAAATTATGTTAGACAACTTGTGCTACTCGGTTTTAAGTGAAAACGAGTAAAAGGGCTTAATCGGTAAAAATACCTAATAGTCATAAGTACATGTTAGAGTGAGAATTTGATGTTGTCATAGAAGAGAAAAATGATCAGCATGTCATAAAACATAAGAAAATAGGATGAAATTTAATTTCTGAGCCTTGGGGAAAAATGTAAATATGTAAAAGTTTAGGGGCAAAAATGTAATTTTTCCAAAGTTTGGGTCAAGGACTGTTTTAATAAATGTGAGTATTAAATAAGCTAAATTTTTTTATTATAGATCAAGAAGAATAAAATCCGGAGTTGGACCGAGGAAAGAAAAACATAGTGGACTAAATCGATATAGTTGATCGTATTTTGTTTCGAAGTAAGTTTGCGGTAAATAAATGCAATATTCTATTATTTTATGTTAATGTTGTTAATTTCCAGGATGTGTAAATTTATTTTATGAAATTATTTAAAGAAGACTCAAGCATGAATTGACGGAGAAGTAATTTCAGAAAGTCTCGGTTGAACCTTAGGAATGTGTAGGATACAAATGTCATGACATTAGGGTTCAAGGATACCGTGTAAGACCATGCCAAGGCATGGCAATTGGTAAGGTTTCTAAGGCAAGGAAGTCATGTAAGACCATGTCAAGACATGACATTGATAAGTTACTATAAGGCAAAGGTCCCATGTAAGACCATGCCAAGGCATGGCATTGGTGAGTTCATAAGGCAAGCCTACCATGTAAGACCATGTCAAGACATGACAATGGTAAGTTTTAGAAGGATACCACGTAAGACCATGACAAGTCATGGAAATGGTAAGGTACCCGTGTATTCTTAGTATTCCAAGTGGTTCAACGGGAAAATTTAAAGAGAATATCAAGGTAAGGTAAGGTAAGACGAGTTATACTAAAAAGGTAAGACAAGTTCATGCTAGAAGAGCAAAGGTAAGCACATAATGTTCATGTATGCTTGATAAGGAAAAATGTAAGTAAAATGTAATAATAAATTTGATTATGTAAGTAAGTATTTAAGTAAGTGAGTAAGTGAAGAAGTTTAAAATATGTCCATGACAATTAATGAAGTTGCATTAAGTAGTATCATGCCAAGTAGTAAGATAATTCTTATTAATGTTGTTATTTATTTGCATGCAAACTTACTAAGCTTAATACTTACCCCCTTTATTTTCCTTCTTTTATAGTTTTGTCAAGCTAACTCGGGGATCGTAAAGTACGTCGGAGGTCCGGGCACACTATCACGAGGATTATTTTGGTATAGCTAGACGTTTCATTTTGAGTATGGCATGTATAGCATTGTAGCCATTTTGTGTGTATGATCTTATGATATGGTTGATGAATGGTATGTAAATGCTTGATAATGATTAGCTGTTGGAATGGTTGATCAATGACATGTTTGGTGTTATGTATGCCTAAATGCTAGTTATTTCATGGAAATCATGTAAAAGGTGAAATTAGTTTTAAAACAGTATCGGACAGCAATAATGACGTGAATTTGGAAAATCACTAAAAATAGTAGAAAAGGATTTAGATAATGAATGAGATATAGAATTAAATCTTGATGAGTCTATTTTCATATGGATGGAACAAAACAGGTATATGAGTTATATTTTATGAGATATATAAATTTTTGTGAAATAGGGCTAGAGTAATTTCTGGATCCCCTGTTCTGAATTTGGAAATTCACAAAAAAATTTAAAAAGATAATTAGAAGTCATGCTTTATATGTACAGATTCCTTATTGAGTCTAGTTTTATGAGAAATAAATGGCATAATAATTGAAACTCTGTACAGGGAGATATTTGATTCGTAATACACAGGGGTCAAAGTAGTCAAACCCTAAAACAGGGAAGACTTTAACTAATAAAATGTACTAGTTGGCCCGACCAAAAATTTTAGAAAAAAATTAGTTGATAAAGATATGAGTCTAATTTTAGGAAAAATTTACGAAAGTAGATTTCGAGTTTCGTAACTCGAGATATGAATTTTTAAGAGACTGTGACGCAGTTAGCCAGCTTGTCTGGAAGTTCTAAAATAAATTGTATGAGCTGTTTAATTAATAAATTAAGTCCGTTAACACCTCGTGCTCGACTCTGGCGACGGCCTCGGGTTTGGGGCGTTACAGTAGCTAGCACTATGTCTGAAAACGTGGGGATTTTGGTTGAGAGCACTACAAGTGAGGTTACTGTACTAAGTTCATTGGGGCAATCTATTCGGGTTAGCAAACTGTATAGAGATGTTCCGTTGGAGGTTCAAGGTTCGATATTTCTGGCTAATCTGATGAAACTTCCATTTAGGGAGTTCAACCTGATTCTGGGTATGGACTGGTTGGTCAAGCACCGTGTCAGTTTGGACTGTGCGACTAAGAGGGTCGTCTTGAGAACTTAGGAGGATAATAAGGTAGTCATGATTAGAGAGAGTCGAAATTATCTAACTAATATGATCTCTGCACTAGTGGCGGAGAAACTGGTTCATAAAGGATGTGAGGTGTACTGGGCCTACGTAAGTGTTTCTGCTTTTGGGGACTCTACTGTAAAAGATATCCACACTGTAAGGGAATTTCCAGATGTCTTTCCTGAGGAGCTACCGAGTTTACCTCTAAATTGGGAAGTGGAGTTTGGGGTTGAGCTTTTCCCTAGTACAGCTCCGGTGTCTATCGCTCCCTATTGAATGGCACCGAAGTAGCTTTCGGAGCCTAAGGCTCAGATTCAGGAGTTTTTGGATCGTGGGTTCATCCACCTTAGTGTGTCTCCGTGGGGAGCACCAGTACTGTTTGTTAAGAAGAAGGATGGATCCATGAAGATGTGTATTGACTATTGGCAGCTGAATAAGCTGACCATTAAGAACAAGTATCCATTACCGAGGATTGATGATCTATTTGACTAGTTTTAAGGAGCTTCGGTATTCTCTAAGATTGATCTTTGGTCGGTACAATCAGTTGAGGGTTAAAGAGGCTGACGTACATAAGGCGGCATTTATGATTCGTTATGGTCACTACAAATTTCTAGTGATGCCATTTGGATTGACTAATACACCAACAATTTTCATGGACTTGATGAACCGAGTGTTTCAGCCTTATTTGGATCGATTTGTAGTGGTGTTCATCGACGACATATTGGTTTATTCTAACACTGAGGATGATCATGACGAGTACCTTAGAGTGGTTCTTTAGGTTTTGAGGGAAAAACATCTCTATGCTAAGTTTAGCAAGTGCGAGTTCTGGTTATGTGAAGTAACATTTCTGGGCCATATGGTGTCTGCTGAGGGGTTTGAGTCAATCTTTGAAAGATTGAGCCTGTACTAGATTGGAAACAGCCTAAGAATGTGTCCGAGATCTATAGTGTTCTAGGACTGGTAGGTTACTATCATTGGTTTGTGGAAGGCTTCTCATTGATTGCAGCACCCTTAACTAAGCTGATACGTAAGGGTGTTCTGCTTGTTTGGACTGATGCGCAGTAAGAGAGCTTTGAGAAGCTCAAGAGTGTATTGACTGAGGCTCCTGTTCTGATACAACCTAAGCATAGTAAGGAATTTACGGTTTATAGTGATGCATCACAAGTCGGTTTGGGATGTGTGTTGATGAAGGATGGTAAATTTGTGGCATATGCATCTCGCCAACTCAAGGCGCACGAGGCTAATTATCCGACACATGATTTGGAATTAGGCACCGTGGTTTTTGCTCTAAAAATTTGGAGGCACTATCTGTACAGTAAGATGTGTATCATCTACACTGATCACAAAAGCCTTACCTCTTTACTTAGAAGGAGTTGAATCTTAGGCAGCGTAGATGGATTGAGCTGCTTAAGGACTATGATTGTACTATTAAGTACCATCGGGGCAAGGCCAATGTGGTGGTCGATGCATTGAGTCGTAGGGCTATGACTGAACTGTGAGCGATGTTCACTCGGCTTAGCTTGTTCGACGATGGGAGTTTGTTGGTTGAGCTACAAGTTAGACCGACTTGGATCGAGTAGATTAGGGTTAAACAGCTGAAGGATGAGTTTTTGGGTCTTCGATTTTGACAATTTGAGAGTGGTAACACTACGGAATTTGGGTTGGACTATGAAGGTGTGTTCTGTTTCTGAGGCCGAATATGTGGGCTGAATGATTCTGATTTGAGATAGTCTATACTGTGAGAGGCGCATAGTAGCCCTTACTCTATGCACCTTAGTGGGAATAAGATGTACCGAGATCTTCGAGTGCTATATTGGTGGCCAGGATTGAAGTGAGAGGTTATTGATTTTGTGGCTAGATGTTTGACATGCCAGCAGGTTAAGGCTGAGTATTAGTTTCCTTCGGGTTTGCTACAGCCGGTTAAGATTTCATTATGGAAATGGGAGCGAGTAACGATGGATTTCGTTAGTGGGTTGCCTTTAACACCCACTAAGAAGGATTCAGTGTGGGTCATCATTGATTTATTGACCAAGTCTGTGCACTTCATACCGGTTAGGACAAATTATTCTCTGTAGAAGCTGGCGAAACATTATATTTCTGAGATAGCGAGACTGCATAGGGTACCAGATTCGATCATTTCTGATAGGGATCCTTGCTTCACGTCTCAATTCTAGAAAAAGTTACAGAGGCTCTGGGTTCGAGATTGGACTTTAGTATTGTGTTCCATCCTCAGACCGATGGTCAATCTGAGAGGGTGATTCAGATACTAGAGGATATGTTGAGGAGTTGTGTGATCGATTTCCAAGGCTGTTAGGAGGATCACCTGCCGTTAGCGGAGTTCGCCTACAATAACAACTTTCAGTCAAGTATTCAAATGGAACCTTACAAGGCTCTGTATGGTCATAAATGTCGTACTCTTTTGTGTTGGACTAAGCTGGGTGAACGTTGAGTATTGGGTCCTGAGTTGGTTTCCGAGACTGAGGAAAAGGTTAAACTGATTAAGGATCGTCTGAAGGCAGCTTCTGACAGATAGAAGTCTTATGCTGATCTGAAGAGACATGAGATTGAGTATTCTGTGGGGGACCTGGTCTTTTTTAAGGTCTCTCCATGGTAGAAGATTCTGAGGTTCAGTCATAAGGGCAAGTTGAGCCCTAGTTTTATTGGGTCGTACTGGTTTCTAAAGCGAGTGGGACTAGTTGTTTATAAGTTGGAGCTACCTTTAGAGTTAGACCATATCCACGATGTGTTCCATATCTTGATGTTGAGGCACTATCGCTTTGATCCTTCTTACATTGTCCCTATTGAAGAGATTGAGGTTAGGCCAAACTTGACTTTTGAAGAGGAGCCGATTCAGATTTTGGATCATGATGTAAAGGTTCTACGGAAGAAGTCCATTCTTTTAGTGAATGTGTTATGGCGTAACCATAGCACTGAGGAAGCTACATGGGAACCTGAGGATTCAATGCGTTAACAATATCCTTATTTTTTCTGATCAGGAAAATTTCGAGGTCGAAATTTCTTTTTTTGGGTAGAGTTGTAAAGCCCCAAAATTTGTTAATTGCGGCTTTTGTAATTTTTTTATAAATATCTGTCTGCTTCAGTGGTTATGTGTTCTAAGTGTGTGTGGGAGGTCCCAAGTTTAGGCCATGACTTTGGCTAAATTTTGGTATTTTTCTGAATCAAACCCTATCTTTAGTCAGTAGGCTTTTAATTAATTATTTGTAAGTATATAACAGAATGGGCCTACTAGTCTTATGGTTAAGTTGAGTGTTGAGATGTTAGAGGACTTGTGTTCGAATCCCTACATGAGTAAGAGGGTTGATTTTTGCTGGGTAGACTGTAGGAGTTTCATTTTAGCCGAAATATTGAGGTGGTTGTAAGTAGTGGGGATTGTGAGAGTGCAAGTAGGAGAGAATTTAGGGATTTGTGATCAGAATGTTAGTTTCCTAATAATCTTTCTTTCTTTTTCAAAATTTCGGTGACTCTTGGGGAAAAGTTCTGACGTTTTTCTCTTTTCCTCCCTTCTTCTATATTCGACTTTTGCTCTTCTTTCTTCCATATTCTATTTGATTTCATTTCTTTTTGTTAACTTTCACCGTCACCTTCACTAGTTCGATTCTCGTCACACATTTCGATGAGTGGGTTCTCGTGGTTTGTAAGTTGTGAATAATATATTTTTGATTAGGGTTATTGTCGCTTTGGCAACAACATATTGCGAGGATCAAGGTTCTCCTCATGATGTTTCGTGATTGACTGATTTGAGGTGGTTGGGGTAAGTTTCGTCGCTTTAAGGATAAGTATCTCGATTTGGGTTCAATTTTTGTTTGATTTCTAAGTGTTTATTTCAGTGCTTTATTGGTCGATTATAGGTTCTGCAGTGCTCGAAACTGTATCCACATTGAAATTATGTTATCAACGAGCCAGGCCGTGCTCACAAGACACGACCGTGTGATGGCTAGGTAAGCCGTGTACAACACACGGGCTAGACTGATTTGGGCCATGTGGACCACACAAGCGTGTGAGCCTACACGGGTAGTCCACACGGGCATGTGGGAATTTAGGCCAGGCCGTGTGGTTCACACGGGCCAAGGCCAATCTAGGCGTGTGGGCCCACACAGGCAATCCACATGGGTGCGTGAGCTTATTTATCTGAAATGATTCCTAGGGTTGTACGGGTCACCCAAGTCGATTGTGAACCTACTGTAGGGTCGGTAAGCGTTGCCTAGACCCCTGAATGTATAATTTGAGTGTATGTGATGCATGATAAATTATGCATGATTATTAGTATATATATGTTTATGTATGACTGATGGTTGCATAACAACATGACATATTGTATGTTGTATTACATTGGGTTGGGATGATGACATATTGGAGGAAGTGTACTGAAAGACTTAAACCCTATTATCTGGCAGCTCAGCTGCAATATACTGATTATATGCCACATTCGGTACTACTTGGATTGTAGGGATGGGTGGGTGTTTTAAACCCCACATAGAGTGTAGGGATGGACGGAGATGGTGTGTAGAGGCTGATTGGGTAGGACTATATATCTGATACTGTGACTGTGATGGGCTTAGGCCCTAATACATAGCTGATACTGAAACTGTAATGGGCTAAGGCCCGAATTGCTACTGAAACTGTAATGGGCTTAGGCTCCAGACTACATTTGACTGTTTACTGCTAATTAACTGTATGCATGTTTTCTGTGGGGATTACAAACTGAGTTTACGTAAACTCACCCCTTCTGTTTGATGTGTATAGGTAATCCTCAGACTTAAAAGGATTAGTGGGGCAGAGGACTCAACGATGATCACATGGGTTATTTTGAAACTACTTTACATTTCTTTATGGTTTATTTTCTATTTCTGTTGAGGTAATTGGTTGTAAATTTGGGAGTTTCGGACTGTTTGCTTTTTTTTTTTTTTCAGATTTAGACTATTTTCATGGGTTTTTAAACTGCCAAAATGAATATAAATTTGGTTTATTAAAAATAACAATTTTACTAAACGCAAATAGTGTTCCTCAAATGTCACAGTTTTTAAGTGATTCAGTAACAAGGAAATAGATTTGAAATGGACGGGATAATTAGTAGCTAATCAACCGAAATGTTTTAACTTGATAAATACGATTTCAATTTTCAATCCATGTGACATCGCCAGATTCAGCCATAACATCTAGGCCGGGTTTGGGATGTTACATCAAATGCATTTGAAATTTAATAGTGGAGGTCCTTATGTTGTAATTTGTCCATTATTAATGTTAGTAGACATTATTGGACATGTGTTAGGTGAATTTTATGTTTTAATATTGAGGTTATTATGGTAAATGATAATTAAAAAGATAATTTAATAAAAATAAAACACTTAATTTGTGTTCATCTTCTCCAAAAGAGAGAACAAAAACCGATTCTTTGAGAATAAAAAGAGGCTAGGGTTCGGCAACTTCAATTTTATCAATTAGGTACGCATTTTGATATGTTTTTAATGATTTTTATGTTTTTGTGATCGTTGCAACTAGTACTAACTAGCCCAGGGACTATTTTGTAAAACTGTTAAAGAGTTTAGATGTTTCTTTTGATGAAATAGCATGTGTTTTGATGTTTGGTGATAGATTTTGAATGCTTGTTGATAAATATACAAGTTTTGTTAAGTGATTTTTAGTGAAAATGCAAATTAGGGGCTAAATTGAGAAATGTTGAAAATGTGTGGTTGAAATGTGAAATAAATGAAAATTATGGGATGCTAGGGGCATTATGGTAATTTGGCTAGCATGGGTTTATTGTGAATTTGCATGAATTTGTGATTTTGCGTAATAAGGACTAAATTGTAAAAATGTAAAAGTTTGAGGGAAAATGTGTAAAATAGTCCTAATATGTATTTTGGATTGAATTAAATAAATAGAAGAATAAATAAGTTGATTTTGATTACTTATCGATCAAGAAAAGAGGAATTCGAACTTAGATCAGGGAAAAAGCAAAGTAATTGAATAGTTGGCCCGTTTCGTCATTTCAGTACACAAGGTAAGTTTGTATAATTGAACTTAAATGTGTATCTATTTATTTAATGGATGAAATTGAAATAGTATTTATTCTAATAGATAAATGTGGAGATATTAAATTTTAATGTACAGTTTAAGTAAACGAGATGCTGAATAAGACCATAGCTGGGCTATGGAAAATCAGATAATAAGACCATAACCGGGTTATGGCATGTAACTGTAAGACCAGGGTAGGGCCTTGGCAATGTATATGTAAGACCATAGTTGGACTATGGCATCAGAAAAATCGAAGTATTTGTATCATAAGCATTTATAAGCCGGAGTGGTTTGATAAGAGAATTGTTGAGAAACAGATAAGTATCGGTACAGGTATGTACGAAAAACTAATTCAAGTAACAAGTTATAAGAAGTTGAGAACTTATAAGTTATAATATGGATAAACTTTATGTTAGCTCATTGTTAGATGCTTAAAATGTTAATTATGTTATCCATTTTGAAATTTTAATGAATGTTGTGATTATTTCATATTTACATACAAACTTACTAAGTTTTATAGCTTACTTTGTTTATTTCTCGATGTTTTATAGTTTTACGAAGCTAGGTCAGATCCGTGGATCGTTAGAGACTTCATCATACTATCGGACATCTATTTTGGTACCTTTGATGTGTGTATATATGATACATGGCATGTATAGGCTTGTGTCATTTTGGTATGTTTGATGGACGTGTATGATGCCTATATATGGGCAAATGGTTTTATTTTGAGTTGGGTAATTGACTTATATTGCGTCATTGAAGTTGATAATTGGGGAAGTTATATGTAACACCCATAACCCGTATCCGTCGCCGGATTAGGGCTCAGAGGCATTACCAAACAGAAAACACAACTTTGAATATTCACACATATCATATTTAAAATGTATATATAAATGTCCAATTAAGTTTTAATCGAAATTTTATCATTTCATAAAATACTAATATGAATCAAAATTTGGATATCTAGTGGACATCACACATTTTAAGACATTACAAAATATGTGCAAATTACATCAAATAGAATCTAACTCATGGCATTTTAATATTCAGCATACACAGTAATTACATTCCCATAATTAATCAAATATGTTTTAGTAAACAAATAAATGTTATACACAATTTAAACATTTAGACAAGAATTATAATCGAACATCAATAATAAATTTACTAAACTTGACTCTCGATCTAAAGTCATACTTAATCATTTATTTATGGATAAACATTTAACTTACAAGTAACGATTCAAAATACACACATTTCACATGCCAAAATTTTGGTTATAACAAATCTATTTACCACCAACTCGATCATTTAAACTTTGCCTAAAAATGCAAACGATCTTACATATTATCTATCTATTACACAATATACCGTAAGGTGGGTTAACTACTAAGTCCATTCATCACATGTATTAATATTTATATAAGCATTTACCAAATCACAAGTTAGTCACAATCAACTTACATTTTTTTTTATCTTATGTAGAAATTGATAATACATTAAAGAACAATTTCCTGACCAACTCATAATACATTTTATGCATCACAAAAATAAGACATTAACCATAATTAAATATACAATCAAATATTGAACATTACATGCCATGTAATAACCATATTTTAACAAGCTATTATTATGTTCGAACTTAGCCAACAACCTGTCAAGCAAAATCATAAATAATACATTATCCAATTACCACCACTATATTCGATTATAACTCACCCTAAGTATACCTTAGTAGGATCGGCCATTTATTCTTCCAAATCACTAACCATTTTGAAAACTTAAAAATCTATCATAAACATCATTCCATCATAGCCCTTAATATTATAGCCAAAAGAAACTCAAGTCAATACCAAGCATAACCGATTGCAATATAAAAGATCAGTCATTTTCGCATGGTTTAGATTATACAAACCAAAGTTCTACTTTTCAAAACACTTTCTAGCCTATACTTGCAAAAATTAAAGTTCAATTATTTAAATACCGAAGCTATAGATAGAGTGATGAACTCTGTTGACGATCCCCGAGCTCATAACTTGATCCAAAAAGCTATAAATAAAAACACATATATACACAGAGTAAGCTTTTTATAGCTTAATAAGTCATAAGCAAATGAGTAACTTAATAATATCATCAACTTAATTAAATTAGACCAAGAATGTCATCTTAACACATTTAAATCCCAACATATAAAGTTCACATTATAAATATAAATATTCATTCATAAAAGTCACCTTGACCGAATGCTCATATCACCAAAATTAACATATTACCATTTAATTTCCAAAGCCAAATAATCATTATCAGCCTAGTACACATACACACAAACACACAAACTCATGAGTCACAATATAATTTCATATACATATATATATATTATGTAATGGAATACATATAATCATGCATGCATAATTTTAATGCTCATTCCAATAATAATCTCAAGGCCGAATACACTTACCTTATTATAAGTAATAACAAGCTAATTCATACCTGGCCATTTAGTTCATTTTACACATTCGAACACAACTTATCTATGCCTGGTGAACCATTCGGAATTGGATAGGACACTCAGATAATCACACATATCGTACAATGCCAACGTCCCAGACGTGGTCTTACATGTAATCACATATCGATGTCAGTGTCCCAAACAGGGTCTTACTCGTACACATATATCGAAATCACATATCGATGCCATGGTCTTACTCGCGCACATATATCAGAATCCTATGTCATGACATATGTATCGTAGCTATTCCAAAGGTTCATACGGGGCTTTCGGACGTCGTAACTCGGTCGAAATGAATTTAGAAACATAGTATTCAAGCTTATTCACATTTGGCCAATGCATAAATAAAATCACATATTTCATTTCAGCAAGTATAATTTGCGCATAATAATAATTAAGTACGTCTATTTGCTTATAAACTTACCTCGGATGATGTAAAACGGAACAGGGCAGCTAGTCGACAACTTTTTTTTTCCCCGATCCAAATCTGATTTCTTTGGGTCATGATCTAAACATATTCAAATTAAGCTCATCCAAACATATTTTCATTCAATTTAGTCCAAAAAAACATAAATGGGCAAATTACCATTTTACCCTTGACATTTTCACTTTTTAAAATTTAGTCCCTATTGTACAAATCATAAAATATACAAAATTTCAGCATACCGATGTTGGGCCAAATTTTACCCACTCTTATACAAATCCATATATTTCATTTATTTCACATTTAGTCCCTCAAATTATTATTTTTGCAATTTAGTCCTAATTACTCAAAATTATCAAAAACTCCAATACAAAACATGTTAATCTAAAACATATCTTTCTTATTTCATCATCAAACAACAAAAATCACAAGCTCTCAACAATGGCACAACTTAAAATATTCATCAAAAAAAAAAATTCAAGCATGGGTTTTGTAGTACCCAAAGCAACGGTCTCAAAAATGTAAAAATTATAAAAAACTGAGCTAAACTCTTACCTTGATTGAGCTTGATTGAAGCCGAACCCTAGTTATTTTTTCTTTTTTCTTATTAGTTATTTCGACAATGGAGAAAAGTATGAACACTAAGGTTTTTTTTATGATATATGTTATATTATATTAGTTTATATTATTAGTTTACTAAATTAACCTGAATAAATTCATGTAAAAATCATATTATATAAGCCTAATACCGTCCATTTAATATGTCCATGGGATAATTGCAGCATAAAGACTTCCCTTTATAAAGCCAAATGCAATTCAGCCCCTTTTAGAAATAACCACTAAATTATCATTTTACGCGATTAAATCCTTTATTCAATCAGACACTCAAACGATAAAATTAAAGCACGAAAATTTCACAAACATAAATTCACACAAAATAAAAGTAGAAAATAATTTTTAAAAATTTTTCTGACTCGGATTTGTGGTCCCGTAACCACCGTTCCAATTTGGGTCTATATCGGACTGTTACATTATGTGCTTGTGAATTGGTGCTTGGTAATGTATGTACGGAATGGTTTAGTTGATTGAATTGAATATGTGAACTGGGTATGAATTTAGATGTCAAATTGTAGCATATTGTAAATTGTATTGAAGGTAAAGAATGAGTATGTTTTGAACATTGGTTGGTGGTATTTGGATGCATATTTGTGCCATAAAATGGTATCATTTCAGCCTGTTTAGGTATGAGCAAAATGAGTGACAAAATGGCTTGGTAAATGGCCTATTTTTGTCAACATGGGCAGAAACACAGGTATGTGTCTCATCTGTGCGTGATAGATAGTTATGTTACACGACCGGGTGTCCTCTGGTGTTGAATTCGAAAACAAGTCAGTATGCTCCACACGGCCTCACACACGGGTGTGTGACTTGGCCGTGTGGCATAAGTTAGTTTACCCTACTGGTTTGGCATGACCTAGAACAAGGCCTAGCACACGGGCGTGTATGGCCATTTTTAGGGCACACGGGCATGTGTGTTGGCTGTGTGACCTAAGTCAGAGAGTTACACGGGGTCAGACACGGGATGGGACGCGACCATGTGCTTCCATTTCAAATGTCCACACAACCTGTGACACGAGCGTGTCTGGTGGTCGTGTGAGACACACGGCTTGGCCATACTGGCGTGTGTCCCTTGTTTTGAGAAATTTTTTTAGTTTCGTAAAAGTTTTATAAGTTATCGGTTTAGTCCCGGACCGCTCCCAAATCATGTTTAAGGCCTCGTAGGCTCGTATAGGGGATAAATAGATTGAATCTGAATGATGATTGTATGAAATGAATGAATGTATGAGAAAAGTATGTTTATATGCATTGTAAGTTCGGTAATGCTCCGAAAACCTATTCTGGCATTGAATATGGGTGAGGGGTGTTACAATACCAGATAAAGTTGATTAAGAGTGAATAACTTCTTCTTTTAACGATGATGCTGCATATCTTAGATAGTCTTTAGAAAAATCTATTATTTCACCTAGAACTCTCAGTATTTGCACAACCAACTATCAGTTCTAACCACATTATTACAAACTCAATTGCTGAGCTCTTTGATTCTTCTTTTGCAGACTTAATCAACATAAATCTTGTAAATGTTCTATTATATAAGACTTTGGAGATGAGGGGGGTGGAAGTCGTAAAGTCGTAAAATTAATTCTCATATATACACATTAGACGTAACATTTATTATTAATATAAACATTATGAACCTTTACTCTAACCTTTATAAATTTATGCTCATAATTAGAAACCTTTTAATTAGAGACTTGAGTATTGTTTTCAACATCATGAGAATTAGCTTGGTTGGAAGTCATCTTTTATCTATATGTAAAACAAATCCCATCAGAGTCAGGAGGCATCACATTATCACAGGTTATATAATGGGATGTATTTCTAGACTCCATACATGCTACGTTTAGTCTGGCAGTTGAATAGACTGTAATTCTGATACTACTAAATGTAACACTTTTAAACCATCTCCGTCGTTAGATTAGGGTTACAGAGCATTACTATACAAGAAAAAAATATTTATACATTATATCATTCAATAATTTAAACACATCATAATCCATTCATACACATGCATATTGTCCCTAAATCGAGCCCTAAAGGCCCTAAAAATAACTTGGAAGCAATTCGAGAACAATTTGAAAAAAATTAGAAAATTTTGGAAAAAGAAGCAAAATTTGTAAAACAGGGGTCACACGGCTGTGTCCTCACCCGTGTAACTCTCTAAGTAGGGTCACATGGCCATGTTACACACCCATGCGCCAGACCGTATATGTAACACCTCTAACCTATATTCATCGCCGGAATAGGGTTACAGAGTATTAACGAAGTTCACAGAACATTTACAAATAATTCTTACTAATTACTATTCATTTTCAAAAGAGGTCATATTGTCCCTTGAATGGATTCTCAAAACCCATTATAAACATTGGAAGCAAGTCAGGACTAAGTCAGAAACTTAGAGAATTTTTTGCAAAATTTCAAAATTTTTCCTAGGTGTAGGGCACACACGCCTATGTGGTCAAGGGACATGCCCATGTTGTACGCCGTGTCCGACCCCGTGTAACTCTCTAACTTGTACCACATAGCCTTCCACACGCCCGTGAGCTAGGACGTGTGGTTAATTTAATTTTCAAAAATTAAATGCAAGTTTCACACGGCCAAGACACACGTCCGTGTCTTTACCCATGTGTCTAATTCTGAGCATTCTGTTTTTAAATTTTAAGATGTAGGGGACACACGGCCTAACCACATGCCATGTACCAGGCAATGTGTCACACACGGTTAAGACACACACCCGTGTTTCTATCCGTGTAGACAAAATAAAAGCATTTCCTACTTTATTTCTCACCCAGATTTGCCAATAACCTACACCAAAACTTACAAGTATATATACTAACCAATTTAATAATTAAAACTAAGCCAACTCTATCATCTAACATGATATATAATCACATGTATTCATGTTTATATTTCTAACTTTGTTTAACCTATATGTTAAGCATAACTTAATCAACCATGCTTAATATATTTAACACATAGGTATTTTTCATAATATACCCTTATAAATATACCTAGACAAATCATTACTAGCCATTCCAATGGCTAGATTACAAACAACATTTACAAGGCAACAACAACCAAGTTACCTATACATGCCATTATACCAAAATAAGTTTACTAGTTATACCAAAACAAGCTAGTAGATAGTGTGATGATGCTCCAACCGATTTCCAACCTTCGTAAGCTTTCGAGCACTATAAAATAGAGAAAATAAAACCTAGTAAGCATTTAATGCTTAGTAAGTTCATATAATAGAAATTAAACTTACCAATCACATTCATCATAATAAACATACAATAACATGGTTTCCATCAATTTGACAAGTTGCCTAAACCCATACACTCAATCAAGCAAGTTAGTCATGTAATTCATATTATATCAAATAAGTATAAATGAGCTCATTATGTTACAACTTTCAAATATTTTAGAAGCATTCAAGATATAATTCATTTAATCTCATAATTTCTCATTTTAGGAATTTGTCTATTGAATCATTGAAATTTCGATGGATATTCAGTTAGTACACACAAGGTGTACAAAATAGTAAACCATCAACTCATAATTAGGGGTACCCATTAGGGCACTTAATCAGGGAATACACTCTTGAGCCACATATCAGGATGCTCAGATGAGCCATGTAACATGACACTTATTTGGGCTAAACATGGAAATCGTAAGAGTTTTAATCAGGGAGCTCATAGAAATTAACAGATAACTCCGAAGAGTTAATATCAGTGAGCACTGGATAAGGTAACAGGGAGTTCAAGTGAGTCATATCAAGAAGCTCATAAGAGCTTATATCAGGATGCTCACAAAGAGCTGCGGTAGTGCATAACACATGCTAAATCACTACTGATTAAGATGTTCGCTAGAACTATATAACACGATACTCGAGAGGGCTTTATCAGGATTACTCATTCGAGCTAAATCCTATTTGCAACATATGTAGAATTACATTCACATTCAGGATATCACATGTATCCATTGATTTTCATTCTTCAATGGAACTTAACTTCTTTGTAACATTTTCAATCATGTAATCATTTCATGTTATTTATAACATTCATAAAAATGACATAAACAAATACCACATTCAAATCAAATACAACATTCAATTTAAACGTATTATCATACATAATTAAGTTACACGAACTTACCTCGATAATAGTTCGTATAAGAAAATCAACTAATCCGAAACTTTCTCTTTTCCTCGATCTAGCTTCGAATATGAGTTATCTAGATCTATATAAATAAATTTAATCATTAATTTAATACAATTCATATTCAATTATATTCAATTTATAGCCTAGGAAAAATTACCATTTTGCCCCTAAACTTTCCATAGATTCCAATTTTGTCCCTAGGCTCAAAAAATGAAATTCATGCAATTTAATTGTAACAACCTATTTTTAGTCAATTTGGAACAGTGGTTTTGGGACCATAAATTCGAGGTTGAATATTTATTTTATTATTATTTTGAGGTCTACAGCATGATGGTATGATTGTGTGAAAATTTCGTTAAGAAAATTTATCGTTTAAATGCTCAATTTGATAAAAAGGACTGAATCGTATAAATTGTAAAAGTTGTGTTCTAATAGCTAAAGGTGTTTAATATCTATAAAAATTTAAAGTGGAGGTCCTTATGTGGTAAATAGACCATTTTTATAGTAGGTGGACAATTATGGACCTAAAATGGATGTTTTAAATGATTTTATAACAATGCTAATTAGGTAATTTAATAAAATAAACATAGTAAAATATTGTAAAAGATGTTGTCATCTTCCTAAATGGTTTTCACCCACCAAAAATTGAAGTTAAAACCTTCCATGGAGATTTTTAATTCAACTAAGCTAAATTTTGTGCATGGTAAGTATTTTTCAATCCATTTTTAATGATTTCTACGTTTTTGGAGTCGTTGTAACTTAATCTAGCCAGCCTAGGGATTATTTTGCTAAACTGTTAAAGGTTTAAGGTTTTACCATTGATGAATATGTGTGTATTTTGATGTTTGATGATAGAAAATAAATGGTTGTTGTTAGATAAACAACATTTGTTAAGTGATTTTTTGATAAAATTGTCAATTAGGAATTAAATTGAGAAATGTGATAAACTGTGTGGTAAATGAGTGAAATAATGAAAAATATGGGCTCCTCTGATAATAAGGGAAATTCGGCTAGTATGGGTATAAGTTGAATTACATGAATTTGTATTTTTATGAGCTAGAGACTAAATTGTAAAGAAGTTAAACTATTAGGGGCAAAAGTGAAATTTTGCCATAATGTGATTTTTCCTAAATTGAATAGAATGATAATTGAATAAGCTAAATTTGATATTATATAGATCAAGAAAAATGAAGTTTGGATCTAGATCAGGGGAAAAACAAAGTATTGAACTAGTCGATCCATTTTATCGTTTTTGTGATTGAGGTAAGTTCGTATGTTAATAAGCATTAATATAATTGTGTTTTAAATGCTTTATTATTGAATTAATTGTGAATACGATCCTACGGATATGTCCGACAAAGATTTGACAATGTCAAATCCCGGTTGAACCTTAGGAATAGGTTAGGATACAAATGACATGACATTAGGGGTTATGTGTTTTGGGTGCTGGCTCATACGTTCTACCAGTGGCTAAGCTTTCTAGCATGTGTTGTAGATTCTCACCAGCTTGTGTGAGCAGCACCATGTAGTTACGTCTTGACCGTCAGCTTGTGCGAGCAGACCCATTGAGAGCTCAAGAGTGAGCATTATATGAGATATGAGATTGAGAGAGCTTCGGCTGTAACTACACGTTTTTGGGTCAAACTGAAATAGTGATTTTGGGACCACAAATCTGAAGTCAAAATATTTATTTTACTACTTTAATAAGGTTTACAACATGATAGATTAATTACGTGAAAGTTTTGTAAAGAAATTTTACTGTTTAAATGCTTAATTCGGTAAAAAGGACTAAATCGCGTAAAGTGTAAAAGTAGAGTTCTATTAGCTAAAAGTGTTTAAATGCTATAGAATTTAAAGGAGGAGGTCCTTATATAGAAATTAGTCCATTATTGAGTTGGTGGAATGTGGTGGCTTTGTATAATGGAAATTTTAAATGTTATTAAAGGTTAAATTGGTAAAATGGTTAATAAATGTTATAATAATTAAAACAAAGCCAAATTATCATCTTATTTCATTCATCACCACCGAATATGGAAATGATAACCATGGAAGAAATCTTGCTAAGGTTCAACCATATTGATGCTCAATTGAAGGTTCATTTTTGTCCCGTTTTTATTAATTTTTACGTTTTTTAGATCGTTGCAACTTAATCTAGCTAGCATGTATCTCCGATTTCAAAAATGTGAAAGATTTTTCAAGTTTCCATTGATGAATATATGTATTCTTTTATGTTTGATGATGAAATATGAAATTTTGTTGTTAGATACACAAGTTTTGTAAAGTGATTTTTAGAGAAAATGTTAAAAAGGGACTAAATTGAGATAATGTGAAATGTGTGGTTAAAAGTGTGAATATATGAAGTTTAGGGCTGCTAAGGATCCTACAGAAACTAGGCACTCATGAAATTAGAAAGAAATTGTGTAACTTGTGTTTTTATGTGATAAGGACTAAATTATAAAAATGTAGAACTTTAGGGGCTAAAGTGTAAAAATGCCTAAATATATGTTTGTGGAATAAATTCAATGAACTAATGAATAACTAAGTTAAATTTTAATACATTTAGATCAAGAAAGGAGGAATTTGGACCAAGATTGGGGAAAAATGAAAGTTATCAAATAATCGACTCAAATCAGCATTTTAACATCCGAGGTAAGTTCGTATGTGGTAATTTCATTATAAACGCATATTAAATGCTTTGATATTTCATAAACTATGATTATGAGATTTTAGATAATGTTTGAATTGTGATTACAACTCTACGGAGATGCTCGACGATGAAATTGACAAGTGAAACTTCCCAGTTGAACCGTAGGAATAGGTTAGGATTCTAGTGACATGTCAATAGGTTAATGTATTGGCTGCGGGCAATGATATTTGCACTTTGGGTGTGAATAATACCTTGATTTGGCTATGGGCCATGGTATAGGTATTCAGAGAGGAGTTACCTTGATTTGGCTATAGGCCATGGTATAGGTATTCAAAAAGGAGTTACCTTGATTTGGCTACGGACCATGGTATAGGTACTCCGATATAAGTTACCTTGATTTGGCTACGTGCCCTGGTATAGGTACTTATCAATTGAGATCTTGAGTATCTGACTTCTATTCCAAATGGTTCAATGGGTAAAATAATGACGTAGTTAAGAAAGAGATTAGTACGTGGCGGTACGGTACAAGTACGTACGAAACCTATTCGAGTATTACATTGAGAAAGTTTAATGAGATGGTATTTGATCATGTTTTGAGAAATGATAAAGGTTTGTGGTTAATGTAATTCTGATTTGGTAATGTGAAAATAGTTAAATTACATTTATTTGATGAATTGAGTTATTCACTTACAAACTTACTAAGCTATTGTAACACCCCAAACCCGGCCCAGACGTTATGGTCGGATCTGACGTGTCAAATTGAAGTTTTTAAGAAAACCCATGCCTCTTTCAACATCCTTCTTAGTGTTTTAAAAGATAGTCTTTGCTAAGTTAATAAAGTGAATGGAAGTTGTGCACTAGGTAGGTATCCGAAACAGAGGAGGTGAGCCATGAAGGCTGCTTGAGTACCAAGTTCTTGATTGGATCCAATCTTAGACATGCCCACAACCATTGCCACACTTTGGTGCGAGGTTAGGTTTTGGAAAAAAAATCGAGTTGGAATTCATTTAAGTAGATATTTTTGATAAACCGATTAATTGTTTCGTTGCGTTATTTTGAAAACAAGTATCATTTTGAAAACGCGCCCTAAGTCTAACCCAATTTGGATTATTATCAGTAAAATATAGAGTATAAAATAAAATAATCCCAGAAAAATAATTAAAATGGCCTTATTACAACCCAAAACCAAATAATAATAATTAAGATAAAATTTACATAAAAAAAACCAGTTACTTATTGCAAAGTTTGAAAGCGATCACCACGGCCACTCTGAATCCCCTCCGGCTCCAAGTCTCCACATCAAGGCTCACCTGCAAGGTTAAGGAAAGGGGTGAGTTTGGAAACTCAATGTGCAACAAGCCCCTTTTAGAGCCCAAACTAATATCAGCATACTGGGTCTAAGCCCTAATTTAGTCTCGACATATACTAGGCCGAAGCCTTTCGTTTAACGGTTACTGGGCCGAAACCTTTTCATAAATCATATCACTAGGCCGAAGCCTTTACTGTAAACGGTATGGCCCATAGGCCCATTTCAATATCACATGTAATACCAATGAATGTATGCAAGCCCATTTGGGAAGACTACTCAACCCACCATCCGCTACTCTCCTCCCGTACCAACCAAGCTCTCCATGTGGGGAAATAACTCAACCCACCCAACCAAACTCTCCACTGGTAGCAAAGCTGCTTTATCATATAACTGGAGGCCTAACCTCTATTAGTAACTGGGGCAAAACCCTTTTTGATAAACTGGGGCAAAGCCCTTTTCGGTAAACTGGGGCAAAGCCCTTTTAGCACTTCCTCCATTTATATAAAACCCAACCCATGCATATAATGAGTATATCCTAACATATCATGTGCATCTCATAACATATCATGTGCATATCATGTCATATCATGTATAACAATATCTTATGCATCATATTCATAATTAAACCCTAGGGGGTATAATGGTCATTTTTACCTTGGGGCAAAATAGTCATTTTTCATATTATAAGGTCAATTTCGTAATTTTACCAATTATCAGGGTTTTCCATGTTCATTAAAAATTATCAATATTTTTGAGTGTTTAAACAATGATCTTTAACCCACTTTATCAAATTCGGGCTTTTGGGCCCAAAACCCCTAATGGGCCCTATGAATGCCGATTTAGCCCACTAAGCCCACTTAACCCAAATTTTACAACAGTACTAACCGTGTTAACATGCAAATTTTCCAAATTTCATTTTCTATCAATTTTACCCAAATGGGCTCAAAAGCCCATTGGGCCCAATTCTAGCCCATTGAGGCCCAACTTACCCTCGTGCACAAAATTGCGCTCTTACCTGTTCCATTGATCAAAACACCGATCTTATTGTATTTATCACATCTATAACCAAACGCAAAATCACAAGTTCCCGAAATGCTAGAATTTTAGCATTTCGGCTTTTCAGCGAATATTAATCTAAGCTACTACGAGGGTTGTTACACACCTGTTTTGTGACGTTTGCTAACAAAGTCTCCTACGACAACCTACAATTAATCACCACCATTCTTAGTTTACAATTCATGCTTATCAAACCCAAAATCCACCTTACCATAGTCGGCCAAAGAACCCTTAATAGCTATAGATCACTTACCTTCACAAGGTCCGATGATTCGATCCAAGTTTATCCAAACCGATACTCCAAGCCTTGCTGCTCCTCCAAAGTTGTCTATTTCACTACATAAACCATAAAAGTCGAATGAAAAGGCCCAGTGAGGCCTATACCTCAAATCGATAGCCTCCGTAAACTATAGGGGGTTTCAGCTTTTCTTAACATTTACACTACTGAATCGATTTGGAAAACAAGTACTTACCACAGTCTTCCCTTCTACACTGTTTAGACCCAAAGTAGACTTAGCCCTTAATCACCTAGCAGCCTTTGAATCCTAGAGGTCTACAGGTTCGGCTATGCCCCTAGAACTAAGGTATTTTGGCTTTTAGGACCAAGAAAAAGAAATAGTGTGGTGGCTTTGTATTGGTGTTGCCGTCGGGGACTTTTAGAGTTTAGCGGATGAAGGGATCAGTCACAACAAATGAAGAGAAAAGAAGGATGCTGGTCTAAATGAAATCGACACAACCAACTTCAAAAGTTTCCACTCTTGTGGCTATTCGACAAGGGTGATGAAAAGAAAGGGAGTAGTAGTTTGGTTTTGGCAAAAGAAGAGAAAGAAAAATGGATGAAAGGAGTGGTGATTTCGGCTAGAGAAGAAAAGGAAGAAAAGAAATAACCCTATGATGTTTAAACAAAAGAAAACGGCACAACTAAAGCCCCTAATGCCGAAATACTAACCTAAAACCCCTAAGCTGATTTCTCCTCCCTAAATTCCCACTATTCGGCCAACACTAAGCCTCCATTCAAAACCCCAAAATCTCTCCCCTTATCACTCCTAAATTCATGCATTTGACTGATTCAAACTCTGTCCAACAAAGTTCTATTCGACTTCAAACTCCTGCATGCTCAAGACATAAAAATTGCCAGCTTAGTGAATTGAACCTTGGCCTTCCCCCAACCACTTACACGCCACTTTTTTAGCTCCTTAGTGGCGTCACTTAACCACTTTGCCAGGGGCTCTCTTGTGTTACATTTTACCCACATCTTTTAATAAGGCCACCTATCCAACGCTCCTAACTACTTAAGTCCAAAATTCAAAAATTCTACCGGGTTTTGGCCAACACATGGGCCTTCCATAGGGCCATTTACACACTCCAATTATGAATTTCACAACCAAACACCAAATTTTTAAAAAATTTTACCAAATTCTCAAAAATTACGAAAATCCCAAAAATCAGGGTGTTACAACTATGAAGCTTACCGTGTGTTATTTGTCTATGTTTTATATATAATTAAATCTAGCTCGGATCTGGGAGTTGTAGAGGACATCATCGCACTATCAAACATCTAAGTTGGTACTTTTGAGTTGTGTATATGGTATATGGCATGTATAGGCTAGTTGTGGTACTATGATTGTGAATATAGCCGTGAGAGTTGGCTTGAAAATGTATATGTTTGTTTTGTATATATATAACCATGAGTGATGGCTTATTTTGGTATGTTTAGGTATAATGTGGTTATGATTTCATAATTGCTCAAATGGTTATATTTTGAGTTTGATAATTTGATAAATTATGTGATTGAGAATTTATGCTTGATGATATAAGTAATTGAGTAAGTAATTAGCATTGATTTGAGCATTGAAATTGGTTGAAATGGATATAGCATGAATCGTACATTTGGAAGATAATTTTTGTTGTCTATTGTATGATGAATTGGTACCATTTTTGTTGTTTAGGTGAGCATGTGAAAGGGTGGCAAATTGGCCTTGCAAATGGCCTATTTTTGTACATGCGGGTAGAGACACGGGCGTGTGTCTCAGCCATGTGTGACACACAATCATACTACACGACCGTGTGTCCCCTAGTGTTGATATTAAAATGAAGTCAGTATGCTCCACATAGCCTCACACACGAGTGTGTGACCTGTCGTGTGGCACAAGTTAGTATACCCCCTAAATGGTACACGGCCTAGCACACGGGGTTGTGACTTGGCCGTGTTGCATAAGTCAGTATACCCTACAGGATTGGCATGGCCTAGTAGATGGTTTGGCACACGAGCGTGTGTGGCCACTTGGAAGGGCACACGGGCTTGCCACACGGGTATGTGGTCGGTCGTGTGACCTAAGTCAATATGTATGCCCTGTTTTCACACGGCTTATGACACGAGTGTGTCTGGAACCGTGTGAGGCACATGACCTGTTCAGAAGGGCATGTGACCCTTGAAGGATTGAAAAATTTCTAAGTTTTCTAAGAATTTTGTTATCGGTTTAGTCCTGAACCACTTCTTTTGTATGTTTAAGGCCTCATAGGCCCTTATAAGGGACAATGTGATTATAGTGAATGATATTTGAATACGAATTTATAAATGTATAAATTATGTATGTAAAATGATGTGATTGATCGGTAATATCACGTAACCCTATTCTTACAGTGAATACGGGTGAAGGGTGTTACATTTATTGGTATTAGAGCTACGGTTTAGTTGATTCTAGGACTAACGTAGCATTTGTGAGTCTAGCTATACATGCCATATAGAACCTGTGATAGTGTGATATCTCTTGACTTTGACAAAAATTGTTTTAATTACATAGATATGCTTTCCAACCGAGCTAATTCTGATAGTGCAGAAAGTGGTACTTAAATATTTGAGCAAAAATGTGTTTATGATGAGTTGAAATTCATAAAGGTATGAATAAAAATTCATAATATTATGTTATTGATGGATGTGATGTTATGTTTATGTATATGTGAGAGTCAAATTTGAGGCTTTACAATCCTCACCCCCTTGTTAGTATAGTGTTACAATAAAATCCGTAAAATTTAGATTGAAGAAGCTCACAAGTGTAGAATTACAGAGTTCCGTGATTTAAGGATTAATACTATGGTCAGATAAGAGAATTAGTCAACAGTAAAGATAGTACTAGAAGAGATATCGGATCGTTTTAAAGGCTATTTGGATTATGCAAAGTCACTATTAAAGAAGAAGTTGACTTCGATAAAGCAAAACATTCAAGTATGTTATATAAAGAATGTATTAACTAGAGATTCTACTTAATTAATTTCTGTTAGTGATGGGATAAAGAGGTATCAATAGTAACATAATTAGACAGTAGAATAATGTTTGAATTGTAAAGATATTTGAGTACAACAATATAGTCGGATAGCTTATAATGATCTCGTTTGGATATTCTATGTGATCAATTATTCTCAGAGGTATATGTGGTTAGTTATTTTCGAATGAAACTCTTATCATATGAGAACACTAGCTAAACATACTGATAGATGAAAGCATCGTTGGTCTGTTTGGATTATGGTCGGCATTGCTCTATCTTTCCCTGGTATTCTATTACATTATGTTGATGGAAAAGTAGACGGTAAAAATCCGTGTGATGTTAGTATTCTGTTTCAACTGGTTATTGTTTTGTTGAATATACATGAATATTATATTGCTTCTATCATTGTTGATTTCAGTGCTTATTGGTGATGTTTTCTTTTGGAATTTCTCTGGGATATCATTGAGATCTTTATTATTCTATATGGGTTATAATTTTCAGAAATTTTGTATAATTCTATACCTTGAAATTTTTCTACCTCAGTTTTATTATAATTCTATGTGATTATCTGCAAGGGATATTCTTTTGACGGGAATGAATATATCATATAACTATTATGATTATAATTTTTGGTTTGATCATGGGAGTACAATGGTATTGTCATCAGATTTACAGATGTTATGTTTCTGTAGTTATTTCTGTTGAAACTATATTTGATTTTCTTTTATGTTCAAAATACGTTATTAGCAGCTAGGATATTATCTGTTTATATGATTGAGATGTTGGTCTTATTATGGTATTGTGATTTTTATTTGACAATGGTCGATTTAGTATAGTACAACGCTTCGATGACTAATAGTGGAGATAGCTTTATTATAAACTCCTTTCTAGTGTTCTTAAAAAGGAAATTAACATTGGTAAAAGCATAGAAAAGAGAAGATCAAGTTCAAATCTTTATAATAGTTATCACTTCCAGGTAAATCTTGATATATGTTAATGAGTAAAGATAGAATGTTATGCTGTATTCAAATTATGCAGTTTTTAAGAAGATCTATGATGGGTATCCTGAAGAAATTGCGATAAATGTATGTCTGAGCTATCTTGACAATAAAAAGAAAGGTTTTCTTTGAAATGTTATTGTTTGACAGCCAAAATCAATTTAGCTATTTAGTCTGATTGGGTTATTTGTTTGAAAGGTTAATTAAAGTTGTTTCGATTGTCGAAGTTTTCATTTGTGTGAAGTTCGATTTGGTTTAATATATGTTAACAAAGTTATAAACAGTTGAAAACACTGTTAACTGAAGCATCAGTTTTGGTTCAACCTAAATCGGGTAAAGAGTTTATGATTTTTAGTCATGCATCATCGAATGGTTTGGAGTGTGTTTTAGTACAAAAATATACAGTGACGGCTCATGCTTCCATATAGTTAAAGTTACAAGAAAAAAGTTATTCGACGCGTGAATCAGAGATGGTTGACATTGTAATAGCATTGACTAGTTGGTGACATTAATTGTTTGGTGAGTAATGTAGCCTATTGGACGGCTGCAAGAGTTTAAAATATTTGTTGTTACAGAGAGATCTGAATTTGGGATAGCAAAGATGACTTGAACTATCGAAAGATTTTGAGTCAGTAATTGGTTATCATCCTGGACAAACGATTATAGTCACAGATATTTTGAACAAGAAATCTTTGTGTGCTTTACAAGCAATGAATACGCAATTGATCTTATCGGATGATGGATAGATATTAGATGAGTTAAAAGCTAAATGGATGTTTATTCTACGATTTTATAAAGCTCAGAAATGTATCAGTGAATTGCAAGTTAAAAGAGTTCAACGTGAATTGACTTCCGATTAGAGCTTCAGATTTGAAACTGATGATTATTGGTTGTTTCTACATAAAGTTTGTGTACCGAGAAATATAGAGATTATACAACAATTGTTATATCTAGCTCATACTGGTAATTATCTGTTCATTTAGGAATATTAAGATATAAAATAATTTGAGATAGTTTTACTAGTGAATGATTATGAAACGTGATACTTCTAACTTGTATCCAAATTTCTGATTTATCAACAGGTTAAAGATGATTATCAAGTACCTTCGAGACTATTACAATCTGTGTTATTATCTGAGAAGATATGAAATAGAATTTCATTGGATTTTGTAAAAGGAAGATGTTATCTGAACTATTGTTGATTGTTGAAAAAGATTGTACATTTTATCTCAGTACGTATAATTGTTCTTTGGATAGACTAGTGAAGTTATACATTTCTTGAATTGTCAGTTGTTACAGAGTGCTAATCTCCATTATTTCGGATAAAGATCTGAAGGTTATATTGTGTTTCTAAAGAAAACTACTGTAAGTTTCAGGTATGAGGGCGTATTGTAACACTACATTTCATTATCCAACTGATGGATAATATGAGAAAGTGATGTAGATTCTCAAAGATACGATTTGTTATAGTATTTTAGAATGTGAAAGTAATTAAGAAAGACAATTACTGTTGGTTGAGTTTGAGCATATTAATAGTTATCATATGAGTATAAAGATTGCATTGTATGAAGTATTGTATGATTACAATTACCGAACTCCGTTGTTATGGGACCGAGCTTTGTGAGAAAAAGATTCATGGAATTGATTTCAATAGAGAAATTGAAGAGAAAGTGAAAGTAACTCGTAACAGTTAGAAGGTAGTTTCAAATTGAATGAAAACATATGCAGACTTGATACATAAAAGCATTGAATTTCTTGTGTTAGCTAAAAAGAGGAGTTGAGTTTGTGATTCATCGGGTCGTATGAGATTCTTGAGAAACTAAATCCAGTGGCTTATTCGACTTATATTATTGACAGAACTTGAGAAAATCCATAATGTGTCTCTTATATCTATGATGCAACGATTCAGATAAGACCCTTTGTATATAATATCTCTTTCAAAAGCTGAAATTCAGCTGGATATGACATATAGTGAAAGATTGATCAGAGTCCTAGCTCGTGAGATTAGAAAGTTGAGAAATCCAAAGCTACGTGATAAATTGATAAGACTATAAGAAAGAAAATCTCTATTTTATTCTCTGATAAGATTTTCGGGGACGAAAATCTCTAAGGGGGAGAGTTATAACTGCCTATTTTTGGGTCAAATCAGAATAGTGGTTTCGGGACCACAAATTAAAATTCAAAATATTCATTTTATTATTTTAATAAGGTTTACAGCATGATAGATTAATTACGTGATAGTTTCGTAAAGAAATTTTACTATTTAAATGCTTAATTCGGTAAAAAGAACTAAATCGCGTAAAGTGTAAAAGTGGAGTTCTATTAGCTAAAAGTGTTTAAACGCTATAGAATTTAAAGGAGGAGGTACTTATATAGAAATTAGTCCATTATTGAGTTAGTGGAATGTGATGGATTGGTATAATGGAAATTTTAAATGTTATTAAAGGTTAAAATGGTAAAATGGTTAATAAATGTTATAATAATTAAAACAAAGTCAAATTATCATCTTATTTCATTCATCACCACCGAATATGGAAATGAAAAACCATGGAAGAAAGATTGCTAGGGTTCGGCCATATTGATGCTCAATTGAAGGTTTGTTTTTGTCCCGTTTTTAATAATTTCTTCGTTTTTGATATCGTTGCAGCTTAATCTGGCTAGCCTGTATCTCCGATTTCAAAACTGTTAAAGATTTTGTAAGTTGCCATTGATGAATATATGTATTCTTTGATGTTTGATGATGAAATATGAAATCTTGTTGTTAGATACACAAGTTTTGTAAAGTGATTTTTAGAGAAAATGTCAAAAAGGGACTAAATTGAGATAATGTGAAATGTGGTGGTTAAAAGTGTGAATAAATGAAGTTTAGGCCTGCTAAGGATCCTATAGAAATTTGACACTCATGAAATTAGAGAGAAATTGTGTAACTTGTGTTTTTATATGATAAGGACTAAATTGTAAAAATGTAGAACTTTAGGGGTTAAAGTGTAAAAATGTCTAAATATGTGTTTGTGGACTGAATTGAATGAATTGATGAATAAATGAATTAATTTTGAATACATTTAGATCAAGAAAGGAGGAATTTGGACCTAGCTCGTGGAAAAACGAAAGTTATCGAATAATCGACTCAAATCACCGTTTTAACATCCAAGGTAAGTTCGTATGTGGTAATTTCATTATAAACACATGTTAAATGCTTTGATATTGCATAAAATATGATTATGACATTTTAGATAATGTTCGAATTGTGATTACAACTCTATGAAGATGTTCGACGATGAAATCGACAAGTGAAACTTCCCAGTTGAACCTTAGGAATAGATTAGGATGCTAGTGACATGTCATTAGGTTAATGTATTGGCTTCGGGCCATGATATTTTCACTTTGGGTGTGAATAATACCTTGATTTGGCTACGGGCCATGGTATAGGTATTCAGAGAGGAGTTACATTGATTTGGCTATGGGGCATGGTATAGGTACTTATCGATTGAGTTCTTGACTATCCGACTTCTATTCCAAATGGTTCAACGGGTAAAAGAATGACATAGTTGAGAAAGAGGTTAGTACGAGGTGGTACAGGTACGTACGGAACCTATTCGAGTATTACATTGAGAAAGTTCAATGAGATGGTATTTGATCATGTTTTGAAACATGATAAAGGTTTGTGGTTAATGTGATTTTGATTTGGTAATGTGAAAATAGTTAAATTACATTTATTTGATGAATTGAGTTATTCCTTTATGAACTTACTAAGCTATGAAGCTTACTGTGTGTTATTTGTCTATGTTTTATATATAATTAAATCTAGCTCAGATCTAGGAGTCATCGAGAACATCATCGCACTATCAAACATAAAAGTTGGTACTTTTGAGTTGTGTATATGGTGTATGGCATGTATAGGCTAGTTGTGGTACTATGATTGTGAATATAGTAATGTGAGTTGGCTTGAAAATGTATATGTTTGTTTTGTATATATATAACCATGAGTGATGGCTTATTTTGGTATGTTTAGGTATAATGTGGTTATGATTTCATAATTGTTCAAATGGATATATTTTGAGTTTGATAATTTGATAAATCATGTGATTGAGAATTTATGCTTGATGATATAAGTTGTAACGCCCCCTTACCCGATACCATCGCCGGAGTCGAGTATGAGACATTACTAAACTTATTTTAGCATTTAAACAAGTTCAAACAATTCTCATAGTAAACTGTCCATCTGCATTATAGTTGCTAAAAATATCATATCTCAAGTTACAAAACTCGAAATAAAATTTCGTAAATTTTCCCTGAAACTAGACTCATATATCTACTTACTAATGTTTTTCTAGAATTTTTGGCTGGGCCAATTCGTACAGTTTATTAGTTAAAGTCTACCCTATTTCAGGGTTCAGCTACTCTGGCCCCTATGTATTGCAAATCAGATATCTCCTTGTACAGAGTTTCAATGACTATTCAGTTTGTTTCTTATAAAACTAGACTTAATAAGGATTTCATATATGTAAGGTAAAACTCCTAATTGTTTTTTTACAATTTATGGTGAATTTATAAAGTCAGAACAGGGGATTCAGAGATCGCTCTGACCCTATTCCATCAAAACTTAAATCTCTCATAGAATATAAGTCATTTACCTGCTTTGTTTCTTCCATATAAAAATAGACTCATCAAGCGTCGATTCCATAATTTATTCATCATTTAATTCCATTTCTACTTTTTTTAGTGATTTTTCAAATTCACGTCACTGTTGTTGACTGATTCTGTTTTGTAGCCAATTTTACTTTTCCAAGGATTTTCATAGTTAAGACATAAAGCATACATGTTATCATATATAAACTTGATTAGCCATTCCAATAGCTAATCATTCTCAAACATTTCCATTCCATCCGTGGGCCATATCATAAGATTATACACACAAAATGATTGGAATGCTATACATGCCATATTTCCAAATATTACAAGTCATTATACCGCAATTGTCCAGTGATAGTGTGAGCATGCTTCCAACCATCCCGATCTCCAAATTGAATTGTCAAAACTACAAAGAATGAAAAAGAGGGAGTAAGCATAGATGCTTAGTAAGTCCACATGCAAATAACAAATAACTTAACAAAGCAACTATACCAACCAACATTAGCATAATATCACCAAAACATATATCACATTTCTATTCATCATTCATCATCTTACCATATTATTGTTGTCATATCAAGTCTCAACTCGAGGGTTAAGTACATACCTGTCCAAAGTACCCATTCCACAACACTTACCAATACGTCACTTGCATCTTGAGTATTCTTCCATATTACTAGAATTTTACCCGTTGAACACATCGGAATATAATTCGGATACATGGAAAGTTTGCACATAAGTGCCACATATGTAGCCAAGCTACCATGTAACCCGCCCATAAGCGAACTCGGACTCAACTCAACGAGCTCGGGCATTCGCATCCATAAGTGAACTCGGACTCAACTCAACGAACTCAGATGCCTAGTTACATCTCACGAACTCGAACTCAACTCAACGAGTTTGGACATTTGCATCCATAAGTGAACTCGGACTCGACTCAACGAGTTCGGATGCCCAAGTATCCTAATCTATTCCTAAGGTTCAACGGGATTTTCCTCATTCGTACTCCTTTACCATTCTCCTTGGAATACTAGTGGCGATACTTCTGTAGTCTTTCACATTTTTCACATAATTCATAAAATTTTTGTATGTTGTCCAACAATTACCACAAAGCATAGAATCACATAATAACAATCATAATATCCTATAAATAGCATTAAATGATTTAAAATAACGGTTATATTACAATATTTACATATGAACTTACCTTGGTACAATATGTTAAAAATCAAGTCTATTCCTCGGAAACTTTATTTTTCCCTCGATCACGACTTGAATCTCATTTCTCTTGATCTATAATAACAAATTTAGCTTATTTATTACTCACATTTATTAAAACAGTCCTTGACTCAAACTTTGGCAAAATTACATTTTTGCCCCTAAACTTTTGCATATTTACACTTTTTCCCAAAGCTCGAAAATTAAACTTCATCATATTTTCTTATGTTTTATGACATGCTGATCATTTTTCTCTTCTATAGCAACATCAAATTCACACTCTATCATGTATTTATGAACATTAGGTATTTTTACCGATTTTGTCGTTTTACTCGTTTTCACATAAAATCGCTTAGCAAAAGTTATTTAACACAATTTCAAGCTTCATATTCTACCATAAAACATCAAAATAAACATATTTCAACTATGGGTATTTTTCCAAATATAAACCCTAGGTTAAATTATGGCTAGAATAAGCTAAATCAAGTTACCGGGACTCCAAAAACGTAAAAAAAAATTAAAAACGGGGCTTGGAATCACTTACTAAGGTGCTTGGAAGCTTGAAACAAACCCTAGCTATGGAGAACCCTTAAGATTTTGTCCTAATGAACAAGATGGACATATTTTGCCATCTTTTTCCTTTTTTTAATCTTTTAATTACCAAATGACTAAAATACCCTTAATTACTAAACTTTCAAAATTTCCATCCATGTGCAATTTTTGTCCAAAACTTTGAAATTGGTAAAATTGCTATTTAAGACCTCCTAATTAATATTCCAAAGCAATTTCATATTAAAAACTTCTAGAATGCAAGTTTTGCAACTTATTCAATTTAGTCCCTAGTTTCAAATTAATCACTTTATGCATAGAATTTTTTCACGAAATTTTCACACAATCATTCAATCATATCATAGACCTCAAAATAATCATAAAATAATTATTTCTCTCTCGGATTTGTGGTCCCAAAACCACTATTTCGATTAGGCCCTAATTCGGGATATTACAACTCTCCCCCCTTTTTGTGATTTTCGTCCCCGAAAATCTTACCAGTAAACAGGTGTGGGTATTGATTCCTTATAGTTTCCTCGGGCTCCCATGTAACCTCTTCTACCCCATGTTTTTGCCACAATACTTTCACGAGAGCAATACTTTTGTTTCTTAGTTGTTTGACCTCCCGAGCAAAAATTTTAACCAGTTCTTCATTGTAAGTCATATCCGGTTGCAACTCGATTTCCGTTGGTGAAATCACATGTGAAGGATCCAAACGATACCGACATAACATAGATACATGGAACACATCATGAATCTTCTCTAATTCCGGTGGTAGTGCTAACTGATATGCTACTGGTCCAATTCTTTCAATTATCTCATACGGTCCAATGAAACGTGGACTCAATTTACCTTTCCGACTGAATCTGAGAACCTTCTTCCATGGAGACACTTTTAAAAACACTTTATCACCAATTTGGAACTCAATCTCTTTTCGTTTCAAATCTACATAGGATTTCTATTTGTCCGAAGCAGCTTTCAAACAATCTCGAATCACTTTCACCCTTTTTTTTGTCGGTTTCCTTAATTAGATCAACTCCGTAGATTTTATTTTCTTTAAGTTCGGTCCAATATAGTGGCGTCCGACACTTACGGCCGTACAATGCTTCATAAGGTGTCATTTTCAAACTTGTTGATAACTGTTATTGTAAGCAAATTCTACTAGCGGTAAGTACCTTTCCCAACTACCTTGAAATTCTAATATACAACATCTGAGCATATCTTCAAGAATCTGAATTACTATCTCTGATTGTCCATTAGTCTGTGGATGGAAAGAAGTGCTAAAATTTAACTTTGTACCTAATGCTTCTTGCAATTTTTTCCAAAATCGCGAAGTAAACCTCGGATCTCTATCCGAAATAATCGACAACGGTACTCTGTGAAGTCTAACAATCTTACTGATATATAATTCAGCCAACTTATCAAGAGAATAATCAGTGCATACTGGAATAAAATGAGCTGATTTAGTCAATCTGTCAACTATTACCTAGATGACATCTTTCTTCTTCAGAGTTAATGGCAATCCTGATATAAAATCCATAGTAATTCGATCCCATTTCCATTTAGGAATCGTGATAGGTTGAAGTAGACCCGAAGGCACCTGATGTTTAGCTTTTACTTGCTGACAAATCATACATTTTGATACAAACTCAGAAATATCTCTTTTCATTCCATTCCACCGATACATTTTCTTCAAATTATTGTACATTTTTGTACTGCCCGGATGCATTGACAAACAACTATTGTGTGCTTCGTGCAAGATTTTCTGAATCAAATTATCATTCTTTGGTACACAAATCCGATCTTTAAACATCAAGTAACCATCAGAACCAATCTGAAATCTGATTTCATATTTGTTTCACATTGCTTTCTCTTGGCTTGTAAATCTTGATCATTTTTCCGAGCTTCACAAATCTCTTGTAAAAACATCGATCTTGCTCTCAACTCTGCTAGAATCGAACCATCATCAGATACTGTCAACTGAGTATTCATATCTCTCAAAGTAAATAATGACTTTCTACTCAAGGCATCGACAACCACATTCGCTTTCCCTAGATGATAATCAATCACAAGCTCGTAATCTTTCAATAATTCTAACCATCTCTGCTGTCTCAAATTCAAATCTTTTTGTGACATCAAGTACTTGAGACTTTTGTGGTCGGTATATATTCGGCACTTTTCACCATACAAATAATGTCGCCAAATCTTCAAAGCAAACACTACAGCAGCCAGTTCCAAATCATGAGTTGGATAATTCCTTTCATGAGGTTTTAACTGCCTTGAAGCATAAGCCACAACCTTTCCCTCTTGCATAAGTACACATCCCAAGCCGTTTAAAGAGGCATCACTATACACCACAAATTTTTTACCTGACTCGGGTTGTACCAACACTGGTGCTTCAGTCAGTAACTTTTTCAATTTCTCAAAACTCTGTTAACATTCTTCCGTCCACTCGAATTTAACATTCTTTTGGAGCAGTCTAGTCATAGGAGTAGCAATCATAGAAAATCCATTCACAAATCGTCGATAATAACTAGCTAGATCCAAGAAACTTCTAACCTCAGTCACATTCTTCGGTGGTTTCCAATCAACAATAGCCAAAATTTTATTGGGGTCAACCCGTATACCATCAGCCGAAACAATATGACCCAAGAATTTGGCTTCTCAAAGCCAAAACTCACTTTTACTAAACTTGGCATACAATTATTTATCTCTCAAAGTTTGCAAAACTATTCTCAAGTGCTCAGCATGCTCTATCTCATCCTTCGAATAGATCAAGATATCATCAATAAATACCACAACAAACTTGTCCAAGTATGGCCGAAATATGCGGTTCATTAAATCCATAAACATAGCAAGAGCATTTGTCAAACCAAATAGCATAACTAAAAATTCATAATGGCCGTACCTTGTTCTAAAAGCAGTTTTAGACACATCTGACTCTTTTACTCGCAACTGGTAGTACCCAAACCTCAATTCAATCTTTGAGAACCATGTCGCTCCTTTCGACTAATCGAATAAATCATCAATTCTCGGCAACGGATACTTGTTCTTGACTGTCCCCTTATTCAATTGCCGATAGTCCACACATAATCTTATAGAACCATCCTTCCTTTTCATAAATAATACAGGAGCACCCCAAGACGAAAAACTCAGTCTCACAAAACCTTTGTCATTCAACTCTTGCAACTGTGGCTTCAATTCTTTCAACTCTGTTGGTGCCATTCTATACGGAGCAATTGAGATCGGTGTTGTTCCTGGTATCAACTTAATACCAAATTCTACTTCTCTGACAGGAGGCAAACCCGACAACTCTTCTGGAAATACATCCGCGAATTCACACATAATCTTCACTGATTCCATTTTTTTCTCAGATTCTTTTGTATTCAACACATACGCCAAATAAGCTTCATAACCCTTTTTCAAATATCTCTGAGCTGACATCAAAGTAATCACACTAGGCAATGCCTCTGATTCGTCTAGTTCAACCCGCAAAGTTTCACCATTTTCACATTTCAATTCAATAACTTTCTGTCTACAATTCACTATAGCATCATGCAATGTTAACCAATCCATACCCAAAATGACATCGAATTCATCAAATGGCAACAACATCAAGTCGGCCGGAAAATAATGACCCCTAATCATCAAAGGGCATTTCTTGCATACTTTATCAACTATGACACATTTCCCTAACGGGTTCGACACTTGAACCATAAATTCCGTAGACTCAACAGGTATGTTCATATTAGACACCAATTTCATGCACACATACGAATGAGTAGAACTAGGGTTGATCAAAGCAATAACATTAATATCATAAAGAGAGAAAGTACTGGTAATCACGTCGAGAGACGAAGCATCTTCACGTGCCCTTATGGCATAAGCTCTAGTCGGAGCTCTAGCTTCAGATTTAATCGCTGAATCTCTGACTACATTCTTGCTGCTTGCCTCATTCCCAACTCTTCTCGAAGATCTTCCTCTCGAAACTGCACTATTAGGTTTTACACTCTGAAAATTTTCTTTCTCATTCATCTCCGGACAATCTTTAATGAAATGATCTGGAGAACCGCACCGGTAACAAGATCTATCATAAATTCTACATCGACCAAAATAACTTCTACCACATCTTTGGCACTCGGGTCCAATAAGTCTAGAATTTCCCAAGTCACTTTCTCTTTCGGCACCACTGAAATCAATGTCTTCCACCAATAATAAGCCGAATCTCTCAACAAGGATATGGCACATTTCAAGCACTCTCAAGTGTACAAGACAACTCATCAAATACCCAAATAGAATTCTCGAGCCAAAATTTTGTTTTCTCAGTATCATCATCAACATTTGCCCTGAATTCTTCGTCCCCTTGCTTGTGAATTCTGTCAACTGGGGTTCTATGAAATTTCATCAGATCCATACATTAAGGCATCGGGGGTACAGGTTGAGGAATCAGGAGAGGTGGGGGAGGTTGAGCATTCGGGTTCATACGAATGAACTCGGTGTACCATGCATTCATCATCTGGAGAAAGGCTTCCCGAGCCCCTTCTCCATCTCCTTGACAAACAGTAGGAGGTCGAATTTCAGTCGGCACCGCCCCTTCATCAGGAGCTGATGCATTGCTCTCTACATCATCAACCACAGTTGGATCGGGATCCATTTACTAAAAAAATCATTTAAAAAAATCAGAAGTCGTCACACTATCACAATATATAAATATGGCATGTATAGCAAAATCCGTACTTACACCACGTTAGTCCGAAAACTGATTAAACCTGGCTTTGATACCATCAAATGTAACGCCCCCTTACCCGAGACCATCGCCGGAGTCTAGTATGAGACATTACTAAACTTATTTTAGCATTTAAACAAGTTCAAACAATTCTCATAGTAAACTGTCCATCTACATTACAGTCGCTAAAAAACTCATATATCAAGTTACAAAACTCAAAATAAAATCCCATAAATTTTCCCTAAAATTAGACTCATATATCTACTTACTAAATTTTTTTCTAGAATTTTTGGCTGGGCCAATTAGTACAGTTCATTAGTTAAAATCTCCCCTGTTTCAGGGTTCAGCTACTCTGACCCCTGTGTATTACGAATCATATATCTCCTTGTACAGAGTTTCAATGACTATTCAGTTTGTTTCTTATAAAACTATACTCAATAATAATTTCATACATGTAATGTACAACTCCTAATTGTTTTTTTAAAATTTATGGTGAATTTCTAAAGTTAGAACAGGGGATTCAGAGATCGCTCTGAACCTATTCCACCAAAACTTAAATTTCTCTTAAAATATAACTCATTTACCTATTTTGTTTCTTCCATATGAAAATAGACTCATCAAGCTTCGATTCCAAAATTTATTCATCATTTAATTCCATTTCTACTATTTTTGGTGATTTTTCAAATTCACGTCACTGCTGCTGACTGATTCTGTTTTGTGGCCAATTTTACCTTTCCTAGGATTTTCATGGTTAAGACATAAAGCATACATTTTATCATATATAAACTTGATTAGCCATTCCAATAGCTAATCATTCTCAAACATTTCCATTCCATCCGTGGGCCATATCGTAATATTATACACACAAAATGATAGGAATACTATACATGCCATATTTCCAAAAATTACAAGTCATTATACTGCAATTGTCCTGTGATAGTGTGAGCGTGCCTCCGACCATCCTGATCTCCAAATTGACTGTCAAAACTACAAAGAATGAAAAAGAGGGAGTAATCATAGATGCTTAGTAAGTCCATATGCAAATAACAAATAACTTAACAAAGCAACTATACCAACCAACATTAGCATAATATCACCAAAACATATATCACATTTCTATTCACCATTCATCATCTTACCATATTATTGTTGTCGTATCAAGTCTCAACTCGAGGGTTAAGTACATACTTGTCCAAAGTGCCCATTCCACAACACTTACCAATACGTCACTTGCATCTTGAGTATTCTTCCATATTACTAGAATTTTACCCGTTGAACACATCGGAATATAATTCGGATACATGGAAAGTTTGCACATAAGTGCCACATATGTAGCAAAGCTACCATGTAACCCGCCCATAAGGGAACTCGAAGTCAACTCAATGAGCTCGGGCGTTCGCATCCATAAGTGAACTGAGACTCAACTCAACGAGCTCGGATGCCTAGTTACATCTCACGAACTCGGACTCGACTCAACGAGTTTGGACATTTGCATCCATAAGTGAACTTGGACTCGACTCAACGAGTTCGGATGCCCAAGTATCCTAATCTATTCCTAAGGTTCAACGGGATTTTCCTCGTTCGTACTCCTTTACCATTCTCCTTGGAATACTAGTGACGATACTTCTGTAGTCTTTCACATTTTTCACATAATTTATAAAATTTTTGTATGTTGTCCAACAATTACCACAAAGCATAGAATCGCATAATAACAATAATAATATCGTATAAATAGCATTAAATGATTTAAAATAACAGTTATATTACAATATTTACATATGAACTTACCTTGGTACAATATGTTAAAAATCAAGCCTATTCCTCAGAAACTTTATTTTTCCCTCGATCACGACTTGAATCTCGTTTCTCTTGATCTATAATAAAAAATTTAGCTTATTTAATACTCACATTTATTAAAACAATCCTTGACTCAAACTTTGGCAAAATTACATTTTTACCCCTAAACTTTTGCATATTTACACTTTTTCCCCAAAGCTCGAAAATTAAACTTCATCCTATTTTCTTATGTTTTATGACATGCTGATCATTTTTCTCTTCTATAGCAACATCAAATTCACACTCTATCATGTATTTATGAACATTAGGTATTTTTACCGATTTTGTCGTTTTACTCGTTTTCACGTAAAATCGCTTAGCAAAAGTTGTTTAACACAATTTCAAGCTTCATATTCTACCATAAAACATAAAAATAAACATATTTCACCGATGGGTATTTTTCCAAATATAAACCCTAGGTTAAATTATTGCTAGAATAAGCTAAATCAAGTTATCGGGACTCAAAAAACGTAACGAACATTAAAAACGAGGCTTGGAATCACTTACTATGGAGCTTGGAAGCTTGAAACAAACCCTAGTTATGGAGAACCCTTGAAATTTCGTCCTAATGATGAAGATGGACATATTTTGCCATGTTTTTCCTTTTTTTAATCTTTTAATTACCAAATGACTAAATTACCCTTAATTACTAAACTTTCAAAATTTCCATCCATGTCCAATTTTTGTCCAAAACTTAGAAATTGGTCAAATTTCTATTTAAGACCTCCTAATTAATATTCCAAAGGAATTTCATGCTAAAAACTTCTAGAATGCAAGTTTTACAACTTATTCAATTTAGTCCCTAATTTCAAATTAATCACTTTATGCATAGAATTTTTTCACGAAATTTTCACACAATCATGCAATCATATCATAGACCTCAAAATAATCATAAAATAATTATTTCTCTCTCAGATTTGTGGTCCCAAAACCACTATTTCGATTAGGCCCTAATTCGAGATATCACATAAGTAATTGAGTAAGTAATTAGCATTGATTTGAGTATTGAAATTGGTTGGAATGGATATAGCATGAATTATGCATTTGGAAGATAATTTTGGTTGTCTATTGTATGATGAATTGGTACCATTTTGGTTGTTTCGGTGAGCATGTGAATGGGTGGCAAATTGGCCTTGCAAATGACCTATTTTTGTCCACACGGGTAGAGACACAGGCATGTGTCTCAGCCATGTGCGACACACGGTCATACTACATGTCCGTGTGTCCCCTAGTATTGATATTAAAATGAAGTCAGTATACTCCACACGGCCTCACACACGGACGTGTGACCTGCCGTGTGGCACAAGTCTGTATACCCCCTAAATGGCACATGGCCTAGCACATAGGTGTGTGACTTGGCCATGTTGTATAAGTTAGTATACCCTATAGGATTGGCACGGCCTAGTACAAGGTTTGGCACACGGGCGTGTGTGGCCACTTCGAAGGGCACACGGGCTAGACATACGGGTATGTGATCGACTGTGTGACCCAAGTCAGTATATATGCCCTATTTTCACACGACCTGTGACACGGGCATGTCTAGAACCGTGTGAGGCACACGACCTGTTCACATGGGCGTGTGACCCTTGATTGATTGAAAAATTTCTAAGTTTTCCAAGAATTTTGTATGTTATTGGTTTAGTCCTGAACCACTTCTATAAGGGGCAATGTCATTATACTGAATGGTATTTGAATACAAATGTGTAAATGTATAAATTATGTATGTTAAATGACGTGATTGATCGATAATACCATGTAACCCTATTTTGATAGTGAATACAGGTGAGGGGTGTTACATCGGCTATGTATTTGGCACTTTAGGTGCAAGATTTTCGGGTATCCGATATTATTTTTAATGGTTCAATAGGTATATCAAGGATATGAATGAGTATGAAATTGATACGAGATAGTACAGGTATGTACATGAACCATACAAGCATTGGATCGAAGGAAATTGTGAATTTCATATCTAACCTTGTGAATGAATATGTGATAGGTTTGTGGATCAATATGAGTTATGTTAATTACTTAAATTGTGTATTTATGGTAAGTTTTATTTTAAGCATACGAGCTTACTAGGCTTTATAGCTTACTCTGTTTACTTTTTCGTGTTTTATAGTGAATATCGAAGCTTGCTCGGACTACGGAGTCATCAGAGATCTCATCACACTATCAAGCTATCATTTTGGTACTTTTCAACTTCTGTATTTGGTTATATGGCATGTATAAGAGTTGTGGTTGTTATGATCTATATGTTGATAATGGATTTAGCCAATTGATTTGTCTTGCAAATGAAGTATGTTTTGGTTATGTGTATAGCCATGTGATTTGGCTTATTTTGGTATATTTTGTGATGTATATGGATGTGCAAATGGCCTTTTGTTATGTGGTTGATAATGGCTATGTAATGCTTGTTGTGGATTGATATTTTGGGTATCAAATAGTTGAAAGTTGAGATTGGTATGCTTGTAGTTTTAGGCAAAATAGTGCATAATTGAAAGTGACCATTTAGGTGATTTGAGAATGTGAAATTGGTATGAATTGAATGGCTTATTGTGATATTTGAGTGTCGTGTGGTTGTTGGTATGAAATTAGCATGAATTAGTCTTGGTTGTGATTGGTTTGAATGCATATTTATGCCATGTTATATGCCATTTGATTTGTGTAGGTGAATGCAAGTTTTGGTGAGCAAGAGGGCATAGTAAATAGACTATTTTTGTCCACACGGGTAAAGAAATGGGCATGTGTCTCAGCCGTGTATGATACACAGTTTGGTGACACGACCGTGTGTCCCTTGGTACATAATTAGAAACCAAGTCAGTATCCTCCACACGGCTCAGCACAGGGCATGTGACTTGGCCATGTGGCATAAGTCAGTATACCCTATAGTTTTGGCACAGCCTAGCACACGGCCTGGCACACAGGCGTGTGTGGCCATTTCGAAGGGTACACGGCTTAGTCACACGGGTGTGTGGTTGGCCGTGTGACCCAAGTTAGGGAGTTACATACGGTCGGACACAAGCTGGGACATGACCATGTGATCCCATTTAGAATGTCCACTTCTAATGCATGATTTGGGCCTTGTAGGCTCGTATTATGGACTGTATGATTGAATGTGACTAATTTTTATATTGTAATGGAAGATGTATGTGAAATGTATATTTGTTTAAGTAATAATTTCGGTAATGCTCCGTAACCCTATTTTAGCGATGGATACGTGATAGGGGTGTTACATTAATCCTTATTCCAAGCCTAACCGAAATTTTAGTATAACTTTTACAGCACATGTAATTCACAAAATTTAGAATTTTTCTATAACTTTTACAACTTTTCAATTTAGTCCCTAAATCATGTTTTCATCAAAATTCACTTTGTAAAAGTTGTTTATCTATCAAAAACCTTTCATATTCTACCACAAATTTCAAATTTTCATCATATTCATCCATGGTAGAATTTCTATACTTTGATAACTTTTCAAATTAATCCCCCAAATAGATAGATTAGACTATCCCGATTTTAAAAATATAAAAGTTACTAAAACTGAGACAAGAATACTTACCCAATTAAGCTTGATTAGTTTCTTCTCTCTCTCCTAGGGTTTCCATGTATTTTAGGGATGAAGATGATAATAATATGATGATATTTCTTATTTATTAATTTATCATCTTTTAATTTTTTTATTTCCAATTTAGTCCTTGCCCTTTTTCTAAATTTCCATGGATGATTCATCAAAAATATCTTCTAAATTTTCTTTAATGGTATAATTACCATATAAGGACCTCAATTTTTGAATTCTATAGCTATTTGATCCTTCTAGCTACTAGAATCCAACTTTTGCATTTTATTCAATTTGGTCATTTTCATAATTAAGCACATAATCGGTCAAATTTCCTTATCAGAATTTTCATATGACATTCCTATCATAATGCAGACCATATAAATCTATTAAAAAAAATTTTCAATCTAGCTCAGATTTGTGGTCCCAAAACCACTGTTCCGATTTCACTAAAAATGGGCTGTTACAACTCTCCTCGCTTAAAAATTTTCATCCTAAAAAATCTTACTAATAAAGAGATTGGGATATTGCTTCCTCATGGTATCCTCCGGTTCTCAGGTAGCCTCTTTTATACCATGTCTTTGTCAGAGAACTTTTACCAATGCTACCTTTTTATTTCTTAACTCTTTTGTTTCACGTGCCAGAATTTTGATTGGTTCTTCACTGTAAGTCATATCAGGCTGAATCTCTACCTTTGATGGAGAAATAAAATGTGAAGGATCCGATCGATACCATCGTAACATAGACACATGAAAAATATTATGAATCTGATCAAGTTCTGGTGGTAAGGCTAACCGATATGCAACAGGTCCAATTCTTTCTGTAATTTCATATGGCTCAATGAACCGTGGACTCAATTTTCCTTTATGACCAAACTGGAGAATTTTCTTCCATGATGATACTTTCAAGAATACCTTGTCACCGACCTGGAATTCTATTTCTTTTTATTTAAGATCAACATAGGATTTTTGACAATCAAAAGCTGCTTTCAAGCTGTCCTGAATTACTTTCACCTTTTCTTCAGTTTCACGGACTAAGTCAACTCCTTGTAACTTTTTCTCAATGAGTTTTGTCCAATACAATAGAGTTTTACATTTGCGACCATATAGAGCTTCATACGGTGCCATTTTGATATTGGACTAATAACTATTATTGTAAGAAAATTCAACTAAAGGCAGATATTTTTCCTAGTTACCTTCAAATTCCAAAATACAACATCGAAGCATATCTTCCAAAATCTGTATTACACGTTCGAATTGACCATCAGTCTGAGGATGAAATGTAGTGCTGAAATGTAACTATGTACCTAGAGCTTCTTACAATTTGCTCTAGAATCGAGATGTAAATCGAGGATCTCTATCAAAAATAATGGAGACAGGCACTCCATGCAATCTGAGAACCTCAGAAATATATAATTCAATCAATCTATCTAAGGAAAAATCCATACGTATTGGAATAAAGTGTTTAGATTTTGTTAACCGATCGATAATTACCCAAATGGCATCTTTCTTCTTCAGAGATAGGGGTAATCATGATACAAAATCCATGGTAATTCTTTCCCATTTCCATTCTGGCATCGTAACTGGCTGTAATAATCCTGAAGGCACCTGATGTTCAGCTTTTACTTGCTGACATATCAAACATTTAGATACAAATTCAGAAATATCCCATTTCATTCCCGGCAACCAGTACATCTTTTTCAGATCATTATACATTTTGTTACTATGAGGATGAATAGACATGGTACTATTATAAGCTTCATGTAAAATATTTGGAATACATATTCTGCCTATCAAACCCCATCTGAAATCCCGAATCAGAAGTCGATTCACACTTTATTCGTTTTGCTTGTAACTTACTATAATCTTTCTGAGCTTCAGAAATCTACTGCAAAAAATCAGTCTAGCTTTTAACTCAGCTATGATTGAACCATCATCAAATAACGACAATAGGGTATTCATTGCTTGCAAAGCAAACAAGGATTTTCTACTTAGAGCATCTGTAACCACATTGGCTTTTCCTAGATGGCAGTTAATAACCAAATCATAATCTTTCAATAACTCAAGCCACCTGCACTGTCTCAAATTCAAATATTTATGTGACATCAAATACTTCAAACTTTTATGATCAGTGAATATGTGACATTTTTCACCAAACAGATAATGTTGCCATATTTTCAATACAAACACAATTGCTGCCAATTCAAGATCATGTATCGGGTAATTTCTTTCATTTGGTTTTAGCTGTCTTGAAGCATAGACTACTAATTTACCTTCTTGCATCAATACACAGCCTAAACCATTTAACGATGAATCATTATAAATTACAAATTATTTACCCGGTTCAGGCTGAACTAACATAGGTGCTTCTGTCAATAAGGCTTTCAACCCATTAAAAATCTGCTGCATCTATCAAACTAGTCAAATTTCACATCTTTCTGCAACAAACGAGTCATCAGAGAAGCTATCATCAAGAACCCTTTAACAAATCTTTGATAATATCTCGCTTGTCATAGAAAACTTCTAACTTAAGACACGTTCTTTGGTGGCTTCCCTTCCAATTAACAATGGCTAAAATTTTATTCGGATCCACTCGAATACCTTCTGCAAATACTATATGTCTAAGAAATTCAACTTTTCATAAGAAAAAATCACATTTACTAAATTTGGCATATAATTGTTTCTCCCGTAGTGTTTGTAACACAATTCTCAAATGATCTGCATGTTCATTTTCATCTCAAGAGTAAACCAGAATATCATTTATAAATACCACCACAAACCTGTCTAAATATGGTATGAAAATTCTGTTCATCAGATCCGTAAACACTGTAGGTGTATTTGTCAAACCAAATGGCATCACAAGAAACTCATAGTGCCTGTATCTGGTTCTGAAAGCTATTTTTGGAACATCTGATTCCTTCACTCATAGCTCATAATAACTAGAACGGAGATTAATCTTTCAAAATACAGTGGCACCTTTCAACTGGTCAAACAGATCATCAATACGAGGCAATGGATACTTGTTCTTTATTGTAACTTTTTTAGCTGTATGTAATCAATGCATAGCCTCAACGATCCATCTTTTTTCTTTACAAATAGAACTGGTGCACCCCAAGGTGAGAAACTGGGTTGAGCAAAGCCTCTATCAATCAACTCTTGCAACTGCGCTTTCAACTCTTTTAATTTGGTAGGAGCCATTCTATAAGGTGTTATGGACATGGGTGTTATCCCCAGAACAAGATATATAGAGAATTCCACTTCTCTAACCGGTGGTAAACTAGGTAATTCCTTCAGAAATACATCAGGAAATTCATAAACAACCGGCATTGACTGAATCTTCGACTCAGATACTTTATTATCCAACACATATGCAAGATAAACATCATAACCCTTTTTGACATATTTTTGTGCTGATATTGCTAAAATCACATTAGATAACCCATCCAGTTTATCATATTCAAAATAAAGTAATTCACCATTTTGACATTTCAACATAATATATTTTTGTTTACAATTCATGACTGCATCATGTTGGGTTAACCAATCCATTCCCAAAATCACATCAAATTCATCAAATGGCAATAACATAAAATCATTCGGAAAGCAATAACCCTTTACCATCAATGGATAGTTTTTAAACTTTACCCACCATAACATACTGGCCCAAGGGGTTTGAAACTTTAACCACAAATTCAGTGAATTCAACAAGTAAATTTTTAACAAACACTAAATTTGTGCATATGTATGAATGTGTGGAACTAGGATCAATCAAAGTAGTAATATTAGTATCAAGTAGAGAATATGTACCAGTAATGACGTCTGGTGTAGAAGCATTTTCTCTAGCACAAATAGCATATGTCATTGCTGGTGCTCGTGCCTCAGATTTGACTGTTGTATCCCTTGTAGTACCTCGGCTACCACTGACATTGCCAGGGTGATGGGGTGGTCTGTCTCTCGAGGCGGGATTACTCGGTTTCAAAGTTTGATTAGTATCTTTTTCAATCCTTTCAGGGCAATATTTAAGAAAATGATCAATGCAACCACATCGGTAACAGGCCCCACTTTTTAAACGACATTCCCCAAAATGAAATTTGTTACAAAATTTACATTTTGGTTTGGGATTACCGACACTACCAACACTGGTTACAGAGGGAGACAAGGATCTCGAGTTAGACGTTGAGAGCCTCACTCATTTCCAGAATATCTTGTAAAAGTGGTAGAACGATCATTGTAACAGCCTGTTTATAGTTAAATTAGATTAGTGGTTTTGAGACCACAAATTCAAGGTTAAAATAATTATTTTATTAATATTCAAATGTCTACAACATGTTAGTATGACTGTCAAAAATTTCATTAAGAAATTTTATCATTTGAGTCTCAATTTCATAAAAGTGACTAAACCGCATAAAGTATAAAACTTGAGTTCTATTAGCTAAAGGTGTCTAATAGCTATAGAACCTTAAAGTGGAGGTCTTTATGTGGTAAATAGCCCATTAATATGTTAGTGGATGATAATAGCTTGGTAATTTTGAAATTTGTAATAATTTTTAAGGTTAATTTTGGTATCAAGTAATTAAAGTTAAATTAAATAAAATAAATGAAAATTTTTGGGTCATTCATATTCTCCAAGTCAAAATTAGGGCATAGAAAAGCCATGGGAATAGCTTGAAGCATTCGGCCAAGTTCTCTTTTTGCATGTAAGTGATTTTGACTCAGTTTTTAATGATTTCTATGTTTTTAGAGTCGTTCTAGCTTAATCTAGCTAGCCCAGGGACTAATTTGCAAAATTATTAAAGGTTTAGGTTTTTCCATTGATGAATATGTGCGTATTTTGATTTTTGAGGATAGAAAATGAATGGTTGTTGTTAGATAAACAACATTTGTTAAGTGATTTTGGTTGAAATTGCAAATTAGGGATTTATTTCTAAAATGTGAAAAATTCATGGTTGAATTGTGAAATTAATCAAAAATAGGGGCTTCTATCTTAATAAGGGAAATTCGGATAGCATGGGTAGGGACCTAATTGCGTAAATTTGTATTTTTATGAGCTAGGGACTAAATTGTAAAGATGTTGAAATATTAGAGGCAAAATTGCAATTTCTTCATAATGTGATTTTTGTGCTAAATTGAATAGAATGATAATTGAATAGGTTAAATTTGTATTATGTAGATCAAGAAAAGCGAAGTTCGGATCTAGATTGGGGGAAAAATAAAGTATTGGAGTAGTCGATCCATTTCCTCATTTTTTGTGATCGAGGTAAGTTCGTATGTTAATAAGCAATAATATAGTTGTGTTTTAAATGCTTTATTATTGAATTAATTGTGAATACGACCTTATGGATATGTTCGACGAAGATTCAGCAATTGGAAATCTTGGTTAAACCTTAGGAATAGATTAGGATACGAATGACATGTCATTAGGGGTTATATGATTTGGGTGTTGGTCCATACGTTCTACTGGTGGCTGAGTTTTTCGGCATGTGTTACGAATTCTCGTCAGCTTGTGTGAGCAGCACTATTGTGTTATGTCTTGACCTCAACTTGTGTGAGCAGACCCGTTGATAGCTCGAGAGTGAGTATTATATGAGATATGAGATTGAGATAGCTTCGACTATGTATTGACACTTAGGGTGTGAGATTCCCAAGTATCCGATATTATTCCAAATGGTCCAATGGGTATACCAAGGATATGGATGAATATGAGATTGATACGAGTTAGTATATGTATGTACATGAACCATACAAGTATTGAATTGAAGAAACTTGTGAATTTCATATCTAACATTGTGAATGAATATGTGATAGGTTTGTGGATCAATATGAGTTATGTCATGATATGTTAATCGCTTGTATTGTGTATATATGGTAAGTTAAGTTTATTACTATATGAACTTACTAAGCTTTATAGCTTACTCTTTTTACTTTTTCGTGTTTTATAGTGTTTATCAAAGCTTGCTCCGATTTGGGAGTTGTCAAAGATCTCATCACACTATCAAGCTATCATTTTGGTACTTTTGAACTTGTGTATTTGGTTATATGGCATGTATAGGAGTTGTGGTTATTTTGGTCTTTATGTTGATAATGGATTTAGCCATTTGATTTGGCTTGTAAATGATGAATATTTGGTTATGTGTATAGCCATGTGACCTGACTTATTTTGGTATACTTGGTGATGTATATATATATATGCATTGTTAAGTGGTTGATAATTGCTATGTGATGCTTGTTGTGAATTGGTATTTTGAGTACCAAATAGTTGAAACTTAAGATTGGTATGCTTGTGGTTTTAGGTAAAATAATGCATAGTTAAAAGTGAACAACTAGGTGGTTTTGAGATATGAGATTGGTATGAAATGGAATGGATAATGAAGAGACTTGTGTGCCTTGTGGTTGTTAGTGTTGAAATGGTATGAATTAGGCTTGGTTAAGATTGGTTTGAATGTCTATTTATGCCATATTATATTCCATTTGAATTGTGTAGGTGAATGCAAATTTGGGTGAGAAAATGGCTTGGAAAATAGACTATTTTTGTCCACATAGGCAGAGACACGGGTGTGTGTCTCAGCCGTGTGTGACATACGATCAAATGACACAGCCGTGTGTCCCCTAGTGTTTAATTAGAAATCAAGTCAGTATACTCCACACGGCCTAGCACACGAGCATGTGATTTAGTCATGTGGCATAAGTCAGTATACCCTACAGGTTTGGCACAGCCTAGCCACGGCCTGACACACGGGCGTGTGAGGCCAACTCGAAGGGTACATGGGCTAGTCACAAGGGCGTGTGGTTGGCTGTGTGACCTAAGTCAGATAGTTACACGGGGTTAGACACGGGCTTGTACAGGGCCATGTGATCCCATTTCGAATGTCCACACAGCCTGTGACATGGGGGTATCTTTGGCCGTGTGAGACACATGGGCATGTGTCCCCTGTATTTTGAAATATTTTCTAAGTTTTTCGAAAACTTCTTGAGTTATTAAATGGCAATTTAATTAAATGAAAAAGAAATCAATTTCATACCATCTTCGCCAAATATTTCCATAGAAACCCTAGGAGAGAGGAAGGAGACTTATCAAGCTTATTTGTGTAAGTAATCAAGCCCCGTTTTTAGTAATTTTGATATTTTTGAATCCGGGATAGTCTAATCTATCTATTTGGGGGATTAATTTGAAAATTTATCAAAGTATGAAATTTGGGTCATGGATGAATATGTTGGAAATATGAAAATTATGGTAGAAAATGAGAGGTTGTTGATAGATAAACAACTTTTACAAAGTAATTTTTGATAGAAACTTGATTTAGGGACTAAAATGAAAAAAATGATAAAACCCATGAAAAATTCTAAAATTTGTGAAATGTATGTGTTGTAAATGTTGTATATAAATTTTGGTTAGGCTTGGAATAGGGAGTAAATTGCATAAATTTCATTTTCCGAGCCTAAGGACGAAATGGGAATTTATGGAAAAGTTAGGGGCAAAATGGTAATTTTACCTAGGATAAAAATTGAGTCCACTTGAATATAAAATATGATAAATTGATGTCAAATTTACTCGTATAGATCCAGATAGACCGAATTCGAAGCTAGAACGAGGAAAAGAGGAAAAAGTCGGATTAGTAGATTTTTCGTACACGAACAATTGTCGAGGTAAGTTCGCGTAACTAAATTGTATATGTTTTTATGCTTGAGTTAAATGTTGTGTTTGTGAATTGTATAAATGGCATAAATAAGTGAAATGATCATATACTAGTTAAAACCCGATAAATGAAAGTGCTCGATCAATCATAATGGCCGACAAATGATAAATGATAAAAATATTAAATTTTATGCTTGAGTTGAATGTGAACATTTGGATTGCATAAATGCATAAATATATGAGATTGACCAAATGCTTGATAATGCTTGAAAGATGCTAAATTCTGTTTGAATAAATGGAAAATTCGATGGATATGTAATTTCTCGAAATGAATTAGGTCCTGCATTTGTTGCGGACAGGATTTAGCTAGGACGAGTAATCCTATTGACCTCATGATAGAAAGGATTTAGCCTGGACGGGTAATCCTAATGTAATTCCTCTCGAGCATATGTTATGGATTGGATTTAGCCAGGACGGGTAATCCAGATCAAGCTCCTTAGAGCATATGTCATAAAAAGGATTTAATCTGGACTGGTAATCCTGTTGTATATATGTGTGGCTTGAGAGTATACTCTCTGAAATTGTACCTTATAGGTATCACTAGACATGAATTGATGGATTCTGATTTGTACACCTTGGGTGTACTACATGTGTATCCATCGATGTTTCGAACAAATTCAACAGGTAAAAATCTTGACATGAAAGGACATGAATAAGAAATGAGTTATTACACATAGTTGTCTGAAATCCATGAAAATGATGCTACATGATAATTGACATATGAAAACATGAGATGATGATATTTGTACATGGGATTCTTTTGATGAATATGTTCATCCTTTGTTATAGACTTGTACACTTTGAGTGTACAACTACTCGCGTGACATTGATATTTCGAGTAAGATGTGTAAAGTTTTGATATGAAATAATCTAAACTCGAGATGTGTTATATGAAAATATAATTGAGATATAGAAATGTGAATTATACATGTTGTGGAAAGCATATATGCATTGGGACTTGATTGTTATTGAGCCCATACATGTTTTTGATGTTATTATGGAATAAATGACTAATAAGGGCAATGAGGCGATGTGTAGGGCTTGGGGTCAAATTAAATGAATGTGCCTTACATAGTTACCTCAAAATAGAATGAATGGTAAGTTAAGTACCATGTTATACGAACTTATTAAGCATTTTATGGTTACTTAGTTTTATTTCCCTATTTTAAAGTAAATCGAAAGCTCGTTGGATTAGAAGCTCGACGGAGATCACTCACAGTATCCATCGGCCCATATCGGTACAATATGGTAAAGAAATTATGGTTATAATGGAATGTATAGGTTATGTTGTTGATATTGACATGTAAATGCAAATGATGCTTGTAATCTAGCAATTGGAATGGCTAGTAATGAGTTGTTTGATATACTTGTAATGTCAAACTATGGTAGCTACATATATGTTAAGTAGTTGATCAAAATATGTTTAACACATGGATTGAACCAAGGTAAGATGGTAAATATGTATGCATGCAATGATATGCCTTGTTGAATGATAGAAATTACTTAATTTGAATGCTTGGAATGGTTGGATTGTATTTGATATGTTTTGGTGCAGGAAAATGGAAAATTTAGGTGACAAATGAGGCTAGAAAATGGCTTTATTTTGTCCACATGGATACACACAGAGGCGTATGTTTAGGCCATGTGTGACACACGACTAAGTACATGGGTGTGTAGTTAGGCCATGTGTCCCCTGCATCTTAAAAATGAGAAACAAAATGCTCAAAATTTAGGCACATGGGGCGGAGACACGGGCGTGTGTCTCAGCCGTGTGGTTGACACGGCCTTGGACATAGGCATGCTACACGGCCGTGTGAAAACTACATCTAAATTTTGAAAATAAAATTCGCCACACGGCCTAGCACACGAGCGTGTGACTTGGCCGTGTGACTTCAATTTCTTCATGCCTTAAAAGTCAGAGAGTTACACGGGTTAGGTTCATGGGCATGTGTTGTAACACCCCTAACCCGTATCTATCATCAGAATAGGCTTTCAGAGTATTACCATAACATTCAGAACATTTTTCAATTAATTTACATAAATTACTATTCATTTACCGAGATCATACATATTGTCCCTTATATGGACCCTCGAGGTCCAAAGCAAGTGTGGGAATCAAATCAGGGCTAAATAGGGAATTCAGGAATTTTTTTGTGAAATTCCAAAAATTTTCCTAGGTGTAGGGCTCACACACCCGTGTGGTCTAGGGACACGTCGGTGTGGTCAGGCCGTGTACTACAGACATCCGTGTCCCTAACCTGTGTAACTTTTTGACTTTTAAGGCATGAAGAAATTGAAGTCACACAGCCAAGTCACATGCCTGTGTCTTTGCCCGTGTGCCCAATTCTAAGCATTTTATTTCTCATTTTTAAGATACAGGGGACACATGGCTGGACGACATGCCTATGGGACAAGCCGTGTGTCACACATGGCCAAGACACACACTCATGTGTCTGCCCATGTGGAAAAAATAAGGCCATTTCCTAGCCTCATTTGTCACCAAAAACTTACCATTTTCCTGCACCAAAACTCACAAACATATATCCACCAATCCAACATCATATTCACAAGAAATTTGACATCAATCATATAGTATTATCTCATGCATCAATAGATATAAACTTACTCATGTCATAACCTTATATGCTAACACAAGTTCATCAAACCAACACATAATAAGCACTTATGTGATTATCAAAACATCACTGTAAAATAACCAAACTTAGACCATTATTAGCCACTTCAATGGTTAGGTTACAAAACAACCAATAAAAGCCATCATTGGCCAACTAAGCTTATACATGCCATTATACCAAAATGAGATTTCTATTTATACCAAAATGAGATAGTGGATAATGTGATGAATGCTCCAACCGACTTTCAACCTTCGTGAGCTTTGAGCATTATAAAACATGGAAAAATAACGGAATAAGCATTTTATGCTTAGTAAGTTCGTATAACGGGAAATAAACTTACCAGCCTTATTAATTAACACAAGCACAGATAAATACATATTCCATCAATTTTGGGTAAGTTACCTAAACACATACACTTATTCAAACAAGTTAGTCACATAATCTCATACGAATATCAAGTAAATATAGATGAGCTCATCACATTACAAACTTCCATTAATTTTAGTGATTTCCAATTTAGTCCCTTGCCTTTTCTAATATTTCCATGGATGAGTCATTAAAATATCTATTAACTACTCTTCAATGGTCTAATTACCATATAAGGACCTTAAGTTTTGAATTCTACAGCTATTTGATACCTATAGCTACCAGAATCCAACTTAATCATTTTATGCGATTTAGTCCTTTACCTAATTAACCACACAATCGATAAATTTTCGTAATAAAATTTTTATGTGACCTTCCTATCATGATGCCAACCATAAAATAAAATAGAATTATTTTTATTTTTAACTCAAATTTGTGGTCTCGAAACCACTGTTTCGATCTTACTGAAATTGGGCTATTACAACTCTCACCCCTTAGAAATTTTCGTCCTAAAAAATTCTTACCAGAAAAGAGATTAGGGTATTGCTTCCTCATAGTATCCTCCAGCTCCCAAGTAGCTTCTTCTAATCCATGCCTCTGCCAGAGAAATTTTACCAATGTCGCCTTTTTATTTATTAGCTCTTTCGTCTCATATGCTAGTATTTTAATCGGTTCCTCATTGTAAGTCATATCAGGTTGAATTTCAACTTCTGTTGGAGTAATTATCTATGAAGGATCTGATCGATATCATCTTAACATAGACACGTGAAACACATTATGAATTTTATCAAGATCCGGTGGTAATGCTAACCGATATGCAACAGGCCCGATTCTTTCAATGATATCATATAGCCCGATGAACCGTGGACTCACTTTTCCTTTGCGTCCAAACCGGAGAACTTTCTTCCAAGGCGACACTTTCAAGAATACTTTGTCACCGACTTGAAATTCTATTTCTTTTCGTTTCAAACCAGCATAGGACTTTTGAGGGTCTGAGGCCGCTTTCAAACTGTCTCTAATTATCTTAATCTTTTCTTCGGTCTCCTGGATCAAGTCAACTCAATATATAATTTTCTCACTTAACTCTATCCAATACAATGAAGTTCTACCTTTGCAACCATATAGAGCTTCATACGACACCATTTTAATACAGGATTGATAACTATTATTGTAAGAAAATTCAATCAAAGGCAAGTATTTTTCCCAATTACCTCTAAATTCAAGTACATAACACCAAAGCATGTCTTCTAAAATTTGTACCACACATTCAGATTGTCCATCTATTTGAGAATGAAATGTAGTATTAAAGTGTAAACGAGTGCACAGAGCTTCATGTAACTTACTCAAAAATTGAGATGTAAACCGAGGGTTTCTATTTGAGATAATGGAGATTGGCACTCCATGTAGCCTTACAATCTCAGAGACATATAATTCAGCCAATCTATTTAATGAAAAATCCATACATACTGGGATAAAGTATGTCGACTTCGTTAAATAGTCGACAATTACCCAGACAACATCTTTTTTTTTCAGTGATGAAGGTAATCCCGTTACAATGTCCATGGTAACTCTTTCTCATTTCCACTCCGGTATTGTAATTGGCTACAATAATCTCAAAGTTACTTGATGTTTGGCTTTTACTTGTTGATATATTAAGCATTTTGATACAAATTCAGAAATATCCCATTTCATTCCCGGCTACCAGTACATCTTTTTCAAGTCACTATACATCTTATTACTACCAGGATGGACAGGCATGTTGCCATTATGAGCTTCATTCAAAATCTTCTGTACTAGTTCTGAACCTTTCGGTACATATACTTTATCTCTGAATAATAAACAACCATTGGTCCCGATCTAAAATTCTAAGTCAGGAGTCGATTCACTTTGTACCCGTTTCGCTTGCAACTTATCAGATCTGTTGCATAAACATCGGCCTAACTTTTAAATCAGCTATGAGTGAACCATCATCAGATAAAGACAACTGGGTGTTCAATACCCGTAAGGCAAAAAAGGATTTTCGGCTCAAGGCATCTGCCACTACATTAGCTTTCCCCTGATGGTAATCAATAATGAGATCATAATCTTTCAATAATTCCAACCATCTACGTTGTCTCAAATTCAGTTCTTTCTATGTCATTAAATACTTCAGACTTTTTTGATCCATAAAGATATGACATTTTTCACCTAAAAGATAATGTCGCCATATTTTTAATGCAAAAACAATAGCTGCTAATTCAAGATCATGTACCGGGTAATTTCTTTCATACGATTTTAGCTGCCTAGATACATAAGCCACTATTTTACCATCTTGCATCAATACACATCCTAAACCATTCAACGAGGCACCACCATAAACTGTAAATTCCTTAACCAATTCAGATACGAGTGCTTCCATCAATAATGTATTCAATCTATCAAAACTCTGCTAGCATTTATCAATCCACTCGAATATCACTTCTTTTTGCAACAATCGAGTCATCGGAGAATCTATCATTGTGAACCCTTTAATAAATCTCCGATAGTATCCTACTAGTCCTTGAAAACTTCTAACTTCTGAAGCATTCTTTGGTGGATTCCAACTTACAATAGCTGAAATTTTGTCCGGGTCCACCCGAATACCCTCTGCCCGATGCAACATGTCCAAGGAAACTAACTTCCCTTAGCCAAAATTCACATTTACTGAATTTAGCATACAGTTGTTTCTCACGCAGAGTTTGCAAAATAGTTCTGAAATGTTCAGCATGCTCATTCACATCCCGATAGTAAACCAAAATATCATCAATAAAAACAACCACAAACCTATTCAAGTATGGCATGAAAATTCTATTCATTAAATCCATAAATACTGCCGGGGCATTTGCTAATCCAAATGGCATCACCAAAAACTCATAATGCCTATATCTAGTTTTGAAAGCTATCTTCAGAACATCTGAATCTTTTACTCCTAGCTGATAGTAACCAAATCGTCAATCAATTTTTGAAAATATATTGGCACCTCTTAATTGATCAAACAAGTCATCTATACGAGGCAACGGGTATTTATTCTTGACTATGACTTTATTAAGCTGTCTATAATCGATGCATAATCCTAATGATCCATCTTTCTTCTTTATAAACAATACAGGTGCACCCCATGGTGAAAACCTGGGTCGGGCAAATCCTCTATCAATCAACTCTTGCAACTGTACCTTCAACTCTTTCAATTCAGTAGGAGTTATTCTATAAGGTGCTATAGATATCAGCGTCATCCCTGGCACAAGGTTTATGGAAAATTCCACCTCTCTAGCCGGAGGTAAACCAGGTAGTTCTTCGGGAAATACCTCAGGAAACTTACAAACATCCAACACTGACTGGATTTTTAACTTTGATACTTTGGTATCCAGTACAATAGAAAGATAAGCCTCATACCCCTTATTAATATATCTATGTACTGAAATTGCTGAAATCACATTAGACAACCCATACAGTTTCTAATATTCAACCCGGAGTAACTCACCATTCTGACACTTCAATACAATGTATTTATGCTTACAATTTACCAATGCATCATGTTGGGTTAACCAATCCATTCCCAATATTACATCAAATTCATCAAAGGGTAACAACATCAAATTAGCTGGAAAACAATAACCCTCTATCATTAATGGGTAATTTTGACAAACTTTATCCACCAGAACATGCTAACCTAAAGGGTTTGAAACTTTAACCACAAATTCAGTGAATTCAACAATCATATTTTTATTAGATACAAATTTGGTGCATATATATGAGTGCGTGGAACCAGGATCAATCAAAGCAATAATATTAGTATCAAGTAAAGAGAATGTACCAGTGATAACATCTGGTGTTGTAGCATCTTCCTTTGCACATATTGCATAGGTTCTCGCCGGAGCCCGAGCCTCAGATTTAGCTGTTGAATCCTTTGCAGTACTACGACTTCCTCAGACATTTCCATAACACCGTGGTGGTCTACCCCTCGAGACAGGATTATTTGGCTTCAGGGTCTGTTCAATGTCTTTCTCAACCCTTTCCGGGCAATCTTTAAGAAAATGATCGAGAGAACCACAGTTGAAGCAAGCCCCACTTTTCATTTGGCACTCTCCGAAATGTAGTTTACTACAAACATTGCATCTTGGCTTGGGGTTTCCAACACTCCCAATTGTAACACCGGATTTAAACCCTATTCAAAATGGTGATTTCAAGACCACGAATCTGAGTCAGAAAAATATTTAAAAATTATTTTCAATGTTTATTATGTGTAATATTTTTGTGACTTAATTTTGTCGTTTGAGTGCCCGATTAAATAAAAGGGCTTAATCGTGTAAAATGAAAATTTGATGGTTTAATGTGTGATGACTAAATTGAATGTGTCTTTATAATTTGAAGCATTTATGTTGCAATTATGCCATTGAATAAGTAATGGAGGGTAAGAACCATGAATTATAATGGTTTTATATTTTAATATAAAGGTTAAAAATGTAATTTGGTTAATAAATTATATTATTATAAAACATAAATTAAAATCCATAGCTTATATTTCTTCTTCCATGACTAAATATCAAATAAGAAAGAAAAGAATAAAGTTTCAAAGGTTCAGCCACCTTCCAAGCTTGATTCAAGGTTTGTTTTTACTCAGTTTTTGATAATTTCTACCTTTTTGAGATAGTTGCTTCGAGTACTAGTAAACCATGCTAGAATTTTTTATTTTGGTGAATATTTTGAGTTATGCCATTGTTGAGAGCTTGTGATTTTTTTTGTTTGATGATGAAATATGAAAGATATGTTTTGGATTAACATATTTTGTATTGGAGTTTTTGATGATTTTGAGTAATTAGGACTAAATTACAAAAATAATAATTTGAGGGACTAAAATGTAAAATAAATGAAATATATGAAATTGTATGGTTATGGGTAAGATTCGGCCTAACATGGGTATAGGGAAATTTTGCATATTTTGTGTTTTGTGCAATAGGGGCTAAATTATAAAAAGTTTAAATATCAAGGGTAAAATGGTAATTTGTCTATTTATGTGTTTTTGGAGTAAATTGAATGAAAATATGTTTGAATTAGCTTAATTTGAATATGTTTAGATCAAGAACCAAATAAATCGAATTTGGATCGGGGCAGAACAAAAATTGTCGACTAGTTATTCTGTCTCGATTACCGTTGTTCGAGGTAAGTTTATAAGCAAATAATTGTTGTTAAATTTTAATATATATGTGAACAATAAATAGATGTAAAAAATTGAAGTAAATTATGAAACGACATTGAATATTGCAAATAATTCATGTTCAATGATAAAGTAATGAATGAGTTTGGTATTGAAAGTGGTAATATGAACTATACATGTTAAAACATTGATTATTTGTATATAAATTGCAAGCTTATGTTTGGCTAAATAATACATGTTTATGTATGTGATGTTAAAGTTTGGATCATGGATAAGTATATATATATGTATATTCGATTGTATGATGATATTGTGATCTTTGTAGTGAATGATAATTTGGTTAATGAATATATGTATATTCTGATCAATTCAAAGTTAATACAAGGATGTATATGAGGCTTCGATACATGATTCCGATATGTGATGTGCGAGTAAGACCATGGCATCGATATGTGATTCTGATATATGTGTGCGGGTAAGACCACGTTTAATATGTTGGCATCGATATGTGATTTCGATATGTGATGTGCGAGTAAGACCATGGCATTGATATGTGATTCTGATATATGTGTGGGGATAAGACCACGTTTAATACATTGGCATGATATGTGATTTTGATATGTAATGTGTGAGTAAGACCATGGCATCGATATGTGATTTTGATATATGTGTGCGAGTAAAACCATGTTTAATACGTTGGCATCGATATGTGATCACATGTAAGACCACGTCTAGGACGTTGGCATTGTACGATATGTGTGATAATTTGGGTATCCTACCCAATTCCGAATTATTCATCGGGCAACGATAAGTTGTGAACGAATATGTGAAACAAGCTGAATGACCAGGTATGAATTAGTTTGTTACCTATTCGAAACAAGGTAAGTAAGTAACCTGATATTTGTTATAAATCATGAGCGTTGCAAATGAAGAATATATGTGAATATGGTATGTGTATTCGGTCTTGTGAATAAATAATTTGGGTATTATTGAGATGATTCTTAACTATGTGCACATATGATTAGGTATATTCGGCCACATAACTAGTATAAGTATATGAAGTTATATTTCGATATATGAGCTTATGTACCATAGTGTATGTGGAATAGGTTTTATAATGACTATTTAGCTTTGAAATCGAATGATAAATTGTTAATTTAACTATACGAGCATTTGGCCAAGGTAACCCTTACGTATGAAAAACATATTTTGCTTATATATATGTATGTGTATTCGGTCATATGATATAAATATGTATGTGATTATTATCCTTTGTCATATGAATTTATGTATATAAGTGTATATGTATTAGTCATGATAAAGATGTTTTGACTCAGAAATTGAATGATAGTTTGTCAAAATAAGTAAATGTTCATTTGGCCATAAATAATCTAAATGTGAAAGTACGTATAAAACACATGAAATTGTAAGCTTAAGATTTAAAGTAATTATGATAGTAATATTTGGTTTAGCTTAAACGATTTGATTATGTCATTTAGATGTTTACCTGCTTATGATTTACTAAGCTATGAAAGCTTACTCTGTGTGTGTTCATGTTTACCTCTGTTTTATAGATTTTGGATTCAAGTTACGAGCTCGGGAATCGTTAGAGAAGCTTATCACACTATCGACAGTCTTCGGCATCTTTGAAGTGAACTTTCAAATCTATGGCATGTATAGGTTGGATTTTACTTTTGGAATGTTTAATTTTGGTTAATGTAACCATGAGCCATCCGAAAATGGCTTAATAATTTGTTATGCTCAGATTTAATGCTTCATTTTGGTGATTGTTGTGTTCGGTTGTGATTTTAGTGATTCGGCCTTATATATTTTCATGTGAACCATAGTCGTCTATAATGTTAATGGTTGTGTGGATATTTGGACTTAGTTTGAGCTTATATTGGGAATGTATCCAAGTTATATGATGTTTGTGGAGTTTGTTTATGTGTCTCGACCGTATGACATATAATGGTTATAAAATGAACTTTGGTATATCGTATATTAGTTAGATAAAAATCATGATATGTACATGAATATATACAGTTTTTTTTCATTGTCAATAATAGTGATATCTATAATTCACAATTGGTTGATATGGTCTAAGTTTATTCGGTTATAATGTTATGTGTCAAAGATAGAAGGTATTTGTAATATGTGTTTCATAAATTGAATGCGGTTGATGACTTTGGGATATGATGAGATTGATTTGGCCATAGTAAATTTATAAGTATGTTTTAAGATTGCTATGATATTTGTGATTGAATGATTCGGTTATAGTGCATGCATAAATAGACATGTATGTGAATTGATACCTAAGAGTGTTCGGCTATATTCTAATGTGAATAGGATTTATTTTGGCTTAGGTAATATATGATATGTTTATATTTGAGAATGGTTTACTAATCTTGGCTTAGCATTGAAGTGAAATAATTACGATATGTAAATATATTTTTAATGGGTATTAGTTATTTAAATTCAGTGGCTATAGTAATGAATAAGCATTTATACATATGTGCATAAGTCATGGTTATTAATATAATGAATTGGCCATGTAACGCCCAATTTTCGGGTTTTTTGTGTTTCTGTGTTTTTTTTAAATTTGGGTGTGTTCTGGTTGGTTAAAATATATATTTTAGTAGGTTAGTGGGCCTTTGGAAGGCCCAAACTTAAGTTAAATCCGTGGTAGTCTTCGGAATTTTGATTTTAAAAACAAGTGATGCAATTGGAGTTTGGGCTTTTAAGAGTAAAGAGGTAAAAGATGACACAAAAAGGAGTGTGGTGTAGTGGCAAGGTAGCGCCACTTAGGGGACAAGGAAGTGATGCCATAGAGGAAGCAAGGGGTCCAAGGTTCAAGTCTTGGCTCTTGCAATTTATTTTGGTTTTACTTTTCAATAAATCTGGAAGCAAGTAGGTGCGCTTTAAAGTTTAATGTGTTGGACTTATGACACAAATGAGTTGATGGCCTAGTGGTGGTGGAGTGATTTGGCATGTGAGAGGACTTTGGTTCGAATCCCTTGGCACGCAAAGGTTGATTATTTTGCTATGTTGGGACGGCAAGAGTTGGTGTTAGTTTTAAACTCTGATGTTGGAGGGATCCCACATCGGGAAGCTAACATAAGAGTAGATGGACAGTTGGCTTTAAATAGAGCAAACCATGAGGAGAGTTGGCATACCCTTCTGGGCTGATCCCTTTCGCTTGGTGGCGTGCTCGTTTGGGTGGGCGTCAGCTAAGAGTGTGGGAGCGCGGATTAACTGCAGTCTCCTAACAGTTGTGTATTTCTCATTACTCTAGCAGTAGGATGGCTATTTCGGGCCGCGATGGGCTGAAATGGGCCATGTAGGCCTAAGTGGATAAGTTGTAGAATTACTAAAATGCCCCTGTAGGGTAGGACTATCGATTTACCCCTGGAAGGTAAAATGACTATTTTGCCCCTCGTGCGTAAATGACTAACTTGTGTGATGATTGGGTTAGTTGACGTGGATTTATGGTAGTTATCGTTAATTCGTAAGTCTAATGTGTTAGTGATCGATCGTAGGATTATCACGTGGGAGATATCGTCATCAATCGTCATCAACCAGGTATGTAAACAACACCCTCCCTTAGACTGAATCGGTAAAAAGCGAAATATCAAAGCGTTGGTATTTTGTGAACTCATGACGTCTGCGAGCGCTCGTGAGACAGTTGTTAATAAATATGGTGCATTTGGATGATTAGAGTGCAGAGTGTGCATTTTCGTGCACAACGGTATATTTGGGCTTAATGGGCCGAAAACGGGCCAATGGGCCAACAGGCCCACTTTGGTAAAAAGACGAGGTAAGTACTTCTGATTAGTTGGTAAATGTTAGAATGAGCATGAAACCCTAGCAATAGGTAATACCATGAAATACCCTTATACATGAAAAATTTACTATTTTACCCCTAGGGATATTTTATTTTATCCGAAAAGCATGATGTTCTGTTTTACGTATGCGTATGCCATGACATATTATTACATTGCATGGGACATGGGTTTATATTGATGGAGGAAGCGTTACGGCGGCCTCATTGCATTGATAGAGAAGCGCGCTCGCGGCCTTCACTTGCAACCTGGTGGCCTCGCCACATATATATCTGATACGGTGACTTCGTCACAATATTTTGACCTCATTTGCAATCCGTGTAACCGCCACATATAAAAACATATATATTTGTTCGGTGGCCTCGCCACAATATTCAGATCTGGTGACCGTCACAATATCCGCGACCTCATTGCAATTTCGTGGTGTGTAGCGGTTGGGTGGGTCAAGTAGTCTCCTCACATGGTGTGTAAAGGTCGCACGGGGTGTTATGGGACGGCTCTGGGTTGGGATTTCTGCATTCATGATATATTTGTTCTCAGATTCGCTATGGGCCTATGAGTTTCATTCTGATTTCTGTACTAGGCCAAGGCCCAGATAAGTCTAAGTCTGAGGTTTGACCTGTTTTGGGCTATGGTTGGGTTATGTTACACACTGAGTTTACCAAACTCACCCTTTATTTTCATCTCTGCAGGAAATCCCCAACCATAGTGGGCTTGGAGCTGTGAGAGATTCGGAGTGGCCACATTATCTGCAAAGTTGGTTTTTTTTTAAGTTAGTTTATTTTTTTTTATTTTTATATTCTGATTTAATTTTGGGTTTTAAGTTGTAATAAGGCCGCTATATAAATTTCTCTTTCCGCTATGGTTTTTATTTTCTGATTATATTTATACTATGTCAAAACTGCTAGAGTTAGGCTGCACGAGTTTTCAAAATTAATGAAGGTTTTCAAGACTTAACAAGCACGACAAATGGATAGCCTAAAGATTGATAAACCAGCTTTTCATTCAATTGCTATTTTTACAAAGACGACCCTAATCACTTAAACCAACGAATGCATACTAAGTCGTAAGTCCATGTGACACGTCAGATCTGGCCATAACGTCTGGGCCTGGTCTGAGGTGTTACATTTAGTGGTATCAGAGCCAGGTTGCAACAACTCGGCTATAGAACGGGTCTAAAAACGAGAGTTTTAAAGAAACATTGAATAAAGATTTTTGAAAATCTTTTTTTTTAGGAACTTGATTATAAATTGTTTTGCGAGAATGTTTCTAGTATTTTCTCTTTACAAATAGATGATTTTAAAGATTAAAATCAGTTTTCTAAAATTAGTTTTTTTTAGAAGGTGGCACACTGAATCTCCGGCCCAAGTCTGTAAGTTTTCTGAGCCTTTCTGATTGTTTCTGAAATATCTGTTATATGCTTGTACAAAACCTTATCATGGTACTTTAGTCAGGGTAACACTAGAACTATAAAAACTCTGATAAGTAGACTGAGACTGTAGCTAGGCTACCGTGAAAGAAAACAAACTTAAACTCTGAATTACTATTATTCATAAGACATGTGTAATAAACACTGAAATATTAAACTGATTCATAAAATTCTTAATCAGATAATACAAAATGAGTACACGAGCAGCTCGTGGAAGAGGCCGTGGACGTGGTCGAGGTATTGCTCAAGCTGAATCTTTGTCTTCAGGACATGTGCCGGCAGCAGATACATCGGTACCACCGGCAATGGAGGTAGAGTCTCATGATCGCGGTGTCGGGGACGATGCTCTATCCCAAGCGATGCTCCGAGTTTTGGAAAGGGTTGTTAGGGCAAGTACGGGAAACAGAATTCGGAGGTCTATTTCTGAGCGGCTCCGGGCCAATGGAGTAGAGATATTTAGGGGCGTATCTGGTGTAGCTCCGAATGTGGCTGAATATTGGTTAGAAGCCACAGAGCGGATTATGGATGATCCGGACTGCTCTGTGGGAGAGAAGGTGAAGGAGCCATATCGTTACTCAGGGATGAGGCTTATCAGTGGTGGCTCACGGTGAGAGATGGAACTCCTGCTGACAGTGTGACTTGAGAGCTGTTTAAGACAGCCTTCAAAAGAAAGTATGTTAGGGCTAGTTACGTGGACGCTCGCCGTAAAAAATTTCTGAACCTGGTGCAAGGGAGTAAGTCAGTGGCTGAGTATGAGTCTGAGTTTCTGAGATTGAGCCGGTATGCTTCTGGGATTGTCGCTAAAGAGTATGAGCGTAGCGTACGCTTCGAGGATGGTCTGAGAGATGAACTTAGGGTGCTGATTGCTCCACAGAGGGAGCGTAATTTTGATGCTTTAGTGGAGAAAGCTAAGATAGCTGAGGAAGTGAAGTGTACAAAAAGACAGAATCGTGAGAAAGATCAGAACCGTTTTAGGAGAGATTCAGGACTTTCAGATGGTATGAACAGAAATGTTAAGAGAGCAAGGGTAATGGAGCCAGTTCGAGCAGTACCGATGAATGCTGTTAGACCGCAGGGTTGTAGGAGTTGTGGGAAGATACATATGGGCAAGTTTTGAAAACATTCTGGTGCTTGTTTTCAATGCGAATCTATGGAGCATAGGGTTAAGGACTGTCCCCAGGAACCAGATCAGGTTCAAGTTTTAGAGCAAAGGGTCGTTCAACCAGTGAGGGGTGGGCCATAATGTCTGAGAGGACGTAGGCAAGGCAAATGTGGTAATGGAAATGATCAAGGAAGAGGAGCACCTGGCAGGGGTGTTGGATTTGCTGAGGCTCGTCAGCCGGCGTTGGTGTATGCAGCTCGTCACCGAGAGGAAGGTGATGTACCTGACGTGATAACTGGTACGTTTCTGATTTCTAGTATGCCATACACTGCGTTGATAGATGTTGGATCTACCCATTCGTATGTTGCATGTGCTATATCTGGGTCGCTAGGTGTACGCTCTGAGGTGACCGTGAGTGGGGTATCTGTACTAAGTCCTTTGGGTTACTCGGTTAGGGTAGATAAACTGTATAGAAATGTGCCTATAAAAACTCAAGGAAAAGTTTTCTCTGGAGATCTGATGGAGCTACCTTTCGGAGAATTCGATCTCATTTTGGGAATGGATTGGCTTGTTAAGCATAGGGCTACTTTGGATTGTGCTACTAAGCGAATGATGTTAAAGACCACAAAGGATGAGGAGGTTTTGGTGATAGGCGAGCGTAGGGATTATCTATCTAATGTGGTGTCGGCATTGAGAGCCGAGAAGTGGATTCGAAAGGGATGTGAGGCTTATTTGGCATTTGTAAGCCAATCGAAAATTGAGGGTCTGGCAGTGGATAAAGTTAGAACCGTCAAGGATTTTCAAGATGTTTTCCCAAAAGAGCTTCCGGGTTTGCCCCCGAACCGAGAGGTTGAGTTTGGAATCGACTTGTTGCCTGGAACGGCACCGGTGTCCATTACACCTTATAGGATGGCACCGAAGGAGTTGGTGGAGCTGAAAGCCCAAATTCAAGAGTTATTGGATAGAGGCTTTATTAGACCAAGTGTGTCTCCGTGGGAAGCACTAGTGTTGTTCGTTAAGCAGAAGGATGGGTCAATACAGATGTGCATCGATTATCGGCAGTTGAACAAACTAACGATTAAGAACAAGTACCCACTGCCGAGAATCGATGATTTATTCGATCAACTTAGAGGAGCTTCAGTATTTTCCAAGATTGACTTTCGATCTGAGTATCATCAGTTGAGGGTTAAGGAGGTGGATATTCACAAGATGACATTCAGAACTCGGTATGGTCACTATAAGTTCTTGGTTATGCCATTTGGGTTGACGAACGCACCTGCGGCATTTATGGATCTGATGAATCGAGTGCTCTAGCCATACTTAGATCGATTCGTAGTCGTCTTTATCGACGATGTTATGGTTTATTCTGAAACTGAGGAGAAGCATGATGAGCATCTTCGTATTGTGCTGTAAGTGCTGAGGGAGAAGGAGCTTTATGCGAAGTTCAGTAAGTGTGAGTTCTGGTTGAGAGAGGTAACTTTCTTGGGGCATGTTGTCTCTGCTGAAGGGATCAAGGTGGACCCTCGAAAGATTGAAGCGATTCTGGAATGGAATCCACCGAGGTCAGTGTCAGAAATTTGAAGTTTTTTGGGATTAGCTGGGTACTATAGAAGGTTTGTGGAAGGATTTTCTGTGATGGCAGCGCCTTTGAAAAAGCTTATAAGGAAGAGGGTACCGTTTGTTTGGATTGAGAAACAACAGGAATATTTTGAGAAGCTAAAGAAAGTTCTGACCGAGGCACTGTGATGATTCAGTGAGAGTCCAAAACGATTTTTCTTGTATGCGATGATGCATCACATGTAGGGTGGGTGTGTGTTTGATGCAAGAGGGTAAAGTGGTTGCTTATGCATCGCGACTGCTTAAGCCACATGAAGTTAACTATCCTACTCATGATCTGGAGTTGGTAGCGGTAATCTTTGCGCTTAAGATTTAGAGACATTACCTGTATGGAGAAAGGTGTATTATATACACAGATCATAAGAGTCTTAAGTACTTGCTGACTCAGAAGGAGCTGAACCTTAGGCAGCGGAGATGGATAGAGTTGCTTAAGGATTATGACTGCGTGATTGAGTATCACCCAGGCAAAGCTAATGTGGTGGCTGATGCCCTAAGTCGTAGATCTCAGATCGATCCGAGAGCCATGTTTGCTCGTTTGAGTCAGTATGACGACGGTAGTCTGATTAGCGTAGCGCAAGTTAGGCCGACAGGTGGATGAGATTAAGGAAAAAGCGAGTCAAGGGATGAGTCCTGGTTTCTCGATTTCGTGAGTTAAGAATGGGGATACTTCTAAGTTCAGACTGAACAGTAAGGGAGTTCTGTGTTACCGAGGTAGAGTTTGTATTCTGAAGGACTCTGACTTGAGGCAAGAAATTCTGAAAGAAGCCCGTGGAGGTGTGTGTGCTATGCATCCTGGAGGGAATAAAATGTATTGCGACTTAAAGGAGTTGTATTGGTGGCCTGGATTGAAGCGTAAGGTAACGAAATTTGTGGGAAAATGTCTGACTTGTCAGCAAGTGAAAGCTGAACATCAATTACCTTTCGGACTTTTGCAGCCAGTGAAAGTACCACTTTGGAAGTGGGAGAGGGTAACCATGGATTTTGTGAGTGGGTTACCCTTGACTCCATCGAAGAAGGACTCGATTTGGGTAATTGTGGATAGGTTGACCAAATTTGCTCATTTTATACCTGTCCGCACTGCTTATTCACTTCAGAAGTTAGCCAAATTGTGTGTGGCGAAAATAGTGCGACTTCACAGAGTGCCAGTGTCGATTATCTCTGATCGAGATCCTAGATTCACATCTAAGTTTTGGCAAAAATTACATGAGGCGTTGGGTACGCGGTTGAACTTTAGTACAGCCTTTCATCCTCAGACTGATGGTCAGTCGGAAAGGGTTATTCAAATTTTGGAAGACATGTTGAGGGGATGCGTTATCAACTTTCGAGGCAGTTGGGAGGATTACTTACCGTTGGTAGAGTTTGCATACAACAACAGTTATCAGGCAAGTATTCGAATGGCTCTTTATGAGGCACTGTATGGGCGAAGATGTCGTACACCTAGTTGTTGGACCGAGTTGGGTGAACGATAGGTTCTTGGACCTGAATTGGTGGCAGATACTGAGGATAAGGTCAAGTTGATTAGAGACCGATTGAAGGAAGCATCTGATAGACAGAAGTCATATGCAGATTTGAAGCGTAAGCGAATTGAGTACTCTGTGGGTGATATGGTCTTCTTGAAGGTTTCACCTTGGAAGAAAATATTAAGGTTTTGGAGGAAAGGCAAGTTAAGTCCGCGGTTCATTGGGCCTTATCGGATTCTTAAGCGAGTGGGTCTAGTGGCTTATCAGTTGGAGCTACCTCTAGAGTTGGATAGGATTCATGATGTCTTTCACGTCTCCATGTTAAGGCGGTATCGTTCTGACCCTACTCATGTTGTGTCGGTTGCAGAGATCGAGGTCCAAATAGACTTGACTTTTAAGGAGGAGCCTGTGCAGATTTTGGATCGAGATGTTAAGATTTTGAGGAGGAAATCAATTCCGCTAGTAAAGGTGCTGTGGCGTAATCATGGCAGAGAGGAAGCTATTTGGGAGCCAGAAGTGGCGAGGCGTCAACAATATCCTCATCTGTTTGATTCAGGTAAAATTTCGAGGACGAAATTTCTTTAAGGAGGGTAGAGTTGTAACGCCCAATTTTTGGGTTTTCTGTGTTTCTGTGTTTTTTTAAAATTTGGGTGTGTTCTGGTTGGTTAAAATATATATTTTAGTAGGTTAGTGGGCCTTTGGAAGGCCCAAACTTAAGTTAAATCTGTGGTAGTCTTCAGAATTTTGATTTTAAAAATAAGTGATGCAATTGGCGTTTGGGCTTTTAAGAGTAAAGGGGTAAAAGATGACACAAAAAGGAGTGTGGTGTAGTGGCAAGGTAGCGCCACTTAGGGGACAAGGAAGTGATGCCATAGAGGAAGCAAGGGGTCCAAGGTTCAAGTCTTGGCTCTTGCAATTTATTTTGGTTTTTCTTTTCAATAAATCTGGAAGCAAGTAGGTGCGCTTTAAAGTTTAATGTGTTGGACTTATGACACAAATGAGTTGATGGCCTAGTGGTGGTAGCGTGATTTGGCATGTGAGAGGACTTTGGTTCGAATCCCTTGGCATGCAAAGGTTGATTATTTTGCTATGTTGGGATGGCAAGAGTTGGTGTTGGTTTTAAACTCTGATGTTGGAGGGATCCCACATCGGGAAGCTAACATAAGAGTAGATGGAGAGCTGGCTTTAAATAGAGCAAACCATGAGGAAAGTTGGCATACCCTTCTGGGCTGATCCCTTTCGCTTGGTGGTGTGCTCGTTTGGATTGGGCGTCAGCTAAGAGTGTGGGAGCGGGGATTAACTGCAGTCTCCTAACAGGTGTGTATTTCTCATTACTCTAGCAGTAGGACGACTATTTCAGGCCGCGATGGGTTAAAATGGGCCATGTAGTCCCAATGGGTCCGTAGGCCTAAGTGGATAAGTTGTAGAATTACTAAAATACCCCTGTAGGGTAGGACTACCGATTTACCCCTGGAGGGTAAAATGACTATTTTGCCCCTCGTGCGTAAATGACTAACTTGTGTGATGATTGGGTTAGTTGACGTGGATTTATGGTAGTTATCATTAATTCGTAAGTCTAATGTGTTAGTGATCGATCGTAGGATTATCGCGTAGGAGATATCGTCATCAATCGTCATCAACCGTGTGTAAACGACACCTCCCTTAGACCGAATCCAGAAAGTCGAAATACCAAAACATTGGTATTTTGTGAACTCGCGAGTGTTCGAGCACTCGTGAGACAGTTGTTAATGAATATGGTGCATTTGGATGATTAGAGTGCAGAGTGTGCATTTTTCGTACAACTTGGTATATTTGGGCTTAATGGGCGAAAGCGGGCCAATGGGCCAACAGGACCACTTTGGTTAAAAGGCGAGGTAAGTACTTCGATTACTTGGTAAGCGTTAGAATGAGCATGAAACCCTAGCAATAGGTTATAATTCTTGAAATACCCTTATACATGAAAAATTACGATTTTACCCTAGGGATATTTTATTTTATCGAAAAGCATGATGTTCTTTTTCGTGTGTACATATGCCATGACATATTATCTCATTGCATGGGACATGGGTTTATATTGATGGAGGAAGCGTTACGCGCCCTCGTTTGCAACTGCAGCCACGCCACATATATATTCTGCTCGTGACTTCGTCACAATATCCGCGACCTCGCTGCATCCGGTGGCTTCGCCACATATATAAACATATATATTTGTTCTCGGTAGCCTCGCCACAATATTCAGATCTGGTGACTTCGTCACAATATCCGCGACCTCATTTGCAATTTACGTGGTGTGTAGCGGTTGGGTGGGTTGAGTAGTCTCCCCACATGGTGTAAGGCTGGTAGGGAGTGTTATGGATGGCTCTGGGTTGGGATTTCTGCATTCATGATATATTTGTTCTATATCTGCTATTGGCCTATGAGTTTCATTCTGATTTCTGTACTGGGCCAAGGCCCAGATAAGTCTGACTCTGAGGTTTGACCTATTTTGGGCTATGGTTGGGTTATGTTACACACTAAGTTTACCAAACTCACCCTTTATTTTCATCTCTGCAGGAAATCCCCAACCATAGTGGGCTTGGAGTTGTGAAGGATTCGGAGTGGCCACATCATCTGCTAAGTTGGTATTTTTTTAAGTTAGTTTATTTTTTATTATTTTTATATTCTGATTTAATTTTGGGTTTTAAGTTGTAATAAGGCTGCTATATAAATTTCTCTTTCCACTTGTATGCTCGTTTTATAATTACAGTTAAGTAATATGTATTATAAGGTCTGATAATATTTGATAAATGAAGTGGACTTTGTGATATATGTTATTTATATGAAGCAAAATAATGCATGATATTATTAATTGGTGCGTATGAATTATAAGTTAATAGACTAATTCGTATGTAAACCATTCGTATATTTTAATATTGAATTTGCATATATGATTTGAGTATGAAATGAATTACATTGGGTTACAAGTTAAACGTTTAGTTTCTATGATTATTTATTTGTACTGTATTAGCAGTAATTTGAATAATTAGATAAAGTTATGATTGAAACATGTTAATTTGGTTTAAAAATTTTATTAGATGGTTTACTTTATAATGAAAGCCTCTTCTAAATTTCTTATGATCGGTAATGCCTCGTAACCCCATTTCAACGACGGATTCGGGTTAGAGGTGTTACATTTTGTTAGTATCAGAGCTATGGCTTAGTCGGTTCTAGGACTACCATAGTATATGTGAATCTAGCTATACATGCCATATTTAACTTGCGATTGTGTGATATCTCCTGACTCTGACGAAAATTGTTTTGATGAGACAGATAAGTTTTTCAATCGAGCTAATTTTGATAGTATGGAATGTGTATTCAAATGTTTGAATGGAAATGTGTTGATGATGAGTGAAACTCATAAAGGTATGGATCGAAGAGTATGATATATTGATGTTGAAAAATGTTATAATAATATGAGCATATAGATGATATTTGAGTTGTGATTGCTATCTGAAATGTTTTGATTGTGAATTAATGATTTGAGTTGGTATATGAATTAAGTGCTAAGAAAAAAAGTGATTGAAAGCAAATGTTTATTAAATGTTTGGACAATGTGGAATTATTAATGAATTGACTATTTGTGAAAGTATGTGTTATGTGTATTTATGTGTAAGTTAAATTTGAGGCTTTATTTCCCTCACCCCCTTATTAGTGAAATGTTACTGTGAAATCTGTAAGATTTGGGTTGAATAAGTTCATAAGTGTGGAATTAGTGAAGTTTGTGTTCAGAAGATTAATATGAGGTAAAAAAAAGTGAATGAATCAACAAATGAAGACAGTATTAAAAGAGACATTGGATAGTTTTGAAAATTATTCAGATTATGTGACATCACTGTAAAGGAAGAAGTTATCTCTGATCAAATGACCTATTCAAGTATGTTATCTAAGAAAAATATTAGCTAGAAGCATTTCTGAATTGACTTCTATTAGTGAAGGGATAATATGAAAACTTCTGATGGTACAATTAGATAGTTAAAATAATGTTTGAATCGTATTGATGGCTGAGTGCAGTGGTTATAGTTGGGCAGTTACTATGAATTCTTCTGAGTATTCTACGTATACATTTATTTTCAGAAATATATCTAACTGTTTAATTTCAGAAGGAATTCTTACCGTATGAGAATAATAGCTAAATATGTTTATAGACGAAAGCATCGTTGGTCTGTTTGGGTTATGTTCGACATAACTCTGTCTCTCTCTAATATTTATTCCATTGTGTGGAATTAAAATTGATGGTAAAATCTGTATAATGCTAATAATCTGTTTCTACTGGATATTGTTATGTTGAAGATACGTAAAGATTATATTGCTTCTATTATGTGGATTTCAGTATTTATGAGCAATATTATTCTTTCTGAATCTTTTCTAGGATATCATTGGAATTGATATAATTTTTTATGGGTTGTAAATTCTCAGATATTCTGTATAGTATCAAATAATAAAATCTTGCTATTTCGATTTTCTTATGATTCCATGTTATTATCTGCAAGAGATTTCTATTTGACGAAAATCGTTATATCTATTATAATCATAATTTCTGTTTGAAATTTGGGAAAACTGCAGTACCGTTATCAGAATTACAAAGTTGTGCTTCTATATTGGTTGCTGTCCAAATCACATCAGATTTTTTTCTGGGTTTAGATGCTTCGTTAATAGTCAGGATATTATCTATTATTACAGGTAAGACGACCATCTTATTATGACATTATGATTTCTATTTGATGATTGTGGCATCTGTATAATGATATATCTGGATTATTCTTTCTAACGAGAAGGAAGAGTTTCTTCGAAAAGACCGATTCAGTGGTTTAACCTGATTTAAAATTATTTGATTGAAAATATAATTGGGTTATATGAGTTTGAATCTATTCACCCGATCAGAAATAAACTTTGAATGTACATGTGTGATCTAAATGGGTAGTATGGAAGAAGAATTTGTATTCTTGAGGACTTGATACAGAGTTATGTTTATCGAAACAATTCTATCTAGGAAATGTTGTGGTAAATTAAAATTACTTCAATTGTTGAATTTTTCATTTGCATGAAGACATTATCCACTGAAATATTACTTCTGATTTAGCCTAAATTGAATAAAGAGTTTACGAACCTCAGTCATGTGTCAATGAATGGGTTGAAGTATGTTCTAATAATGGAGCATACAAAGATATCCTATGATTCCTTATGGTTAGAGCTGTTAAACGACTATGAGCTTGTAATTGACTACAATCCGAAAAAGGCTAATGTTTTTCAGATTGTGAGATTACATGGTGTGCCTATTTCTATTGTTTTGGATAGAGATCTGAGGTTTACATCGCGGTTTTGGAAGAAATTGCAAGATGCACTAGGTATGAAATTACATTTAAGCACAACTTTCCATCCACAAACAGATGGCCAGCCTGAACGAATCATTTGGATACTTGAAGATATATTGAGATGTTGCATTCTCGAGTTCGAAGGTACGTGGGACGATACTTACCTCTGATTGAATTTGCGTACAATAATAGCTTTCAATCGAGTATCAAAATGGAACCTTATGAGGCTTTATACGGTCATAAATGTCGTACCCTATTGTATTGGATTGAACTCAGTGAAAATAAGATACATGGGATCAGTTTGATCAGAGAGACTGAAGAGAAAGTAAAAGTGATTCGTGGAAGTCTGAAAACAATGCCAGATCGTCAGAAATCGTATGTGGACTTGAAACAAAAAGATATAGAATTTCAGATCGAAGACAAAGTCTTTTTGAAAGTCTCACCATGAAAGAAAATACTCAGATTTGGTTTTAAAGGCAAATTGAGTCCAAGATTTATTGGGCCGTATGAGATTATAGAGCGTATCGGGCTAGTTGCTTACAAACTGTTGTTGCCACCTAAGCTTGAAAAGATTCACAATGTATTCCATGTTTCGATGCTTCATAGATATCAATTGGATTCTTCACATATGATTAGTCCGTTTGAGATTGAGATTAAGTTCGATAAGACATATGAGGAAAAGCCTAATCACATTCTAGCTCATAAATCTTTTGCTCGTAACCTGAGCTTCCCTTTCCGCTTGCCTTTTTTCTTTGCTTAATTCCTCAACTTTGTGTGCTTGTTCAACCAACACCATGAATTCTCTTACTTCTAGAATTCCAATTAATAGCTTGATATCTTCATTTAGCCCTTCTTCAAATCGTTTGCACATTTTTGCTTCAATCTGAACCCATTCACTAGCATACTTGCTCAATCTAAAAAAATTCCATTCATACTCGGACACTGTCATATTCCCTGTTTGAGCTCTAGAAATTCCTTCTTTTTCTAGTCAAGAATCTCTGACTATTATACTTATTTTTAAACTCTGTTTGGAAAAATTCCCATGTAATATTTTCCTTAGGTACCACAGAAGTATGGTTTTCCACCAATGGTAGGCCGTGCCATTCAACAAAGATACTGCACAATTCAGACATTCGGTTGGTGTACATGATAACTCATCTAGAACTCGAACATTATTTTCTAGCCAAAACTCGGCCATTTCTAGATCGCCATCGACCGTAGCCCTAAATTCTTCAACCCCATGTTTTCTAATTTTATCTACTAGAGCCTTACCAAATCTAACAGGTGTAGCATCCTATGGCATTTCATCATGTTCTGAAGTAGGTGGGAGAGGTTGTTGAACAGTGGGATTTGTTATCATATATTCACTAAACCATTCATCCATCAATTCAAAGAAGGCTGCTTTTGCCGCCTCACTTCGGTCATCAGATACGGGCCTTCTACTACCACTAGATGCAACTCTCTGCACGAAAGCTTGAGCAGAGCTATCAGTTTCCTCAATCTCAACTCTAGCTTGGTTGGAAGATATTACTATATAAAAATATATTTAAAAGTGGTCAAGAGATATCACACTATCATAATTTATATAATGGCATGTATAGCTAGACTCATACTCGCTACATTAGTCCAAGAATCAGCTAAACCGTAGCTCTGATACCACTAAATGTAACACACCTAACCCGTATCCATTGTCAGAATAGGGTTTCAGAGTATTATTAGAACATTCAAAACATTTTTCAATTAATTTACGTAAATTACTATTCATTTACCGAGATCATGCATATTATCCCTTACATAGACCTTCGAGGTCCAAAACAAGTGTGGGAATTAAATCGGGACTAAATAAGGAACTCAGGGAATTTTTGACAAAATTCTAAAAATTTTCCTAGGTGTGGTCTAGGGACACGCCCATGTGGTCAGGCCATGTACTGCACATGCCCGTGTCCCAAACCCGTGACTTTGAAGGCATGAAGAAATTGAAGTCACAGGGTCAAGTCACAAGCTGTCGTGTGGCGAATTTTTTTTTGAAATTTAGGTACAATTTTCATATGGCCGTGTAACACGCCCGTGTCTAAGGCCGTGTCAACCACACGACTGAGACACACACCCGTGTCTCTGCCTGTGTGCCTAATTCTGAGCATTCTGTTTCTTATTTTTAAGATGCAGGGGACACACGGCCGGACGACATGCACATTCGACAAGCCGTGTGTCACACAAGCTAAGACACATGCCCGTGTGGACAAAATAAGACCATTTTCTAGCCTCATTTGTCACCCAAAACTTACCATTCTCCTGCACTAAAACTTACAAACATATATCCACCAGTCCAACATCATATTCACAAGAAATTTGACATCAATCATATAGTATTATCTCATGCACCAATAGATATAAACTTACTCACGTCATAAACTTATTTGCTAACACAATTTCATCAAACCAACACATAATAAGTACTTATGTGATTATCAAAACATCACTTTAAAATAGCAAAACTTATACCATCATTAACTACTCCAATGGGTAGGTTACAAAACAACCAATACAAGCCATCATTGGCCAACTAAGCTTATACATGCCATTATACCAAAATGAGATTTCTATTTATACCAAAATGAGATAGTGGATAGTGTGATGACTACTCTGATCGACTTTCAACCTTTGTGAGGTTTGAGCACTATAAAATAGGGAAAAATAACGGAGTAAACATTTTATGCCTAGTAAGTCTGTATAACGGGAAATAAACTTATCGGTCTTATTTATTAACACAAGCATAGATAAATACATATTCCATCAATTTTGGGTAAGTTACCTAAACACATACACTTATTCAAACAAGTTAGTCACATAATCTCATATGAATATCAAGTTAGATGAGCTCATCGCATTATAGACTTCCATTAATTTCACTTTCCACTCTTCAAGAGTTTTTTTCGTTGAACAATTGAAATCTCGATGGATGCTCGGGTAATATACACATGTGCAAAAGTACCCATTAGGGTACATAATGAAAAGGCACACTTTTGAGCCATACATTTTACAATAGGATTACTAGTCCAGGCTAAATCCTATCCGTAGCATATGCTCCAAAGAGCTTAATATGGATTACCCGTCTGGGCTCAATCCAATTTATAACCTAAACTCAAGATGGCTTACATTAGAATTACCCGTCCAGGCTAAATTCTATTTGCAACATACGCACTATTTTTCTTAACCCATTGAAATTCAACAATCGACTGGAACATGATAATTTGTTTGTATTACACAACTTAAAACTATTTCATTAGGTATATATCATCTCACACAAATCAACTCAATCATACAATTCAATTCAAACATAATAACATACATTTTTAAGTTACACGAACTTATCTTGAAAATGGTTCATTTTTTAATTTCAACTAATTCGAAACCTTTTGCTTTCCTCGATCTAGTTCCGTAGTTTGTCTTTCTGGATCAATATGGATAAATTTAACTATTAATCTATTACATTTCATATACATTCACATTCTATTGCATCCTAGGTAAAATTACCATTTTGCCCCTATCCTTTTCAAAAATTCTAATTTCGTCCCTAGGCTCGGAAAATGGAATTCATAAAATTTAACCCTCTTTCCAAGCCTAGCCAAAATTTATAAACAATATTTATAGCACACATTTTTCACAAATTTTAGAATTTTCCATGGGCTTTTACCATTTTTCATTTTAGTCCATCAATCAAGTTTTCATCAAAAATTGCTTTGTAAAAGTTGTTTATCTATGAACAACTTTCCATTGTCTACCATAAATTTCTAATTTTCAACATATTCATCCATGACCCAAATTTCATACCTTGATAACTTTTCAAATTAATCCCCTAAATAGAGAGATTAGAATATCCCAGTTTCAAAAATATAAAAATCATTAAAAACAGGACTCGATTTCATACCTTTTCAAGCTTGGCAAGTTGTATTCCTATCTCCCAGGGTTTCCATAGAAATTTTAGGGAATATGATATGAAATTAGATGAATATTTCTTTTTATTTAATTTTCATCTTTTAGTTTTAGTGATTTCCAATTTAGTCCATTGCCTTTTCTAATTTTTCCATGGATGAGTCATTAAAATATCTACTAACTACTCTTCAATGGTCTAATTACCATATAAGGACCTTAAGTTTTGAATTCTATAGCTATTTGATACCTATAGCTAGTAGAATCCAACTTTCACATTTTATGTAATTTAGTCCTTTACCTAATTAACCATACAATCAATAAAATTTTCATATCAAAATTTTCATATGACTTTCTATCATGATGCCAACCATATAATAAAATAGAATTATTTTTATTTTTAACTCGGATTTATGGTCCCGAAACCACTGTTCTAACCCCATAGAAATTAGGCTATTACATGTGTAGTACACGGCCCGACCACACTGGCGTGTCCCTAGACCACACTGGCATGTGAGCCCTGCACTTTGGAATTTTTTTTTCAAATGTCGCAAAATTTTTTATGAGTTTCTAACTAAGTCCTAATTTGATTCTAATGCTCGTATTTAATTAAGGGACGTTTTGAATTATCTCGGTAAATAAATAGTAATCTACGTAAATTATTTGTAAAATGTTCTGAATGTTTTGGTAATACTTTGAAACCCTGTTCTGACAACGAATATAGGTTAGGGGTGTTACACATATTATCCAATGTTTATCCAGTTAATCTAACCTTGTCAGTAATAATTTATCTTTAATAACCTGTTGCATATTCATCAATACACAGCCCGTATAAAACATGAAATACCATTGAAAAAAAGTAGAATAATTTCTACTTAAATTGTGAACATTAATAGAAATTAAAGGGTTTAGTAAAGTAATCCCAAGCCTAAAAGATTTAGTTTATAGCTAGGCAAATTGAGTTTGAGTTTAATGCAGTAACCAACATCATCTTTAATGATTAAGTTCTAAAGGAAATGGGATAAAAATTAAAGGTGAAAATTTGATATGATAACTTTCGCCCAGCTTTCAACACTAGTAGTGCAATGCCTTGCAACTTCCTAAGATGATGCAGTCGACTTCTCCATCTTCAGCAACCTTCCTTCTTGGTCCTTCCATCCTTTTCTGTCAAAAGATTTTCCTTTTTTTTCTATCTGAAAACTTCCCTCTTTTTTAGGTTTCCCCCTTTGGCTTTTATAGATTTGACCTTATCGGGTAGGTCTATTAGCCCATAATCCTTTCTCTCTTTTTTAGATGGATTTTTCTAGTACGAGTATAGTTGAGATTTAGAACAGTATGTGTTAAGTGCTAACTAGGCATCTTCCAAGTATTGCCACAACATTTGTGTTGGCAAACTATCCAAAATTTGTCACGAAAAACCTTCAATTTTTACTCATTTTCTTACACTTCGCACCTGACAATCAACCACGAAGGAAGTCTTCCCCATAGGCAATTAAAAGTAACATATAATAACATTTAAGCACAATCAAAGCTCTTTTATGTAATGTTCTAAAAATGCTAATGCAATATCCTAAAATGCAACTAAAATCACTTAAATACAAACAATTAACTAAGTCTAAGGGCATGAAATATAACTCTTTTCAAGAGCTATCACACTCTCAAACCTGAGTTATTGCTTACCCATAAGCAAAGTATTCATGAATGCATGAATGCAAAAATTGTCAAGGCCACATAACTACTTTTGTATTATAAAACCATATAGAGAGCATTTTGTACTTCAGTTCTTAGAAATCTTCTATGTTTAAAAATTTGTTCCAGTTTTATAAGTTTATTTAGCAAAGGCACTGTAGAAAATATTGCCCTAAGAACAAAAATTCTACATACTCTTGTATGCAAATTGACTATAGCAAATATATCCTAATTTACTTCGTTCATCTTTCATCTAAACTTAGTTTTCTTTTCTTTTTTTTAAGAACAAGGGGCTTAGCTCATTACACAATTTTTTCACTCGACAATCTCAATGGAGCATACATTGAATTGTCGGGTAGTTAATCACATCACAATTTGAAAAGAACTCACTCATGAAGCTAAGGCTTTTGACTTAGAAGATGGATGGAGAAAACAACTACCTCTTTAGCTACTCAACCTAGTAATACAGTGGAGTGCCCCTAAACTTTTTTTTCTTTATTACACACTCTTACCTAAACTTGATTTTTACAATCAATAATACAATGGAGCAAACAAAGTGTTGTTGACCTAATCAGCAATTCTAAGCATTGTAGTGTTTTATGGTATTTCTTTGATTTTTCTTAAGCTTCGTCATTTTATTCATTATTGAGTATTGCCATTTTACTAAGCTTATCATAAAAAATCTTTAAGTTCATTAAAATAACTTACTATAGATCAATTGTATTAGAAGTTAGGATATCTCATTTTTAAGGGTTGATTCTTAGGAAAAATATCCTAAGCTAAATTCGCCTCATCCACTGTCACATTCTTCCAGATTTATTGACGAATTAATCTCCTCATCGAACATCATAGACAAAAATTACACTCGTAATAGTCTAAAAAATCCTTGGCAATTATGAGTGTTATGGCAACATGAACATGCTCAACTAAATATCTAATGCATGCTAAATGCTCAACACACCCCCAAACCTAAGGGATGCATTATGTAATAGCCCGTTTTTGAGTCAAATCGAAACAGTGGTTTTGAAACCATAAATCTGAAGTCAAAATATTTATTTTATTATTTTGATAAGGTATATACAGCATGATAGAATTATTTTGTGGAAGTTTTGTAAAGAAATTTTACTATTTGACTGCTCAATTTGTGAAAAATGACTAAAGCGCATAAAGTGTAAAAGTGGAGTTCTATTAGCTAAAAGTTTCTAATAGCTATTGAAACTTAAAGTTAAGGTTCTTAAGTAGTAACTAGACCATTATTATGATAGTGGATGATAATGGCATGGCAGAATTGAAATTTTTAATTACCCATAAGGTTAAATAGGTAATTAAGTAAATAAGGTTAATAAATTAAATAAAACACAATTTTCTTTCATTATCATCTTCTTCCTAGCCAAATTTAACAAAGAAGAAATTCATTTTGGGGATTGAAGCATTCGGTCATCTCCTAGCTCAATTGTAAGTCCATTTTTGTTATTTTGGGGCTTGAAGCATTCGGTCATCTCCTAGCTCAATTGTAAGTCCATTTTTGTTCAGCTTTTAGTGATTTCTATGTTTTTGTAATCGTTGTAGCTCAATCTAGCTAGCTTATACCTTTAATTTCGAAATTGTTAAAGATTTTAAGAGTTACGATTGATGATTTTATGTGTTCTTTGGTGTTTGAAGATGAAATATGAATTTTTGATGATAGACTTTCATGTTTTGTAAAGTGATTTTTGATGAAAATGCATAATAGGGATTAAATTGTGAAATGTACAAATTTTGTGGTTGAAATGTGAAATAAATAAAATTTTTGGACTGCTAGGGACTTATGTATAATTCGGCCAAGCATGGGTTTTGTTGAATTGTGTGAATTTTGTGTATTTTTGAAATAGGGACTAAATTGATTAAATGTGAAAGTTTAGGAGCTAATGTGTAAAAATGCCCAAATGTGTATTTTTGGATTAATTGAATGAGTAGATGAATAAATAAGTTAATTTTGAATTCATATAGATCAAGAAAGAAAGAATTCAAATTTAGATCGGGAGAAAAGCAAGGTTATCGAGTAGTCGACCCGATCCGTCAATTCCGAATACGAGGTAAGCTTGTATGTATTAAGCACTATAATAATTATACTTTTAGTGCTTTGGTATTGCATAAATTGTATATAGGGACTACATTTATGTTCGACGACAAATCAGTTATTTGTGGCATTTAGTGTGCGATTCGACATAGCTTCGGCTATATATGGCACTTAGTGTACGATTCAACATAGCTTCGACTATATATGGCACTTAGTGTGTGATTTGAGATAGCTTCAGCTATGTACGATACTTAGTGTGCGAGATATCGAGTATGGCACTTAGTGTACGAGACATTGAGTATTCAACGGTATTCCGTGTAGGTATTAACTTGTTAAGGATTGGTACAGGTATGTACATGTATATTATGAGCTTTAAATTGAAGAAGTTACAAAGTTTGTATATAAGCTTATGAATGTTGTATTTTTGATTAGTTAAGTTTATATCATACAAGCCTACTAAGCTATAAAGCTTTCTATGTTTTATAGTGAATCAAGGCTAGCTTGGATCCGGGAGTCGTCGGGAACATCATCGCACTATCGAACATCTAAGTTTGGTACTTCTGAATTATACATTTATGGTATATGGCATGTATAGGCTAGATGTGGTATTTTGGTTGTGATTATAGCCATGAGATTTGGCTTGTAAATGAAGTTAATATTAATGTGTGTTTGGCTATTAGAAATGGTTTATAAATGTATATATTTTGGTTTGTATATATATAGCCATGAGTGATGGCTTATTTTGGTTTGTTTTAGTATGGTTGTAACCAAGACATTATGGAAGTTAAAATGGTTATGTGAATTATGATAAATGAACTTTATTGTTTGATATTGTTTTGCCATGTATTTGGTTAAGTAAATGGTAGTGATTCGAGAACTGGAAAAGATGAAATTATAATGGTATGAATTGTACATTTGGTTGATGTTTTGGTTGCCTAATTGTATAATGAAATGGTACCATTTTGCCTTGTATAGGTATTATGAAGTTAGGGTTGCAAATTGGCCTTACAAATGGCCTATTTTTGTCCACACAAGCAGAGACACGAGCGTGTCTCTCAGCCATGTGTGACACACGGTCATGTTATAGGGCCGTGTGTCCCTTGGTGCTGAAATTGAATTAAAGTCAGTATGCTCCACACGGTCTCACACACGGGCATGTTACTGGTCATGTGGTACAAGTCAGTATACCCCCTAATTGGCACATGGTCTAGCACATGGACGTGTGTCTTGACTGTGTTGCATAAGCCAGTATACCCTCCAGTTTTAACACGGCCTAGCACACGAGCGTGTCTTCAGTCGTGTGATACAAGTCAGTATTTATGCCCTATTTCCACACGGCCTTAGACATGGGCGTGTCTAGAGCCATGTGAGGCACACGGCCTGTTCACATGGGCGTGTGACCCCTGTATGGCTGACATTTTTCTAAGTTTCCAAAATTTTTATATGTTATCAGTTTAGTTCCGAACCACTTCTAAAGCATGTTTAAGGCCTTGTTAACCCTTATAAGAGACAATTAGATTTTGTTGAATTATTTATGAGAATGAATGCTTTATGTTTGATAAATGTATGCTATATGTTGTGAATTAATCGGTAATACCTCGTAACCCTACTCTGGCCACGAATAAGGGTTAGGAGTGTTACATTTTATTGGTATCTGAGCTATGGTTTAGTTGATTCTAGGACTAACGTAGCGAGTGTGAGAGTCTAGCTATACATGCTGTAACAGCCCGAATTAGACCCTAGTTGGAACGGTGGTTCCAAGACCACTAATCTGAATCAGAAAAATATTTAAAAAATTATTTACTCTGTTTATTTTGTGTGAATTTATATCTGTGAAATTTACGTGCTTTAATTTTGTCATTTGGGTGCCCGATTAAATAAAAGGGCTTAATTGCGTAAAATGAAAATTTGGAGGTTAAATGTGAAAGTATTTAATTGAACTTGTCTTTATAATTTGGAGCATTTATTATGCAATATAACCATTTTTAATATGATGGGTGATAATAACCATTGCTTATAATGGTTTAAAATTTTAACGAAAAGGTTAAACAAGTAAAATAATAAACATGTTAATATATAATAAAACATATAATAAGTTGTCATGCATTTTTCTTTCATTATTCATCACTGAATATCAAAACAAGAAAGAAAAAGAAAAAGCTTGGATGGTTCGGCCATGGTTGATCTTGATTAAGGTATGTAACTAGCCTGGTTTTTTATAATTTTTACGTTTTTGATATCGTTGCTAAGTTATCTTCAAGACCCATGCTTGAATTTTTTATTTTGGTGAATATTTTGAGTTATGCCATTGTTGAAAGCTTGTGATTTTTTTTGTTTGATGATGAAATATGAAATATATATTTTGGGTTAACATGGTTTGTATTGGAGTTTTTGATGATTTTGAATAATTAGCACTAAATTGAAAAAATAATAATTTGAGGGACTAAAATGTGAAATAAATGAAATATATGGACTTGTATGAACACTAGGAACATTCGGCCTAACATGGGTATGTTGAGATATTTCATATTTTGTGTTTTGTGCAATAGGGACTAAATTGTAAAAAGTGTAAATGTTAGGGGTAAAATGGTAATTTGCCCATTTATGTGTTTTTGGACTAAATTGAATGAAAATATGTTTGAATGAGCTTAATTTGAATATGTTTAGATCAAGAACCAAAGAAATCAGATTTGGATCGGGGGAAAACGAAAGTTGTCGACTAGTTGTTCCGTCCCGATTACCGTTGTCCGAGGTAAGTTTATAAGCAAATAGATGTTGTTAAATTTCAATATATGTGATCTATAAATAATTATAATGGTTATTAGTAAATTATTGATCGGCATTGAGTAATGAAAAATGTGATTGTGGTATGACTTGTGGGTTATATGATCTTATAATTCAGTTATGTAATAAATTAGTTAGGTTGGTTTATAAGAATTTGATGATGTATATTACAAATGTTGTGTTAAAGATTTATTAATTAGTCGAATGTTTATTTATAAGTTATTTGCATTAAAAATGAGATATTTTTGGCTAGAATTGTGGTAAAAGAAATGGTATATTTTTGAGTTGGCAAATATTTTATTAGAAATGATTTATGTTTGATTATTATGCAATGTATAAGTTGACCTTTAAAGAATAGGTTTTTAAGGTTTATTTGATATACTTATGCGTATATCATGAAGTAAAAGAATGAGTAAGTTTTGTTATTCGAAATGATGATATGAATTATACATGTTAAAATGTTGCTTATTTGTATATTAAATGCAAATCTATATTCGGCTATTTGTTGATATGTGATTTAGATATGTGATTACGAGTAAGACCACGTCTAGGACGTTGGCATCAATATGTGATTACGAGTAAGACCATGTCTGGGACATTGGCATCGATATGTGATTACGAGTAAGACCACGTCTGGGACGTTGGCATCGATATGTGATTATCAGTAAGACCGCGTCTAGGACGTTGGCATCGATATGTGGTTACAGTAAGACCATGTTTGGGACATCTGCATCGTATTTGATTAGTGTAAAACCCTGTCTGGGACAACGGTATCGATGTGTGATCACATGTAAGACCACGTCTGGGACGTTGACATTGTAGGATATGTGTGGTAATTCGGGTATCCTACCCAATTTCGAATGGTTCATCGGGGAACGATAAGTTGTGAACGAATATGCAAAACAAGCTAAATGACCAGGTATGAATTAGTTTGTTACCTATTTGAAATAAGGTAAGTAAGTACCTTGATATTTGTTACAAATCATGTGTGATGCAAATGAGGAATATATGTGAATATGGTATATGTATTCGGCCTTGGGAATAAATAACTTGGGTATTATTGGGATGATTCTTAACTATGTGCACACATGACTAGATATATTCGGCTACATAACTAGTAATAGTATATGAAGTTATAATTTGATACATGGGCTTATGTACCATAGTGTATATGGACTAGGTTTTATGTTGACTATTTGGCTTTGAAATTTTAATAACTTTGTTAATTTAACTATATGAGCATTCGGCCAAGGTAACCCTTAGCTAGGTTTAAGATATTTTGCTTATATATATATGTGTGTGTATTCGGCCATATAATATAAATATATATGTGATTGTTATCTTTTGACTTATGAATTTATGCACATTAGTGTATATGTACAAGCTATGATAAAGATATGTTGGCTTGGAAATCGAATGATAGTTATCAAAATATGTATATGTTCATTCGACCATGAATAGTTTATTTGTGAAATTATATATATAAAACACATGAAATTGTAAGCTTAAGATTTAAAGTAATTATGATAGTAAAATTTGGTTTATTTTAAACGATTGGATTATGTCATTTGGATGCTTACTTGCTTATGACTTACTAAGCTATGAAAGCTTACTCTATGTGTGTTCATGTTTACCTCTGTTTTATAGATTTTGGATGCAAATTACGAGCTCGGGAATCGTCAGAGAAGCTTATCACACTATCGACTGTCTTTGGTACCTTTATAAGTGAACTATCAAACCTATGGCATGTATAGACTGGATTTCGTTTTAAAATGTTGGGTTTGGTTGTATATAACTTAGCCATGCGAAAGTGGCTTAATTTTTATGCTTATGTTTGGTTTGGTTTGATTATGGTTTAAGTCTATTTTGATCAATATGCTGAGTGCTATGAATAATTATAAATTATGATATGTGATGGTATTTTGAGGTTGGTTTATGACTTTAACTGTGGCATGACTAAATCGATCATAGGTATATGTGTGAGAATTTATTTGATATGTTTAGACTTGGTCATGAATGTCCTTAGATATAATGCTTAAAGAGCTTAAAATTAAGTAATATAATTCGGTGATAAATGGTAATAAGTAATGAATTTGTTCCTTGATTGTTTTGGTCAAATGTTTGGCATGTATTCACATGTTAGGTGAGGCCTTAAATTTTTGGGTAAATGTGCACTATGTATTTATATATATTAATAGCATGTACGGCCATATTATATTGTACCAATGATGCACATGTGATTTCTTTTTAAATCATGTAATATGTTTACTATTGGTTTTATTATGTGTATATATAGAGATTGTTATTTGTAGTTAAATGGCAGCTTGATGAAAAAGTGAATTATGCATATCAGAAATTGACTTGATATGTATTTTATCTTAAGGTATGTATATATATAAATATGATGATGATTTAATATATGCTTCGAATATGCATTAATAGGGAGCGTATATTGTGTTATAACAAGTTATGCATTAATAAATTAAATGCATGTTATTTATAGGAGAAGTATTTAGCATAAGTTGATTAAATATGTACTACTGTAAAGAGCTAAATATGACATGGTGAAATTGGAATAATTTGGTGTACTTGATTTTATGAGTTCTACTTATAAATGAATTTTCATATTGCAATTGAGGTATAATGCTGATTGTATATTTTGTATAATCTATAAGTTGAATCCATGTTACATTCAATTATGTGTTGTTAAATATATAAAAAAAATGACTATTCTTACTATTAATGAATGGCTTAAAAGTTTGTTTAAATATATTCTTGTGATTATTTGAATCTATGTCTTGGCCGGTAACGCCTCGTAACCACAATTCGGCAACGGATACGGGTTAGGGGTGTTACACATGCCATATATACTCTGCGATAGTGTGATGACTCCTGACGTTTTAAATTGTGTTTTCATATAGTAATGGATCCCAATTGAGCTATAGCCGATGAGATTAATAGTAATGCTCCTGCTCCCATGCAACGGACAGTGCCATCTGATTCTAGACCCGTGATGGGTAGCCAGAGAGGAGAGGCTAAAGAAGCCTTCTTCCAAATGATGAACAAATGGTTCACTCAATATATTCAAAAAAATCTGGCTACTCAACAACCTCCACCCCCTCTTAATCCCCAACCGATTCCAGTAGCTCCTCAAGGAGTTGAGTTATTAAGATTAAATAAACCTCCTATTGATAAGATCTGTAAACACGGGACTGAAGAGTTCAGAGCTAATGTTGATGATGATCTTGAAAGAGCAGAGTTTTGGCTTGAAAATACAATTCGAGTGTTTGATGAACTTTTATGCACGCCAGTTGAATGTTTAAAGTCTGTTGTTTCACTATTGAGAGACACATCATATCAATGGTGTAATACCTTGTTATCTGTAGTACCGAGAGAGCATGTAACTTTGGAATTCTTTCAGATGAAGTTTTGAAAGAAATATATAAGTCAGCAGTTCCTTGATCAAAAGCATAAAGATTTTCTAGAGTTGAACAGGGCTGAATGACCATGATAAAGTATGAAAGAGAATTTGTACGGTTGAGCAAGTATGCTCGGGAATATGTTTCCACTGAAGAAATTATGTGCAAGCGATTTGTAGATGGGTTGAATGAAGACATTAAACTTCTCGTTGGAATTTTAGAACTGAAGGGATTTGTTGTTTTAGTAGACAGAGCTTGCAAAATTGAGGAACTTAGCAAAGAAAAGAGAAAGGCTAATTCAGATATAAGAGATTCAAGGAAGAGATCGAGGAGTAAACCTTATCATTCCTAGTTGAAGAAACCCAGAGATTATTTTAATCGAAATATCACTTCAATGAGATATTCCAATAAAAATCGTGGAAAGGAATACACCAGTCCTAAAGCTCAAGCTATATCGGTATTGAGTGTTGGCAACGTGAAAGATGTTAAACTCGAATGTCAACATTGTGGAAGATGACATTTTGGAGATTGCAGGATAAAAATAATAATAGAGCTTGTTACAGTTGTGGTTCACGAGATCATTTTATTCGATATTATCCTAAGTTAAATGAAAAAGATAAATCTCAGTATGCATGATCGAGCAATACGACACCGAGAGGGATACCGCCAAGAAATACGAGAAATGTATCCAGTGGTAGAGGTGTGATGAAAGATTCTACTTGAGGTCTGAGGCACGAGTACCTGCCCGAGCTTATGCTATTCGTGCATGGGAGGAGGCATTATCTCCAGATGTTATCACCAGTACTTTCACTATCTATAATACTAATGTGATTGCATTGATAGATCCAATATCAACTCATTTTTATATATGTATGAATTTAGTATCTAGTAAGACTTTGTCTGTAGAGTTTACTGAATTTGTGATTAGAGTACCGAACCCCTTAGCCAAATGTGTTTTGGTTGACAAAGTCCGTAAGAATTGTCTGTTAATAAATCAGGATTTTTGTTTTCTGGCTAATCTGATGTTGTTGCCATTCAATGAATTTGATGTGATTTTGGGTATGGATTGGCTAATGATGCATGATGCTATAGTGAATTGTAGACGAAAGAAAATTGAACTAAAATGTCAGAATAATGAGACTATTAGAATTGAGTATGATGATCTGAATAGTTTTCCAGTTGTGATCTCGTCTATGTTAGCTCAGATATTTGTGAGAAAGGGTGTGAAGCTTATCTTGCTTATGTACTTGATACGAAAGTGACAGAAACAAAGATTGAATTAGTACCAGTTGTGTGCAAGAATCCAAATGTATTTCCCAAAGAGTTACCGGGCTTACCACCTATCAGAGAGGTTCAGTTTGGTATTGAATTAGTACCGGGAACAACGCCGATATCGATAGCTCTATATAAAATGGCTCCGATAGATTTAAAAGAATTGAAAGCTCAGTTTCAAGACTTGACAGATAGAGGTTTTGTTAGACCGAATTTCTCTCCTTGGGGTGCACCGGTGTTACTTGTGAAAAAAAAGGATGGCACGATGAGAATGTGTATAAACTATCGACAGCTCAACAAAGTGACAATCAAGAACAAAAATGCCCTTTGCCACGAATAGATGATTTGTTTGATCAGTTAAAAGGGGCAATAGCGTTTTTAAAAATTGATTTGAGATCGGGTTATTACCAGTTGTGAGTTAAAGACTCAGATGTGTCAAACACTGCATTTAGAACAGGGTACGGACACTAAGAATTTCTTGTTATGCCTTTCGGACTAACAATGCACCTGCTATTTTTATAGACTTGATGAACCGAATTTTTAGGCTGTACTTAGACCAATTCGTAGTTGTGTTTATTGATGACATTTTGATTTACTCTTGTAATGAATCCGAGCATGTCGAGCATTTGAGAATTGTGTTACAAACTTTGAGAGATAAACAGTTGTTTGAAAAGTTCAGCAAATGTGATTTTTGGCTACGAGAGGTTGGTTTTCTGGGACATATAGTTTCAGCTGCGGGCATCCGAGTTGACCCGAGCAAAATTTCTGCGATTATAGATTGGAAGCCTCAGAAAAATGTATCCGAAGTCCGTAGTTTTCTAGGACTAACCAGCTATTATATACGATTTGTAAAAGGCTTCTTGATGATTATGACTCTGATGACACGATTGCTTGAAAAAGATGTTAAATTTGAGTGGTTAGAAAAGCGTCAACAGAGCTTCGAACAGTTGAAAGCATTATTGACAGAGGCACTAGTGTTAGTTCAGCCTGAGTCGGATAAATAATTCGTATTTTTAGTGATGAATCGTTAAATGGCATGGGTTGTGTTTTGATGTAGGAAGGAAAAGTTGTAGCTTATGCCTCGAGACAGTTGAAGCCGCACGAAAAGAAGTATCGGACGCACGATCTAGAGTTAGCAGCGGTAGTGTTCGCTTTAAAAATTTGGCGTCATTACTTGTTTGGTGAGAAATGTCATATTTATGTAGACCACAAAAGCTTGAAATATCTTATGACTTAGAAAGATTTGAATTTGCGACATCGGAGATGGTTAGAATTGCTAAAAGACTATGAATTAGTTATCGACTATCATCTGGGGAAAGCGAACGCAGTTGCTGATGCTTTGAGTTGAAAGTCCTTATTTGCTTTACGTGCTTTGAACATAAAATTAGCTTTGTCTAACGACGGTTCGATAGTAGTCGAGTTGAAAGTGAGACCGTTCTTTCTACAGCAGATTTGTGAGGCTAAAAAATTTGATAATGAATTGCAAGCAAAACGAGCTCAGTGTGAGTCGGCTTCTGATTCGAAGTTTTGAATAGGGCCTAATGACTGCTTGATGTTTTGTGATAGAATATGTGGACCAAGAAATTCTGATCTCATTCGAAAGATTTTAAACTAAGCACACAGCACTTGTTTATCAGTACATCCAGAAAGCACGAAAATATATAACGATTTGAAACAACTTTATTGGTGGCATGGCACGAAATGAGATATCTCATAATTTATTTTGAAATGTTTGATTTCTCAGCAAGTCAAAGCTGAGCATCAAGTATCGTCAGGTTTATTACAGCCTATTATTATTCCTAAATGGAAGTGGGATAGAGTAATAATGGATTTTGTATCGGGTTTGCCCTTATCTCTGAAAAAGAAAGATACAGTCTGGGTTGTTGTTGACAGATTGACGAAGTCAGCTCATTTTATTCCGATACATATAGATTTTTCGCTTGATAAATTAGCTGAGTTGTATATTTTCAAAATTGTGAGACTACATGGTGTTCCCCTATCTATTGTTTCGAATAGAGATCCAAGATTTACTTCGCGATTTTGGAAGAAATTACAAGAAGCTTTGGGTTCAAAGCTGCATTTTAGCACAACATTTCACCCACAAACGGATGGTCAATTCGAACGAGTCATTTAGATACATGAAAATATGTTGCATTGTTGCATTCTTGAGTTTGAAGGTAGCTGGGAGAAATATCTACCGCTAATTGAATTTGCTTGTAACACTCCTAACCCATATTTGATGCTGGAATAGGGTTATGAGGCATTATTGATCAAACACAACATAAATCATACACTTTCACATAAACATCAATCAATATAATCAAAATCTATTCATCTCAATCACATTGTCCCTTCTAAGGTCCTACGAGACCTTAAAATATGTTTAGAAGTGGATCGGGACTAAACCGATAACATATGCAAACTTTAGGAAACTAAGAAAATTTTATTTAATTTCAAGGTCACACGCCCGTATGAACAAGCCGTGTGCCTCACATGGCCACCAGACATGCCCGTGCCATAGGCCGTGTGAAAATAGGGCATACATACTAACTTGTACCACACAGCCGGAGACACGCCCGTGTGCCATGGCTGTGGGAAAACTAGGGAGGTTACTGACTTGGGTCACACGGCCAACCACACGCCTATGTGTCATCTCGTGTGCCACACACAACCAATAGACACGCCCGTGTGTCTAGGCCATGCCAAACCTGTAGGGTATACTAACTTTAATTTGAAGGGTATCCCAGGGAACATATGGCCGCATAACACGACCGAGTGTCATACACGACTGAGACACACGACCGTGTCTCTGCCCATGTAGACAAAAATAGGCCATTTGCAAAGCCAATTTGCCACCCTTTTCTCATGCATACCTAGCCATCAAAATGGTATCATTTCAACACATATCTAGGCAGCCAAAACATGCCAATTCAATCACATAACATGCCATCAATCATCTACCATTTCAATTGCTCAATTCCTTATTCAAAACATACTAAATTACTAAGCCAAAATCATCACAACTTACATATTTCCTAAATGAATTTTCTCACCTTTATATTAACCAATTCATGTTTCTCAAATAGACCAATTCAACATCTAAAAATCATACCAAAAAAATACCATTTCTCAAGCATTTTATATATCAACTAATAACTAAACAAATGAACAACCACCATAATAACAACCATGACAAACATGCCAAAACACACGGTAACTTATAAACATCACATATATCACTTGCCAACATAAAAATCAAGCCAACTCAAATGGCCATACACATCATCATTTACAAGCCAAATCTCATGGCTAATATCATAACTCAAAACATACCAAAATGACACTAGCCTATACATGCCATATACCATATATACAAAGCTCCAAAAGTACCAACAATAGTCGATAGTGTGATGATGGTTCCCGATGATTCCCGACGTCCAAGCTAGCTTCGATAATCTATAAAACAGTGGAAAAATAAACACAGTAAGCTTTAAAATCTGAGTAAGCCATATACAAATAAGCTATCATCTGAATCTTTGCATATCAATTGAAATATGTTAAACTTATCTAGTTATACACAAGTTCACTAAACCTTCACATTGAAAACATATTCAATATCATAATCAAATTTGTCATTTACTTCAATTCTTAATACTCGTATGAATCTCATACATACCTGAGTCACTTAGCTCATTAACATATTCTTTTTCAACTTGACTTTGCCCCGTTGAACCATTCGGAATCGTTAAGGTTACTCAGATATCCCATAAGCTCGTACAATGCCATATCCCATTTATGGTCTTACATGTTATCACATGTCGATGTCACTGTCCTAAACAGGGTCTTACACGAAGTTGATTAACGATGCCAATGTCCCAGACATGGTCTTACATGTAATCACATCTCGATAACGTATGTCATGACATCTGTATCCTATACTATTCCTAAGGTTCGTACGGGACTTTCGGATATCGTAATTCTGTTGATTCTTGCTCGTAATTGCTTATTCAACATTCATTGCAATTCAATCATAATAAAACATATATATTTTAATATAAAGACGTTTATTTTCATATGAACTTACCTCGTATTCAGAATAAACGAACTGGATTTACTATTCGTCAACTTTCAATTTTCCCCGATCTAAATCTGTTTTCTTTCGTTCTTGATCTATATGCATTAAATATTAACTCTTTTATTCACCAACACATTCAATTTCATCCACAAACACATATTTGGGCATTTTTGCACTTTAGCCCTAAAGTTTCACATTTATTCAATTTAGTCCCTATTTCACAAAAACACAAATTACATAAAATTTAATATTACCAATGCTTAGTCGAATTCTCAATAGGTCCTTATCAGCCCATATGTTTTCATTTATTTCACAATATAACCCCTCAACTTACACTTTTCTCAATTTAATCCCTAATTGACTTTTTTACTCAAAATCACTTTACAAAACATGTATATCAAACACCAAGCTTTCATATTTCATCATCAAACATTCAAAAACACATGAATTCATCAATGGAAATTTCCAAAATCATCAACAATTCCAGAAATTAGGGTACGGGCTAGCTAGTACTCAAAGCAACGATCACAAAAACATAAAAATCATCAAAACCGAACAAAAATCATATACCAATTGAAGCTCACAAGTGCTACAATTTTCAAGCTTCATACCCTAATTTTTCTTCTCCATTTTCGGTTGTAACAAAGATGAATGAATCTATTTTAACCTTTTTTTATTTAATTTAACTTAAATTACAAAATAACATAATTACCCTTAATGATTTAACATTAAAATTCCACTAACTATAGGCATAAATGTCCATCCATTAATCCAATGGTTTAATTACATCATAAGGACTTCCGTCTTTTAATTTCATAGCAATCAAGCACTTTTAGCATATAGCATGCTACTTTTGTATTTTACGCGATTTAGTCCTTTTCTCAAATTAACCACTTAAACGATAAAATTAGCACACGAAACTTTCACGTATGCATACTTACATGCTATAAACACATAAAATAATATTAAAATAATTTTACGACATCATATTTGTGGTTCAGAAACCACTGTTCTGATTTAGCTAAAACCGGGCTATTACAACTCTCCCCTTAGGGACTTTTGTCCTTGAAAATCTTACCGACGAATAGGTTTGGATATTGCTTTCTCATAGCATCCTTGGGTTCCTATATAGCTTCTTCTAACCCGTGTCGATGCCATAACACTTTTACTAACGCTATTCTTTTATTTCTCAACTCTTTGATCTCACAAGATAGAATTCGGATCGGTTCTTCACTATACGATAAATCTGACTGAATCTCAGCTTCGGTCGGGTAAATAATATGTAACAGATCAGATTTGTACCGTCGTAGCATCGATACATGAAATACATTATGAATCTTTTCTAACTTAGACGACAATGATAGCAGATAAGCCTCTCGCTCAATAATCTCATACGGCCCGATGAATCTCGGACTCAATTTGCCTTTACGACCGAATCGAAGTATTTTCTTCCATGGTGAAACTTTCAAAAACAATCTATCCCCAATCTGAAACTCAATATCTTTCCGTTTCAAGTCTACATATGATTTTTGTCAATCTGACGCTGCTTACAAACTATCACGAATTACTTTCACTTTTTCTTCAGCCTCCTTAATCAGATCAACCCCGTGAATCTTATTCTCACTTAATTCAGTCCAATGTAAAGGTGTTTGACATTTTCAATCGTATAAAGCTTCGTACGGTGCCATTTTAATACTCAATTGAAAGCTATTATTATACGCAAATTCAATAAATGACAAATACTTTTCTCGCGTACCTTCGAACTCAAGAATAGAACATCTCAGCATATCCTCGAGTTTCTGAATAACTCGCTCGAATTGATCATCTATCTGTGGGTGAAATGCGGTAGTAAAATGTAGTTTTGTACCCAATGCATCTTGCAATTTATTCCAAAATCTAGATGTGAATTTCGGATCTCTATCTGAAACAGTAGAAACAGATACTCCGTGTAATCTTACAACCTCGAAGATATACAACTCAGCAAGCTTGTAAAGAAAATAATTTGTACACACAGGAATGAAATGAGCTGATCTTGTCAACCGGTCAACAACAACCCAGATTGCATCTTTCTTGTGATATCCCGAATTAGGGCCTAATCAAAATAGTGGTTTCAGGACAACAAATCCAAGATTGAAATAATTATTTTATAATTATTTTTAGGTTTATGATATGATTGCATGATTGTGTGAAAATTTTGTGAAGAAATTCTATGCATAAAGTGCTTAATTTGAAATTAGGGACTAAATTGAATAAGTTGCAAAACTTGCATTCTAGAAGCTTTTAGTATGAAATTTCCTTGGAATATTTATTAGGAGGTCTTAAATAGAAATTTCACCAATTTCTAAATTTTGGACAAAGATGGGCTTGTACATGAAAAATTACAAAGAAAGGCATTAAGGGCATTTTTGTCATTTGGCAAAAGCACGGAGTAGAAGAGGATACATGGGAACCCGAGGAAACTATGAGGAATCAATACCTACACCTGTTTACCGGTAAGATTTTCGGGGACGAAAATCCTAAAAGGGGGAGAGTTGTGATATCTCGAATTAGGGCCTAATCAGAATAGTGGTTTGGGGACCAAAAATACAAGATAGAAATAATTATTTTATAATTATTTTTAGGTCTATGATATGATTGCATGATTGTGTGAAAATTTTGTGAAGAAATTCTATGCATAAAGTGCTTAATTTGAAATTAGGGACTAAATTGAATAAGTTGAAAAACCTAAATTGTAGAATCTTTTAGTATGAAATTGCCTTGGAATATTTATTAGGAGGTCTTAAATAGCAATTTCACCAATTTCTAAAATTTTGGACAAAAATGGGCTTGTACATGAAAAATTACAAAGAAAGGCGTTAAGGGCATTTTTGTCATTTGGTAAATATAGTCATTAAAAAGAGAAAAATAACACAAAAATAGACTCATCTTCTCCATAGCTTGCTGAATTTTTCTTGTTACCACAGCTAGGGTTTCCAACATTTTCAAGCCTTGATTGTAAGTGATTCCAAGCCCCGTTTTTAATGTTCTTTACGTTTTTAGAGTCCCGGTAACTTGATTTAGCTTATTCTAGCAATAATTTAACCTAAGGTTTATGTTTGGAAAAATACCCATAGGTGAAATGTGTTTATTTTGATATTTTATGGTAGAATATGAAGCTTGAAATTGTGTTAAACAACTTTTCCTAAACGATTTTACGTGAAAACGAGTAAAACGACATAATCGGTAAAAATACCTAATGTTCATAACTACATGTTAGAGTGAGCATTTGATGTTGCATTAGAAGGGAAAATGATCAGCATGTCATAAAATATAAGAATTTTGGAAAAAATTTAATTTTCGAGCCTTGGTGCAAAAGTGTAAATATGCAAAAGTTTAAGGGCAAAATCATAATTTTTCCAAAGTTAGAGTTAAGGACTATTTTGATAAATATGAGTATTAAATAAGCTAAATGTGTTATTTTAGATCAAGAAAGATGTAGAATCGACCTTGATCGGAGAAAGGAAAAGATTGTGGACTAAATTGCAAAATTTCTTTATTTTGGTACCGAGGTAAGTTCACGTGTAAATGTGGTAACATAATTGTCATTTTATGTAATTTAATGATATTTATATGGTATGATATTATTATCATGAAATATTATGATTTGTGGTTATTATTGAATAATATGTAAATTATGTGAGCTATTTGATAAATTTGAAATTGCTACCAAGTATCGGTTTTGATATTTCATGGAAGATGGCAAAGATATGCGGTCGAGGAAAATCTCGTTTGAATCTTAGGAATATATTAGAATGCAAGTGACATGTCACTAGGATATTTGAGTTCTGAACTCGTAGAGTTGAGTCCGAGTTCACTTCTGGAATATCTGAACTCGTTGAGTTGAGTCCGAGTTCACTTATGGACGAGTTACATGGTAGCTTGGCTACATAATTTCCGCAAGCTATTGAGTTTGTCTAGCCACGGCTATGGCACTTATGTGCATGAAATCCGTGTATTCAAATTATATTCTGATGTGTTCAACGGGTGAATTTTAAGTGAATAAGAAGAATACCTAAAACGAAGGTGACATGTTGGTAAGTGTGGTGAATGAGAAATTTGACAAGTATGTGCTTAAACCCTCGGGCTGAGAACTTGGTATGATGAAATTGTGGTAAGATAGTAAATGCAAATGTAACTTGTATGTCGTGATGATATTTGTACAAGTGATGTTTTGTATTGGATTACATGATTATGTTACTTACTATTTTCATGTGAAATCACTAAGCATTTATGCTTACTCCCTCCTTTCCATTCTTTGTAGTTTTAACAAGCTAGCTCGAAAATCGGGAACGGTTAGAGACTCGCTCACACTATCCGTGGATCATTTTGGTATATTAGCTTGTATATTTTGAGTATGGCATGTATAACATTATAACCATTTTGTGTATATAATCTTATGATATGGCTATTGAGTAGCAAGGGAATGCTTATTAAAGATTAGCCATTGGAATGGCTAATCAAAAATCATATTTGGTATTATGTATGCTTAATGTGCTATCTAATCCATGGAAATTCATAAAAAGGTGAAATTTGTTATAAAACAATATCATACAGCAACAATGATGTTAGTTTGAAAAATCACTAAAAATAATAGAGACAGAATTAGATGGTGAGTAAAATATAAAATTGAAGCTTATTAAGTTTATTTTCATATGGAAGAAACAAAGTAGGTAAATGAGTTGTATTTCATGAAATATTTGAGTTTTGGTGGAACAGGATCAGAGCGATTTTTGAATCCCCTATTTTAAATTTAGAAATTCACTAAAAATTGTACAAAAATAATTAGGAGTCATAATTTATATTTATAGATTCCTTTTTTAGTCTAATTTGAAGAGAAACAAACAGAATAATCATCTGAATTCTGTACAGAGAGAAAAGTGATTTGTAATGAATAGAGGTCAGAGCAATCGAATACTAAAATAGGAGAAACTTTAACTAATAAACTATACTAATTGGCCTGACCAAAAATTCTATAAAAAATTAATAAATAGATATATGAGTCTAGTTTCAGGAAAAATTTACAAATTTGCATTTTTTAGTTTTGTAACTTGAGATATGAATTTTTTAGCGACTGTGATGCAGATGGGTAGCTTATTACGAAAGGTGAAATAAATTGTTTGAAATTGTTTAGGTGATATTTTAAGTCTGTTAACGCCTCGTGCTCGACTCCAGCGACAGTCTCGGGTAAGGGGGTGTTACATTTGGTGGTATCAGAGCTACGGTTTAGTCAGTTCTCGAGCTAACGTGGCTTATGTACGGGCTTTTCTATACATGCCATATATATATTATGATAGTGTGACGACTCTTGACCTTTAAAATGATTTTTTTATAGTAAATGGATCTCGATCCAGCTGTGGCTGATGACATAGAGAGCAATGCACCAGCTCCTGCTGAAGGGGTGGTGCCGACTAAAAGTTGACCTCCTACTGTTGGTCAAAGAGGAGGAGACGGGGCTCGGGAAGCCCTTCTCCAGATGATGAATGCATGGTACACCGAGTTCGTTCGTATGAACACGAATGATCAACCTCCCCCACCTTCCCCTATTCCTCAACCTGTACCTCCGATGCCTCAAGGTATGGATTTGATGAAATTTCATAGAACTTCAGTTGACAAAATTCGCAAGCAAGGGGCCGAAGAATTCAGGGCAAATGTTGATGATGATACCGAGAAAGCAGAATTTTGGCTCGAAAATTCTATTCGAATATTTGATGAATTGTCTTGTACACTTGAAGAGTGCTTGAAATGTGTTATATCCTTCTTGAGAGATTCAACCTATTATTGGTGGAAGGCATTGATTTCAGTGGTACCAAAAGAGAAAGTGACTTGGGAGTTCTTTCAAGAAGAATTTCGAAAGAAATACATCAGTGAAAGATTTGTTGATCAGAAGCGTAAAGAATTTCTTGAGTTGAAACAATACAACATGACAGTTACTGAGTATGAAAAGGAGTTTGTTTGGTTGAGTAAGTATGCTAGAGAATATATTCCTTCAGAGGCTAAAATGTGCAGACGATTAGAAGAAGGACTCAATGAAGATATCAAAGTATTTATGGGAATTCTTGAGTTGAAAGAGTTCATAGTACTTGTTGATCGGGCTTGCAAGGCTGAAGAACTAATTAAAGAAAAGAGAAAGGCAGAGGCTGAGACTGGAAATTTGAAGAAAAGACCGATGAGCAGTGCATTTCTGCCGCAATCTAGAAAATCCAGAGATATGTATTCTCGTTCTCATGCTTTGGCCCGACATTCATATGGGAATCGTAAGAAGCAAAATATGTGTTTTAAATCTCAGACTACTTCTGTGGCTAGTGTGGGAAATTCAAGATTTGTTAGACCTGAGTGCCAACGATGTGGTAGAAGTCACTTTGGTCCATGTAGAACTAACGAATGTTACCAGTGTGGTTCTCCAGATCATTTTATTAGATACTATCCCAAAAGAATTGAGAAAGAAAAATTTCAGAGTGCAAAACCTAGTGGTGTAGTTTCGAGAGAAAGATCTTCGAAAAATGCTAGGAATGAGGCAAGCAGCAAGAATGTAGTCAGAGATTTAGCGTTTAAATCCAAAACTAGAGCTCCTGCTAGAACTTATGCCATAAGGGCGCGAGAGGATGCTTCATCTCCCGATGTGATTACTGGTATTTTCTCTTTTTATGGTGTTAATGTTATTGCTTTGATTGACCCCGGTTCTACTCATTCATATGTGTGCATGAAATTGGTATCTAATATGAGTATACCTGTTGAGTCTACGAAACTTATGATTAAAGTGTCAAATTCGTTAGGCAAATGTGTTATAGTTGATAAAGTATACAAGAAATGTCCTTTGATGATTAGAGGTCATTATTTTTCGGCCGACTTAATGTTGTTGCCGTTTGACAAATTTGATGTTATTTTGGGTATGGATTGGTTGACATTGCATGATTCTATATTAAATTGTAAACAAAAGGTTATTGAATTAAAATGTAAAAATGGTAAAATTCTGCTGGTTGAATCAGACGAATCAAAGGCATTGCCTAGTGTGATTTCTTCGATGTCGGCTCAGAGATATTTGAAAAAGGGTTATGAAGCTTATTTGGCGTATGTGTTGAATACAAAGGAATTTGAGAAGAAAATTGAATTAGTGCCGATTTTATGTGAATTCACGAATGTATTTCCAAAAGAGTTGTCGGGTTTACCTCCTGTTAGAGAAGTAGAATTTGGTATTGAGTTGATACCGGGAACAACTCCAATCTCGAGTGCTCCATATAGAATGACACCAACAGAGTTGAAAGAATTAAAGTCACAGTTGCAAGAGTTGACTGACAAAGGTTTTGTGAGACCGAGTTTTTCGGGCCTTGGGGTGCTCCTGTATTATTTGTGAAAAAGAAATATGGTTCTATGAGATTATGTGTAGGCTATCGGCAGTTAAATAAGGTGACAATCAAGAACAAGTATCTGTTGCCGAGAATTGACGATTTGTTTGATCAGCTGAAAGGAGCAACATGGTTTTCAAAGGTTGATTTGAGGTCTGGATACTACTAGCTGCGGGTAAAAGAGTCAGATGTGCCTAAAATTGCTTTTAGAACAAGGTACGGCCATTATGAATTTTTAGTTATGCCATTTGGTTTGACAAATGCTCCTGCTGTGTTTATGGATTTAATGAATCGCATATTTTGGCCATACTTGGACAAGTTTGTTGTGGTATTTATTGATGATATCTTAATTTATTCAAAAGATGAGACAGAGCATGCTAAGCACTTGAGGATAGTTTTGCAAACTTTGAGAGATAAGCAGTTGTATGTCAAGTTTAGTAAGAGTGAGTTTTGGCTCCGAGAAGTAGGATTTTTGGGTCATATTGTTTCAGGTGATGGTATACGGGTTGATCCTAGTAAAATTTCATCTATTGTTGATTGGAAACCGCCAAAGAATGTAACTGAGGTTAGAAGTTTCTTGGGTTTAGTTGGTTATTATCGATGGTTTGTAAATGGATTTTCTATAATAGCTACTCCTATGACCAGACTACTCCAAAAGGATGTTAAATTTGAGTGGACGGAAGAATGTCAACAGAGCTTTGAGAAATTGAAAAAGTTACTAACTGAAGCACCAGTGTTTGTACAACCCGAGTCAGGTAAAGAATTTGTGGTGTATAGTGATGCTTCTCTAAATGGCTTGGGATTTGTACTTTTGTAAGAAGGAAAAGTTGTGGCTTATGCTTCGAGGCAGTTGAAACCTCATGAAAGGAATTATCCAACTCATGATTTGGAACTGGCTACTATAGCGTTTGCTTTGAAGATTTGGCGACATTATTTGTATGGTGACAAGTGTCGAGTACATACCAACCACAAAAGTCTCAAGTACTTGATGTCACAAAAAGACTTAAATTTCAGATAGCGGAGATGATTAGAATTGTTGAAAGATTATGAGCTTGTGATTGACTACCATCCAAGGAAAGCGAATATGGTTGCCGATGCCTTGAGTAGAAAGCCATTGTTTGCTTTGAGAGCTAAGAATAATCAGTTGACGGTGTTTGACGATGGTTCGATTCTAGCAGAGTTGAGAGCAAGACCGATGTTTTTACAAGAGATTTGTGAAGCTCAGAAAAGTGATAAAGATTTGCAAGCTTAAAAGGTAGCAATGTGAGGCTGATACAGGATCAGATTTCAGAATCGGTTTTGATGGTTGCTTGGTGCTTAAAGATCGGATTTGTGTACCAAAAAATGATGGGTTGATTCAAAAGATCTTGCACAAAGCACATAGTGGTTGTTTGTCAATTCACCCGGGCAGTACAAAAATGTATAATGACTTGAAGAAAATGTATTGGTGGAACAGAATGAAAAGAGATATCTCCGAGTTTGTATCGAAATGCTTAATTTGTCAACAAGTGAAAGTTGAACACCAAGTGCCTTCGAGACTACTTTAGCCTATCATGGTTCCTGAGTGGAAGTGGGATCGAATTACTATGGATTTTGTATCAGGGTTGCCGTTAACTCTGAGGAAGAAAGATGCCATCTGGGTAATAGTCGACAGATTGACTAAATCGGCTCATTTTATTTCGGTATGTACTGATTACTCTCTTAATAAGTTGGCTGAATTGTATATCAGTGAGATTGTTAGACTTCACGGAGTACCTTTGTCGATCATTTCGGATAGAGATCTGAGATTTACATCGTGGTTTTGGAAAAAGTTGTAAGAGGCATTAGGTACGAAGTTAAATTTCAGCACTGCCTTCCATCCACAGACTGATGGAAAATTAGAGAGAGTAATTTAGATTCTTGAAGACATGCTCAGATGTTGTGTATTGGAATTCCAAGGTAGTTGGGTAAGATATTTACTGTTGGTAGAAATTGCCTACAATATTAGTTATCAGACGAGTTTGAAGATGGCACCTTATGAAGCATTGTATGGTCGTAAGTGTTGGACGCCATTGTATTGGACTGAACTCAAAGAAAATCAGATTTACAGAGTTGATCTAATTAAAGAAACCGAAGAAAAAGTGAAAGTGATTCGAGATTATTTGAAAGCTGCTTCAAATAACAGAAATCCTACGCGAATTTGAAACGAAAAGAAATCGAGTTTCAAGTCAGCGATAAGGTATTTTTAAAATTGTCTCCATGGAAGAAAGTTCTTAGATTTGGTCGGAAAGGCAAGTTGAGTCCGTGTTTTATCAGACCGTATGAGATAATTGAAAGAGTTGGACCAGTAACATATCGATTAGCATTACTACCTAAATTAGAGAAGATTCATGATGTGTTCCACGTATCTATGTTACGTCAGTATTGCTCAGATCCTTCACATGTAATTGCACCGACGAAAATTGAGCTACAACCGAATATGACTTACAATGAAGAACCGATTAATATTTTAGCTCGGGAGGTCAAGCAACCAAGAAATAAAAGTATTGCTCTCGTGAAAGTATTATGGCAAAAGCACGGAGTAGAAGAGGATACATGGGAACCCAAAGAAACTATGAGGAATCAATACCCACACCTGTTTACCGGTAAGATTTTCGGGGACGAAAATCCCTAAAAGGGGGAGAGTTGTGATATCTCGAATTAGGGCCTAATTAGAATAGTGGTTTGGGGACCAAAAATACGAGATAGAAATAATTATTTTATACTTATTTTTAGGTCTATGATATGATTGCATGATTGTGTGAAAATTTCGTGAAGAAATTCTATGCATAAAGTGCTTAATTTGAAATTAGGGACTAAATTGAATAAGTTGAAAAACCTGAATTGTAAAAGCTTTTAGTATGAAATTGCCTTGGAATATTTATTAGGAGGTCTTAAATAGAAATTTCACCAATTTCTAAAATTTTGGACAAAAATGGGCTTGTACATGAAAAGTTACAAAGAAAGGCGTTAAGGGCATTTTTGTCATTTGGTAAATATAGTCATTAAAAAGAGAAAAATAACACAAAAATAGACTCATCTTCTCCATAGCTTGCTGAATTTTTCTTGTTACCACAGCTAGGGTTTCCAACATTTTCAAGCCTTGATTGTAAGTGATTCCAAGCCCCGTTTTTAATGTTCTTTACGTTTTTGGAGTCCCGGTAACTTGATTTAGCTTATTCTAGCAATAATTTAACCTAGGGTTTATGTTTGGAAAAATACCCATAGGTGAAATGTGTTTATTTTGATGTTTTATGGTAGAATATGAAGCTTGAAATTGTGTTAAACAACTTTTTCTAAATGATTTTACGTGAAAATGAGTAAAACGATATAATCGGTAAAAATACCTAATGTTTATAACTACATGTTAGAGTGAGAATTTGATGTTGCCATAGAAGGGAAAATGATCAGCATGTCATAAAACATAGGAATTTTGGAAAAAATTTTAATTTTCGAGCTTTGGGGCAAAAGTGTAAATATGCAAAAGTTTAAGGGCAAAATCATAATTTTTCCAAAGTTAGAGTTAAGGACTATTTTGACAAATGTGAGTATTAAATAAGCTAAATGTGTTATTTTAGATCAAGAAAGACGTAGAATCGACCTTGATCGGAGAAAGGAAAAGATTGTGGACTAAATTGTAAAATTTCTTTATTTTGGTACCGAAGTAAGTTCATGTGTAAATGTGGTAACATAATTGTCATTTTAAGTAATTTAATGATATTTATATGGTATGATGATTATTATCATGAAATATTATGATTTGTGGTTATTATTGAATAATATGTAAATTATGTGAGCTATTTGATAAATTTGAAATTGCTACCAAGTATCGGTTTTGATATTTCATGGAAGATGGCAAAGATATGCGATCGAGGAAAATCTCGTTTGAATCTTAGGAATAGATTAGAGTGCAAGTGACATGTCACTAGGATTTTTGAGTTCTGAACTCGTAGAGTTGAGTCCGAGTTCACTTCTGGAATATCTGAACTCGTTGAGTTGAGTCTGAGTTCACTTATGGGCGAGTTACATGGTAGCTTGGGTACATAATTTTCGCAAGCTATTGAGTTTGTCTAGCCACGGGTATGGCACTTATGTGCATGAAATCCGTGTATTCGAATTATATTTTGATGTGTTCAACGGGTGAATTTTAAGTGAATAAGAAGAATACCTAAAACGAAGGTGACATGTTGGTAAGTGTGGTGAATGAGAAATTTGACAGGTATGTGCTTAAACCCTCGGGCTGAGAACTTGGTATGATGAAATTGTGGTACGATAGTAAATGCAAACGTAACTTGTATGTCGTGATGATATTTGTGCAAGTGATGTTTTGTATTGGATTACATGATTATGTTACTTACTATTTGCATGTGAAATTACTAAGCATTTATGCTTACTCCCTCCTTTCCATTCTTTGTAGTTTTAACAAGCTAGCTCGGAAATCGGGAACGGTCAGAGACTCGCTCACACTATCCGTGGATCATTTTGGTATATTAGCTTGTATATTTTGAGTATGGCATGTATAGCATTATATTCATTTTGTGTATATAATATTATTATATGGCTATTGAGTAGCAAGGGAATGCTTGGTAAAGATTAGCCATTGGAATGGCTAATCAAAAATCATATATGGTGTTTTGTATGCTTAATGTGCTATCTAATCTTTGGAAATTCATAAAAAAGGTGAAATTTGTTATAAAACAGTATCATACAGCAACAATGATTTGAGTTTGAAAACTCACTAAAAATAGTAGAGACAGAATTAGATGGTGAGTAAAATATTAAATTGAAGCTTATTAAGTCTATTTTTGTATGGAAGAAACAAAGTAGGTAAATGAGTTGTATTTCATAAAATATTTGAGTTCTGGCTGAGTAGGGTTAAAGCGATTTCTGAATCCCCTGTTCTGACTTTAGAAATTCACTAAAAATTGTAGAAAAATAATTAGGAGTCATAACTTATATGTATAGATTCCGTTTTGAGTCTAATTATAAGGGAAATAAAGGGAATAGTCATCTAAATTCTGTACAGAGAGAAAAGTAATTCATAATGAATAGAGGTTAGAGCAGTCGAATACTGAAACAGGGGAAACTTTAACTAATAAACTGTACTAATTGACCCAACCAAAAATTTTAGAAAAAAATTAGTAAAAAGATATATGAGCCTAGTTTCAGGAAAAATTTATGGATTTTAATTTCGAGTTTCGTAACTCAAGATAATAATTTTTTAGCAACTGTGATGTAGATGGGTAGATTATTACGAAAGGTGAAATAAATTGTTTGAAATTGTTTAAGTGATATTTTAAGTCTGTTAACGCCTCGTGCTTGACTCCAGCGACGGTCTCGGGTAAGGGGGTGCTACATTTCTTACTCGGAGATAGGGGCAAACCCAAACAAAATTCATAGTTACTCTTTCCCATTTCCATTTAAGAATCATAATCGGGTGCAATAAACCAGATGGTACTTGATGTTCGGCTTTAACTTGTTGACAAATCAAACATTTAGAAACAAACTCTGAACTATCACAATTCATACCATACCACCAATAGAGCTATTTCAAATCATTATATATTTTTCTACTTCCCGGATGAACAAATAATCGACTACTATGTGCTTCGTTCAGAATCATCTGAATCAACTCAAAATTTCTTGGAACACATATTCAGGCTCTAAATCTTAAACAATCATCGGAATCAACTTGAAACTCTGAACCAGGGTTAGAATCACATTGAGCTCTTTTTGTTAACAATTCATTATCAACTTTCTGAGCTTTGCAAATCTGTTGTATAAATAACGGTCTCACTTTCAACTCAGCTACAATCGAGCCGTCATCAGATAGAGCCAACTGAGTATTCATTGCACATAGAGCAAATAAAGATTTCTGACTTAAAGCATCAGCAACAACATTGTCCTTTTCGAGATGGTAGTCAATCACTAGCTCGTAATATTTTAACAATTCTAGCCATCTTCTCTATCGTAGATTTAGATCTTTCTGAGTCATCAAATATTTTAAGCTCTTGTGATCCGAATAAACATGACATTTCTCACCGAACAAATAATGACACCAGATCTTCAATGCAAATATAATGGCTACTAATTCTAAATCATGCGTCAGGTAATTCTTTTCATGTGGCTTCAACTGTCTCGAAGCATAAGCTATGAATTTGCCTTCCTGCATCAAAACACATCCCAGACCATTCAACGATGCATCACTATAGATCACAAATTCTTTACCCGGTTCTGGCTGTACTAACACTGGAGATTTAGTCAAAATAACTTTCAGCTGATCAAAACTTTCCTGACATTTCTCGGACCATTCAAACTTTACATCTTTCTTAAGCAATCTTGTCAATGGAGTCACAATCATCGAAAAGTGTTTCACAAATTGTCTATAATAGCCAGCTAGTCCGAGAAAACTGTAGACTTCAGATACATTTCTCAGAGGCTTTCAATCCATTATTACAGAAATCTTACTCGGATCGACTCGAATACTCGATGCTGACACAATATGCCCTAGAAAACCAATCTCACGCAACCAAAATTCACATTTACTAAACTTCGAATATAACTGCTTATCTCGTAGAGTCTGAAATACAATTCTCAAATGCTCGGCATGTAATATCCTGATTTTGGGCCTAGTCGGAATAGTGGTTTTGTGACCAAAAAAATTCGAGATAGAAATAATTATTTTATAATTATTTTGATATTTATGATATGATTTCATGATTGTGTGAAAATTTCGTGATGAAATTCTATGCCTAAAGTGCTTAAATTGAAATTAGGGACTAAATCGAATAATTTGCAAAACTTGCATTCTAGAAGTTTCTAGTATCAAATTGTTTTGAAATATTAATTAGGAGGTCTTAAATAGAAATTTTACCAATTTCTAAGTCTATGGACAAAAATTGGACATGGATGGAATTTTTTGAAAGTTTAGTAGTAAGGGCATTTTGGTCATTTAGGGGTAAAATGAATTAAAATACAAAATTAAAAGCCAATTTTCCTCATCTTCAACCCCATGGTGGAATATAGCAAGTAGAAACCATGGCTAGGGTTTTTCAAGCTTCCAAGCTCGATTGTAAGTCCATTCTAGCCCCGTTTTTCAAGTTCTTTACGTTTTTGGAGTCCGGCTAGCTCGATTAAGCTTATGCTAGCAATAATTCAACCTAGGGTTCATATTTGGAAGAATACCCATAGGTGAAATTTGTGTATTTTGGTGTTTTATGATAGAATATGAGGTTTTAAATTATGCTAGACAACTTGTGCTATTCGGTTTTAAGTGAAAATGAGCAAAAGGGCTTAATCGGTAAAAATACCTAATAGTCATAAGTACATGTTAGAGTGAGAATTTGATGTTGCCATAGAAGGGAAAAATGATCAGAATGTTATCAAACATAAGAAAATAGGCTGAAGTTTAATTTACGAGCTTTGGGGAAAAAGTGTAAATATGCAAAAGTTTAGGGGCAAAATTGTAATTTTTCCAAAATATGATTTTGGGTCAATTTGAATAATGTTAGTCCTAATTAGACTATATTTTAAATGATAGAGCAAGGAAAACTGAAATTCGGGCTAAAATGGGGAAAATACCAAGTTGTGGACGAAATGGTAAAAGTAGCCATTTTTGCATACGAGGTAAGTTCATATGTAAATGTTGGTAACATAGTTATTATTTTAAATGTTTTTATGTTATTTAAATGATATGATAATTATTATGAAATATTATACTCGTGATAATTGTTTGATAATATGTCAAATTATGTGATATACTTGGAAAATGTGAAATACTACCGAGTATCGGTATCGGTATTCCGTAGAAGATGGTTGAGACACATGATTCGGAAAAAGGTCCCGTTGAACCTTAGGAATGGATTAGGATACAAGTGACATGTCACTGGGATATTTGGGAATCCGAACTCGTTGAGTTGAGTCCGAGTTCACTTATGGATGCGAATGTTCGAACTCGTTGAGTTGAGTCCGAGTTCGTGAAATGTAACTAGGCATCCGAGATCGTTGAGTTGAGTCCGAGTTCACTTATGGATGCGAACGCCCGAGCTCGTTGAGTTGAGTCTAAGTTCGCTTATGGGCGGGTTACATAGTAGCTTGGCTACATATGTGGCACTTATGTGCAAACTTTCCATGTATTCGAATTATCTTCCGATGTGTTCAACGGGTAAAGTTCTACTCAAATGGAGGAATACTCAAGATGAAAGGGACATATTGGTAAGTGTTGTGAAATGGATACTTTGAACAGGTATGTACTTAACCCTCGGGTTGAAAAATCGATATAACAACAATATGGTAAGATGATAAATGAAAATATGATATGAATGTCTTGGTGATGATTATGCAATTGATGTTTTATGTTTGCTTATATGGTTATGTTACTTGCTATTTACATGTGAACTTACTAAGCATTTATGCTTACTCCCTCCTTTTCATTCCTTGTAGTGTTGACAAGCCAGCTCGAAAATCGGGAACGGTCAGAGGCACGCTCACACTATCCGTATACCATCTTGGCATAATGGCTTGTATATTTTGAGTATGGCATGTATAGCATTATAATCATTTTGTATATATGGTCTTATGATATGGTTATTGAGTAGTATAAAAATGCTTGGTAATGATTAGCCATTGGAATGGCTAATTATGATCATATTTGGTGTTATGTATGTCAAATTGCTAGTTAATCCATGGAAACCATGAAATAGGTAAAATTTAGCATAAAATAGATTCAGACAGCAGTAGTGACGTGAATTTGAAAAATCATTAAAAATAGTAAAGATATAATTAGATGATTAATAAAATATGAAATTGAATAATTATGAGTCTATTTTCATATGGAAGAAACGAAATAGGTATATGAGTTATATTTTATGAGATGTTTAAATTTTTGTGAAACAGGACCAGAACGATTTCTGGATCCCCTGTTCTGACTTTGAAAATTCACCATAAATTGTATAAAAATAATTAGAAGTCATAATTTTTATGCACAGATTTCTTATTGAGTCTAGTTTTAATAGAAACAAACTTCATAGTCATTTAAATTATTTAAAAAGAGATATCTGATTTGAAATACACATAGGTCAGAGTAGTCGAACCCTGAAACAGGGGAGACTTTAACTAATAAACTGTACTAATTGGCCCAGCTAAAAATTCTAGAAAACAATTAGTAAATAGATATATGAGTCTATTTTCAGGGAAATTTGACGGAATTGGATCTTGAGTTTTGTAACTCAAGATATGAATTTTTAAGCGACTGTGATGCAGATTGCTAGTTTGACTGGAAATTTTAAAAATAAATTGTTTGAGCTGTTTAAGTAATGAATTAAGTCTGTTAACACCTCGTATTCGACTCCAGCGACGGTCTCGGGTACGGGGCGTTACACGGTATGCTCAGTTTTATTTCTCGAATAGATCAAAATATCATCAATGAACACAACAACAAATCGATCTAGGTACGGTCTGAAAATGCAGTTCATTACGTCCATAAAGACAGCAGGTGCATTCATTAGTCCAAAAGGCATAACTAAAAATTCATAATATCCGTACCTTGTTCTAAAAGCAGTCCTTAGCACATCAAAGTCCCTAACTCGCAACTGATAATAACCCAATCTCAAATCTATTTTTGAAAACACTATAGCCCCTTTTAACTGATCAAACAAATCATCAATTTGCGATAGAGGGTATTTGTTCTTGATCGTCACTTTGTTAAGCTGTCGATAGTCTATATACATTCTCATCGTGCCATCTTTCTTTTTCACAAACAATACAAGAGCACCCCAAGGCGAAAATCTCGATCGTGCAAATCTTCTATCAGTTAATTTTTGCAATTGAGCTTTTAATTCTTTTAACTCTGTCGGAGCCATTCTATATGGAGCTATTGATATCAGAGTTGTACCCAGCACTAAGTCAATGCCAAACTCAACCTCTCGTATTGGTGGTAATCCTAGTAACTCTTCAGGAAATACATCCGGATATTCACACACAACTGGCACTGATTTAATCTTCTTTTCACTCACTTTCGTTTCAAGCACATAAGCCAAGTAAGCTTTACAACCTTTTCTCACATATTTCTGAACTAACATCGATGAAATCATTGTTGGGAAACCATTCAAACATCTGACTCAATCGAGATAATATCATTATTTTGACATCTCAAATCAATCATCTTTCGTTTGCAATTCACAATAGCATCATGCAACATTAGCTAATCCATAGTCAGAATTATATCAAATTCGTCAAATGGTAACAACATTAGATCAGCCAGAAAACAAATATCTCGAATCATCAATGGACAGTTCTTGTACACTTTATCAACCAACATGCACTTGCTTAAGGGGTTCGATACTCTAATTACGAATTCAATAGACTCTACAGGAAAAGTCTTACTGGATACTAAATTCACACATATATACGAGTGAGTTGATCCTGGATTTATCAATGCAATAACTTTAGTACCATAGAGAGTAAAATTACTAGTAATAACATCTGGAGATGACGCTTCTTTGCCAGCGCGAATAGCGTAGGCTCGTGCAGGTGCTCTAGCATCAGATCTCACAGCAGTGTCTCGTGTCGCACCTCTACCACCACTCACATTTACAACATTACAAGATGGTCTCCCTCTAACTGTCGTGTTACTTGGTCTCGTATTCTGAATATTATCTTTTCCAACTAACTCTAGGCAATCTCTGATAAAATGATCTAACGATCCACATTTAAAACAAGCCCGATCATTCAATATGCAATCACTGAAATGTCATTTCCCATACTGTCTACGTTCAGGTCGATTTTATCTCACACTGCCAACACTAGCTATTGAAGTAGCTGGAGCTTTGAAGCTCGACTGTTGTCTTACTCGATCTCTATTTGAATGTCCCACTGATGCAGTAGAACGATTAAATGAGTCTCAGAATTTCTTCGATGCAGACTGATAAGATTTAATAGTTGATCTTTTTCTAGAATCTCTTGCTTCGTACTCAGCTTTTCTCTTTTATTTGCTGAGATCTTCGACTTTACAAGCCCTTTCAACTAAAACAACGAATTCTTTGATTTCCATAATCCCAACTAATAGCTTTATATCTCCGTTCAGTCCATTAATGAATCATTTACACATGATCTCTTCGGTAAAAACATATTCCCAAGCACATTTGCTCAAACGTAAGAACTCTCTTTCATACTTAGTGACAGTCATGCATCCTTGTTTCAATTCCAGAATCGAGAAATCGCTGACTTATATACTTCTTCCAGAATTCAGTTTGAAAGAACTCTCAGGTAACTCATTCTCTAGGAACCACTGATACCAACGTTTTCCACCAATGATACGCATTATCTCTCAGCAAAGATACAACACACTTGATACATTCATCTGAAGTACAGGACAATTCATTAAACACTCTGATTGTGTTCTCGACCCAAAACTCAGCCCTCTCAGCATCATCATCAACTATAGCCCAAAAGTCTTCAGCTCCGTGTTTACGTATCTTATCCACTGGCGGCTTATTCAATCAAAACAGATCTAACACTTGCGGTACAACTGGGACTTATTAAGGTACAAGTGGGTTGGAGGTTGTTGAAAAGCCGGATTCATTCAAACGAAATTCGTGAACCATTCAATCATCATTTGGAAGAAAGTTTCCTTAGCCTCTCCCTCTTGGCTACTTGAAATAGGCCTAGAATCGACCGACACTTCTCCTTAAGCGGGAGCGGGAGCATTACTTTCAACATCATCAGCTATTGCTTGATCAGGATCCATTTGCTATACGAAAAAATACATTTTAACTGTCAGGAATCATCACACTATCGCAATTTATATATATGGTATGTTTAGTTAGACTCTCACTTGCTGTAACACCCCTAGAACCCGTATCCGTCGCCGGAGTGGGTTATGAAGAGTTACCAATCCAAAACACTACATTTGTACATTCACATTTACACAAGTTCATTAGCAATTATATGCATAGCCTAACACGATCAAAGATCGAAATTCAGACTTATACTGACATTTAAAAGTTGCCATATTCACATGCCTTATATACAACAACATCTCAAAATATCATTCACTTAAGTCTATTCTATACATGCCATACTAGATCCAAAACATAGTAGTACCAAAATGATAGATAGTGTGACAAGTTGCTGACGATCCCCCCGAGCAGGTGACTGGAGTCAACAATCTATAAAACAGAGAAACGTAACAAACGGAGTAAGCTTTCATAAGCTTAGTAAGTTTTAAGCAATGCAACCAAATAAACTCAATTATACTTTGATCATTCAATTTCTCAATAGGCCATTTTCTAGGTATATTGCTATTTGGCCGAATATACACAAGCACATAATGCACATTTAGCATTCTTATTTCACTTAATATGAATTTATATAACATAAATAAATCAAATACTTTCACATACTTTCACACTTTGACCGAATGTATCATGATCATAGATATAGTTATAACATTTATTCACATATGTATCACATTATACACTTATGATTCAATTCAAATCAAACTCACATATATAAGCACACACGCACTCGCCAACTTAATGTATTGAATGTATTCATTTTTCATTCTAACACAAGGTATCTTAGTCTTAGACTTTTATCAAATCACCGGCATTTAGCCTGCTAGGTTTTAAACACGAATTCATCCACCAGCATTTCGGCTGCTAGGCTCGAAGCCCGATATCATTTCACCGACATTATAGTCTGCTAGGCTCGAAGGTCCGAATAGTATCTCACCGGCATTATAGCCTGCTAGGCTCAAAGGCTCGAATAGTATCTCATCGGCATTATAGCCTGCTAGGCTCAAAGGCTGGAATAGTACCGTACAATATTCAAATCAACAAGTTTCATATAACACAATCACACCAAATTAGGCACTAGCATCATTCGAATGTATCATCCTACATTTTATTCACTTTTATTTCATTTCATCGTTCACACTTATCATTTGATAGTTCACACATAACATCTCATTCATATTCATCTAACACTTATCATTTGATCATAAAAGCATATCACATTTTACTTCCATATTATATTTTCCATTCGACCATATACATACATTACAAGTAATACTTAATTCTCATAATATGTCATGTCATTATCGAATATTATTTATGTTTAACTACTTAAAACTTACCTCGAATATTTTCGAATAGTCTCGGATCGGCTATTCAACTACTTTCTGTTTTCCCCTGTCCAACCTTGGTTCTTTATGCTCTTGAGCTAATTCAAACAAATTTAACTTATTAAAGTTCCATCATGCTAGCTTATGGCCGAATATGACAAGAAATTTAATAGGTCATATATCTACTTTTAGCTCAAATACAAAATGGTCATACACATTTTTAATCACATTAAGCAATTTAATACAATTAATTTAACATTTCCTCATGTACACCTTTATGACCGAATACACATATCAAATAAGTAACTTACCTTAACACATAACCCACATAGCCAAAGTTCATATAACCCTAATGACCGAATATGTATATCACCAAAATTCCTATGACTTAACCTTCAACCTTCATAGCCGAATATTCATTGTATACCTAGTTCACATACACAAACACAAAACTTATATGGCTTATCATATTTTCATATACAACCTTTAATACTCATACAAAGTTTATATTTAAAAAAAATTATACACACACCATTAACCTAATATCAATTAACTAAGCACTTTAACAAATTTTCTTTAACTATACACACATTCGGCAATGACAAAGACAATTTAACAAACCTTAAATTCAACTTATAACAATATATACTCAATATTCAAAGCATTTAACATCACTTCATCATAATTTTACATCATGGCCGAATGCTCCTTTTAAACCATTTACCCTCACAAAGCATAAATTTTACCATCAAACTTACAAGCTTATAATCCCATGAATTTTAACATCATAATATCTATCCAACTCTCACTCATTAACTTCTATCATAAATCTCAAAATCTATAGTTTTTCTACCCATGACCGAAACCTCCAACAACACAAAAAATCAAAAATATACTTCATGGGTTTAAAGTAGAACCAAGAAAGGAACTCATAAACATCAAGATATAAGCAAACTACCATGAACTTACCTTGGAATTTTTTTTTATCTACAATGACCAAACAACAAGCTTTTTTTTTTCTTTGAGTTTCGGCTAAGCTAAGGAAGAAGATGAACAAAACACTTTGTTTTTCTTTTTATCATCTTTTCTTATTTTAGTTAATTTTTTTATTTCATAATTTAAGCCATTAACTATTATAATATTAATATAAAATGTATATATGGCTAATCAACCATCATCATGGCCGGCCACTTACTTAAAAATGGGGAATTTGACATGCAAATCCCCATATTTTAAGCCATGCAATATTTGGCCACTACACTTCAACCTATCACATTTCAAAGTTTCTCACATAAGTCCTTTTTAATTAATTTCACATCTAAATGACAAAAATCAAAGCATGAAATTTTCACACATACGCTTTCACTTATAATAGGCATAGAATATAACATTTAATTATTTTCGTGACTCGGTTTTGTGGTCCCGAAACTACTTCCCGACTAGGGTCAAATTAGGGCTGTCACAACTCTCCCCCTTAAGAATTTTCGTCCCCGAAAATCTTGCCAACGAATAAATTAGGGTATCGTTCTTTCATAGAGTCTTCAAGCTCCCAAGTGGCTTCTTCAACCCCGTGCTTGACTCACAACACTTTCACTAACGAAATTTTCTTATTCCGTAATTCTTTCACCTCATAAGCTAGTATACGAACAGGTTCCTCTTCATAACTCAGATTAGACTGAATTTCCATCTCTGATGGAATAATCACATGTGAAGGGTTGGATCTATACCGTCTAAGCATCGAAACGTGAAAAACATTATGAATCCTCTTTTGAAACACATAGTGCTCGTTTTGCAACTAATTCATCATCAACTTTTTGAGCGTCACAGATTTGTTTCATCAATAACGGTTTTGCTTTTAACTTCGCTACTAACACATCATCAGCAGACACAGACAGGTGTACATTCATCGCTCGCAAAGCAAACAGTGATTTACGACTTAAAGCATCAGCAACTATTGTAGAACCTATATTTTGCCCAGGCTTACAAAAATTAAAAATGGAATTAAACAAAAAAAGAAAATTAAACAGTCCATTTAAGTCCTTTTATAGAACCCAAATACCATAGCCCACTAACCCGTAGGCCCAAAATTAAATGCCTAACCCAATAACCCGTTACACCCATAACCCAGCTAAATACTAACCCAATAATCTGCTTAACCCAGCAGCCCATTTACAATCAAATACCCAATACCCCTGATACCCTAAACTAGTCCAGTAACCCAAGACTTAATTGGCCCAATTGGCCCAACCTATTTTCAACTTCGGGAAACCCTAGCTAGGGCTTGCGCCGCAGCTCCCAAGCCATACCAAACGTCAGAACATCTCGCGCCGCAAGCACCAATGCGCAGTCAATGCCTCGTCTACCGCAACCATCCCAAGCGTCACGCCCTTTCGTCTCACGCCGTTTCAGTGGGCTTTATCGGCACCATGACTCTGACCTCGTATCACGCAGCAATCGACATCAACGCTAGCACTCATTGCTGAGATTCTCGTTTACCTGCAAAGAACAAAAGAAACAGCAGCAAACAAACAAAACAAATATGGAAAGAAATAAAAGATTTCTTCCCAAAAAATGTAATAGAAATAGTGCCTATAAAAGCCTTCTTTGTAACCTGTAAACAGACACAGGTATTTTAACAAGAAATATAAAAGCCAAATACAAACAGTTTCTTTTAGGTGAATCATCAATCTTTTATTATTTTTCATTATTTTATTATTTGAAGCATATACATACATATATAAATAGTTGGTAAACAGTTTTAAAAACGAGAAAGGAGTCTTACCTTTCAGTATAGGCGAAAAAATGAAGCTTTTCAGCTTCCGGCCGCCGTAAATGGAAAAGTTGACGGTGGCGGGTAGGCGCGTGCTGAGGTTCGATGACCGGGGCCATGGTGGCCGATGGCCAGAGCTCTGAGAGCTTCAGAGCATTTCTGAAAAAATTTATTAGAAATGTTTTAAAATGATTTTTTTAAGGGTTTAATTGGCATATAGCCTTCTGAAAACGGTGCCGTTTTGGTTTAAAGTCAATAAGCCTAAAACGACACCGTTTTAAGGCTAGGATCCGCACGTTGACCCGAGACCTGAGAAGGATCCGCGTGTTTTTGGGAGAATGGGCTAATTGCTCAATTGGTCCTTCCGCATTTTTAAGCTTTATAATTTTATTTTATTTTTATTTTAATTCGGCCCTAATCTTTTATATTTGTTTCAATTTAATACAATGGCCATTAAAATCTATTCTGAAGAGCGACGACGTTTTGGGATTAGGGCAAATTGCCCAGGGAGTCCCTCCGAATTTAACGCGCCTTTCAATTAAGCCAGAAATTTTTCATTTATTTGTAATTAACCCTAGATTTTTAAATTAAATTCAATTTTAGTTTTTTTTTACATATTTAATTTATTTTAAAATAATATATGTATTATTTATTTTTATAAACATTTATTATATGAAAACTAATATATATTACCTATAATATTATATACATTTTTTATAAATTTTATCATATGTTAGATTTTTAATATATATATGATTTATTCTATTATATTTATATTTTATTATATGTTATATATTTTTACTATATATTATTTATTTTATTACATTTTACTTATCATATTATTTTTATTATTTTTATATTTTATTTATCATATAGTTTATATCATTATACATATATTTGGTTTATAAATTTTATTATATATCATATATCTTACCATAAATCATTCCTTACATTACTACTATTTCATTATAAAAATATATATTATTTTATTACTTATTAATTATACATGTTTTTAAATTATCATTATTATATAAATATGTAATTTCATTAATTAGCACATTATATCTTAGTATATTAAGTTATTAAATCGTATAATATGATTTATACATATATCATTTTCTAAAAAAAAAAGGGTTCTCCTTTATTATTTTTATATTATTCTAAATATTTCTAAATATCTTTATTTTTATTTGATTTATATTTTATATATTATAATTTGCTTATTTATTCTTGGCTCTCTTTATTTTGATATTGTTTCGTAGGTTAAATCTTATATATTATTTTTACTCGTTCGCATGAAATTAATTATTTATGATGATTTAAGTTACATTTGCATAAAACATTATATATATTGCAATTTATATTTGTTGTATTCATTAAGCACTATGTTGTATTTTGCACGTAACAATAATGCATGAACATTTATATTATTTATGATAATATATAATAACGTATATTGTGTAATTTATGCCATTATTTTTTTATCCTATAATTTATGCCATTATTTTTTTATCCTATATTTGCATAAAATGATAAAGCATGTATTATGTAGCTAGGTTTATTTAATATTAATTTCTTGTAATATGTGACATACATCATTTTTTATTATTTTTTAAAAAAATATCTCATTTGATTCAAAAGGAATTTTAAAAAGAGAGGCAATGTTTTGGTATTCAGGAACTCGGGAAGTAGTGCCCTAACATGCTGGGTTGCGATTTCCCGTTTGTTTGAATGCCTAAAAATATCCTTTAAAACGAGTTTCATAAATCACAAGATGATTTCAGTTGCGAAAGTTTAAAAATATCGTGTCCAATCATGCTAGATATGATGTTTATATTCTTTCGAAGCCAAGAATCTTGATTCTTTTTAACCTAAATTATTACGGTTTTAAAGAGATCTTATTTCTAAATTCTTTCAAACTTTTGACATTAAGACAAAATTAATCAATTTGGTACCAATTTTGGGCGTTACGAGGGTGTTAATCCTTCTTCGTGCGTAACCGACTCCCGAACCTATTTTCTCGTAATTTTGTAGACCAAAACGTTTTATAAAGTGATCCAATCACACTTTAAAAGGTTGGTGGCGACTCCCATTTTTGTTTTATTTTTAAAAAATCGAACGCGGTTTTTTTTCAAACCCGCTTTCAAAATGGTTTCGACAGCTTGGCGACTCCGCTGGGGACCTATAAGAGAGTCAAGCCAAGAAATTGATTTTTTGTGTCTTAATGTCAAAAGTTTGGGAAATTTTAAAATATTGATCAGTTTACATGTGTTTGTTGCATATGTTGTTACTTTGATTTCGCACATTGCATTTGCATGACCGCTGTGGTCGCATCTTTAAGTGGGAGTGAGAAGCTACGCTTTCGTGAGGTTTTCACCTTCATATGAGCTAGTGGATTGCTTCCGGGATACTGTACCTATGTCTTCGTGAGATTTTCATCTCTGCATGGCCATAGGGAAATGTGTCCCCCTGAACTGAACTTGGTCTATATGAGCCTATAATGGGTGAGGACCGAGGAATCTGCTAGTTCAGGTACCCTTGCTTTAGAACTGAAACTCATATAGTGAACTTTAAGCGCTTACCCTAGGGATTATGGTGATAGCTTTTAGTAAACTACCCTTATAAGTGTTTGTTTGTTATACTATTATGCAATACTAATCTATTTCGTTTTACTATCATTGCATGTCATTCAACATTCAAAGGCGTCGATTCACGATTCGATTTCTGGGTTAGAAAGTTTTGTAATAGGGAACGAATATCTTGATAAAGTGGAGGACAATGCCTCTGTTTGTACCTGGTCAGAGAAAACCCGGTTAGAGAAAGGACATAGTGTCACTGAGGGGCATACATCAGAGTTATGGGACTTCACCTGTATTAATTCGACGCAGAATGAGTTTCAGGAGTTGAGAGATATTTGGGCCCAATAGGATGACAAGGTTAAGCATCTTTTCTATCAGAATTATGGAGACCTTCCCTATTTGCTAGACGTCAAAGTAGATAGGCACTTGTTTCGAGCTATGGTACAGTTCTGGAATCTTGTTTTTAGTTGCTTTACATTTGGCGATGTTGATCTTGTACCTACTTTGGAGGAATATACGACTTTACTGCATTGCCCGAGGATTCAGGGTCACAAGGCTTATGTTAGGCCTACTAGCCTTCCAACTTTTGTGAAGAAGTTGGTGATGATTATTGGGATGAGTGAGCAGTGGGCTGTAGCTCGTGTGCAACAAAAGGGTGATAGTAAGCGCGTTCTATGGGTCGTTTTTAGGGATTTGATATCGACATATCCAGACGTAAAGAAAAGGGTCGACATCCTAGCTTTGAGTATTTACAGCATGGTGATTTTCCCAAAGGCATTGGGACACATAGATGAGGTAGTAGCGGATTTGTTTGATCCGTTGGTAAGCAAAATACACCGATACCAGCAATCCTAGCTGAGACATTTAGATCTTTGAGTGCATGTCGAAGGGCCGGCGAGGGTAGATTTATTGGATGTGCGCAATTGCTGCTAGTCTGGTTCCAAAGCCACTTCTGGAAGCTTGATAAGGTTCCTAGCCGAGTATTCTTTGAGGGTTATTCTCCCTTAAAGGAAGCAGTAGACAATGTCCCTAGGCCGATTTTGGGGGTGGCTCGATCATTAGAGGAGAGCTTACGAGTGATTCCATCAGAGTTGGAGGTTATGAAGCAAGAGTTCGAGAGAAAGAATTCAGAGCTTGAAAAGAGGATTGAGAAACTCAAAGAGGAAAAAATGTGTTTAAGCCTCGATGTCGATGTTCGAAAGATGGAAGTCGAGAAGGTGAAAAAGGAAAAGAGGAAGATTGAAGAAGATCGAGATGATTTAAAGACGCACTACAAGAAGGCCTAGGTAATGTTGAAAAGGGTCGGATTAGGGAGATCTTCAGAGCAGTGGCAACAAGAGATTCAAGAAGAAAAAGCCAAAGTCGAGTATTGGGAGAAGGAAAATCAGGCCCTAGAGAAGGAAAATCTGGGATTAAAAACTAAGGTAGCTGAGCTTGGACGATCTCTTCATGATCACCGAAGTCGTAACTCTGCGATCGAGTTAAAGGCAAGCTTGGATAAGATCGAGGAAATGAAGCACAATATTAGAGGGTTGGAAGTAGCACTACAGAACTGTGAGCTACGGGTTGAGCAGCTCGAGGCAAGAGAAGAACAGTGGAAGGGAGAACTTCACCATCTTCAGGATCAAGTGGGAGATAGGGATTATATTATGGGAGAAGCCATAGTCCAGATTCGAGAAGTTACTGATCATTTGCAAGACCTAGCAGCACAAGCTAATGTATTGAGTACAATGTATGAGTCATCGTCAGACAGAGGACGAGAGTTAGCATTTTTATTAGATAGGGTTAAGACTCTAGGCCTACAGGCGAAGGCATATTTGTAATCCGTTTTATGAAAAGGTTTTTGTTCCTTAAATAACAGTTTCTAAAATGAAACTAAATCAGAATCGACACCTTTTTGCATTCATGCATTTGCATTTCATAGCATCTCATTGCATCATATGCATTCAAGGTTATAGAAAGACCCTAATTAGCTAAAATTACTTGGGAGTTAGGGAGGAAAATCTAGAAATCACACATCACTACGGAACTCATGCAAAAACTAAAAACATGGATCAAATATTTGAACAGCTACAGAAGGACATGCAGGACCAATTGCAAGAGCAATTGGCAAAAATGCAAAACGACATGAGGGAGCAAATGTTGGAGGCTCAAAGAAACATGATGGCTAAGATGGCTCAAGTACTGAGGGCCACTGATAAGGGAAAGGCTCCCATAGCAATTACTAGCGAGGATGGTGAGGATCATCCTCCAGGTTTCACTCCACCCCAGGTGCCTACACAAACCGATGCACTTCCTAGAAGGCCATCTGTCACTATAAGACCTCATCAAGGGCCGGCTAATACTGGGATCCCCATAAATTTCCCAACCGGCTCAGAGTTTAATTTGGGCGACAATCCTGCAAATCCTGTCATTCCTGAATTAGATATGGCTGAAAAAGAGGATTTAAGAACTGAGGCTGCAAGATAGTTGAAAGAACGCTGCAGGTGGTTGGAGGAAAAATTCAAAGCTTTAGAGAATGTTGATAGGCATCATAGAGTCGATGCCAAAGATCTAAGCTTGGTCTCAGACTTGGTGCTTTCTCACAAATTCAATATGCCAGAATTTGAAAAGTACAACGGGACTACTTGCCCAGAAGCCCACATTACAATGTTCTGTAGGAGGATGACTGGGTATGTGAATAATGATCAACTGTTGATCCACTGTTTCCAGGACAGTTTAATTGGAGCAGCAGCCAAATGGTATAATCAACTGAATTGGGCCAAAATAAGTTCATAGAGGGATCTTACACAAGCCTTCATGCAGCAGTACAATCATGTGACTAACATGACTCTGGATAGGATCACGCTACAAAACATGGAGAAAAAGCCTAATGAAAATTTTAGGCAATATGCACAGAGATGGAGAGAGGTAGCAATGCAAGTTCAACAACCGTTGTTGGAGAAGGAGACTACCATGTTGTTCATCAACACTCTAAAGGCTCCATTCATCACTCACATGCTTGGAAGTACTACTAAAAGCTTTGCGGATATAGTCATGGCGGGAGAGATAATCGAGAATGCCATAAGGGGTGGCAAAATTGAGGGGGAAGCGACCAAAAGATCGGCCCCAAGGAGAAAGGATAGTGAAGTGAATAACACAAGCACCTTCAACATGAAGGCAATCACAGTTGGTCAACCTAAAACAGCTGCGGTTGAGCAATAGAGTTTTCAGAGGCAGGAGTCGGGTACAAGGCAGAATTCTAAAAAGATACAGTTCATACCTATCCTTGTGACGTATCGTGAGCTTTATCAAAGCTTATACGATGCACATGCTATTGCTCTTTTTCACTTGAAACCACTGCAGCCCCCATATCCCAAATGGTATGATGCAAACACCAGATGCGAATACCATGCCGAAATATCGGGGCATTCGATTGAAAATTGTACCGATTTTAAGAAGGCCGTAGAGAGGCTTATTAAGTTGGGGGTAGTAAAGTTTGACAATACCCCTAATACTGAAAACCCATTGCCAAATCATAGCGATCAAAGAGTGAATGCCGTTGGCGAGGTCAGTGAGAGGAGAATGAAGGAAGATGTTGCTGAGGTGAGGATGCCTATGAAGGTGATTTGGGAGGAGATGATGAAGAGAGGTATGTTAACCTCTAGAAACGAGAGAAGAGAAACAAGGAACTATGGTGAGTTCCATGAGAAAAGAGGACATGAAGTTCAAGATTGTGAAGAATTCAAGGCCTTGGTGCAAGGCTTTATAAACAATAAAGAGCTACAAATTTTTTAAGGTAGCTCTTGTGAAAAACAAGTATGTGTGCTGGAGGATGAACAGAAAGGAACTAGCCGGCCAAGGATTATTATCTCCCTACTAGGGAATAATAAAGTGGGGGCACAAACGGTGCCTAAGATCATTATTCATAAGCCTACGCCTTTCCCTTATAAAGATAGCAAGAGGGTACCATGGAGTTATGACTGCAGCGTGACAGTGCCAGAGAAGGAGAGTATAGCCAGTACGTCTAAAGATGTACAAGTTGAGGGTTCCCGTACACGGAGGGGGAAGCGGTATGATACGATAGGTGTTAGAGAGGAGTCCAAAAAAACAAGGAATGTTAGTGCGGAGAAGGAGAAAGAGGTTGAAGTGTCTGTCAAAGAGCCAGTAAAGGAGGAGGAGGTTAAAGAATTTCTAAAGTTCCTTAAGCATAGCGAGTATAGCGTGGTTGAGCAGTTGCATAGGCAGCCGGCTCGCATATCAGTATTGGCCTTACTTCTGAGTTCTGAGGTACATCGGGATGCATTGATGAAGGTGCTCAATGAAACATATGTCACCCATGACATATCCGTTAACAAGCTGGACCGGTTGGTGAATAACATAAGTGCGGATAATTTCATCTACTTTAATGATGATGAAATTCCACCGGGGGGCAGGGGGTCAACTAAGGCCTTGTACATCACCACTCGATGCAAGGGGTACACACTCCCAAGCGTGCTTGTCGATAATGGATCGGCCTTGAATGTTCTACCGTTGTCTACATTGAACAGATTACCCATTGACGGTTCTCACATGAAGACATGTCAAAATATGGTAAGAGCCTTCGGCGGTACAGAAAGGAAGGTGATGGGAAGGATTGACATCCCCTTGGAAATTGGGCGAGTATATACGAAGTAGACTTCTTGGTGATGGATATCAAGCCCTCTTACAATTGCTTATTAGGGAGGCCATGGATACACTCAGCAGGAGCGGTGCCCTCATCGTTGCACCAAAAATTAAAGTTAGTGATGGATGGACGGTTAGTAACCATCAATGCGGAAGAGGACATTATAGCTGCAGTCACTAGCAAGGCCCCTTATGTCGAGACAAACGAAGAGTCTATTGAGTACTCCTTTCGCTTTTTAGAATTTGTGTATGCAACCTTCATTTCAGAAGGGAGTGAGCTACCAGTGCCAAAGATAGTAAGAGCCACGAGGATAGCTCTGCAAATGATGGTAGGAAAGGGAGCCTTACCAAGAAGAGGGTTAGGAAAATACCTGCAAGGAGGAACTCAAATCCCAGAACTGAAAGAGAAAGGAGATTGTTTTGGTCTGGGCTTCAAGCCAGACTATAAGCAAAGGAGGAAGGAAGTTGAGAAGCGCCAAGAGGGAAGAAGGGCGTGCCTTAATGGGAGAGAAGTGGAGTGGGAGCCGATGACATTCCCTTCACTATCCCAAACCTTCATATCGGGAGGGTTACTTATAAAAGAATGTCATCAGGTTAATGCTATACACGACGAAGGATCGGAGCAAGGAAACCTTGAGGGCATCCACCCTTACGAACCGGGAAGCTCTTTGAACAATTGGACTGCGGAGGAACTTCCTGTAGTCTTTAGGAATTTTTCAGAGTAATTTTCAAAACATTCTTGTTACTCTAGAGCCTAAGAGTAATAGGATTACATTTGTGGGATAGGCTTACGATCATCTATTGTTTTTTTTAATAAAACATAACTTTTACCAATTTGAATGAGTATTGTTTTTTTTTACCAACCAATATTCCGTTAAACTTTTGAAATTCTTATTCTTTCATTCATAGCACATAAATAATCATTCTTAAATTCATTCATTCTTTGTATATACTTCACAGGTCCCTAGATATCAATGACATGAGCACTGATATTACAAATCTTGATTTCTCTCGTGAGCAAGACATGTGTTTAGAGGAATCTCAGGATTTTAAGGATGCCCAGGATTGTGATGTGCCTCTGGATCTGTTGAGGATGGTAAAACATGAAGAGAAACAAATCATGCCCCATGAGAAAGAGGCAATAGAGAATGTAGCCCTAGAGGAAGGGAAAGAGGTGAAAATCGGCACACATATTGCCAAGGGCACAAGGCAAGGACTGATTGAGTTGCTATGCGAGTTCAAGGATATCTTCGCATGGTCCTATCAAGATATGCCAGGGTTAAATACTGATATTGTGGTGCATCGTCTTCCAATAAGACAAGATTGTAAGCCAGTCCAATAGAAGTTACGAAGAATGAGGCCAGATATCGTATTGAAGATAAAGGACGAAGTCAAGAAGTAGTTCAATGCAGGGTTCTTACAAGAAGTGAAATACTCTGAGTGGGTAGCTAACATTGTACCAGTCCCTAAGAAGAATGGGAAGGTACGAATGTGCGTTGATTACAAAGATCTAAACAAAGCTAGCCCAAAAGATAATTTCCCTTTGCCACACATACACACTTTGGTAGACAACACAGCGGGATATTCGTTGTTCTCCTTCATGGATGGTTTCTCGGGGTACAACCAGATAAAGATGCATCCAGAAGACATGGATAAAACTACTTTCATAACATTGTGGGGCACCTTTTGTTACAAAGTAATGCTGTTTGGATTGAAGAATGTAGGGGCAACATACCAACGGGCTATGGTGAACTTATTCCATGATATGATGCACAAGGAGATTGAAGTGTATATTGATGACATGATTGCTAAATCTCAAACAGAGAAGGAACATATTGAAGTTTTGAGGAAGTTGTTCCTGAGATTAAGGAAATTTCAATTGAAGCTCAATCCGGCAAAATGCACCTTTGGAGCTAAATTAGGGAAGTTATTAGGCTTTGTGGTCAGTAAAAAGGGGATAGAAGTGGACTCAGATAAGGTCAGAGCCATACAAGAATTGCCTCCACCGCAAACTCAGAAGGAAGTTCGAGGATTTCTAGGAAGATTGAATTACATCGCTCGGTTTATTTCACAACTAAATGAGAAGTGTGATCCTATCTTTCGCCTCCTTAGGAAACATAACCAAGGTACTTGGGATGAGGAATGCCAGAATGCTTTTGATAAGGTTAAGCAATACTTGTTAAATGCTCCAGTGTTATCTCTGCCTAGTCCAGATAGACCATTAATTCTGTACTTATTAGTGTTTAGTAATTCTATGGAATGTGTGCTTGGCCAACATGACGAGTCGGGAAGAAAAAAGAAGGCGATATACTACCTCAGCAAGAAATTCACAGAGTGTGAGATGAGATATTCGCCAATTGAGAAATTGTGCTGTGCTTTAATCTGGACGACTCGAAGGTTGAGGCAATATATGTTATATCATACGACTTGGCTAATTTCAAAACTTGATCCATTAAAGTACGTGATGGAGTCAATAGCACTAAATGGAAGAAAGGCAAGGTGGCAAATATTGCTTTCAAAATTTGACATAGTCTATGTGAGTCAAAAAGCTATAAAAGGAAGCGCGGTAGCAGAATTTCTGGCGAGTAGAGCTCTAGAAGAATATGAGCCATTAAACTTTGATTTCCCTAATGAGGAGTTGTTGTATGTGGCAACTATTGAAAAACATCCATGGAAGATGAACTTTGATGGCGCATCCAATGCAGTAGGAAATGGAATTGGGGCAGTCTTGGTATTCCCAAATGGTGATCATTATCCATTCACATGTAAATTGGATTTCGACTACACAAACAATATGGCCGAGTATGAAGCGTGCATTATAGGACTCCGAGCGGCTATAGAGCGAGGAATAAGAATCTTGTAAATATATGGAGACTCTGCGTTGGTAATTTACCAGCTTAGAGGTGAATGGGAGACAAGGGATCCTAAATTGATCAATTATCGAAAGGTAGTTTTGAGGTTACTTGGGGAGTTCAATGACATCACTTTCAATTATATCCCACGAGACGAAAACCAGATGGTAGATGCTCTAGCAACCTTGGCTTCACTGATTAAAGCGAATAAAGAGGAGGAGATGAGACCCATTCAGATGAGTATCTTTAAAGCTCTAGCTCACTGTTGTAACATTGAGGAAGAAGAAAAGGATGAGAACCCTTGGTATCAGGATATATTGCGATATGTGAGAGATCATAAATAACCAGAACAGATAACTGAAAATGATAAGTGAACTTTAAGGAGATTAGCCTGTGACTACGTTTTGGATGGGGACATCTTGTACAAAAGAAGAAAGGACCAAGTACTATTGAGATGTGTTGACGTCGTCGAACCTAAGTTAATCTTGGAAGAAGTTCACGAGGGTGTTTGTGGGACGCACGCTAATGGTTTCACGATGGCTAGACAAATCATAAGGTTTGGATATTATTGGTCTACTATGGAAGGGGATTGTATCAACTACACCAAGAAATGCCATAAATGTCAGATTTATGGAGACAAGATTCATTTACCACCTTCCCCTCTACATGTTATGACTTCTCCATGGCCTTTTTCCATGTGGGGCATGGATGTCATTGGGCCAATATCACCAAAAGCTTCAAATGGGCATCGCTTTATCTTTGTGGTCATTGATTACTTCACGAAGTGGGCAGAGGCTGCTTCTTATACGAATGTTACTAAGTCGGCTGTGAGTCGATTCTTGAAGAAAGAGATCATTTGTCGGTATGGGATGCTTGAAAGGATCATATCAGACAATGCATTGAACTTGAATAATAGAACGGTAGCAGAAGTTTGCAGTCAGTTCAAGATTAAGCATCATAACTGTTCTCCATATCGTCCAAAGATGAATGGGGCAGTGGAAGCTGCTAACAAAAACATCAAGAAGATAGTGAGGAAAATGACTAAAACCTACAGAGATTGGCATGAGAAGTTACCATTTGTGCTCTTAGCTTATCGAACGTCCGTTAGAACCTCTACTGGGGCAACTCCTTTCTCGTTGGTTTATGGGATGGAATCAGTGTTACCCATTGAAGTGGAAATACCGTCTCTCCGAGTCTTGTTAGAGATAAAGTTGGATGAAGCTGAATGGATACAATCGCGATATGATCTGTTGAACTTGATTGAAGAAAAAAGGCTAAGGGCCATTAGTCATGGTCAAATGTATCAGAGGCGAATGATACAAGCTTACAACAAGAAAGTGCGACCAAGAGAATTCCACGAGGGGGATCTTGTGCTGAAAAAGATCCTTCCCATTCAGAAGGACTTTAGAGGAAAATGGATGCCGAATTGAGAAGGGCCGTATGTCGTGAAGAAGGCATTCTCTGGGGGTGCATTGATCTTAACGGAAATGGATGGGAAGATTTTACCTAATCCAGTGAATTCAGACGCAGTCAAAAAGTACTTTGTCTAAAGGAAAGGAGAATTCAGGGTGAAAACCCGCAAAGGGCGCCTTGAGTTTTTGAAAAAAACATGGAGAGGCCAAGGTGAAAACCCACAAAGGGCGCCTTGTGACCAAAGGGGATTTGAGTTGAAAACCCAAAAGGGCAGCTCAAATTTTGAAGAGCACACGGTAATCTTGCTATATCTGATTCAACAAAGAGCGAAGTGCGTTGCATATCGGGGCATCAACAAAGTACTTTGGATCTTTTAAACACATGTTGAACTCAAGAAAGTCTTTATGGAGCTGGTGTATAGATGCTCAAGCGGCGATATCTAGGGCATCTAACTTTTGTCCTGTTTGTTATCTTTAGATTCTCTTTCTTCTCAAAGATAGGCTATCAGATTAATTTCCTTTGTATTTTTGACAAATTCATTCAAATCTAATTATTCTCAAGATTAAATCCATCTTCCATTATCCTTAAAGTATGTTGCATTAAAATAATGATAGATGAACTAAATAATTTTCACAAATGAAGTTTTGCTCATTACTCTGGAAATTTCTAGATAATACAAGAAACTAAAATAGAACAATTGTTCGAGGAATTCACATAAGTGAGGTTTGAAAGAACTCGAGGAAATTCTTTTAGTCCAAAATGATGATTGGACAAAACAAACGGTTTGGTCTTAAGTGAGGATCATCTCACAGACATTTTGGTGGGTGATAGCATTTGAAGAATGGTACAAACCCACAGGTTAAGTAGGAATGATACTTCGAGAGAAATAAGGATAAATTTCGGCGAAGGAATGAGTGGTGACGTCTGGAATAGGGGTCATATTCATAAACATTTTGTAATACAGTAGGTTTAATTAGGAGCATTTGACTCACTTCGATCATAGCATCCTAATAATTAGGCATGAACTCATACACATTATACAGGTTATGTCCTTCAAGGGACAATGAAGATTGATGCACCTTAACCCCTAAGCAGTAGGGTAATAGGCTAAAGCATAGCAGATCTAACCTTTGGATGTTTTCACATCGAAGTAGATCCAAGATGATTTGGCATCCTTGCGTTTACAAGGAGCAGATCGAAGATATAGTAGATTTGGCTTTCACGTGTTTACGCTGAAGCAAATCTAAGAGGTTTGGCATCTCTATATTGTCAGAGAGCAGATCAAAGATAGCAGATTTGACATCTCTGTATTGTTAGAGAGCAGATCGAAGGTAGTAGATTTGGTGTCTCTGTATTGTTAAAGAACAAATCAAAGAAATAGATTTGGCATCTCCATATTCGATGGAGAGCAGATCGAAGACATAGCAGATCTAACCTTCGGATGTTTTCATATCGAAGTAGATCTAAGATGATTTGGCATCCTTGCGTTTACAAGGAGCAGATCGAAGACATAGCAGATTTGGCTTTCACATGTTTACGCTGAAGCAAATCTAAGACGATTTGGCATCTCTGTATTGTCAAAGAGCAGATCGAAGATAGCAGATTTGACATCTCTGTAATGGACAGAGAGCAAATCGAAGACATTAGTAGATTTGACCTTTATCAAGGCTGATTCAAGATGATTGGGGCGTCTCAATATTCAACGGGGAGCAGATCGAAGAACTCAAGACTCGGCGAGCCCGGGCAAAATTGGTTCTTTTATATCTTTGCTCTATTCCTGTTTCACAACAATGAACAAACAGGGGCAGCTGTCAAACCCATATTTTGCCCAGGCTTACAAAAATTAAAAATGGAATTAAACAAAAAAAAGAAAATTAAACAGTCCATTTAAGTCCTTTTACAGAACCCAAATACCATAGCCCACTAATCCGTAGGCCCAAAATTAAATGCCTAACCCAATAACCCGTTACACCCATAACCCAGCTAAATACTAACCCAATAATCCGCTTAATCCAGCAGCCCATTTACAATCAAATACCCAATACCCCTGATACCCTAAACTAGTCCAGTAATCTAAGACTTAATTGGCCCAATTGGCCCAACCTATTTTCAACTTCGGGAAACCCTAGCTAGGGTTTGCGCCGCATCTCTCAAGCCATATCAAACGTCAAAAGATCTCGCGCCACAAGCACCAATGCGCAGTCAATGCCTGGTCTGCCGCAACCATCCCAAGCGTCACGCCCTTTCGTCTTGCGCCGTTTCAGTGGGCTTCATCGGTGCCATGACTCCGGCCTCGTATCATGCCACAATCGACATCAACGCCAGTACTCATTGTCGAGATTCTTGTTTACCTACAAAGAAGGAAAGAAACAGCAGCAAACAAACAAAACAAATATGGAAAGAAATAAAAGATTTCTTCCCAAAAAATGTAATAGAAACAGTGGCTATAAAAGCCTCCTTTGTAAACATGTATGCAGACATACGTAGATTTTAACAAGAAATATAAAAGCCAAATACAAACAGTTTCTTTTAGGTGAATCATCAATCTTTTATTATTTTTCATTATTTTAGTATTCGAAGCATATACATACATATATAAATAGTTGGTAAACAGTTTTAAAAATGAGGAAAGAGTCTGTATAGGCGAAAAAATGAAGCTTTTCAGCTTCCGGCCGCCATAAATGGCAAAGTCGACGGTGGTGCGTGGGCGCGTACGGAGGTTCGATGACCGGAGCCATGGTGACCGATGGCCAGAGCTCTGAGAGCTTCAGAGCATTTCTGAAAAATTTTTTTAGAAATGTTTTAAAATGATTTTTTTAAGGGTTTAATTGGCATATAGCCTTCTGAAAACGGTGTCATTTTGGTTTAAGTCAATAAGCCTAAAACAACACCGTTTTAAGGCCAGGATCCGCGCGTTGACCCGATACTCGGGGAGGATCCGCGTGTTTTTGGGAGAATGGGCTAATTGCTCAATTGGTCCTTCCGCATTTTTAAGTTTTATAATTTCATTTTATTTTTATTTTAATTCGGCCCTAATCTTTTATATTTGTTTCAATTTAATACAATGGCCATTAAAATCCATTCTAAAGAACGACGTCGTTTTGGTATTAAGACAAATTGCCCAGGGAGTCCCTCCGAATTTAACGTGCCTTTCAATTAAGCCCAAAATTTTTCATTTATTTGTAATTAACCCTAGATTTTTAAATTAAATTCGATTTTAGTTTTTTTTTACATATTTAATTTATTTTAAAATAATATATGTATTATTTATTTTTATAAACATTTATTATATGAAAACTAATATATATTACCTATAATATTATATACATTTTTTATAAATTTTATCATATGTTAGATTTTTAATATATATATTATTTATTCTATTATATTTATATTTTATTATATGTTATATATTTTTACTATATATTATTTATTTTATTACATTTTACTTATCATATTATTTTTATTATTTTTATATTTTATTTATCATATAGTTTATATCATTATACATATATTTGGTTTATAAATTTTATTATATATCATATATCTTACCACAAATCATTCCTTACATTACTACTATATCATTATAAAAATATATATTATTTTATTACTTATTAATTATACATGTTTTTAGATTATCATTATTATATAAATATGTTATTTCATTAATTAGCACATTATTTCTTAGTATATTAAGTTATTAAATCGTATAATATGATTTATACATATATCATTTTCTAAAAAAAAGGGTTCTCCTTTATTATTTTTATATTATTCTAAATATTTCTAAATATCTTTATTTTTATTTGATTTATATTTTATATATTATAATTTGCTTATTTATTCTTGGCTCTCTTTATTTTGATATTGTTTCGTAGGTTAAATCTTATATATTATTTTTACTCGTTCGCATGAAATTAATTATTTATGATGATTTAAGTTACATTTGCATAAAACATTATATATATTGCAATTTATATTTGTTGTATTCATTAAGCACTATGTTGTATTTTGCACGTAAAAATAATGCATGGACATTTATGTTATTTATGATAATATATGATAACGTATATTGTGTAATTTATGCCATTATTTTTTTTATCCTATATTTGCATAAAATGATAAAGCATGTATTATGTAGCTAGGTTTATGTAATATTAATTTCTTGTAATATGTGAAATACATCATTTTTTTTTATTTTTTATTTTTTTTAAAAATAATATCTCATTTGATTCAAAAGGAATTTTAAAAAGTGAGGCAATGTTTTGGTATTCAAGAACTCGGGAAGTAGTTTCCTAACATGTTGGGTTGCGATTTCCCGTTTGTCTGAATGCCTAAAAATATCCTTTAAAACGAGTTTCATAAATCACAAGATGATTTCAATTGCGAAAGTTTAAAAATATCGTGTCTAATCATGCTGGATATGATGTTTATATTCTTTCGAAGCCAAGAATCTTGATTCTTTTTAACCTAAATTATTACGGTTTTGAAGAGATCTTATTTCTAAATTCTTTCAAACTTTTGACATTCAGACAACATTAATCAATTTGGTACCAATTTTGGGCGTTACGAGGGTCTTAATCCTTCCTCGTGCGTAACCGACTCTCGAACCTATTTTCTCGTAATTTCGTAGACCAAAACATTTTATAAAGTGATCCAATCACACTTTAAAAGGTTGGTGGCGACTCCCATTTTTGTTTTTTTTTAAAAAATCGAACACGGTTTTTTTTCAAACCCACTTTCAAAATGGTTTTGACAACTACGTTAGCCTTTCCCAGATGGTAATTGATGACAAGCTCGTAATCTTTCAATAATTCTAGCCAACGTCTTTGTCTCAAATTCAAATCTCTTTGAGTCATCAAGTACTTAAGGCTTTTGTGATCGGAATAAACGTGACATTTTTCCCCGAACAAGTAGTGGCGCCAAATTTTTAAAGTTAAAACGATAGCAGCTAACTCGAGATCATGAGTCGGATAGTTTTTCTCGTGTGGCTTCAACTGTCTCAAAACCTACGCTGCAACTCTACCCTCTTACATCAATACACAGCCCAAACCATTTAGAGACGCATCACTGTTGATCACGAATTCTTTACCAGACTCTGGCTGAACTAACACCGGAGCTTCGGTCAAAAGGGTTTTCAATTGATCAAAACTTTTCTGGCACTTTTCTGACCATTCAAATTTGACATCTTTTTGTAGCAACTTTTTCATCGGTGTTGCTATCATCAAAAAGCCTTTCACAAACCGTCTGTAATACCCAGCAAGTCCCAAAAAGCTCCGAACTTCTGAAACATTTCTCGAAGGCTTCCAATCGAGTATAACTGAAATTTTACTCGGATCAACTCGAATACCTGATACGGATACAACATGCCCCAAAAAGCTGACTTCTCTCAACCAGAATTCACATTTACTGAACTTCGCATATAATTACTTGTCTCGCAAAATCTACAATACTAACTTCAAGTGCTCGACATGTTCAGTTTCACCGCGTGAATAGATCAAAATGTCATGTATAAACACGACTACAAATCAATACAAATACTGTCTAAAAATCTGATTCATTAGATCCATAAAAACTATAGGGGCATTAGTAAGCCCAAATGGCATCACTAAGAACTCATAGTGTCCGTACCTCGTTCTGAAAGCAGTTTTAGGCACATCAGAGTCTCTAACTCGCAACTGATAATAACCCAATCTCAAGTCTATCTTCGAAAATACTGAGGCTCCTTTCAGTTGATCAAACAAATCATCGATTCGCGGCAACGAATATTTATTCTTTATCGTTACTTTATTAAGTTGACGATAATCAATACACATTCTCATAGTTCCGTCTTTCTTTTTCACAAACAATACTAGCGTACCCCAGGGAGAAAAACTTGGTCGAGCAAAACCTCTATCTGTCAACTCTTGCAACTGAGATTTCAATTCTTTTAGTTTGGTTGGTGCCATATGATACGGAGCTATCGAAACCGGTGTAGTCCTTGGTACAAGTTCAATACCAAACTCTACCTCCCGAATAGGGGGTAATCCAGGTAATTCCTCGAGGAACACATCTGGATACTCACAAACCACGGGCACAGTCTCAAGTTTCTTTTCTGATTCTTTACTATTCAGTACGTACGCAAGATATGCTTCACACCCCTTTTTCACATATTTCTGAGCCAACATCGAGGATATCACTGCCGGTAATCCATTCAAATTGGTAGACTCAACTCGAATTATCTCATTATTTGAACATCTCAAATCAATTGTCTTTCGCTTGGAATTCACTACTGCATCATGCACAGTTAACCAATCCATACCGAGAATGATATCAAACTCGTCAAATGGTAATAACATTAAATCAGTCGGAAAGCAAGAATCTCGGATCATCAGGGGACATTTCTTACATACTTTGTCAACTAGCACATAACGGCCCAAAGGATTCGACACCCGAATCACAAACTCAGTAGACTCAACAAATAGAGTCTTACTGGATGCCAAAGTTTCACATACATATGAATGAGTAGAACCAGGGTCGATCAAAGCAATAACATCAGTATCAAAAAGAGTAAAAGTACCGGTAATAACATCTGGCGAAGAAGCATCCTCGCGCGCGCGTATAACATAGGCTTTAGCAGGAGCACGAGCCTCAGATCGAGTTGTAGTATATCTAGTCCCTCTCTGGCTGCCACTAGCATTACCCGTATTTCAAGGTGGTCTACCTCGTGCCGTGGTAGTACTAGGTCTCCCACTCTGATTAATGTTCTGCTCAGGTAATTTCGGACAGTCTCAGATAAAGTGATCAACTGATCCACACTTGAAACAAGAGCGGTCATGAAATCTATAGCTTCCTGAATGCCATTTACCACAATACTTGCACTCAGATCTGTCCTGACGATCATTGCCGACACTGGCAACAGAGGTGGCTCGCGTACTCACGAGGGTCGATCGCGGTCTCGTCTGGAAAAACCCAAAGTATTCTTGGATCGACCTGTGTCATCTCTAAATTTCTTCAATGACTGATGAAAGGATTTTCCCGAAGATCTTTTACGGAACTCTCTAGTTCCATCATCAGCTTTTCTTTTCTCTCTACCGAGCTCTTCGACTTTACAAGCTCACTCGACAAGCCCTACAAACTCTTTGATTTCCAGAATGCCTACTAACAGCTTGATATCTTCATTCAACCCAACCTCGAAGCTTTTACACATGATAGCCTCAGATGAAACACATTCCCGAGCATATCTACTAAGTCTCACAAACTTTTGCTCGTAATCAGTAACTGTCATAGAACCCTGTTTGAGCTCAAAAAATTCCTTCCGTTTCTGATCGATGAATCTTTGACTGATATACTTCTTGCGAAACTCGGTTTGGAGGAATTCTCAAGTAACTCATTCTCTCGGCACAACTGAAACCAAGGTATTCCACCAATAGTAGGCAGAATCACGTAACAGAGATATAACACATTTTAAGCACTCATCGGTTGTGCACGATAATTCATCACACGCGAATGGTGTTATTGAGCCAAAACTTAGCCTGCTCGGCATCATCACTGTCAATAGCTTTGATCTCAGTAGTCCCGTGCTTTCGAATTCTATCAACCGGGGGCTTGCTCAACCTTAACGGGTCAACTACACGAGGTACCACAGGTGCAGGGGTTGTATTAGTCGGGGTGGGGGATGTGAAACAGCCGGATTAGTTCAAACATATTGGGTAAAACAATCTTTCATCATAGCATAAAAGGCTTGTTTAGCCTCATCATTTTGATTACTAGCATTCAGTTGAGAGTCCATCGGTATTGCCCCGAGCGCGGAGCGAGCACTACGCTCTCATCATCATCGCCATCGCTCGATCGGGATCGAAATTTATTACTATACAAAAAACACATTTCAACTGTCAGAAACCATCACATTATCATATTAACACTTTATCGCACGCGCTACGTTAGTCTTAGAATCGACTAAACTGTAGCTCTGATACCAATAAAATGTAACACCCCTATAACCCGTATCCGTTGCCGGAGTGGGTTATGAAGAGTTACAAATCCAAAATACTACATTTGTACATTCACATTTACATAAGTTCATTAGCAATTATATGCATAGCCAAACACAATCAAAGATCAAAATTCAGACTTATACCGACATTCAGAGGTTGCCATATTCACATGGCATAATAACAACAACATCTCAAAATATCATTCACTTAAGTCTATTCTATACATGTCATACTATCTCCAAAACATAGTAGTACCAAAATGATAGATAGTGTGACGAGTTGCTAACGATCCCCCCGAGCAGGTGACTGGAGTCAACAATCCATAAAACAGAGAAACGTAACAAACGGAGTAAGCTTTCATAAGCTTAGTAAGTTTTAAGCAATGCAAACAAATAAACTCAGTTATACTTCGATCATTCAATTTCTCAAGAGGCCATTTTCTAGGTATATTGCTATTTGGCCGAATATACACAAGCACATAATGCACATTTAGCATTCTTATTTCACTTAATATGAATCCATATAAAATAAATAAATCAAATACTTTCACATACTTTCACACCTTGACCGAATGTATCATGATCATAGATATAGTTATAACATTTATTCACATATGTATCACATTATACACTTATGATTCAATTCAAATCAAACTCACATATAAGTACATAATACGTACCTGGCCAACTTAACATATTGAATGTCTTCATTTTTCGTTCTAACACAAGGTATCTTAGTCTTAGACTTTTATCAAATCATCGGCATTTAGCTTGCTAGGTTTTAAACCCGAATTCATCCACTGGCATTTCGCCTGCTAGGCTCGAAGCCCAATATCATATCACTGGCATTATAGCCTGCTAGGCTCGAAGGCCCGAATAGTATCTCACCGGCATTATAGCCTACTAGGCTCAAAGGCCCGAATAGTATCTCACCAGCATCATAGCCTGCTAGGCTCAAAGGCCCGAATAGTACCTACGATATTCAAATCAACAAGTTTCATATAACACAATCACACCAAATTAGGTACTAGCATCATTCGAATATATCATCTTACATTTTATTCACTTTTATTTCATTTCATCATTCACACTTATCATTTGATAGTTTACACATAACATCTCACTCATATTCATCTAACACTTATCATTTGATCATAAAAGCATATCACATTTTATTTCCATATTATATTTGCCATTCGGCCATATACATACATTACAAGTAATACTTAATTCTCATAATATGCCATGTCATTATTGAATATTATTTATGTTTAACTACTTAAAACTTACCTCGAATATTTTCGAACAGTCTCAGATCGACTATTCAACTACTTTCTGTTTTCCCCTGTCCAACCTTGGTTCTCTATGCTCTTGAGCTAATTCAAACAAATTTAACTTATTAAAGTCCCATCATGCTAGCTTATGGCCAAATATGACAAGAAATTTAATAGCTCATATAGCTACTTTTAGCTCAAATACAAAATGGTCATACACATTTTTAATCACATTAAGCAACTTAATACAATTAATTTAACATTTCCTCATGTACACCTTTATGACAGAATACACATATCAAATAAGCAACTTACCTTAACACATAACCCACATAGCCAAAGTACATATAACCCTAATGATTGAATATGTATATCACCAAAATTCCTATGACTTAACCTTTAACCTTCATAGCCGAATATTCATTGTATACCTAGTTCACATACACAAACACAAAACTTATATGGCTTATCATATTTTCATATACAACCTTTAATACTCATACAAAGTTTATATTTAAAAAAATTTATACACACACCATTAACCTAATATCAATTAACTAAGCACTTTAAAAAAATTTCTTTAACTATACACACATTCGGTAATTACAAAGACAATTTAACAAACCTTCAATTCAACTTATAACAATATATACTCAATATTCAAAGCATTTAACATCACTTCATCATAATTTTACATCACGGCCGAATGCTCCTTTTAAACCATTTACCCTCACAAAGCATAAATTTCACCATCAAACTTACAAGCTTATAATCCCATGAATTTTAACATCATAATATCTATCCAACTCTCACTCATTAACTTCTATCATAAATCTCAAAATCTATAGTTTTTCTACCCATGATCGAAACCTCCAACAACACCAAAAATAAAAAATATACTTCATGGGTTTAAGGTAGAACCAAGAAAGGAACTCATAAACATCAAGATATAAGCAAACTACCATGAACTTACCTTGGATTTTTTTTTGATCTACAATGACCGAACAACAAGCTTTCTTTTTCTTTCTTTGAGTTTCGGCTAAGCTAAGGAAGAAGATGAACAAAACACTTTGTTTTTCTTTTTATCATCTTTTCTTATTTTAGTTAATTTTTTATTTCATAATTTAAGCCATTAACTATTATAATATTAATATAAAATGTATATATGGCTAATCAACCATCATCATGGCCAGCCACTTACTTAAAAATGGGGAATTTGACATGCAAATCCCCATATTTTAAGCCATGCAATATTTGGCCACTATATTTCAACCTATCACATTTTCAAAGTTTCTCACATAAGTCCTTTTTAATTAATTTCACATCTAAATGACAAAAATCAAAGCATGAAATTTTCACACATACACTTTCACTTATAATAGGCATAGAATATAACATTTAATTATTTTCGTTACTCGATTTTGTGGTCCCGAAACCACTTCCCAACTAGGGTCAAATTAGGGTTGTCACACTTGCTACGTTAGTCCTACAATCGACTAAATCGTAGCTTTGATACTAATTAAATGCAACACCCTTAACCCGTATCCGACGCCAAAATAGGGTTACGAGGCATTACTGATGAAACAAAACATAAATCAAACACTTTCACATAAACATCAATCAATATAATCAAAATCCATTCATCTCAATCACATTGTCCCTTCTAAGGTCCTACGAGACCTTAAAACATGTTTAGAAGTGGTTCAGGACTAAACCGATAACATATGCAAACTTTAGGAAACTTAGAAAATTTTCTTTAATTTTAGGGTCACACGCCCGTGTGAACAGGCCGTGTGCCTCACACAGCCACCAGACACGCCCGTGTCACAGGCCGTGTGAAAACAGGGCATACATACCAACTTGTACCACACGGATGGAGACATGCCCGTGCCCCATGGCCGTGGAAAAACTAGAGGGGTTATTGACTTGGGTCACACGGCTGACCGCACGCCCATGTGTCAGCTCGTGTGCCACACACGGCTAATAGACACGCCCTTGTGTCTTGGCCGTGCCAAACTTGTAGGGTATACTGACATTAATTTGAAGGGTACCCCAGGGAACATAGGCGGTGTAACACGACCGTGTGTCACACACAACTGACACACACGTCCGTGTCTCTGCCTGTGTGGACAAAAAAACGCCATTTGCAACGACAATTTGCCACCCTTTTCTCATGCACACCTAGCATCAAAATGGTATCATTTCAACACATATATAGGCAGCCAAAACATGCCAATTCAATCACATAACATGCCATCAATCATCAACATTTCAATTACTCAATTCGTTATTCAAAACATACCAAATTACTAAGCCAAAATCATCACAACTTACATATTTCCTAAATGAATTTTCTCATCTTTATATCAACCAATTCATGTTTCTCAAACATGTCAATTCAACATCTATAAATCATACCAAAATATACCATTTCTTAAGCATTAATATATCAACTAATAACTAACCAAATGAGCAACCACTTAGCCATAATAACAACCATGAAAAACATGCCAAAACACATGGTAACTTATAAACATCACATATATCACTTGCCAACATATAAATCAAGCCAACTCAAATGGCCATACACATCATCATTTACAAGCCAAATCTCATGGCTAATATCATAACTCAAAACATACCAAACTGACACTAGCCTATACATGCCATATACCATATATACAAAGCTCCAAAAGTACCAACAATAGTCGATAGTGTGGTGATGGTTCCCAATGATTCCCGATGTCTGAGGTAGCCTCGATAATCTATAAAATAGTGGAAAAATAAACACAGTAAGCTTTAAAAGCTTAGTAAGCCACATACAAATAAGCTATCATGTGAATCTTTGTATATCACTTTAAATATTTTAAACCTAACTAGTTATACACAAGTTCACAAACCATTCACATTGAACACATATTAAATATCATAATCAAATTCGTCATTTACTTCAATTCTCAATACTCGTATAAATCACGTATGTACCAGAGTCATTTAGCTCCTTCACATATTCTTTTTCAACTTGACTTTGCCCGTTGAACCACTCGGAATCATTAAGGATACTCGGATATCCCATAAGCTCGTACAATGCCATATCCCAGATATGGTCCTACATATTATCACATATTGATGCCACTGTCCCAGACAGGGTCTTACACAGAATCGATTAATGATGCCAATGTCCCAGACATGGTCTTACATGTAATCACATCTCGATAACCTAATGTCATGACATTTGTATCCTATACTATTCCTAAGGTTCGTACGGGACTTTCAGATATCGTAACTCTGTCGATTCTTGCTCGTAATTGCTCGTTTAACATTCATTGCAATTCAATCTTAATAAAACATATATTTTTAATATAAAGATGTTTACTTGCATATGAACTTACCTTGTATTCGGACTAAATGAACTGGATCGACTATTCGTCAACTTTCAATTTTCCCCGATCTAAATCTGTTTTCTTTCGTTCTTGATCTATATGCATTCAAAATTAACTCTTTTATTCAGCAACACATTCAATTTCATCCACAAACACATATCTGGGCATTTTTTCACTTTAGTCCCTAAAGTTTCACATTTATTCAATTTAGTCCCTATTTCACAAAACACAAATTACACAAAATTTAACATTACCCATGCTTAGCTAAATTCTCAATATGTCCCTAGCAGCCCATATTTTTTCATTTATTTCACAATTTAACCCCTCAATTTACACTTTTCTAAATTTAATCCCTAATTAACATTTTTACTCAAAATCACTTTACAAAACATGTATATCAAACACCAAGCTTTCATATTTCATCATCAAACATTCAAAAACACATGAATTCATCAATGGTAATTTTCAAAATCATCAACAACTCCAAAAATTAGGGTATGCGCTAGCTAATACTCAAAGCAACGATTACAAAAATATAGAAATCATCAAAAGCCGAACAAAAATCACATACCAATTGAAGCTCAAAAGTGCCAAATTTTTCAAGATTCATACCCTAATGTTTCTTCTCCATTTTCGGTTGTAACAAAGATGAATGAATCTATTTTAACCTTTTTTATTTAAGTTAACTTAAATTACAAAATGACATAACTACCCTTAATGATTTAACATTAAAATTCCACTAACTATAGGCATAAATGTCCATCCATTAATCCAATGGTTTAATAACATCATAAGGACTTCCATCTTTTAATTTCATAGCAATCAAGCACTTTTAATAGATAGCATGCTACTTTTGCATTTTATGCGATTTAGTCCTTTTCTCAAATTAACCACTTAAAAGATAAAATTAGCACACGAAACTTTCACACAAACATATTCACATGCTATAAACACATAAAATAATATTAAAATAATTTTACGACCTCAGATTTTTTGTTCTGAAACCATTGTTCTGATTTAGCTAAAACTGGGTTGTTACATTGATGACAATAATAGCATCCAATCGAGTATAAAGATGGCACCGTATGAAACTCTATATGATCGTAAATGTCAAACACCATTGTACTTGAGTGAGCTCAGCGAGAATAAGATTCATGGGGTTGATCTGATTAGAGAGACTGAAGAAATGTGAAAGTAATTCGTCATTGTACAAAAATCGTACACAAACTTGAAATGGAAAGATATTGAGTTCCAGATCGGGGAAAAAGTGCTTTTGAAAGTGTCGCTGTGGAAAAGATATTGAGGTTTAGCCGGAAAGGGAAATTGAGCTCGCGATTCATCGGACCGTATGAGATTACTGAGCGAGTTTGGCCAGTGGCATATTGACTATCTTTACCATCTAAGTTAGAGAAAATACATAATGTGTTTCATGCATTGATGCTTTGATAGTACCAATCCAACCCTTCACATGTCATTTCCCCGACCGAGGTTGAAATTCAGTCTAATATGTCATATGCTAAAGAACCGATTTGAATTTTAGCTCGTGAGATCAAAGAGCTGAGAAATAAGATAATCACATTAGTGAAAGTATTATGGCATCGACACGGGGTTGAAGAAACTACATGGGAACCTGAGGATGCTATGAGAAAACAATACCCAAGCTATTCACTAGTAAGATTGTAACACCCCAAACCTGGCCCGGACGTTATGGCCAAATCTGGCCCGTCACATTGAAGTGTTTTAGCAAAAAACCTTGTTTTCATTGAAAACCCTTCCTTAAAATATGAGACCTTGATAAACTTATAAAAACTCTTTTTTCAATAGTAAAAGCTTGTTTAAAACATATGATTTATGAAAACCTATCATTTGAAAATTTAGTTGCGGAAACGTAGAAAAACATAATATGATTTAGGAAACTCATGTTCAACTTCTCGTAATTACAACGCATAAAAATATTAATCCAAATAATAACAAAAGGGAAGACCTTATTACAATCCAGTCTAAAAATTTCTTGATAAACTAAAAACTTACATGCTTTTGAAAAGGAAAACAAGTCCAAGTTGTCCTGCTAGCTGGCCACCCGGAGTCCCTCCAAACATCGAACCTTCTACTGAGCATCACTTGAGAAAACTAAAAGAGGGGGTCAGTTTTCGTAAACTCAATGTGTACTACCCTCAACAAACATAAAGCAAACATCAACCACCATAAAATCATTCATGCAATGCAATACAGTGCAATCCCACCCCAATAATCCAACCGCTACACATCAACTCCGTCCCCCGATACACATCATGTGGGGATATAAATATCGACCCACCCAACCAATACACATCAATGGTAGCCCGGTTGCGAAACTACCTTCATTCATATATTGGGCTTAAAAGCTGTCGGTGGATCCACGATTGTCAAGTAACCATGCGATCCTCATATACTTCCTCCATTCCATAATTCCCAACCCAGATGCAACCTAAGCAGAATATCGTATGTATGCAGCAGATATACATGTTACATCCATAAAACTTATATTCAACACATAGGGGTATTTTGGTCATTTTTGTCCTTAGGATCATTTCGATAATTTTTCCTTTATTGCGAGTTTTTACTTACCTTAGCCCATTAACAAATCCCGTAAGCTAAGATGAACGAATACTATGCACCAGGTAGGATTCCAGAGAAGAGGAGGTGAGTCATTAAGACCGCTTAAGTACCAAGCTCTCCCTAGATCCAATCCCAGACATGCATATACCCGTTACCACACCTTAACCTTATAACTTGTTCACGGTCTCATTTAATTAATTAAGTTTTATGCAGTCATCATATACTATGCCCAAAACCCCTTACAAAGCCTAGAAAAATCTACATACCTGTATATGGCCCACTAGGCCCAATCATATTTATATGGCCCATTAGGCCCAAATCACATTTATATGGCCCATTAGGCCCAAATCACATTCATATGGACCATTAGGCCCAAATCACATTTATAGTCATGCTTACAATCGAATTTTCCATCACATAGCATCAATTATCAATTTTCGCCTATTATGGCCCAACAACCCATCGGCCTATTAAACCCATTCTAGCCCGGTTGGCCAATTCACAGCCCATGTCCATGGAATCACCCATGGGGCCTCAGATAACCTATCGGTTTCCCCTCACGAGTGTTCACGCACTCACAAGTCTGTTATAGCCAAACTTTCAACTTTTTGGCTTTTCAGCATTTCGGCATTTCGGCATTTCAGGATTCGCCAATTTATTGTGTATGTGCAGTGTATGCACACACCTGGTAAGAAAGCATGTTGTGATCTTCCTAGCCACGAACCTACAATCGATATCACTCAAGAATTAATCTCACATACTTATCAAATACTTTAGCAAAAGTCGAAGTCTTTCCTTAACCTTACCTGAAACGCCAAGCCTTAATAGCTTTTCCTAGATCACCAATCACGAGTACTTCCCAGATTTGCATTAACCTTTATCATTAAAAACATAATGGGTGACTTGCATCCAACATATGTCACCCTTTTCTACTAAAGCCTATTCGGCCAACCCTTACTAAGTGAAGAACACTTACCAAAGTCTCACACCTGAGGAGCAAATCGGCAGGGATCCAAAAGATTAGGATTTGATACTAATCCTACCAAAATCGATTAGAAGAAGTGAGGAAAAGAGTAATTGATACTTAGCAAAACCGATTGGAAGAACAAAGCACTTACACTAGGACTGACCGATTAGAAATAGTAGTGGCGGCACCAAGGGTATTCGGCCCTTACGATTTGTATGGCAAAAAGAGGGTTATTCGACTCCAAGGGAAAAGAAAAGAAGAAGTCGGCAAGATTGAAAGTGAATCAACAAGATTTGAGTAAAGGAAGAATGGAAAATCGGCATAAGAACACAAAAGAAGAACAAGGGATTTTCGGCTTTTGGATCTTGGAGAGAAAAAGAAAAAAAAGGTTTTTAGCAACAAGGTGAAGGAGAATTCGGCATTAGCCTGGCAACCCTACATTCGACACCTATATATAGCCTCTATAGACGAATTTCCCATGCCCAAATTCCCAATTCGGCTCCACCTCTTCTTTACTCCTCATCTCCTAGTTTTTCTCCCTGATAACCCCTTAATCCCCTCATCAAATTTCTCCTCTCATCACTCTATACAGAGTTCACTCCAACGCCACCTCTGTCCAACTCTTAAGCAAAAATAAATCCCTCTTTTGCACAAGGTGGGATTCGAACCCCATACCCCCTTGCCTTGCCTTGCATGTGACACCACTTGCCACTCCACCACAAGGCTTCTATTTGTCCAATTCTTCCTTCATTTATTCAAAATCCCACCTACTTGCCATCAAGGTTCTTTTAATTATTAACCCATAATTTCCTTTACCCCTAGGTTCGACTCAAACCTTAACCGAGACCTACTATCACATAATTAACACTTAACCGGGAATACTAAGCACACTTTTTATCAGAACCGAAGAAAAAAAATAAAATTTAGGATTTCGAGATTTTTGGGGCATTACAAAGATTTTCTGGGATGAAAATCCCTTAAGGAGAGGGAGTTGTAATAGCCTGTTTTTGAGTCAAATCAAAATAGTAGTTTTTGAACCACAAATTCAAAGTAAAAATATTTATTTTATTATTTTAATAAGGTCTATAGCATGATAGAATTATTGTGTGGAAGTTTCATAAAGAAATTTTACCGTTTGAATGCTCAATTTGTGAAAAATGACTAAATCGCGTAAAGTGTAAAAGTGGAGTTCTATTAGCTAAAAGTATCTAATATCTATATAACCTTAAAGTTAAGGTCCTTAAGTGGTAATTATACCATTATTATGATATTGGATGATAATGTCATGGCATAATTGAAATTTTGAATTACTCATAAGGTTAAATAGGTAATTAAGTAAATAAGGTTAATAAATTAAATAAAACACAATTTCCTTTCATTATCATCTTCTTCCTAGCCAAATTTAACAAAGAAGAAAGCCATTTTAGGGCTTGAAGCATTCGTTCATCTCCTATATCAATTGTAAGTCCATTTTTGTTCGGTTTTTAGTGATTTCTATGTTTTCGTAATCGTTGCAGCTCAATCTATCTAGCCCGTACCTTTAATTTTCAACTTGTTAAAGATTTTAAGAGTTACCATTGATGATTTTATGTGTTCTTTGGTGTTTGAAGATGAAATATTATTTTTTGATGATAGGTTTTCATGTTTTGTAAAGTGATTTTTGATGAAAATGCATAATAGGGATTAAACTATAAAATGTGCAAATTGTGTGGTTGAAATGTGAAATAAATGAAAGTTTTGGACTACTAGGGAATTATGTATAATTTTACCAAGCATGGTTTTGTTGAATTGTTTGAATTTTGTGTATTTGTGAAATAGGGACTAAATTGATTAAATGTGAAAAGTTTAGGGGCTAATGTGTAAAAATGCCCAAATATGTATTTTTGGATTAATTGAATGAGTAGATGAATAAATAAGTTAATTTTGAATTCATATAGATCAAGAAAGAAAGAATTCAGATTTAGATCGAGGGAAAAGCTAGGTTATCGAGTAGTCGACCCAATCCGTCTATTCTGAATACGAGGTAAGTTCATATATATTAAGCACTATAATAATTATACTTTTGGTGCTTTGATATTGCATAAATTGTATATACGGGACTACATTTATGTTTGACGAAAAATCGGCTATTTGTGGCACTTAGTGTGCAATTCAACATAGCTTCGGCTATATATGGCACTTAGTGTGCGATTTGAGATAGCTTCGGCTATGTACGGCACTTAGTGTGCGAGATATCGAGTATGACACTTAGTGTGTGAGACATTGAGTGTTCAAAAGTATATTATGAGCTTTGAATCGAAGAAGTTACAAAGTTTGTATATAAGCTTATGAATAAGCAGGTGAAAGGTTTGTTAGTAATCATAAAGTACATGATAATATGTTTGGATTGATGAATGTTGTAACACCCCTAACCCATCTCCGTTGCCGAATTAGAATTACGAGGTATTACCGAACAAATCACAACTCAGGACAATCATTCATTACTATACATATGTAAGATAATATAGACTCAATTATACAAATCATATGCACATCTTATTTATTATTTTTTATAATATACATTAAATAACCAAGTTTATTCAATTAAATTGACTTCATACATTCAATGTCAAATTTATATACTTACACCATTAGTATATACAAATAACAGCCTTCGAACATACTTTCAATAAAGTCAATCAAAACTTATTATATAATTTAACAAACAATTACACATGCAACCTAATACATTATAACATGACCGAATATGTATTTAAAGTGTAATTACATAATATATATTTATTTACCCTAGATTTCAAAGCCACACTTAATCATTGTATTCATGCTAAATAATTGACCAAAACAATCTTAAAACAATTTTCTAACTTAATACCTTGCATAGCCGAATCACATTATTTAAACCACATACACGTCCAAACATTTCATCAAATGTAAATTATTTATACAAACATGTGTCGAAACCCAAATTGTAGTATATTCAAACATAAATTTTTCATACCATGCTAAAAACATATCAAAACATATTTATAACAAGTTCGATTATAGCTTAACAACCTTAGATTCCAAATCACTTATATCATGTGGACTAGATATAGCAACCTAATACACATATGTTTTTATTTATGCATATTATAACCGAACCAACCACACATATTCAACCAAAATCATTAATCATTTCCAAAACATATAACACCCATCTCACACACCATTCATTCATAGCACATAACATTCTAACCAAAACAATTTCAAACCACAATCGAACATAACCAAATTATCAAAACCAAGCTTATTAGTCATTATAACTAAGCACACATAAAACCAAGACTAAGCATAATTAGCAAGCCATTTTCGCATGGCTTTAAATACATAGCCAAATTCAACATTTAAAAAGTATGTTCCAGCCTATACATGCCATAGTTCAAGTTCAACTATATCAATACCGAAGTAGTGGATAGTGTGAAGTACTTTACTGACGATCCCTGAGCTTGTAACTTGAATCCAAAATCTATAAAACAAAGTAAACAAAAACACACTGAGTAAGCTAACTTAGCTTAGTAAGCCTTAAGCAAATTAAACAATTAATGCATAATAACATCTCAATACTAAATCATTTCAATCAAATAAATCAACTTATGCATTTGTGATCACATTTAATTTTAAGCTTTTAATTTCCTACATATATAACATATACTTTCATAGAACAATTTCTCCTTGGTCGAATATACATGTATACATCATCAATATATTCTCAAATTTCAATACCATATTGTCTTATATAATCGAATATACATATATATTCATAGACATATATTCATCACTCAAACTTTAACGTTGCATCTATATACAACTATAAGGCCAAATATATTTCTCATATTAACACATATATTACAACAACTTCATGCATCCTTTTTAATCACATATAAAAAAAATCAATTCACCCTATTTTCAAATAGGTAACCAACTATCACGTACCTGATCATTTTATCTCATTTAACGTATTCAATTACCACATCAGCATAAAGTCTTTTACGCATAAACTTATAATAATTCACTGACATAAAGCCTGCTAGGCCTAAGCCTGTATCACACACCGGCACAAGGCCTACTAAACTCAAAGTTTGATTTTATACACTGGCAATAAGCCTGCTAGGCATAAAGCCTGATTTACTCACCAGCACAAGGCTTGCTAGGCTCATAGCCTGAATATTACTATTATAAAGTTGTCTCATAAACAATTCATATATGAAAAATTCCAAATATTCCATATAGTTCATACGAACTTTCAAATGTTATAACTCAGTCGAATTAAACTCAAATACATTATTTCCATGCTTAATCATATTCGGCTAACTCTGCTATAAATATATGAATTCCAAATCAGCATATTAAACTAATTTACATTCAAAATAAATGATGTTTAATTGCTTAAAGACTTAACTCAGATAATGACGAACAATATTAATCGATTATTCGACTATCTTGGTCTTTCCCCGATCCAAATCTGATTTTCTCTTTTCTTGATCTAAATTGATATAAATTAAACTTATTTAATCAAAATTTCAATCAAATTCATTCAAAACCACATAGATGGACAAATTGCACTTATGCCCCAGACATTTTACACTTTTAGCAATTTAATCATAAATTCACAAAACACAAAACAAGCATAATTTGTCCATGCCATGCTTAGGCCGAATACTCCCCATACACATACAAGTCCTCACATTTTGTTTATTTCACAATTCAGTCCCTTAATTAAACACTTTGCAAATTAACCCTATTTACTCAATTTCATCAAAATTTCAATACAAAAACTTGTTAATCCATCATATAACTTTTATTTAATATCATCAAACATAAAATTCACCAAGCTATCAACATCAACAATGGTAAAACTAAAAATATACATCAAAATCAGAAATTCAAGCATGGGTCAGATAGTGCTAGAAGCAACGATCTCAAAAACGTAAAAATTATCAAAAACCGAAGTAAAGCATACCTTGATTTAGCTTGAGAAGTAGCCGAATGCCTAACTCTTTTCTTTTCTTTTTATTTTTGGTATTTCCGGTTCTTAAAGATGAATACTAATATGGTTTCTTTATTACATGTTTTATAATATATTAACTAAATAATTATTTTACCAATTTAACCTTACATATAAAATATAAAACCATTATCATGCATGGTTATAACCGTCCACCCTTATTTCATTTGGCTAAATTGCAACATAAAACCTCCACTTTAAAAAGACATAGCAATTAGGCATTTTACAAAGTAGCATGCTTAATTTTCATTTGATGCAATTAAATCCTTTTTAATAATCGAGCACTCAAACATCAAAAGTAAATCACGAAAATTTTATGGTTATCAATTCACACATAATAAACACAGAAAATAATGTTAAAATATTTTTCTGACTCAAATTCATGGTCCCAAAACCACCGTTCCGATTAGGGTCTAAATCGGACTGTTACAAATGTTGTATTTGTGATTAGTTAAGTTTATATCATATGAGCTTACTAAGCTATGAAGCTTACTTCGTGTTATTTTTTTCTATGTTTTATAGTGAATCAAGGCTAGCTCGAATCCAGGAGTCGTTAGGAACATCATCGCACTATCGAACATCTAAGTTGGTACTTTTGAATTATACATTTATGGTATATGGCATATATAGGCTAGATGTGGTATTTTGGTTGTGATTATAGCCATGAGATTTGGCTTGTAAATGAAGTTAATATTAATGTGTGTTTGGCTATTAGAAATGGTTTATAAATGTATATATTTTGGTTTCTATATATATAGCCATGAGTGATGGCTTATTTTGGTTTGTTTTGTCAAGGTTGTAACCAAGACATTATGGAAGTTAAAATGGTTATGTGAATTATGGTAAATGAACCTTATTGTTTGATATTGTTTTGGCATGTATTTGGTTAAGTAAATGGTAGTGATTTGAGAATTGGAATAGATGAAATTATAATGGTATGAATTGTGCATTTGGTTGATGATTTTGGCTACCTAATTGTGTAATGAAATGGTACCATTTTTCCTTGTGTAGGTATTATGAAGTTGGGGTGGCAAATCGGCCTTGCAAATGGCCTAATTTTATCTACACAAGCAGAGACAAGAGCGTGTGTCTCAGCCATGTGTGACACATTGTCAGGTTACACGGCTGTGTGTCTCTTGGTGTTGAAATTGAATTGAAGTCCATATGCTCCACACGGTCTCACACACAGACGTGTGACTAGCCGTGTGGTACAAGTCAGTATACCCCCTAATTGGCACACAGCCTAGCACACAGGCGTGTGTCTTGGCCATGTTGCATAAGTCAGTATACCCTCCAGTTTTCACACGGCCACGCCACAGCCGTATGATACAAGTTAGTATGTATGCCCTGTTTCCACACGGCTTGAGACACGGGCGTGTTTGGAGCCGTGTGAGGCACACAGCTTATTTACATGGGTGTATGACACTTGTATGGCTGATATTTTTCTAAGTTTCCAAAATTTTCATATGTTATCAGTTTAGTCCTGAACCACTTCTAAAGCATGTTTAAGGCCTCGTAGGCCCTTATAAGGGACAATGAGATGGTGTTGAATGATTTATGAGAATGAATGCTTTATGTTTGATAAATGTATGCTATATGTTGTGAATTAATCGGCAATATCTCGTAACCCTACTCCGGCGATGGATACAGGTTAGGGGTGTTACAGATTGTCCTCAATGCATGCACAGACATGAATCATAAAAGTAAGAACATATTTACACCTAGAATGCCATGGGAAAAATATGATTGTTATGATGCAATAAAGTAAAGAGAAGATAACTCCCCTAGCTTGCAGCTTAGTATTGTTGCTTCAATTGCAATGGGTGGACTTACGTACCGAATACTTATAACCCATTTTTCTTTTTAGTGATTCAATTGGTACGTCCTCTTCTTCGCTGTCAGACTTGGTGATCTCATCAATGAGGCGATTGATTTCCTGGTCTTTTTTAGTCATTGTTGCGGTAGATGTAGATGGGATAGTTGTATTACTATCATCTAGTGTTACCGGTGTAGGGTTTGCTTCTTAAGTCCCCTCATCAATGGTCTCTATATGGACTAATTCAGTCTTTTCTATGTTTTAGTTAGGGGAATTGGTTTCTGTCTTTCAGTAGTAGGGTTGGTGGCTCTAGCTTCTGCTGCAACTGGCTCTACTTCGACCATCCCTTCTTTCATAATTGCCTATAATTCCTTAGGAAATTCAGGGCCTGGTGAAGTTCTTCTAAAATGACCTCTTCATGAAAGCATCTCTCTTCTCTACGCAGGCCTAGAAAATGGACATTCGTTCATGCACATTTTCCAAGTCTGCAGCAATTTGAAGTTACTAAGACTCGAACAGATTGAGTTTCTTTTGCAACCTCTCAAATGAGCTGAGCACTTGCTACTCAAATAGACTGCTGGAGTTAGAAAGGTTTAAGAAAATGCTCATTAAAGTGATGGAAATCCAATGAAACCCTAGAGTTTGATGATATCTATTTTACATAGTCTTCAACAATAAAAGAAGAAATAGAAAACAACAAAAATAAAATTTATTTTAAATCTAATCTAAAAATGAAAAGAAAAGAAAACCTAATCTAAAAATATGAAAAACTAAGGAGAAATGTTCAACCACCAAATTTTTTCTTCTAAACCTTATAAAATAATATTTATAGTCTACTTGTAGAATCCCGCTAGACGAAGCCTTAGTGTTTGATGTTGTTTATAGAAGTAAGGTAAATAGAGTAAGCTATGAATAAACAAAGTATTACATCTTGCTTGGTGTATGAAATCTTAGGATGCGCCTTCGGGCAAAGCCTGTATTTGGATGAGTTGGAAATTGGCAGACTCTTCTGTAAAATACATGCCACCCCAGCTAATAGATAATTATGTTGAATCCTTATAGTTAAGTCCTTATTATCAAGACCTAAATTTAGAAGGAACATTTATTATTAGTATTATCCTAATATTTTGATCGAACAATTTGGTTAGCCTAAAAAGAATTAATTTTGGATGAAACAAAGTCATTGTAATGATAGGACACGCATTTAAGATGAGAGAGAAAGTACTTAGTCATGTGTATCGAAAGAAACGTGTATCGAAAGAAGGGTAGTGTGGTAATTTAACTTACCCACTGGGGTTTTCCTTTTGTGTATTTCTATATAAAAATCAACCTTAGCTTCTACAGCAAGTTTATGTTTTCTTTGGCAACCAATTTACCCTTCCAAACTTTCTCTACATTTTTTTCTCTCGAAAAAGCCCCAAACTTAAGGCTTGTTAGAATATTTGGGTTAGTTGTATTCAAAAAACATTTTCATCGCTTAACCCTTACTCAAGATACTCCTAAAAGCTCCCAAGAGAAGGGCAAAGGTCTTGTAGTTTAAACTTGCTGCACTTTTCTGGTGAGTTTTTTCTTACTCCATGTGTGTTTAATGCTTTCATAATATGGGGTTTAATGTAAAAATACATATTCTGTGAAAATAAGATGTTGGTGCAAGTGGGATAGATGTTTTACGTCAATAGTCTATTTGGTATATTAATGTTAAATATGTATGAGCCTTTATTCGTGTTAAGTTGTAGCTCTTTTGTCTTTGAAATTAATCGTATGGTCTGAAAGGAAATGTAAATGAATTCATGGAGATGCCTTGTAACAACCCTAACCCGTCTCTGTAGCCAGATTAGGGTTACAGAGCATTACTGAACAATGAGAACATTTAACATCTTAACATTCAAATAAATTAAATGAATTATAATCCATTCAATCATATACATCCTATCCTTAAGTCGAGCGTTCGAGGCCCTAAAAATAGGTTGGAAACAAATCGAGACTAATTTCAAACAAAATGGAAAGTTTAGGATAAAGTTGCAAAATTTAGAAATAAGGGTCACACGGCTGTGTCCCAACCTGTGTCCTCACCCATTTAACTCTCTGAGTAGGGTCACACAATCGTGTCGCACGCCCGTATGCCAGGCTGTGTAACTTACTGACTTGAACCTTGAGAAATCCTCAAATGTCACACGATTGTGTGACAACCCATGCTCTAGGCCGTGTGAACCCAAAAATGCACCTAAATTCATGCCATTTCAAGCCTAACTCATACTTAACTAACCAATTCATTAGGGCACACATTCAAGAGTTTCAAACACAAATAAATATACCATTTCAAACAAACTAAATCACCTAACCAATATGTCATTCAAAGCGACCACAATAGCATAATCACATCATTTACCAATACATGCTAACATTACCTCAATTCATGCATAAAAGCCTAGTTCAAATATGTGCTAAAACATGTCTCAATTTGACAATTTGTAAGCCATCATCAACATACCAAAAGAACCTTATTCACAAGCACTTTAAAGTACCAAAATGACATAGCTTAATAAGCAATTACAAGTCCATCAATCGAACATTCTTCAAAACATAACATACCAAATCACCATTACATATCATCCTATACCATAACAAAACATTCGATAAATGCCATTTTTAACTTTGATCAAAAAATACTCAAAACTACCAAATTAACTGTTGAATAGTGTGATAGGTCTCTGATGAACTTCCAAACAAATCAAGCTTTCCAATGATCTATAGGAAAAGAAAACAACTAACATAAGTAATAATGCTTGGTAAGCTCGTATAAAGGCAACTTAACTACTAAACATATTAGAATAAACATCTAAGCGTAATTTTCATTATATTTTAAGCTAATTTTCATTTTCGATTCACTACACCTCTCATGATTAATTGATGCATATATATTTTTTTCCTTATAAGCATTTCATATAACCATTTCACTTAAACATTTCTTCTTACCATAACACTTACACATTTAACATATATCATTTTGTAATTCATCTTTCGTTTCAAACTTTTATATAAATATATCATTCCGGAATCACTTACTTTCACTAAACAATGTAAAAATTAAATAAATAGATTAATCATATTTGTTATTCATTTACGAAGCACTTATAGGATAAGTACTGAAAATGGTTCATTATATGCTTCCTGTACTATAATAATTCAATCCAAACTCATTCATTTATGTATAAATATCTATCTTTAGCCATATAATCATCAATATAATTATACTCACATATGATCAAGTAGTTCATTGAACATTTAAAATTTACTAATATCTTGACTATACATTAGCCTTTAAGCATATAAATAATTTGTATATTCCATTAACATTTAGCCTGATGAACTAGTAATTGACTCGGATACTCGGGTAACTACACCAAACCAGAGGCATCATAGATGCATAACAAGAGCACTGAAGTGCAGACAAGGGCACAAATGTACAAACAGGGGCACTGAAGTGCAAATAGAGGCACCAAAGTGCAAATCCCATACAAGCGTGGATACTAACCCTATTGGCATGCCAATCGTATCCTAGTGATTACTACGTTCAGTCGGGCATTTTTATGTAATCTTATACCTTTATACATATTTATCAATCAAGTGCACTTCATCATTTATGTACATATAATATGATATCAATATATGTTCATACTGTCAATGTGCCATCACAAGGATTGTCACCATCCATTAATCACTTTCATTTGATTAATTTTTCTAATTGATCTATAATAATAATTTATCACATCTTCATTAAATAATTTAACCATAACATAAATAACTATTTACATTCATCCAAAATGGAAAACAATAATTTCTATCTATATACGAACTTACGTTGACAAAGACAGTTGTAACAACAAAGTCGACGACTAACCCAACCACAAATTTTCCTCGATTTTGATCCGTTTGGTTTGTTTTGTGATCTAAATAATAATGTTTCACTCAATTAAACCATTCAATAACTTAAAATGAATAATTTAACTTATAACTCTTATTATTGATAATTTTACAAAATTACCCTAATACTTTAACATTTATGCAATTTAGTCCTTAAACCCAAAACTTGCAATTTCACCATTTTTAACCATAAATTATGCTAGCCGATTTTTACCCAATCTTATAACAGCCCATATTTATCCATAATTTACATTATTTTCCATAAATTTTACCCTTTTCATAAATCAGTCCCTAAACTTGAAAATCATAAAAAAATACTTAACAAAATACTTATATTTAACAACCAAGCTTTATAATCTATCATAAAATTTCAAGATCATCCATGGTAAAATTCTAAATATTTAAAAATTTAACAAATCGATCCCTAGGTTATCTAGATTAAGCCAATACGAGCCTCAAAAAATAAAAATCATTAAAAACAGGTAAAAAATACATACCATGCATGTGAAACAAATCATGGCCGAAAGCTTGGTTTAAGCTTCCATGGAGTTTTGGCCTTCACCCTAAAAAGATGACAAAAATAATGGCTTTGTTCATCTTTTAATTATGTTTTAAATTTTATTTATTTCTGAAATTACAAATTTTCCCTTTACTATTTAATTAAAATATCATAAAACACATCACCTAAACCATCCATTATCTAAATTTCTAGTTAAATTACCATATAAAGACATTCAAATATGTTTCTATACTCAATTAACCCATAATAATCATTAGTGATTAACTTTTACATCTTTTACAATTTAGTCCTTTGTAATTAATTAACTATCTCAACATTAAAATATCTTAACAAAATGTTAATACGAGCTTAATAACACTCAATAAATATTTAACCACTCGACTTTAAGGACATACCACTTGAACTTCTATTCTTTCATTTAACATAAATTATTAAATCAAATTTTATCATTACACTATATTCGACTCGTAAATATTAAGTGATAATATTTACGAACTTACTTGTCGGATTTGTGGCCTCGAAACCACTATTTTTGACACCAATGAAAAATGGGTTGTTACATGCCTTCAATGAAAGAGCATTGTACTGGCATATCATGGTACATGAAAATGGTCATATTTCCTTCTTAGGGCAAGTACTGTTGCAAACCAAATTAGCAAAGTATGAAAAAAGAAATGAAATGAGCAAATGATATGAGTCTGAACATGGACTAGGGTTATTGGCTAACATGAAGAAGATTGTCTATATGAATGTTGTATGTCTGACTGCATGGGCGTAGTGTACATGCCAAATGAACACTATCTGGCGTATTGTCTATTTGTGTCTAGTATTTTTCGACTGGCGAACTGTGTGATTGTGCTGAGATGGAAAGACTTATTTGAATTGTGCTTGGTTATTGAATTGCTATTCCTGAAACTCATTAAGTTCTTTGAACTTAGTTGACTTTCCTTTTTAAGCTTGCTGATGAAGTAGAGGGATCTCAAAGACTACGCCAGAGGATATTTGTCATTGTGAGATTTCTAATAATTTTGTATTATGCACGGCGTAGAAGAGGGTGGTGTCATGACTATGTCTTTAGAATTGCTATTCTAATGAAAATTTCAGTAAAGTTGGTATGATATTACAAAGTACCAATTGTGTCTATATCGAATGATTAAATGTCTTTCCTTAAATTTTAATACGTATATAATTGTCTATATAAGTTGTAGTTAATTCATAGGTTACGCCCAGTTTGGTTAGAAAAGATGGAAATGCTAAGGTAGTGACACGCCAATCCTGGATGAAAATGAAAATAAAGACTTAAGCTTGATTGGACACAAAAAAACTACTAATACTTAACCTAACATTAATCACTATGCCCTTAAATGAAAATAAAGACTTAAGCTTGTTTGGACACAAAATTGCCCCTATAGTTTTTTTCACTCTTCGGGAAACAATATCCCGATACCGAAGCTTTGATGCACAATATCGCAATAGTTTCAAACCTATTGGTTGAGAGACCCACATCTAAAACAAGCTTTAGTAAACTTCCAGCATTCTTCAATGTGATTTCTCCCACAGTGCTCGCAGGCAAAATTCTTCATCATCCTGGTTTTGCCCCGTACTCACCATCGAAATAGCTTGTTGACCACATCCGTCACACCTGAAACTCATAGGCTGTGAATCTCTCCTTGAAACTGAAAAGCTTTTATTTTTTAGCTTTTTAAATTTTGAAAAGAGTGGAAACCTAGAAATTCTACGTTTCATTCTTTCTTTGTCATGCACTCCACTCTTTCCTTAAATGGTCATCTCCATTTTATGGGCCTTAGTTGTCATGGTTGCTAAACTCTAACATTCTAATGCCGCCACTAAGGCATGAATTTTATCCCTTAAGCCCCATTCAAACTTTGCACTTAAGGCTTTCTCAGTTTGAAACATATCTTTTACATAGCATTTAAGTCTAACAAACTCCTTTATTTTTTCAACATACATCTAGTTTATAAACCTTTCTCTAAATTTCTCTAGAAAGAATTCCCAGTTTATCAGCTCATCAGAGGTTACACTATTCAACGTGTCCCACCATTGATACGCCTCCCATCTAGCAAGCAGACCACACAAGAGGTTGTCTACCGACTTGCACTTTAACTCCTTAATTACCCTGTAGATGCGTGATAACCATTGCTCTACCATCGTGGGGTTATTACCTTTATCCCAAAAAATTCCTTGCCACCTCTTTTTTGTATCACTCTCACAGGATCACCTTTAACTTGGGTTGTAGCCAACACCTAGAGGTGCAAGAGGTGTAGTTTGTACCACTTCAAACTGAGGTTGCTGAGGTGATGGAACTTGAGCTACTCCCAAGCTCATAAATTGTTCAAACATTTTATTCATCATCATGAAGAAGACATTTCAAAAAGCATTTTCAGCTACACCCAGATCACTTGTAGGAGCCTACCCTTGTGCTTGAGGTACATGGCTCTCTATCTCTTCACTCGTTGCCTTTCTCGAACTTTCTGACATATTTTTTAATAGCTACAACAAAACATAAATTACATCAACTTACAGGGACTAAGCTAGAGATGTATTACGCATAGTGGGGCTTGACTTAGCCTTCTATTTTTTGAGAATTGACTCAATCTTGACTCTGATACCAAAACTTGTCACACTCCCTACTCGACCCGATCACCGAATCCGAGTGTGGTGTATCAAAACTTAAAACCATACAAATTTGACAAAACACTTGAAGTTTATAAAAGCTTCAAGGTCTTGGTGTAAAACCCAATATAACAATAATAAAACAATCAAATCAATAATATGCCAAGTAAAAAAATTTTAGACAAACATTTGGTGAAAGCCTTATAAAAGTTAACAAGGTTAAATAAAAGGTGAGATAAATTATTTCTCTTACAAAAGTTTCAAGTGCATCACTAGCAGTTAAATATCATTTAAGACAATTTGGCATACACGCATAAAAGATGATATCATAAACCATAATTAAATAGGATTTAGCATATATTTCTAAAGTACTTAAAATTTCTCATAAAATAATGTTTTGCTGAAAGACATAATTTACTACAAAAGTTGGTTACAAAATAGATATAAACGTAACCCTTCCAAAATTTCATGCATGATACAGAAATAGACAAGTGGCTCACTATCAACAACAACTTTGGCGTAGTCCCCTTCTACATAATCTCTTTCTTATATCAACATGCCTGAGAAGGAAAGGATAACAAAGTAAGTTCAAACGAACTTAGCGAGTTTCATAAACAAAGGAAACATAAATAATGTATATGGATACCACTGGTAAACAAGCATTAATACCCATAATGATACTCAACCTTTCAGAGAGGTTTAGATGTACAAATCATAATATGCCCAATGGCGTCTATAGAATATAGATAGACTTGATCCCCAACTTAACACAACACATAGGTGGTTACTATCAGCCATCTTAATCATAACTCATATAATAAGCACAATTTACACATGACCCATGTAACACCCCTAACTCGGCCTAGACATTATGACCAAAGCTAGTGTGTCATATTGAAGTGTTTTTAGAAAACCATGTTTGTGAAAACCTCAGTTTATGTTGGTTTATTTTGCAAAAACGTGGTTCACTGGAAATTTATTCCTATTTAAAATGGTGTTTGTTGTGGAAACTTAATTTAAAATAGTCGATTTACGAAAACATGATGTTTAAAAGTTAAGTTGCAAAAATGTAGTATTTTGAAAATAGTTATTGTTTTGGAAAATCGCGATCTACTTTAAACAAATATCAAACATAGTAAATAAAATCCCAAAGTTTAAAATAAAAACCAGAGAGGCCTTATTACAAACCAAACCAAAATTAAAGTACTGGGAAGCAAATAAACATAGTAGATAATAAAAGTAGTTGTGTGGCCATCTCTGAGTCCCTCGCAGCACTGATCCTCCTAATGTTAGGGATTACCTGCACAGTTAAAAATGGGGTGAGTTTACGAAAACTCAGTGTGTAATCCCCTAGCGTCCAAACAGTCAGTCAAAAATAGAATTTAGAACCAATCTAGGCTTGAGCCCTATTCAGTAACAAAACAGTCTAGTTCAGAATATATGTGGGCAAAAGCTTGATTCATTAACATTTTGGTCTCAACCCATCACAGTATCAATTGGGCCTAGCCCATCTCAAAATCAATATCAGTTGGGCCTAGCCCATATTAGAACCAATATCAATTGAGCCTAACCCATTTCAATTTCAAACCCATATGAATAATGCATGATAACTCATCTAACCCTGCACTTGCCATCATCCAACCCTACACTACCTGTGGGGAATAAATCACCCACGCCATCCCTACACTTGTAGTGTTAGTACCGGTTGAGGCACTAACTAGAGTCGCAGTAAAGCTGCTAATATCAGAATATGCGGAACAACCACTAATACGGTTTCTTCCTCCATAACAATATCCGAGTCCCAAGTAGTATTTCATGTATGCAGAATGTCATGCACAAAAGCAGTCATACAAATCACAGACAAATCAATCATTTACCCTCGAGGGTAAAACAGTCCTTTTACCCTTTAGGGGTATTTTGGTCATTTTACTAATTTTGGGGGTCCCAGTACAGGTTACGACCTCATAGATGGTCTGTCATCACCTCAAGCAACTCAGGTAACCTAGATGGTCCAAACGGTATAAATGGGCCTAAGGCCCATTACTCGGCCCAAGTGGGCCCACACGCTCGTGTGGCCCATTTAGCCCAATTCCAGTCGCGGCTATGCAAACACCATAGCCCAGTTCATTAATTGTCACTTACCACAGATTTTGTCTGTATGGGGCCCACGAGCCCATTGGGCACACATGGCCCATTTCAACCCATCGAGGCCCAGAACAGCCCAAGTGCAGGAGAATGCTCATGGTGGCCTCTATAGTCTATCTCCCCTGATTTGTGGGCACGGTTTACCACACGAGTGATTGCACACTCATGAGGCCTCAAATGTCGAAGTTTTAACTTTTCGGCTTTTTCTAATTTTCAATAAAGAAGGGCGTGAATACACACCTTTTGCGATTTGGAGTAAATCCATCCCGACCACTCCTATCCCTGAAGAGTGATCAATAATCGATAGATCAGTATTCAACCCATGATCTAAAAAGAACCAATAGAGTTCTAAAATAATCTTTACCTTCTTACCAAAAGTCTTCCCCCACAAACGCACCCTTGATTCCTAGGGGATGGTCAATCAACTTGATCACCACCTACATAAATGACATCAGTATCCATAATTAAACTCACACTTGTAGTCACGTGAATACTTTCACAAACGTAACATACTTACTAACACGACGAAGCAAATTGCAGATCAAAGATGTAATGCACACCGAACCAAGAATAGGGATAATCTGGAAGAAGGCAAAGAGTATACGACCAGAAGAGATTTAGTAAGAAGTGGGTTCAGTAATGTGTCGAAATGAAAGGGAAGAAGAAACAGTTGAAACTTACCTAGAATATTCGGCCAACACCAAAACGCTAGAGCGAGAGAAAAGAACCTTGTGCTCAACCCAACCGATCACTACACCCTAGCCAATCGAAGGCAAAAAGAAAAGTGACCCTAGAGTATTCGGCAAGAATTCCCAAAATGAAAGAGAAAATAATAAGGGAGGAAGAATTCGACTCACCAGCTAAAGAAGATTGATTATGAGAAAAAAGAGATTAGAAAAGAAGTAGTTTCGAGTAGTCAACAAAGAAAAGAGCATGAGAGGAAAATACCAAAATGAGAAACTGAAAGGAAAAGAATATGACTATCGAGAGTACTAGCAACTAGATTACCTTTTCGACACAAGGAGCAAAAGAAGTAAGGACACTGAACCGACCAAAAACTAACCAAATTCGGAACTAAGTGCCTAAAACTGAAATTGCACAAAGAGAACACTCCCAAAACTCTCCAATTTCTGAAAATGCACACAAAGGGACCCCTTAGCCGAATTTGCACACACTAGATCCCTATTCGGCTACAATTCTCACCAAGTTTGAAATTCCTTGATTTTCTCCACCCAATTCTCCTCCATATCCATAACTACCCTTTTCAAGTTCCTTGATTTCCTCCCTTTGGCCACTTTCACAACCACCTCAGGAGAGTTTTAATCCAACTCTACCTCTCTCGCCTCATGGGAATAAAATAAATGTACCTTGCAAATCATGGGATTCGAACTCAAGATCCCCTTTCCACCATAATGATGCCACAACCACTAGACCTCATGCTTCCTTGTGATAAATTTTAACCACAAATATTTATAAGGCCTACAAGCTAAAGCCAAGGTTCACTTAAGGAAACACTAAAACTTGCTAAAGCCTAGATCTGAACCCAGAACTTCTCAAACATCCCCAAACACACCCAATTCACTTAACCACCACACTAAACATGCAATTGTGTCACTTTCTTGCTCAACTGAAATATTTATAAGCCGCCTACTAACAGTTCCCACGCTCAAGGCCCAATACTTCTAGGCCCAGAATTCGGGGAGCTACAACCCATCATTATGACAGCTTCGTACCCAAAATTCAGAATCAAAATCATTCCAATCAGAAGTATTCATATGCATATATCCTCTTAACTTCTCATATCATTTATGTATAGATAAGCATATTTTCTCGTGATCTGTCAGTTCGGTTTTCAATATAGCTTCCTTGTCGGAGGCATCACAAACATATCTGCTTTCATTCATCACATATCACATTTCATATATAGATGGTATTAGGCTCGTATAGTAAGGAGAGTTTTTTACATCAAAACATGAACTGACCATACTCACGCTGATAATGTTGGTTTAACACCATAAAACTAGACACCACATATGACGTTATTTGGAGGAAACACTTACCTTTTACAATTTAGATGGCAAGAGGATTTATAACACACGGAAGTAAGAAAGAACTCACCAAAAAATCTAGTACTGTAATCTACTTCGTAGGTCCTTTGCCTTTATTGCTTGGACCTTCGTTAACTTCTTGAGCTAAAAGAAAGAAAAATATATCTATCAAATCATTAAACTATTAAAATTTAACATGCATGCATAAATCGGTAACTTTCAACCTAAAATAAAGAAGTTTCCTTCCTCATGAATAGTTTTAAAATCTATACATGCATTACTATAAACATGTAAATTCCTTCGACAATAACCTAAGGGTTTACTAGAAATTACCAGTCACTTGCTACTAACAATGGTGTTAATTAATCACTGAGAACCTTCTTCATTTAAAGCCTTCTGCCTTAAGGTTTTTCAAAAACTTAGACGATAATTCAGGGAAGAAGATGTATATGTAACACATGTTGGCCAACGATATCCTTATATACCCATGCAACGAAGACAAGGTGTAGTAGAAGGATAAGAAAAATCCCACTATCACCCTTGATTCCCGTGAATAAACTTACTTAATAATTTTGAAGTCTAACCATTTACAGTATCCTAGTTTAGTTTTAATTAGGTCTCAACTAAACCTCAACATTACTTACTGAACCATCATAATCACACTAAACACAGAAATGAATCAAGTTCGCCCAAAACATCTGGGATTAGTAGATAACTTAACAGAAGAGTCTGTCAATCCTAGAATTCACCAAAACTTAGAGTTCGCCAGATGGTGAATCCCACAGAATACACCACCAACCAGGACAAATATTTCACTAACTTACTCATTTTCTACCCTTAGCATAAATAACATGAATGTCAAATAGTGATACGATAGAGGCTTAGTTTAGTAAAGCTTCTCAAAAGTGCTTTTGGGAAAAAAGCACTTTTGGGGAGAAGTTGAAATTTTCAGCTTCTAAAAAAAGTGCTTTTAGGCCAAATTTTTTGTCTTGGGAGAAGTACTTTTTCTCTCAAGAATTAGTTTGTTTAAGAGTGCTTTTATCTCAAAAGTGCTTTTTGTCCTAAAAGTGCTTCTTAGAAGCAATACTAAACATACCCATAGTCTTCGCTGGGCAGGCTGCAACATAAAAATCGACAAAACATATAAAAGGAACTTGAGTTGCTTGAGAATAAGCTCCTCAAGTGTATTGGAGAGCCTAATTTGACGTATCAAATTATGATAGATCAGAACCCTTGAGTCAGTTTGTCTAACAGGGACAAGGTTTTCATCAACAACTTTTGGAGGGAGTTGTTCAAGAAGCTTGGTACTCGACTTCATTTATCCACTACATACCATCTTGAGACAGATGGTCAAATAGGAGTCTTGAATCGATGCTTGGAGGGGTATCTTAGGTGCATGTCAGGTGAGAGACCAAGTGACTAGTTTTTGTGGTTACCTTTTTACAGAATGGTGGTATAGTACCATTTACCCTTCAGCTATCAAATGCACACATTATGAAGCCCTCTATGGATAAGACCCTCCTCTCCATTTACCATATCTAGTTGGTTCTTCTCTTGTAGCTATAGTGGACCACAACCTTCAACACCAAGAGATAGCTAGACAACTTCTCAAGTTCCATTTGAAAACAACTTAGGATCAAATGAAACAAGTGGCTGATAGGATAAGGTCTAACAGAAAGTTTTAAGTGGGAGATATGGTGTATTTAGACCCTACCTTATGGAAGCCAATGTGGGAAAGGTAGCTTACAGACTGTCATTATAAGAAGGATCTTGAATTCATTCCACGTTTCACGTGTCCCAACTTAAAAGGAACATTAGCAAGGGTCCTTGTAGTTCTGAATTGCCACTGGTAGAGACAGATAAGGCTCTTCTCAAGGTGCCAATTGAGTTATTAAAAGGCGTATGGTGAGAAAGGAAAATCATGTTACCCATAGAGATCCTAGTAGAGTGGGCTGACAACTTCCCTAAAGACTCCATGTGGGAGAACTTGTAAACTCTTCAATAGAGATCTCCAACATTTAATCTTTGGGGACAAGGATTGAGTTCGAGGGGGCCTAACTGTTATTGAAGGTAGCAGCAACAATCAAATAATTTAAAATTCTGTTATTGTTCTATTATGTTTGTTTAAGTGTAATTGGAAAAATGCAACATTTTTTTTGTAGAAAACATTAATGAAAAGGTGTGACGTGGCTAGGGTTAGAATAGCATCCAAAACGAGTCATTTTGGCTTAGGGTTATTTAATTAAATAGTGTGTATTAAAGCAGTAGTTAGTTAACAACTACCAGGTTGTTACACGAGTCATTACCCTTCCCTTTTAGCACCAGTCATGGGTGGGGAAGGCAGTTATAGAAATTATGCAACAGTTTTGAATTCCTTTTATCTCTCTTTCTCTTTTGAGTTCTCTCTTCTTCCTCCTTTTTTTTCGATGCTTTTCATGTTATTTTCTTTTTTCCATATCACTTTCTTATTGTTAACCTTGCTATTTGATATGTTTTCTTTGTCTTTGTTAGTTTTGAAGTTGTTACTATTGAAATCCTATTTGCTGAAATTTACTTCTTTTTCTATATGCATTCATGCTGGAAGTCTATGTAAGCTAGGGTTTTGAACCCTAGTTGAAAATCTTTTAAAAGAATAGGCTAAGCTTAAACCAAATTTCAAATTTGAATAAAAAGAGTCTAAAATAGTCTTAAAATGGCAGCCTTAAAATTTTACAAATATTTAAACATATATAGGATGGGCCAAACAAAGTTTCAGCTCAAAATTATATTTTCCCAACGCCCCACTCGAATAAAAAGTAATCTAAAATTTTATATAAGTTATTCAAACTCTTTTATATTAAGGATAGAAATTTAAATACCCGATGTGTATACACTTGAAAATTCAATGCCAAACTTGTTGCAAATACACAAATAAGGGATATCATTAATTTATAAAGGCAAACTACATGATTAGACATCAGTCATTAAACCATGCGTAATTTTTTATTTAGGTCATTTAAATTTAAAAAAAAGATACAATTTGATTATTAAAAAAAAAGATACAATTTGATTATTAAACTATTTGAAAGTTTTCATTTAAGATATAAAACTATTCAAAAAATTTTATTTAAGTCACTAGGTTTGTTAAGTTTTTTTTTTTAAAGTTCTGCCAACGAGCACCAAGCGACAATTCAACGATCAGTACAGTGTGTCAATATCCATCAATGAGTAAAATAACATACCTTAAATTCAAGTTAATCTGACGGTCAATGTCAGAGATCGGAGAAAAAATATATTTGAATTTTAGTTCGTAAATTCATAACATCCAAAGTTGTTTAATGAAATACAACTGAATAATAGAAGAGAAGGAAAAAGAGAGTTTTGAGTTAATGTAAATAATGCGAACATAGAAAATCATATAACATTAATTTTAAAAGTCCGGTGACTTATGAAAACTTTTGAATAATTCAATTATCAAATTATAAATTTTTTAGTTAAATAATTAAAACAAAAATTTATTTATAATTAAATGACTAATAGTATAATATTACTCATTTATAAATGCTGATAAGACTATATCGCTAATTAATTTAATCAATCGCCAACAAAGCCTGTCACGACATGAATTTAAGAAATAAGAAAGCTGCTGAGCTTGCTTGGTACCAAGTAATAAATGTCTGATTTTAAAAGAAAGCACTAACACATTTTGCGGTGCCCAATTCATTTCCTTTCTATGCGCAACGATGTTCAGTAGATTCTCGAGTTAAATTTGAATTCTCACCAAACCTCTCTTAATGGGATTGAGTTATATCACTGAATTCGTCGGCATTTAATGGCTCAACTGCCAAAAAAGCGAAACACCATGGATTCATGGTTACACGTAGATAATATTTTTTTTACATTAACTTGTTATTATATTTATTTTTTTATATAGGGTAAATTATACCAATAGTCACTCAACTTTAGGGTAGCTAATAAAATAGTCACCTAGGTTTCATTTCAGTCACCTAACTTTTGAAAAATAACAAAACAGTCACTAACGTTACAAAAAAGTGACAAAGCGATCTTGACAGACTAACGATTTCATTCATCGTCTTAATGAGCGACTAATGTGGCAAGTTAACTAGCTGACGTGGCCAATTAACTTGCCATGTTGGATGAAAAATTGAAAAAAAAAACCTTAAAAAAGCCCTTTAACAGAAAAGAAGAAGAAGAAGAAGAAGAAGAAGAAGAAAAATAAGTAGCAACAACAGAAGAAGAAGAGACTGTTGAAGAGAAAGTTATAAGAATTATTGAGCCTGATGGCAAAGCCATGGGGAATTGCTACTCAGAATAATGACCTGCATAACTCTAATAATCACCTGCATCATCATATGTTCTTACTGCTACTCAAAATAGTAGGAGTGTTGGATAAATGTATATGCTCATTTCTTTCGTATATTTAAAAAATCATAACTCATATTCGAATATATATTTTAGAGGTGCTTCTGGTATGATTGTGGTTTGGATTTTAAAATCAGCCAGGCTCTAAAGGGCGCATAAGTTGCTTTCATTCCTTTTTCCTTTTCAAAACCTTCTTTATGTTGAGATGGCTATTAGAAAAGCTCCCTTTTAGTGACTTGGCAGGTGAGACAGAGACAAGCATAACCCTTAAGCTGGCTTACATAGATGCATTTAGGTTCTTTACAATGCGGTAAAATATCTCCATCCATCAAAATTTACTCTTATTCTCGCATAAAAGGGTGTTGAGATTTGAAAGTTACATGTTGTTACGTGAATGTTAATTGGATGAGTCATTGGCTAAAAGCCGCTTGTACCATGCCTTTGAGGCATCGAAAGCACTACCTGTTGAGTTTCAGACCAGGAAATAGAGATATGTGCTTTTGTTGGTATTTTTTAAAATACATTGGCATTTCCATTATTCAGAAAAAATACAAAAAGCTTTTGTTCTCATTCTTTGTTGTATAACACACGATTACAAGTCGAAGTTAATTACTTCATTAACCTTAGCATGTGCTAGAGTGTCGATACTCTGTTTTGCTTCATTGATCTCAAAGGTGATTGTATGAAGCGACTAAGGTTCATTAGATTCCTTTTGAATGATAGCAAAATTAATGGATGTTCACAAGGACATGAATTCAACACTAGTTTATCTACTAATTCATTTTCATTAAGGAGACATCATCGTATCTTGTGGTGACAAGCAATATTGTTTTGGTATACTTAATTATATCTACTCTTTGTGTAAGATAATCCTAGCTAATAATATTTTCTACTACATGATATGCTGCGTTACTAGTTTACTTCACTATGGTTTGTAATACAAAGCTTCGACCCTCTGCAGCAACTATCATCATCAACATCAAGTGCGATGATTCCATTTGTGGTTTGTTTACTTTGTATGTTGTGAGATGCAATGTCACGAGTGAAACTCCTCCATTTTGAAGCAGCTCTTGCAGTTCTTGCTTACTAATTAGCAACTTAATTTCGACAACATTGGGACTCTGACTTGGTCATCATTCACTGGATTTGAAAACCTCACTTTCTTTTTCTTACCCTTTTTGGATGGTGATGGAAGAGGTATAAGGTAATACAAGCGCCCTAAAATCAGCTTTGCATCGGGTTGAAGATAATGGAAGCACGAAAATGAATCGACAAAGTGCATGACCAGGAGAAGTTTGATAACACTTGTTCAACTTTTTGACGGGGCTTGATATTCAAGGATTTTGCCATCGGGCTCCATAATTCTTATAACTTTCTCTTTAACAACTAAGCAATTCCCCATGGCTTTGTTGCTCACAATAAGACGAAAAAGAAAATATTGTTGAAGTTGAGTGAAGAAGAAGAAGAAGTTTCCGTTAAAGGGCTTTTTTAGGTTTTTTTTTTTTGAATTTTTCATCCAACGTGGCAAGTTAACTGGCCACGTCAGCTAGTTAACTTGCCACATCAGAGGTTCTGTTAAGACAGTAACGGAAATTATTAGTCAGTGACTGTTTTGTCATTTTTTTATAATGTTAGTGACTGTTTTGTTATTTTTCAAACTGTTTTGTCACTTTTTTATAACGTTAGTGACTGTTTTGTTATTTTTCAAAAGTTAGGTGACTGAAATGAAACCTAGGTGACTATTTTGTTAGCTACCTTAAAGTTGAGTGACTGTTGGTATAATTTACCCTTTTATATAATATTTTTCTCAACTCTTAAATAAAAGAGTAATACATTTAAGTGTGTTCGAATTAATATCTTCTTATACTGATAATAATATTGATATTGATGCCAGTTAAACTAATACTCAATTAACTACACATAAATAATATTAAATATAAACAAATATGCTTTAAATTAAAACATACTATTGTTATTAAAATTAGCATGTTATAAGGAATACATATATATTATATATATTTATAAATATTGTTAATATAAATTAATTTAATTGATTAAATATTCATTAATATTCCGGTAAATAATAAGGTTAGAATTTTATTGGTTTGATAGGTGATTTGTAAATATTATTTTTTTTTTTTTTTTTTTACGGAGATCATGAGATACCTTAATTTCCACAGAGTTTTACAATTTTACTTACAAATAATTATGAGATAAAATAAAAAATACAATAAAAAATATAAAAAAAAAAATTTGTGGTAATCAGGCCCTCCACAATCAATAGTAATTAATTTTTTGGTAGCGATTGTTTTCTAAAATTAAAGGATAAGGTAACCGACAAACTACAGTAGATAAAATTATTTTTGTTGAATTTAGTTAAGTAAACATAGTGCTTGGATAAAAATATATAAATACAGTACAAATATTATTGGCTAATTGCTTTCTTACATTACTATTACGATACATGATCAAAGTTCACATTCTGTAGTCGGCACTTTTCTTTGTCCACTGTTTTGCCATGAAGAACAAATTTTTTATCCTCGTAATCTTATTCCAAACCGTCGACTTAGCTTTATCGACCCCTCAAAAATATGAATCAATTTTCAACTTCGGTGACTCCCTAAGCGACACAGGCAATTTACTTCTCTCCGGTGCCCTTGTATTTCCAGTCATCGGGCAGCTACCTTACGGTGAAACCTTCTTTCAACACGCAACGGGGCGGTGCTCTGACGGACGTCTTATTATCGACTTCATTGGTAAATGCTCTTTCTCTTACAGAAACAAACTTGAAAACCCAGATTTCGTTCTCCTAACTATATGTGTGTCTTATTTGTTATAAACCAGCTGAGGCATTCAGTTTACCTTATTTGCAACCTTACCTAGCAGTAAAACAAGGCCAGAGTTCTCAACATGGAGTCAACTTCGCATTCTCCGGAGCTACTGCACTTGATGCTGAGTTTTTCTTCCAACGAAACATGGGATCGATTTTGTGGACTAATAATTCTTTGAATGTTCAGCTTGGTTGGTTCAGGAAGCTCAAGTCCGACCTTTGCTCCGATAACGAATGTGAGTTAAATTATCTCCATTTCTTCCAGTTCTTCCACTGACCCATCTCGGAATAACATAGTACTGTTTTCTGTCGTAGCTTGTGATGATTTCTTTAAGAAATCACTTTTTCTGGTGGGAGAGATCGGTGGAAATGATTATAATTACGCCTTTTTTCTTGGTGGACGCGTTAAACAGCTTCAATCCATGGTCCCTTCAGTTGTTGGAGCAATTGCTAATGCAACTAGTGTAAGTTAGAGTTTAAGCACTAATGTATTACAAAGCTAACACAATTTGCTTTCCATCAAGTCTTATGCTTAAGCCAAACCATTTGCAAATTATGTTATTAATTATGTGTGGATATTTTGGTAGGCATTGATAGAGGAAGGCGCAGTAGAGTTGATGGTTCCAGGGAATTTTCCCATCGGTTGCTCAGCTGTTTACTTGACATTGTTTGAAAGCCCTAAAAAGGAAGATTATGACCGTCATGGTTGCTTGAAGGCATTTAATGGTTTCGCGAAGTATCATAATAATCAGCTTAAGCAAGCCCTGGACACCTTGAGACAAAAGTATCCCCATGCCAGGATTTTTTACGCTGATTACTACGGTGCCGCCATGCGTTACGTTCATGCCCCACTACAGCACGGTTAGTTCCTTCTAATTCTCATTAATTTCAATATTTAAACTTGATTTAACTTAGTTGCAGCCTGGATTAGGTACGAAATAGACCCTATTAACTTAATCTTGAATCTAGTGTTGTGACATGAGAATGTATATTGAAAAAAAAACAGGGTTTTATGGTGGGACTCTAAAAGCATGCTGTGGAGGGGGTGGTCCATATAATTTCAATATCTCAGCAAGGTGTGGTCATCCTGGATCTGAAGCATGTAAAGATCCTTCCGTTTATTCAAATTGGGATGGAATTCATCTAACTGAAGCAGCCTATCGCCATATAGCCTTGGCTTTGATCAATGGCTCCTCTTCCCATCCACCCCTCATATCCTCTTCTCTTTCAGATTGAATAACCCCCCTAACATGAACAGTCAATCAAGGGTCTCATTTAGATGTTCATTAGAGATCCAGGACCAATGATACACGTATGCATTGAGTGTACTTGAAGATTTTATTTGCTTTATAAATTTAGCCTCATGATTTTGAAAATAATGAGAATTAATCTACTAATTAAGATGGATTTAATTTAATTAGTGAGATATAATACCACACATAGCAATCCTGAGGAAAGCAAAGCAAATAACAAAAGTCAACGCATTCAAGGCTGCTAGAATCCCTGCTTTTGGTCTCCATCTTGCGATATTTCATATTTGTGAAGGCTAATTCCCGTTTATCCCTCTAATGAAAATTCTTTTAAAAACGAATTTAGATTTCAAAATTTTAGATTGAGAATTTATGATTTATGAATTTATAGTTTTTAAAGTTTTTTTTTTAAAAAAGTAAAATATTTAAAAGTTAAGATTTTAAATTAATTCAAATTTATATTTAGTTGAACTAATTCTAAGTTTAAAAAATAATTTTTAAAAGTTTAATTATTTATAAAGATTTTGAACATTGTTGTTTGAATTAGTTTGGGAATTGGTCAAGGTACTGATTTGGAAAAATGTATTAAATCGGTTGACTTGAAAACTGATATGAATTGATTGATTAGGTAGTTGAACCAATTTCTTTTTTTTTTTATGAACTTATAATGATTTATTTAATAGAAGCAGATGGATTAGTCGAACCGATCAGATTGAAAAAACTAATTGGACCATTAAACTGGTGGCCTAATTATGGAAATTATAAATTAAAAGTCAAGAGTTTATAAATTAAAAAATTGTGGAAATTATGGTATAAATACATTTTTTTGAATATTTACAATGTATTAAATTAAATGCATGAAACTTTGTCACAATTTTGAATATTAGATTGGAACGACCAGTTAGACGATTTGGACTGTGATTCGGTCCGAGTACCAGTCTGGAATAAGAGATCAGATTGGTTGACAGATGAACTGGTTGGACTAGTTGAATTGACCGAATTGATAGTTGAACTGGTTTTATCTATTTTTAAATATTTTTTTAATAATTTATTCAATGGAACCATTGAATCTGTCAAATAAATTGAAACAAAAATCGATGGTCTGGTCGGTTTGCCTACAGGTCCAATTTTTAAAAACCTTGAATTTTTTTGATGATATACGAAAAATAAATTTATTTATTTATTTTCTAGGTTTTGAAGGAAGTATGAAAGCAGAGAGAATAAAAAAAAGTTCTCATGTTCTTTTAATTAATCTTAAGCTTTGAAAATTCTAAATTTAAAATGAGTTTTCAAATCCAAAATTTAACTCTTATAAAATTGGATTTAGATTTACCCAAATTTAAATGCTTAACTTTTTATTTATTATCCAAACAAAAATTTAAAATTTAAATTCTAAATCCAAAATTTTTTACTCAAATAATGATTTCCAAACATGCCATTAAAAACTTTTTAACTTTAAAATTATTTACTTTTTACTTTTATGTCATTGAATTGTTTCTTACATAAATAAAACTAAAATAATTATTCAATTATTATTTAATATAAATTTAATTTAAATTCATATATTTTATTTTTAATATAAATATAAATATAATTTTAAATTATTTATTATAGATACACATATTTTTTTGTAATATTTTTTAATGATTATTTTCTTTTTAATCACTTAAGAGTTGCTGATAAGATTGCCTTATAAGCTCAAGTAATGGAGAAAATCAACTAAAGCATATACTAATTAACAAGATGGAAAGAAATTGATAAAGTGAAAAAAATCTGGATAGAGAGCAAAAGAAATTATCATCTACTCATTTTATTGTCCAAAACTCTAATATCTCTAAAATAGTGTCATGTTTGTGCCGTGATAGACACAAGACATGACTTACAAATCAAATCTAGTAGAATTGTCATGTTGGAGCTAAATTAGTTAGTCATTTATCGTCTAAGGTTTCAGGACTAATCCCATTTATTGTCTAAGGTTTCAGGATTAATCTTAAGATAAATTCTAAAATTTAAGACTTGATCTCGTCACTAAATTATGAATTCAGGAATACAATGAGAAGATTATAGTACCCCTACGACGTTTTGTTGAAGACAATCCTACGTAGTTCAGTAATTAGGGTTTCTTATTTAAAGAAAAATAAATGAAATAAAATAAATTAATTCCATAACTATCCCAATGACAATGATATTTAAAATCTAAAATTAAAATTTAATATAAAAATCTTCAAAAACCTAAAGAATCTAATAGTTAAAAAATCTTAAGCAAAATTGTACGATTTAATTAAAAGTAGAATCTTAATATTCTAATTTAACGTAAAAATTTAAACTTAAAATCTATTCAAAATACACTCTAAATATAAATGTAAATCTAATTAGTAATATTAAAATCTAGAATGTATTCGAAAACCTAAGAATTTAAAATTAAATAATATCCAAAATTAAATTTAAAGATTAATGTCAAAACTAAGGATCTAATAAAATCTAAAATCTAATCTAATCTAAAAAAGTTCTAAAACGTTAAACCTTTGAATAAAATCTATTGATCTAATTTAATATCTGAAGTAATAAAACTCCTAAAATTTAAAATAAAATAAAAATTCTAAATCTAATATAAATATCTAATATTGAAAACTAATAAAAACTTAATATCTAAAAATTTCACATTCAATATTAAAATATAAAATATAAAATCTAAAGGAGAATTTATAATTTAACTCATAAAATCAAAATCAAAATATAATCTAAAAAAACAAAACTTAATATAAAAAACCTAAAACCTAATATCGACATCAAAATGAAAAATATCTTAAAACCTAAAATCAAGATCTTACAAGTTAACCTAATTTCTAATATACAAATTCTAATGTCTAATTAAAAAATCTAAAACAAGATTTTAAAATTTAACCTAAAAAAATTAAAGAGAGCCTAAAATAATCTAAAATTTAAATTAAATAAAATAATCCCACCAACTAATATCTAACTAAAATAGAACCCAAATTAAAAGTACAAATAAAAACATATCAAATAATAAAAAATAAAACACGTAGAAAATAAATCATAAACGCAAACCAAAACATATAAAAAATATATATCATGAAATGAAAAATAACAACAATAGTAATAACACGTCAAATAATATCAACAATATAACTAATAATAACAATAAAAATAAAACATATGTGATAATAATAATATTAAATAAAAAGAAATAAAAGCTTAGTGTGAGTCAAAATTACAGAGCATCATATAATCATTCATATCGCATATAACAATCAACATTACCAATTCAGACCGTTGCATAGCAATATTCAATTAGTGTATGATCATGTTATGTTGCACGATGCAATACAAAAGGTTTCTACCCAACCTTTTGCTACACACCACGAGTTTCCAGAACCCGTCTACCAAACTCCAAACACTGCTAGCCGAAACTTGATGTGGATAAATCACCAATAATGGTAATGCAAATAAACTGCCGGTAAAAATGCAGTCAAGCTGCCAGTAATGTTGACTAGCCACTAGTATTGCAGACAAGCCGCTAGTAATGCGATTAAATCGCACAATCTCGGTATTCCAATGCAGTGCACTGACAATATATTACGGGCTTTAAATGTCGTTGATATTCCAGGAAACTCCTCCATCAACCACAAATACCCACCTTATGCAGATGCAATATGTCACACAATCAGTAAACAAAACATTCTTCCAATAACAGTTTCGGTACAATGACATGATTTACATGCATATCAATAAACAATATCAGTGTATGTCTTGCTTACCATTCATTTAATAGTAACGGAGGCGTGAGTACATGCCTTTTATACAGTCAATATCACATTTGGTATGTAATTTAAATGCATACACGCTCAATGTCAATTATGAAATATTACATGCATATCAGTCAATGTTTCAAAAAATTGACATGCTATACGTGCATTCAACACACAATTTTCACCATGGATTTAGCAATAAGAGAAATAACATATCAAACATGCGTTCAAACAAATTATAGCACAAAATCATACATTACATACAACTCATACTGGAACGGTGGAAATGTGTAGGTGTACACAATCGCAACAAGTAATAAAGTGACAAGTAAATGTCGAGTTATCGTACCTACGGAGACTGTAAAAAGAATTATTTATGAATGCAATTAAAAACACTTTGGTGAGGAAAAAATAATTTGATTTTGAGGAAGTGATTAAAAACTAAATTTAACAAAGTAAAATAAAATAAAATAAAAATAAAATTCCAATGCACGATTTCAAAAGATGATTTTAATCAAGATGACATAATTGTGTTAGGTTAATTACATTTATTAACTTAGAATTACTAAACTCATTTTCATGTTGTTATGAATAAATTCATGACAACTCGGTAATTTTCTAACTACTGCTCATACATACTTATTAAATTAACTAATCTCTTGAACATTTTCCAATGCGAATTCAAACAATTAATCAATCTTCATAAGCACATAAAAGACTAAGTGAGGTAACAATGTATTCCTACCTTGAAACAATTTAATCACAATAATCTTGCAAGTTATGCAAGGCTAATGTATTGTCTAATACCGCCGCTAATTTAACCCTCAGCTACCTTAGAAGATTAAACATACACTGATTAAGTATTGTGTCAATTAATTACAATTTCAACATATTTAAATAAGTAATTCATTAGTCACCTTACAATTATAATGCAAGAATAACTTAATCATGGTTTTACTTAATCAAACATTTTACCAAGACCTATAACAACATAAACATAATTTTAATAACTCAAGTGGACAAAATGCAACCAACCTAACATGAATTAAATTTAAGCCATATTAATTAAATTAAACATATCAACATCATAAGTATTCATAGACATGTTCATAACAGCAACAATAAAATTAAAAGGATAAGGAATAATAATCAAATTTGGAGTTTCTCCGAGGCCTGACTAGCTCCGCTCCTCCTTCTCTGCTTGTTTTTGTTGAATCGAGGCTTCCATGAACACTTGAATACTACTTCAAATGGTGGTTGAAGGACTCTTTTCCAATAGGTGAAATTGGCAAATGAATGGGAAGGGAAATGAAGAACAAATAAAGGGTTTTGAAGAGAGAAAGTAAGAGAGAAGTGAAAGAATAAGAGGTGTTTGAGGTGTGTTTGAAATGAACAGCTAAGTGGGTATTTATAGGTTGAGATGGCTGCTAAAAATAACAAAAAAACAATAGCCATAGATTCCCCCCATGGCCAGCCACACATGTGGCAAGTTTGAAGGTTTCAAACTTGCTATTTTAAAGTAAGGGCAAATCTAGGAAGGCATGATAAGTAGAAGGGTTTGAACGCAAATTCAAGGAGTCTTCAAGGACTATTTTGCAAGAAAAATAATTAGCCAAACAAGCTGATTGGGTCAGCATGTGGGACAGTTTTTGGTAGTCTAGTGCTCGGTTGGACTGGTTTTCTCGATTCAGCTCAATTGGGCCTCTTTTCATAATTAATTAATAATAATTATTTAATCCAAAAAAATTAGATTAAAATTAAAATTAATTATATTATGAATTAATATTCATAATTTGGACCATCTTAGGCTGAAAGATTAATTCACCTCAATGCTTCAAAATCGCTTCTCGATTTTGTGCTTCCAGTAGTGTCTGTCGAGCTAAATTTCGCCCTTTGTGCGAATCTGTCGAAAATAAATCAAAATAAATAAAAAATTATTATAAAATTAATTAAAAGTAAACATATTAATAATTTAAGTACAATTTAATTATTATATATTTTTTGATGAGAATATTACAATTTAATTATTTTATAATTATTATATATTTTTCGACGAGGATTACTACGAATTGCATGAATTTGAGTTAAAAACGGCATGAAAAAGTATGTATATTTTTGTATTTCCACATACAAAATTTAGTAGGTCCCAACAAGGCCATATACAGTTGGGCGTCTTATTTAAATACATGCCTTGCTTGACGTTCCATTTATTAGCACTTAGGCCATTTGACCATGCCAAAAACAACAAACATAACTACCATTTTAAAACATATTTTAAGATTTTTAGACAAATTTAGCAAAAGGAAATAACCACACCTTAATTCGCAATCCGCAACACTAACCCGAAAATTCGTAACTTCAAAACTTAGATCTAGACTACCCTAGGTCGGATTTGCACTTAATCATCATTAAACTTTATTAGAAATAGACATTGGGCATCCCTAAATGATTCGGCCAAAAACGAATTAACAAACGACACAGCAGATCTACTGTCGGTAAGCAATACTTACACAGTTTGCTACAATTCGAGGATGCAGACAAGATTTGAAGCCATCACTGACTTGGGGAGTTTAGATTAGTTCCTATGATCAGCCATGTCCTTAGACCAATTGGCCAAAGTAGCAAAATTTAACAGGATAACATGATACTAAATCTCACACAAAAATTAGCACTTACGCACTTTGTTTACTTGATCCGAAATGTAATCGTAACCAAGCTTGAATGCCCACTAATCAGCCGAGTTAGGGGCTATTTTTAATGATATAAAAATCGAAGAAAGAGGTGCACAAAGGGTTGGAAAGGGAAGAAAAATCAGCAGCCCAAAAATGTTGTTTAAAGGGGTGGCAAGACCACCACTAACGGCAGCAAAGGGGACTATCTTGGGTAGCACAAAGAGATGTTTAATGGCAACAAAAAGGATGAATTTAGGGCACAAAATAAACAACAACAATCAGTAGCAAAAGAGTGGAAAAGAGAAGATGAAAGAAATCAAATCATGTTGGATTGCCAGTAAAACCCGTGGTGTAGCAGAAAAAAATATTCTGACGATCGAAAACCATGTATCCAAGTATGAAGAATTAATCGGGTTGAAAGAAAATATACCTTTTTCAATCTGATTTCCTTCACAATGTCGATTCCAAGCAACAAAAGAATCATCTTGGCCTTTATGTAGTCCACTTAGTCGAAGAATGAACAGCATAAAATACTCTTGAACCTTTCAGAGAGTGTTTTCACCAAAACGATTGCTAGATCCTCTCTGTTATTTTTTTTCCTTTACTTTGGTAACCATAACACACAAAATCAGGATCCATATCCCTTTTATTTTTCATTAATATCACATATCAGAAAAATGAAATTATTCCCTTATTTTTTTTAGAAACATATGGAAAGTAAGAAAAATAAATTATATTCTTTCCAAAAGAATATCAATTTTCATATCTTTTTATCTTTGACTGAAATTATTTTAAATTAAAATTTTCGATAAACTATATTTAAGTAATATTATATATGAATCAAATTCATACATTAATTTTAACAATGTTCTCTATTTGTGTACAACAAGTTTGCACATTTAATGTGTTCAATAATTAATTTAATTTATGGGACAGCTAAACACAATACCAAATGTATTTGGATTCTGTTCGCTTAAACCATAGGGTGTGACCCTGTAGGCTCTTGTAACATTAGTAATAATACTAAAACGTTTCTAATATTACAAGTAATAATACTAAAATGTTTCGAAGAAATCTGATTGATCCATCTTAGAAGCCGGATTCTCCATCAAGACTGAAGATCTCTCTTAAAATTCCTTCAGAGGTTTTTAGGTTTCTTTATGTTTTGTTATTATTATTCTACTGAGATGTTTTCTTTTACAGATATGAACTAAATCCCCTAAATACCTAAGCAGAATGAAACCTAAGATGGATCTTTTTATTATTTTCTGAATTATATGATAAATACTTGATTTGTTCTTAATTATGTGTTCTTAATTCTTGCTTTAATATTCCAGGATATTGATTTAAGTATTGATATGTTTATTCAGAGGAGCAAAAGTCCCTGTCTAAAAGTAGATCTGGCATAATTAAGCGGAGTTGATTGCACCCCTAGACATAGGGCGACATAAATCTGCCGGATTAGGGTCAAACCTAATAAGTGAATTCATAATCGAGTTAATGCAACACTAGGGGTTTTAATTAGAAAGAGATTTCAATTAATCAACCTAGGGTTAGATGTTGTTTGTCTCGAGAGAGATAATAATATAAATTAGGGATTTCTACGGATCAAGTCAAGTGAATAAATCGTCTAATTCAGAGTCAAATAACAAGTGAAGTCTAGGTGGATTTTTCCTTGGATATTGTCCAAATCATTCAGTTTTCCCAAAAGTATTTCCCCAATTTACTTCCTGTGCCTTCTTATTTTAGTTAATTTAGATAAAGTAAATCCCCTTATTTTTAGGCTAGATAATAAAAAGAAGGTTAATACTAGTACTTTTAGTTCCTGTGGATTCAACATTCTGGTCTTGCTATAAGCTATACTACTGCTCGATAGGTGCGCTTGCCTTTATCGTGATAATAGTTAGTTTTCAAGTACGATCAATTATAGATTTAAAACTTATCACGCAAATCAAGTTCTTGGCGCCGTTGCCGGGGACTAAGATATTAGGAACGCTTAATTTTTATTACTTTAGCCATTTATTTTATTGTAATTTAAATTTTATTTAAATTTTGTTTATATTACTAAATTTTCTTTTATTTACTTCTGGAAGGTTTTTATAGTTTATGACTGGAAGAAACCCGTTAGGACCATTACTTTTTGATAGTGAGATAGAAAGCACAACTCGTAGAAACCGAAGAGAAATAAGGTGAAGCCTAAGATACATAGAGGAAGAGCGAGAGGACATATTCACACCACAACTGAAGAGATGGCTGAAAATCAAAATAATCAGCTACCTCCTGTGGTTGCTGTAGATCCAGTAAATCAGAATCCTGCTCCACGTACTATGTATGATTCTGCTAAACCTACTTTAACAGAAGTTGAATCGAGTATAGTTAGACCTGCTATTGCTGCAAATAATTTTGAACTAAAACCTAACACTATTCAAATGATACAACAGTTTGTTCAGTTTGATGGTTTGTAGGACGAGGACCCAAACACTCATTTGGCACTTTTTTAGAATTCTGCGACACTTTTAAGATAAATTGAGTTTTTGATGATGCCATTCGCCTCCGATTATTCCCATTCTCATTAAGGAACAAAGCAAAAAAGTGGTTGAACTCATTACCGTGAAGGTCAATCACTACTTAGGAACAAATGATTACATATTAACTTACTATTTATTGAAGCTCTTTCGCAGATACTGAATGCAGTTAAACTTTTAAATGAGCTTTTAGCAAATAAGCGGAAGTTGGATGAGGCGTCACATGTGGAGTTAAACATAGTTTGCTCAGCTGTTTTACAAAATAAGCTACCCAACAAATTGAAAGATCCAAGGAGTTTTACGATTCCTTGTTTAATTGGTAGTTTAGATGTTAATAATGCATTGGTTGATTTAGGGGCGAGCATTAATGTCATGCCCAATAAAATGTTTAAACAACTAGGTCTTGGGAAACCCAAAACAAACTAGGATGATCATTCAGTTAGCAGATAAAACCATTAGATTTCCTAGAGGTATCATTGAAGACGTACTTGTCAAAATTGAAAAATTTATATTCCCAGTTGACTTCGTTGTCCTAGACATGGATGAGGATAGTGAAGTACCTTTAATTTTAGGACGACCCTTTTTAGCAACTATTAGAACTATTATTGATGTTGGTATAGGTGAACTCACACTTCGTGTGGGTGATGAAACAATCACTCTTCAAGCTCGTAATTCGAGTAACACATCAAATATTGAGAGTGGTTGTATAAATCATGCTACTAATACTGATCATATGGTGCAACCTTCTTTACAGTAAACACGTTCGAAAAGCATAAATGAGCCATGTTCAAATAACAATAAAGGACCCATCTATGAAGAACAAAGGCTACAAATCGAGGAACTAGATGAATGGTAGACACAAAAATTGAGGACATATGATAAACCAAAACCACGCCATAACGGATTCAATGTTTCACCAAATCAACTTAAGGTTGGAGACAAAGTACTATTAGATGCAGCAGACCTTCGTATTACCACTTCTGAACCTAATTGAACAATCCCTTTTACGACACTTAACATTCTACCATACGGTACAATTGAGGTAACTCATTCCAAATTCAGCACGTTTAAGGTAAATAGTACTCGTCTAAAACCTTATTTTGATAGAATTGATAGCAGGAATGAGGAGTGTAAACTCCTCACACCACCATGACCATACAACAGAGAGGTAAGTCGAGCTTAGACTCTAAATAAGCACTTCTCGGGAGGCCACCCGGGCACTAATGGTGTTAATTTCTTTAAATTTTAGTTTTTAACATCTAAATCATTAACTGAGTCCTTAAACATAGGTTTTTCAAATCCACACGGCCAGGGACACGGGCGTGCCTTAGGCCGTGCTCATACCACAGGCAGTGACACGGCTGTGCGATACGGCCATGTGAAAATAAAACAATTTTTTTCCAAAACATGGGATTCGATATGCTGCCACGGCTGTGCGACATGGCCGTGGGCAATCCTGCCAAATTAACACGGGCGTGTGACACGCCCGTGGCTACAAGCTATGGTAGAAACTGAGAAATTAACATGGGCGTGCGACACGCTCGTGCCCACCACCCGTGCTCGAAACTGACAAAATAACACGCGCGTATGCATTTATACACGAGCGTGGGAGAAATGAACAAAACTGGATACGGCCGTGCGACACGGTCGTGTGCACTAACATGCCCAAAGAACACGGGCATGGGTCGAATACCAGATGCGCCCAAATTTGAAAACCACGAAACACACATATCTATATAAACCCCCACTATTCATCGTCCAGTTCATGCGACTGCTTCACTCTCTGACATTTCTGAGCATCTCACTCGATTCGAGCAGTAATATTTTCAGCGCTTTGATCACATTGATGCAACCCTACATCAGATTTGTCAGCACCTTCACATCTCATCACCACCCCCACCTCGCGAACCATCTGGCGATGAAGATTTTTGAAGACTTTTATTTATTACTTTTATTTTTATTTATTATTTTTATCTTTATTTATCTTTTTAAATTACTTTTTATTTTATTTCTCTTTGATACTATTTTTACTTCATCTTTAGGTTTTACAATTTATATTAAGCAATTTATGTTTTCGGCCATTTCTTTACGAGTAATCATGCTACTTTATATTTCCTAAAGAGTTATTGATTCTATCGCAGTTAAGAAGAGCTCTAAAGCTCACTATTACTTAGGAAATTGCAACCCCACTAGGAAAGGTTCTCCACGACTGCCATGCCCTGCTCGACCATGACCATAACTACCACCAGTTATAATATTCTTTTGATGCAGCACTTGTGGACTAACAACCTCTACCACCACCGGAGTATCCTCCTCCAACCTCACCCTTGCCTTAGCCGATTACTTTCCATAACTCCAATTCAAGGATTCCATTTAACATTCAGGAAGTTTCACTTCTCTCCCTATCTTATGATCTTATATCTATATTTTTCAGTAAATCTATCTTTGTACATTGAGGGCAATGTACATCTTAAGTGTGGGGGGATTATTTATATCATTATCAGAAAAATCTCTGAATTTTATCTTATTCTCACATGACTCACTCATATCGCTATTAGAATGAATTTTGATTAATTTATGATTCTTATTGATATATCTTGAATTAAAACATAGGCATTTATGCATTGATTGTTTAAACTTTAAGTAATTAGAGAATCAAGTATGATAAGTTGATTTTTGAGAATTAAATTTTTTTTTAGGTTATTTCACCAAGTTTAGGTATTATCTTGAAGTTGAAATTCAAAGAGTTAACATCAAAAAGCCATAATTTTTGTGAGATCTTGAGCCTTTATAGCATATATTATTTCTTTTATGCTCACTTTTATTATTGCTATGAGTGCGTCAATATTGATTTGTTATTCTAGAACTTGCTTCGATTATGCATGTCAAGACCACACCATTGATTTGATATGTCGAGATGATAAAGGCACTTAGGTTTAACCCACTCACTTCATAAAAATCTACCTTCATAATTAACCCTTAGTGAACCCCCTTGAGCCTAATAAGCCATTCATTGATTTACCCTCAATATTAACCCATAACCTATTATTGTCGAAATCCTCTCAATTAATTTGATCCCTATTTTTGTCGAGATTTGATTTGAATAAATTACTTAGCTATGTTTTATTTCTGATAGTTAGCAAAGTTCTATGCTACTATGATTTGTTCCTAAAAAAAACGAAGTTGTTGTAATGTATCCATTATGAAAAGCTCAATTCTAGGATCATCTAATTAGGAATGTAACTTGTCAGTTTTAGTATTTTTCTAGTTATGTAATTTTTCAATTCAATCTCCATTCTAACCTTCTCTTTTAGCTTGTGACCACACCCCCTAACCAAAGCCACGTTACAACCCTCTAAAGACCTTTTGATTGATGTATCATCTCAATATATAGTGGTTGAGATTTGATTTTCATGCAAGCCTATGGTAATAGCTTTTCATATTGACTATTGAGTGCTAAAATTATTGTCCTTAAACACCCCGAGTGATTTGAGTGAATCTTTACTGAGGATGTTAAACTCTATGATATTTTGAATTAAAGATGATTACTCAGATGAGGGGAGACACCTATGTTTTCGTGATAAAATGCTGAACTTGGAATGTTTGAAACTTTGATGTTCTTCTAGTTGAATTCTCAATGTATGATTACTTATGAATTATTTTGAGATATTATTGATAGGAGTTATAAGTTGAGAAAAATGAATTCTTAATCATGAGTTAAGGATTTTGCTTGAGGACAAGCAAACACTTAAGTGCGGGGATATTTGATAAGTCGTAATTTGTACATATTTTTATCCCATGCTTAGCACATTTTTGGATGAATTATTATTAGATTAATGGAATTTGATGCTCCTAATCCTTTAATTTCATGTCTTATACTTAGGAGAGCATAAGAGAGTAAAAAGAGCGAGAAATAAGCCAAAAAATGGAGAAAATGGGTCAACGTGGGAAATCAATATGGCTTGGACTTCCTCACACGGGTAGACCACATGCCCGTGTCTAATTGGCAGACTTTAACACGGCCCAGACTTCCCCACACAGGTAGACCACATGTCTATGTCTATTTAACAAACTTTAACACGGTCTAAGCTGCCTCATAGGGGCGTGGCACACGGCCGTGTCCCTGTCGAGCCCAAGTCTAGTTCTATTCGAAAAAGGGAACTTTGGAGGGTTCTGAGGCATTCTAAAGCCTGTATTAACACCCTAGAAGAGGATGACAGAGGACACAGGGAGTAGGAGGTAAGGAATTACTCGAAGAAAGCCGATTGATCCATATTAGAAGCCAGATTCTCCTTCAAGACTGAAGATCTCCCTTGATATTCCTTTAGGGATTTTTGGGTTTCTTTTTATTTTGTTATTATTATTCTTTTGAGATGCTTTCTTTTATAGATATGAACTAAATCCCCTAAATACCTACGGGGAATGAAACCTAAGATGAATCTTGTTATTATTTTCTAAATTATATGATAAATACTTGATTTGTTCTTAATTATGTGTTCTTAATTATTTCTTTAATATTCCAGGATATTGATTCAAGTATTGATGTGCTTATTCAGAGGAGCAAAAGTCCTTGTCTAAGAGTAGATTTGGCATAATTAAGCGGAGTTGATTGCACCCCTAGGCATAGGGCAACATAAATCTGCCGGATTAAGGTCAAACTTAATAAGGGAATCCATAGATCGAGTTAATGCAACACTAGGGGTTTTAATTAGAAAGGGATTTCAATTAATCAACCTAGGGTTAGACATTGTTAGTCTTGAGAGAGATAATAATATAAATTAGGGATTTCTATGGATCGAGTCAAGTGAATAAATCGTCTAATTTAGAGTCAAATAATAAGTGAAGTCTAGGTGGATTTTTCCTTGGGTATTGTCCAAATCATTCAGTTTTCCCAAAAGTATTTCCTCAATTTACTTCATGTGCATTCTTAGTTTAGTTGATTAATTTAGATAAAGCAAATCCCTTTATTTTTGGCTAGATAATAAAAAAAGGTTAATACTAGTACTTTTAGTTCCTGTGGGTTCGACATTCCGGTATTGCTATAAGCTATACTACTGTTCGATAGGTGCGGTTGCCTTTATCGTGATAATAGTTAGTTTTCAAGTACGATCAATTATAAATTTAAAAGTTATCATGCACATCAAATTCTAATTACCCATGCATGCATGTGGTAATGCCTCGATGATATGATATGTTATTGTTTGATGGATGCATAATATTGAAGTTTTGGGTAACAAGTATAATAATGCATGAAATTGGTGTGGAATGATTCCAAGTATTATAATAAAGTGTATGGGTCATAAGATGACATTACGTTGGTATAGAAGTGCCATGGAATTGAATATTTGAGTGACTAAATAAGCCATGTTGCATTTTATGACTTATGTCTAAGTGTATGAATGAATGAGGGTGACTAATGGCTTGGAAAATAGCCTTAAAATAGTCCACACGGGTAGACACACGAGCATGTGTTTAAACCGTGTGTGACACATGGTCTTTCCAACGGGCCTACTGAGTAGCCGTGTGTCCCTTGTACCTTAATTTTTACAAGTTAGTATGCATAGTAGTACACACACGGGCAAAGACATGACCGTGTGTCTCAAACCGTGTGGAGGACACGGCCTAGTACATGGGCCTGTGCGCTGGCCGTGTGCCTCAAATTGAATGATGACGTCAAAAGCAGAATGTCCAGGTTTTTGGACATGGGCGATCACACGGGCGTGTCGAGGCCGTGTGAGAGACACGGGATAGGGACATGGGCGTGTGTTTGGCCTTGTAAAAACCCCTATAGGTTTAAAATGAAAAATAATTCCACACGGGTATCGGACACGGACGTGTCCAAAGCACATGGGTGTGTGCAATACCTCCACACAGGTGTGTGAGGTTTAAATATAGAAAATTTTCTAAACTTTCCTTAAGTTCTCGGTTTAGTTTCGAAACACCCCGAGGTATGTTTTAAGCCCCGAGGGCCTGTATAAGGGACGATATGCATGTGTTTGAAAACTTTTAATTTGGATGAAATTTTATGGCCCGATTTTGCATGTTCATGCACATTTAAGTCCCATAATGCCTCGTACCCTATTCTAGTGTCAGATACAGGTAAGGGGTGTTACATTTAGTGGTATCAGAGCTATGGTTTAGTCAGTTCTCGAACTAGCCTAACGTGTTTGAGTCTAGCTATACATTCCATACATATGTGATGATAGTGTGACGACTCTTGACAGTATTAAAATGTCATATAGAAAATGGATCCCGACCGAGCAGTGGCGGATGATGTAGAAAGTAACGTGCCTGCTCCAGCTGAAGGAGTGGTGCCATCTAAAAGTAGACCTAAAACTGTTAGTAGAGGAGATGGAGGCAGAGATGCCTTTCTCCACATAATGAGCGCATGGTATACAGAGTTCATTCATACGAACCCTAATGCTCAACCTCCCCCACCTCCCCCAAATCCTCAACCCGCACCCGTGATGCATCTAGTTATGAAATTTATGAGATTTTCCAAAACATCAATTGACAGAATTCAAAAGTAAGGTGTTGAGGAATTTAGGGCAAATGCTAATAATGATCCTGAAAAGGCAGAGTTCTAGTTAGAGAATTCGATACGGGTATTTGATCAATTATCTTGTACATCCTCGGAGTGCTTAAAATGTGTCATATCCTTATTGAGAGATATAGCGTATCACTAATGGAGAACTCAGATATCGATGGTACCTCTAGAGAGAGTTACTTGGGATTTCTTTCAAGAAGAATTCCGAAAGAAGTACATTAGTGAGCGGTTTATAGATCAGAAGTGTAAGGAATTTCTGGATTTGAAATAGGGCTATATGACAGTTAGCGAATATGAGAGAGAATTTGTCAGACTCAGTAAGTACGATCGGGAATATGTATCTTCCGAAGCTAAGATGTGCAGAAGATTTGAAGATGGTCTTAACGAGGATATAAGGACATTAGTAGGCATTCTTGAGTTGAAAGAATTTGTGGTACTTGTTGAATGGGCTTGTAAAGTCGAAGAGCTAACCAAAGATAGGAGGAAAGCCGAGTTTGAGGCTAGAGACACTAGAAAAAGGTATATGAGTAAGTCATTGCCATCTTAGTCTAAGAAATCTAGAGAGGTGTACTCTCGTTCACATGTGTCAGTTGGGTAATCATACGGGAACCGTAGAAAGCAAAATTCGGGTTTTGGATCTCAGGCTACATCTATGGCAAGTGTAGGTAATGCTAAACTTTCTAGAGCTGAATGCCAGCAATGTGGTAGACATCATTCTGGTAACTGTAGAGTGAGTGAAGAATCTTGTTTTAGATGTGGTTCTCTAGACCATTTTATTAAAGATTGTCCTGAGAGGATGGAGAAAGAAAGAATTCAGAATACTAGGCCGAGTGGCATAGTTTTTAAGGGATGAATTCCGAGAAATGTCAGGAATGGGTCCGGTAGTAAGAATGTGATAAGAGAAACAGTAATAAGATCTGAAGTTAGGGCTCCGGCTAGATCCTACGGTATACGTGCACGTGAAAATGCAACTTCTCTTGATGTAATTACTGGTAAATTTTCTCTCTATGATACTAATGTTACTGTTTTGATAGACCCTAGCTCTACTCATTCATATGTGTGTATGAAATTGGCATCTAGTGTGAAGATACCTGTCGAGTCTACAAAATTTATGATTAAAGTGTCGAATCTGTTAGGAAAGTATGTGATAGTTGATAAAGTATGTAAAAAGTGCCCTTTGATGGTTAGAGGCCATTGTTTTCTGGTCGACTTGATGTTGTTGTCGTTTGATGAATTTGATGTCATACTGGGTATGGATTGGTTGACACTACATGATGCTAAAGTGAATTGTAGACAGAAAGTTATAGAATTGAAATGTGGAAACGGTGATATTCTTTGGGTTGAATCAGATGATGTAGGTAAGTTGCCAATGGTAGTTTCTTCAATGACTGCTCAAAAATGAATGAGAAAAGGGTATAAAGCTTATTTGGCATATGTATTGAATACAAAAGAATCTGAGTTGAAAATTAAGTTAGTGCCAGTTGTGTATGAGTACATAGATGTATTTTCAGAGGAATTGCCAGGTTTGCCTCCAAATAGAGAAATTGAGTTCGGTATTGAACTGATGCTAGGGACAGCACCTATTTCTATTGCTCTATAGAGGATCGACTGAACTAAAAGAATTAAAATCACAATTGCAAGAGTTGACTGACAAGGGTTTTGCGAGACTGAGTTTTTTGCCATGGGGTGCTCCTGTTATTTGTGAGAAAGAAGGATGGTTCTATGAGGTTATGCATTAACTATCGACAACTCAATAAGGTAACAATTAAAAATAAGTATCCTCTTCCAAGGATTGATGATTTATTTGGCCAGCTGAAAGGAGCAACATGATTCTCTAAGATAGACTTGAGGTTCGGATATTACCAATTACGAGTTAAAGAGTCTGATATGCCTAAAACTACTTTTAGAATAAGGTATGGTCACTACGAGTTCCTTGTTATGCCGTTTGGATTAACGAACGCTCATGCCGTGTTTATGGATTTGATGAACTGAATCTTTCGGCCATATTTGGATAAGTTTGTTGTGGTTTTTATAGATGATATTCTGATTTATTCTAGAGATGAGGCAGAACACGCCGAACACCTGAGAACTGTTTTGCAGATTTTGAGAGATAAACAATTATATGCTAAGTTTAGCAAAAGCAATTTTTGGCTACGAAAGGTTGGATTTTTAGGCCACCTTGTTTTGAGAGATGGTATACGAGTCGATCCTAGTAAAATTTCTACTATTTTCGAATGGAAACCGCTAAGGAATATGACTAAAGTTAGGCACTTTTTGGGTTTGGCTGGTTATTATAGACGGTTTGTGAAAGGATTTTCTATAATAGCCACTCCTATGATGAATCTACTTTGAAAAGATGTCAAGTTTGAATGAACAGAGAGGTGCCAATAGAGTTTTGAGAGGCTAAAGGCGTTGTTGACGGAAGCACCCGTGTTAGTGCAACCGGAATCAGGGAAAGAGTTTGTGATTTACAGTGATGTGTCCTTAAGTGGACTAGGTTGTGTGCTTATGCAAGAAGGCAAGGTAGTAGCTTATGCCTCGAGACAATTGAAGCCACATGAGAAAAACTATCCTACGCACGATGTAGAGTTGCTTGCTATTGTTTTTTCTCTAAAGATTTGACGACATTATTTGTTCGGAGAAAAGTGTCATGTCTATATAGATCATAAAAGTCTTAAGTATTTGATGACTCAAAAAAATTTGAATTTGAGGCAACAAAGATGGCTTAAGTTGTTGAAAGACTATGAACTCGTGATTGATTATCACCCCGGTAAGGCAAATGTGGTTGCCAATGCCCTGAGTAGAAAGTCTTTGTTTGTGTTGAGAGCTATGAATGCACGGTTGACCTTATCCTATGATGGTACAATTTTAACAGAACTAAGAGCTAGACCGACCTTTCTTAGACAAATTTTTTATGCTTAAAAAGTTGATAAAGAGTTACAAGCTAAGAAAGTTCAATGTCAGTCGAGCAGCGGATCAGATTTTTAGATGGATTCCGATGGTTGTTTGAGATTTCGTGATAGAATCTATGTTCTGAAGAATGATGAGTTGATTTGGAATATTTTGCATGAGGCTCATAATAGAAGCATGTCAGTTCACCCAGGTAGTATGAAAATGTACAATGACTTCAAGAAAATGTATTGGTGGAATGGTATGAAAAGAGACATCTCTGAATTTGTATCGAGATGCTTGATTTGTCAACAAGTAAAGGCTGAACACCAGGTACCTCCAGGTTTACTCCAGCCTATTTTAGTTCTTGAATGGAAATGGGACCGAATCACTATGGACTTTGTGATAGGCTTGCCATTGACACCGAGAAAGAGAGATGCCGTATGGGTTATGGTTGACAGATTGACTAATCAGCTCATTTTATACTGGTACGTGTTGATTATTCACTTGATAAGTTAGCCGAATTGTATATTTCTAAAATTGTGAGACTTCATGGACTATCTTTATCTTTTATTTCGGATAGAGATTCGAGATTCACTTCGCGATTTGGAAGAAGTTACAAGAAGCATTGGGTATGAAGTTGAACTTTAGTACTGCTTTCCATCCACAAACTGATGGATAATCCGAGAGAGTGATTCAGACACTTGAGGATATGTTCAGATGTTGTGTTCTTGAATTCCAAGGTAGTTGGGAAAAATACTTACCCTTGGTTGAATTTTCCTATAACAATATTTATCAGTCGAGCTTGAAAATGGCACCTTATAAAGCATTGTATAGATATAAACGTCATACATCGTTGTATTGGACTGAGCTTAAAGAGAATGAGTTTCATGGAGTTGATCTGGTTAAAGAAACTAAAGAAAAGGTGAAAGTAATTTGAGATTGTTTAAAAGCGACATCGGATAGATAGAAGTTGTATACATATTTAAAAAGGAAAGAAATCGAGTATTAGGTCGGTGACAAAGTGTTCTTAAAAGTGTCTCCATGGAAAAAGGTTTTGAGATTCGGAAGAAAAGACAAGTTGAGTCTTCAATTTATAGAACCTTATGAGGTTACCGAAAGAATAGGGCCTGTTGCTTATCGATTGGCTTTACCACCTGAATTGGAAAAGATTCACGATGTGTTTCATGTATCCATGTTGCGCCCATATAAATCTGACCTTTCTCATATGATTGTACCGACAGAGGTGGAAATCAGACCAAATATGACTTATGGTGAGGAACCAGTTAAAGTTTTAGCTCAGGAAGTTAAACAATTGAGAAACAAAAGTGTTGCTCTTGTGAAAGTTTTATGGCAAAGACATGGGGTTGAAGAGGCTACATGGGAGCCTGAAGAGGCTATGAAGAGACAATACCCAAACCTTTTTACTGGTAAGATTTTCAGGGACGAAAATCCCTAAAGGGGTAAGAGTTGTGACATCCCGAATTTGGGCCTAGCCGGAACAGTGGTTTCGAGACCACAAACCTGAGATAGAAATAATTATTTTATGATTCTTATGAGGTTTATGTTATGAGTGCATGCTTGTGTGAAAGTTTCATGAAGAAATTCTATGCATAAAATGTCTAATTGCATTTTAGGGACTAAATTGAATAAAAAGAAAAAGTTGCATTCTAGAAGCTTTAAGCATGAAATTGCTTTAGATTATGAATTAGAGGGTCTTAATTAGCAATTTTCCCAATTTTTATAATTTTGGACAAAAATGGGCATGCATAGGAAAAATTGGAAAGATAAACCCTAAAGGTATTTTGGTCATTTGGTAATAAAAAGAATAAAAAGGGAAAAATCAAGTGAAAATGTTGTCCATCTTCCTCCTTAGCTTCCAAAAATACCAAGACTCCATATCTAGGGTTTTGTTTAACATTTCCAAGCTTAGTAGTAAGTGTTTCTCTAGCTCGTTTTTAATGTTCTTTGTATTTTTAAAGTTCCGGTAATATGATCTATCTATTTCTAGCTATATTTTAAGCTAGGGTTTATATTTGAAAAATTACCCATGTGTGACATGCATGTGTTAGGAATATGAATGTTTTAGATATGGTAAACATCTTTTACTAGGTGATTTTTAGTGAAAATGGCTAAAAAGGGACTAACTTTTAAAGTTTGTAAAATGGGTAGAGAGATGTATGATATAATGGGAAATATGAGCTGCTATGAGCATGTTATGAGCTCGGCTAGGCTTGGATAACAAGGAAAATGTATTCATTTCATTTTTACGAGCTTAAGGACTAAGTCGTAAATAAGTGAAAAGTTAGGGATAAAAGGGTAATTGTACCAAAGCATAAGTTATGGATTGATTTGAAGAATGTGATTAATAAATGAGTTAAATTTAGCATTATAGATCAGGAAAGACGTGAACTGGCTCTCGATTGAGGGAAGAATAAAGTATACGACGATTAGATTCGATTATTATCATTTTGTACCGAGGTAAGTACATATGTAAATAATGTGACAATATGATATGTTTTAATGCATTGATACTACATGGTTATCATTATGCCATTATCGTATATGCTATTTTTATTGATGATATTACAAGCATGAGAAAAGTTATGGATGTTATTCCGATATCACGAGTAAGTGCAACCGAAATTTCCATGTACAAGTGAAGAAGAAATCCTGTTTGAAACTTAGGATTGGTTTAGGATACAAGTGACATATCACTAGGAGATTTAGAAGTTCAAACTTGATGAGCAGTCCAAGTTCGTGACGTATATGATATCCGAGCTCGTTGAGCGGTCTGAGTTCGTGAAACATGTGGTTAATCCGAACTTGTTGAAGGGTCCAAGTTCGTGAGATATGTAGCATCTGAGCTCGTTGAGTGGTCTGAGCTCATTATAGATGCGAGCATCTGAGCTTGTTGAGCGGTCCGAGTTCAAAATGGATGCGACATATGTTATTAGGTTTTACCCATGTTTATATGACACTCAGGTGCAAGTTTCCGTGTATCCCATGGTATTTCAAGAGTTCAACGGGTAATTCAATGGGAAATCCAATGAGAAGTTTGGCAATTGATATAAAGAACGATATGATGAAAGCCCCGAGGTGGGCCAGGTAAAGTTATTTAAGATGCTACGAGTATGTACATACGTACATTATTCTCATATGTAATGCCTTACTAAAGGATGATAGGTGACAAGAAAGTGAATTCGTATGTGTATATGTGATTACCAAATAAGTAAGTCAGAAAGGTTTGAATTATGAGAAATTGTGAATATGTTTCCATGATTTTGCATGATGGTGCATGTTACTATTGCATATTATTTGCATGTGGACTTACTAAGCTTAAATGCTTACTCCCCTCTCATTTTCTTCCTTGTAGTTCTGCCAAGCTAGCTCGGGGATCAGACGTTGTCGGAGCATTCGGTCACACTATCAAAAGATCATTTGGTATAGTAAATGTATTATTTTAAGTATGGCATGTATAAGGGACTTGGTTATTTTGTGATATGTCTCATGCTATTTGGCCAAATTGTGAAGGCCTACGATGATGATGATGATTTTTTTTGTAATAGCCATGTGATATGGCTTATATTTGATCATTGGGTTGTAATTCTAATTACCCATGCATGCATGTGATAATGCCTCGATGATATGATATGTTATTGTTTGATGGATGCATAATATTAAAGTTTTGGGTAACAAGTATAACAATGCATGAAATTGGTGTCGAATGATTCCAAGTAGTATAATAAAATGTATGGGCCATAAGATGACATTACAGTGGTATGGAAGTGCCATGGAATTGAATATTTGAGTGACTAAATATGCCATGTTGCATGTTATGACTTATGTCTAAGTGTATGAATGAATGAGGGTGACTAATGGCTTGGAAAATAGCCTTAAAATAGTCCACACGGGTAGACACACGGGCATGTGTCTAAACCATGTGTGGCACACAGTCTGCCTTATGGGCGTGCTGAGTAGCTGTGTGTCCCCTGCACCTTAATTTTTGCAAGTCAGTATGCATGGTAGTACACGCACTGGCAGAGACACGGCCGTGTGTCTCAATCGTGTGGAGGACACGACCTAGTACACGGGCGTGTGCCTCAAAATGAATGATGATGTCATAAATAGATTGCCCAAGTTCTTGGACACGGGCGATTACACAGGCGTGTCGAGGCCGTGTGAGGGACAAGGGCCAGGGACATGGGCGTGTGCTCGGCCGTGTAAAAACCCCTCTAGGATCAAAATGAAAAATGATTCCACACGGGTATTGGACACGGGTGTGTCTGAAGCACACAGGCGTATGTAGTTCCTCCACACTGGCGTGTGAGGTTTAAATATAGAAAATTTCTAAAATTTCCTTAAGTTCTCGGTTTAGTCCTGAACCACCCCGAGGTATGTTTCAGGCCTCGATGGCCTGTATAAGGGACAATATACATGTGTTTGAAAAGTTTTAATTTGGATGAAATTTTATGGCCCGGTTTTGCATGTTCATGCACGTTTAAGTCTGATAATGCCTCGTACCCTGTTCCGGTGTCGAATACGGGTAAGGGGTGTTACAAAATCAATTATGACACATAACAAAATGACCAAGTCCCTATACATGCCATAACTCAAAATATTGAAATCATTGGTACCCAAAATATTAAGTTGATAGTGTGACTGGATCTCTGGCAATCTCCGATCCCTGAGCTGGCTTGGTGACACTATAAGACAAGGGAAAGAAAGGGGGAGTAAGCTATAAAACTTAGTAAGTTCCCATGCAAATAATAAGCATTATGAACTTACATTTAACATACAATTAACTTGAAGTAAATTAACATAAATGTCATTATAAATCTCATAATCAAACTTACTCCATCACAACCTTACCGAGGGATCCATCCTATATCGAGCTCATTAAGCATGAGTTTTATGTGCATACCTATACCAATTTACAACATACCATAGTCTTTCACAACTTTGACATTCTCGTTGCATTTCCCATTGAACCACTTGGAATACTAAAGGATACTCGGGAATCTCACACACATAGTACCATACCAATGCTATATCCCAGATATGGTCTTACATGGGATATCTTATCGATGCCAATAGCCTAGCTATGGTCTTACACAAATCCTCATGTCGATGTCATATCCCAGATATGGTCTTACACGTAATCTCAAATAACCCTAATGTCATGACATTTGTATCCTATCTATTCCTAAGGTTCAACTGGGATTTCTCACTTATCAAGCTTTATCGATCATGTTCAAGAGAAAATCACAATTCATACAATATTATAGCAATTAAAGCATAAATAACAATGCATTATTTACATACGAATTTACCTCAGTACAAAAATAGTAGAAATATGACCTAATCGTCAAACAACTTGTTTTTCCCCTGATCTAGGTCCGAACCTCGTTTCTCTTGATCTATAATAGCAAATTTAACTCATTTATTAATTACATTACTCAATTCAGTCCAAAACTTATATTATAGAAAATTACATTTTTGCCCCTAAACTTTAACATATTTACATTTTAGTCCTTAGGCTCGTAAAATGAAATCTATTCAATTTCATCAAGACCCAAGCCTAGCTGAACCTTTTTCATGCTTATAACATTTCACATTTTCCATTTAATCACACTTTTATACACATTTTGAAATCTTTTTACAAATAGGTCCTTTTGACATTTTCATCAAAACTCACCTAGCAAAAGTTGTTTATCTAACATTAAACTTGCATAATCTACCATTAGACATCAAAATACACAAATTTCTAACATGGGTCAAAACCTATACCTTAATCATCTCTCAAATTAATGGTAGAAATAGATAGATCGGGTGATAACGACTTAAAAAATGTAAAGAGCATTAAAAACGGGGCAAGAACAGACTTACAATCGAGCTTGAAAAGTGGAAAAACCCTAGCTATGTCTCCCTTGCAAGTTTCAGCCAAGCATGAAGAAGATGGACTAAATTTTGGCTCGATTTTTAGTTTTTAATTCATTTAATTACCAAATGACCAAAATGCCATTTTCTCAAAACACTAAAATTCTCTTACCCCATGTCTATTTTTGTCCAACTTAAAATAAAATGGTCTAATTATCATCTAAGGACCTTCAATTTAAAATTTCCTAACAATTAGACACCTCTAGCATGTAGAGCTCAAGTTTTGCATTTTTTACAATTTAGTCCTTTTTGCTAAATTGAGTACTCAAACGTTAAAATTTTCGAACAAAATTTTCATGAAATCATTCCATAAAACTATAGATGATAGAAATGTAATAAAAAAAGTTTTACTACGTCAAATTCGTGGTCCCAAAACCACTATTCCGACTAGGCCCTAAATCGGGCTGTTACAATAACTCAATTCAAAATTATTTTAAGAATATCTCTACTACTTTTGCTCTTGAGTTCCCAGATGCTATCTTTGAGACATGGATGGAAGATATTGACGATGCGAGCGAAGATGGAGCTAAAGAAGATAAGGGGAATGAGTTAGAAAAATAAAATGGGGATTCTTATCTTGGTATTTATTTAATTATTTTTAGGTCTTTAGGAATTTATTTCATTCATAATTAGGATTTAATTTCTACAGAATAAAACATAGCAAGCATGAATAAACTTAACACTTCTTTAGAAAGAAAAAGGCTAAGTGATGTGGTAATGGGAATGAACATGTCTAGGATTGGGTTATTAGGAAAGACTTGGTATTTAAGCAGTCTTAATGACTCACCTCTCTTTCTTTACAACCCTACCTGGTGTTCAGTTTTTATTCATTACTTTGTTCTTGCAATGAAGACATTGCTTCATTCTAAAGGGGGTAAGGCAAATAAATTTGCTCAAATTATTAAATTTTCAAGTATGTTTCAGTCATTTCTTTCATAAGTATGTTTTAATAAATGAATATTTAGAGACATTTTGTAACACCCAAAATTTTAATTTTTGATTTCGTGTATGTGTGACACACAAGTGTTCTGGGTGTGTATGAGAGGTCCCAAGTTCAAGCCTTACTTGGGCAAATTTTGGTATTTTCATAAATAAAGCCTTAACCTTGTACAAAGGGCTTAAGTTTAATTGTTGGTAAGTTTATATCAGAATGGGCCTGTTGGTCTGGTAGTTAAGTGGAGTGTTGGTGTAACACCCTGATTTTTGGGATTTTCGTGATTTTCGAGAATTTGGTAAATTTTTTAAAATTTGATATTTGGTTGTAAAATTCATAATTGGAGTGTGTAAATGGGCATATGGAAGGCCCATGTGTTGGCCAAAAACCCGGTAGAATTTTTGAATTTTGGACTTAAGGAGTTAGGGGCATTGGATATGTGGCCTTATTAAAAGATGTGGGTAAACTGTAACACAAGAGAGCCCCTGGCAAAGTGGTTAAGTGACGCCACTAAGGAGCTAAAAAAGTGGCGTGTAAGTGGTTGGGTGAAGGCCAAGGTTTGATTCACTAAGCTGGCAATTGTGTTGTTATTTTTATGTCTTGAGCATGCAGGAGTTTGAAGTCGAATAGAACTCTATTGGAGAGAGTTTGAATCAATCAAAGGCATGAACTTAGGAGTGATAAGGGGAGAGATTTTGGGGATTTGAATGGAGGCTTAGTGTTGGCCGAATAGTGGGAATTTAGGAAGGAGAAATCGGCTTAGGGGTTTTAGGTTAGTATTTCGGCATTAGGGGCTTTAGTTGTGCCGTTTTCTTTTGTTTAAACATCATAGGGTTATTTCTTTTCTTCCTTTTCTTCTCTAGCCAAAATCACCACTCCTTTCATCCATTTTTCTTTCTCTTCTTTTGCCAAAACAAAACAACTACTTCCTTTCCTTTCATCACCCTTGCCGAATAGCCACAAGAGCCGAAACTTCTGAAGTTGGTTGTACCGATTTCATTTAGACCAGCAACCTTCTTTTCTCTTCATTTGTTGTGATCGATCCCTTCATCCATTAAACTCTAAATGTCCCCGACAGCAACACCAATACAAAGCCACCACACTGTTTCTTTTTCTTGGTCCTAAAAGTTGAAATACCTTAGTTCTAAGGGCATAGCCGAACCTGCAGACCTCTAGGATTCGAAGGCTGCTAGGTGGTTGAGGGCTGAGTCTACTTTGGGTCTAAGCAATGCAGAAGGGAAGACTGTGGTAAGTACTCGTTTTCCAAATCGATTCAATGGTGTAAATGTTAAGAAAAGTCAAAACACCCTATAGTTTAGGGAGGTTATCGATTTGAGGTATAGGCCTCACTGGGCCTTTTCAGTCGACTTTTATGGTTTGTGTAGTGAAATAGACAACTTTGGAGGAGCAGCAAGGCTTGGAGTATCGGTTTGGATAAACTTGGATCGAATCATTGGACCCTGTGAAGGTAGGTAATCTATGTTTATTAGGGGTTCTTTGGTCGACTATGGTAAGGTGGATTTTGGGTTTGATAAGCATGAATTGTAAACTAAGAATGGTAGTGATTAATTGTAGGTTGTCGTGGGAGACTTTGTTAGCAAACGTCACAAAACAGGTGTGTAACAACCCTCGTAGTAGCTTAGATTCATATTCGCTGAAAAGCCGAAATGCTAAAATTCTGACATTTCGGGAACTTGTGATTTTGCATTTGGTTATAGATGTGATAAATACGATAAGATCGGTGTTTGGATCGATGGAACAGGTAAGAGCGCAAATTTGTGCACGATGGTAAGTTGGGCCTCAATGGGCTGGAATTGGGCCCAATAGGCTTTCGGGCCCATTTGGGTAAAATTGAATGAAAATGAAATTTGGAAATGTTGCATGTTAACACGGTTAGTACTGTTGTAAATTTGGGTTAAGTGGGCTTAGTGGGCTAAATCGGCATTCGTAGGGCCCATTAGGGGTTTTGGGCCCAAAAGTTCGAATTTGATAAAGTGGGTTAAAGATCATTGTTTAAACACTCGGAAATATTGATAATTGTTAATGAACATGGAAAGCCCTGATAATTGGTAAAATTACAAAATTACCCTTATAATATGAAAAATGACTATTTTGCCCTAGGTAAAAATGACCATTATACGCCCTAGGGTTTAATTATGAATATGATGCATGAGATATTGTTATACATGATATGACATAACATACACATTATATGCTATGATATACTCATTATATGCATGGGTGAGGTTTTATATAAATAGAGGAAGTGCTAAAAGGGCTTTACCCCAGTTTTACCAAAAAGGGCTTTGCCCTAGTTTATCAAAAAGGGCTTTGCCCCAGTTTATCAAAAAGGGCTTTGCCCCAGTTACTAACAGAGGCTAAGCCTCCAGTTATATGATAAAGCAGCTTTGTTGCCAGTGGAGAGTTTGGTTGGGTGGGTTGAGTTATTTCCCCACATGGAGAGCTTGGTTGGTACGGGAGGAAAGTAGCTGATGGTGGGTTGAGTAGTCTCCGTAAATGGGCTTGCATACATTCATTGGTATTACATGTGATATTGAAATGGGCCTATGGGCCATACCGTTTACAGTAAAGGCTTCGGCCCAGTGATATGATTTATGAAAAGGCTTCGGCCCAGTATATGTCGAGACTGAATTAGGGCTTAGGCCCAGTATGCTGATATTAGTTTGGGCTCTGAAAGGGGCTCATTGCACACTGAGTTTCCAAAATCAGCCCTTTCCTTAACCTTACAAGTGAGCCTTGATGTGGAGACTTAGAGCCAGAGGGGATTCAGAGTGGCCGTGGTGGTCGCTTTCGGACTTTGCAATAAGTAACCGGTTTTTTTATAAATTTTATCTTAATTATTGTTATTTGGTTTTGGGTTGTAATAAGGCCATTTTAATTATTTTTTGGATTATTTTATCTTATACTCTATATTTTACTGATAATAATCCAAAATGGGTTAGACTCAGGACGTGTTTTCAAAATGATACCTGTTTTCAAAATAATGCAACGATACAATTAATCGATTTATCAAAAATATCTACTCAAATGAATTCCAACTCGATTTTTTTCCAAAGCCCTAACCTCACACCAAAGTGTGGCAATGGTTGTGGGCATGTCTAGGATTGGATCCAATCAGGAGCTTGGTACTTAAGCAACCTTAATGGCTCACCTCCTCTGTTTCGGATACCTACCTAGTGCACAGCTTCCATTCACTTTATTAACTTAGCAAAGACTATGTTTTAAAACACTAAGAAGGACGTTGAAAGAGGCATGGGTTTTCTTAAAAACTTCAATGTGACACGTCGGATCCGGCCATAACGTCTGGGCCGGGTTTGGGGTGTTACATTTAGTGGTATCAGAGCTAGGTTGCAACAACTCGGCTGTGGGTTTTAAACGGGTTTAAAATCAAGAATTTGAAAACAAAGGTCTTTTAAATCAATTTTTAAGAATTTCTAAAAAGAAACCTTTTTTTTGACTTATTTTCTGTGACCAAATACATGTTTTAAGTTTTAAATGGTTTGGAGAAAGAAGTGGCACACTGAATCCCCGGCACCAAGTTTGTAAGTGTACTTTCTTTTACACCGTGTGATATTGATATGATGCTATTGGTAGAACTGAGACCCTACTATGATACTGTAGACAGGGTAGAGCTGTAAAATAGTAGGATTGAGATTGTAGCTAGGCTACGACTTTGCGAAAACAATCCTTGAACTGCTATATTTCCATTAGACATCTCGTAATAAACAACTGAAATATTAAAATAATGTCATAAAATTCATAATCAGATAATTCGATATGAGTACAAGAGAAACTCGTGGATGAGGTCGCGGACATGGTCGCGGAAGGGTGCAAGTTGAATCTTCATCCTCAGGGCATAGGCCAGCTGAGGAGGCATCCATGCCACAGGCAATTGAGACTGGGTCACATGATCGGGCTGCGGGGGACGATGCTTTGTCCCAAGCGATGTTAAGGGTTTTGGAAAGGGTTGCTGGAGCTAGCACTGGGACAGTGAATAGGGGATCCATCTCTGAGTGACTCCGGGCTAACGGAGCAGAGGTTTTTAGGGGCGTATCTGGAGTAGCCCCAAACGTGGCTGAATATTGGCTAGAGGCAACAGAGCGGATTATGGAGGACCTAAATTGCTCTGTGGAGCAAAAGCTGAAGGGGGCCGTGTCGTTGCTACGAGATGAGGCATACCAGTGGTGGATCACTGTAAGGGAGAGTACCCTGATCGAACGAGTAACCTGGGAACTATTCAAGACTGCTTTTAAGGGGAGGTATGTTGGAGCTAGTTATGTGGATGCCCGTCGGAAGGAATTTTTGAATCTGGCTCAGGGTAATAAGACTATTACGGAGTATGAGGCGAAATTCTTGAGGCTGAGTTGATATGCTAGCGGCATAGTTACGACCGAATATGAGCGCAGTGTTCGATTCGAGGATGGCCTCCGCGATGAGCTTAGGGTGCTGATAGCTCCACAGAGGGAGCGTGATTTCGCTGCGTTGGTAGAGAAGGTTAAGATAGCCGAGGAAGTAAAATGAACTGAACGGCAGAATCTTGAGAGGGATTGACCCAGATTCAAGAGGGATTCTTAACCCTCGGATGCTGCTTATAGAAATGTTAAAAGAGCTAGAATGGAGGAATCGGTTCGAGCAGTTCTGGTGAATACCCTTAGACCGTAGGCTTGCAGGGACTGTGGCAGAGTGCATATAGGGGAGTGCTGAAAATGAACTGGAGCATGTTTTCGATGTGAGTCAAAGGAACATAAGTTCAGAGAGTGTCCTCGGAGAGTAACTCAGGATCAAGTTGCGGAGCAAAGAGGTGTCCAACCGCTGCGAGGAGGACCACCACCACAGAGAGGCTGTGGGCAAGGTAGAGGTGGTAATGGTAATGGACGAGGACGTGGGGCACCTGGCAGGGGTACTGGACATGCTGAAGCTCGATATTCGGTGTTGGTTTATGCTGCACGACGTCGTGAGGAGGGTGATGCTCCTGATGTTATGACTAGTATGTTCTTCATTCATAGCACGCCTTACACTGCTTTGATTGATGTTGGTTCCACTCATTCGTATGTTGCCTGTAATGTATCCGAGGCGTTGAGTGTGCTTTCTGAGGAGACTGTGAGTGGGATATCAGTGATAAGTCCTTTGGGACACTCGGTTAAGGTAGATAAACTCTTTAGGGAGGTGCCTTTAGAGACACAAGATAGGATATTTGTAGGAGATTTGATGGAGCTGCCATTTGGGGAATTTGATGTTATTTTAGGAATGGACTGGCTAACTAAGCATAGGGCGACGTTGGATTGTGCTGTTAAGAGAATGGTGCTAAGAACTGTCGAGGATGAGGAGATAATGGTCATAGGGGAGTGAAGGAACTATTTGTCCAATGTTGTCTCGGCTTTAAGTGCTGAAAAGTTGATTCGAAAAGGTTGTGAGGCATTTTTAGCATTCGTGAGTCAAGCTGAACCTGAGGGGTGACTGGGGAGTCAGTCAGGACCATCAAAGAATTTCAAGATGTTTTTTCTGAGGAGCTTCCTAGACTACCTCCGAATAGAGAAGTCGAGTTCGGAATCGACTTGTTACGTGGAATAGCTCCAGTGTCCATTGCACCTTACCGGATGGCACCAAAGGAGTTGGTAGAACTGAAAGGTCAGATTCAAGAACTGTTGGATAGAGGGTTTACAAGACCAAGTGTTTCTCCGTGGGACGCACCAGTGTTGTTCGTAAAGAAGAAAAATGGGACCATGCGTATGTGTATTGATTATCGGTAGTTGAACAAATTGACGATCAAGAACAAGTATCCTTTGCCAAGAATCGACGATCTGTTCGACCAACTGAGAGGAGCTTCAGTATTTTCTAAGATCGACCTTCGGTCAGGATATCATCAGTTGAGAGTCAAAGAAGAGGATATTCATAAGACGACATTCAGAACTCGATATGGTCATTACGAGTTTCTGGTTATGGCCTTTGGTTTGACTAATGCACCGGCAGCATTCATGGATTTGATGAATCAGGTATTTCAGCCGTACTTAGATCAGTTCGTAGTCATTTTTATCGATGATATCTTGGTGCACTCAAAAACGGAAGAGAAGTATGATGAGCATCTTCATATTGCGCTGCAAGTGCTAAGGGAAAAGCAACTCTATGCAACGTTCAGTAAGTGCGAGTTTTGGTTGAGTGAAGTAACTTTCTTGGGGCATGTTGTGTCTGCTGAGGGGATCAAGGTAGACACTCAAAAGATTGAGGCAATTCTAGAGTGGAAGCCACCGAGGTCAGTAATAGAAATCTGAAGTTTTCTAGGGTTGGCAGGTTATTATCGAAGATTTGTGGAAGGATTTTCTATGTTGGCAGCGTCGTTCACGAAACTTATATGGAAGGGAGCACTGTTTGTTTGGACAGATAAGCAGCAAGAGGCTTTTGAAAAGTTAAAGAAGGTTCTGACTGAGGCATTAGTGTTGATTCAGCCAGAGTCTGGTAAGGATTTCACTATGTACAGTGACGCGTCACATGTAGGTTTGGGCTGTGTGTTGATGCAAGAGGGTAAAGTGGTAGCTTATGCTTCACGATAGCTTAAGCCTCATGAGGTAAACTATCCTATTCATGACTTGGAGTTGGCAGCGGTGATCTTTGCACTTAAGATATAGAGGCACTACTTGTATGGGGAGAGATGCATTATCTATACGGATCATAAGAGTCTTAAGTACTTGCTGATTCAAAAGGAGCTGAATCTTAGACAGCGAAGGTGGATAGAGTTGTTAAAGGACTATGACTGTTCGATTGAGTACCATCCAGGTAAGGTAAATGTCGTGGCTGATGCATTGAGTCGAAGGGCTGTGGCGGAATTGAAGGCAATGTTTGCTCGTTTAAGCTTGTATGACGATGGAAGCTTATTGGCAGAGTTACAAGTGAGACCGACTTGGGTGGAGCAGGTTAAGAAGTAGCAGTTAGTGGATGAGTCGTTGGTTTCTCGATTTCAGCAAGCTGAGAAGGGGGAGAATTCAAACTTTGGATTAAATGGTGATGGGGTTCTTTGTTTTCGAGGAAGAATTTGTATGCCGAAGGATTCTGATTTGAGATTGATGATTTTGAGAGAGGCTCATAGTGGACCTTGTGCTATGCATCCAAGAGGGAGTAAGTTGTATCAAGACTTGCAGAGAGCTATATTGGTGGCCTGGGCTTAAGCGAGAAGTGACCGAATTTGTGGGAAAATGTTTAACGTGTCAACAAGTAAAGGCCGAGCATCAACTGCCTTGATTGTTATTACTGACCGGTGAAGATACCACTTTGGAAGTAGGAAAGGGTAACCATGGATTTTGTGAGTGGTCTGCCATTGACACCTTCCAAGAAGGACTCAGTTTGGGTGATTGTGGATAGGCTGACGAAATCTACCCATTTCATACATGTTCGAACCGATTACTCACTTCAGAGGTTGGCTAAGTTGTATATGGCAGAGATAGTGCAGTTGCATGGGGTGCCAGTATTGATAATTTCTGACCGAGACCCAAGGTTTACATCTTAGTTTTGGCAAAAGTTGCATGAGGCATTAGGAACGCGATTGGATTTTAGTACAGCTTTTCAGTCTCAGTCGGATGGGCAGTCAGAGAGGGTCATTCAAATTCTAGAAGATGTGTTGAGGGGTTGTGTTATCGACTTTAGGGGCAGTTGGAAGGATTACTTGTCGTTGGTGGAGTTCGCGTATAACAACAGTTACCAAGCAAGTATTCAGATGGCTCTTTACGAGGCACTGTATGGGCGAAGGTGTCGTTCGCCTACTTGTTGGGCAGAGTTGGGGGAAAGGCAAGTAATTGGACCGGAGTTAGTAGCGGATACTGAAGATAAAGTTAAAGTGATCAGGAATCGGTTAAAGGAGGCAACGGATCGACAAAAGTCTTATGCTGATCTGAAGCGTAAGGATATTGAGTATGCTGTAAGGGACATGGTCTTTTTGAAGGTTTCGCCTTGGAAGAAGATATTGAGGTTTGGTAAGAAGGGCAAGTTGAGTCCACGGTTCGTTGGGCCTTATCGGATCCTTAAGCGGATAAGGTCGATGGCTTATCAGCTAGAGTTACCTCTAGAGCTGGATCGTATTCACGACGTCTTTCATGTGTCCATGCTAAGGCGATATCATTCTGACCCTACTCATATCGTGCCAGTTGCAAAAATTGAGGTAAAGTCGAATTTGACCTTCGAAGAAGAACCTGTGCAGATACTTGATCGTGGCGTCAAGGTGTTGAGAAGAAAGTCAGTCCCATTGGTGAAGGTACTTTGGGGAAACCATGGCAAAGAAGAAGCTACTTGGAAGTTAGAGGAGGCGATGCGTCAACAATACCCTCAACTGTTTGGATCAGGTAAAATTTCGAGGCCGAAATTTCTTTAAGGAGGGTAGAGTTGTAACACCCAGAATTTTGGGATTTTCGTGATTTTTGAGAATTTCGTAAAATTTTTAAAATTTGGTATTTGGTTGTGAAATTCATAATTGGAGTGTGTAAATGGGCCTATGGAAGGCCCATGTGTTGGCCAAAAACCCGGTAGAATTTTTGAATTTTGGACTTAAGGAGTTAGGGGCATTGGATAGGTGGCCTTATTAAAAGATGTGGGTAAAATGTAACACAAGAGATCCCCTGACAAAGTGGTTAAGTGATGCCACTAAGGAGCTAAAAAAGTGGCGTGTAAGTGATTGGGGGAAGGCCAAGGTTCAATTCACTAAGCTGGCAATTGTGTTGTTATTTTTATGTCTTGAGCATGCAGGAGTTTGAAGTCGAATAGAACTCTGTTGAAGAGAGTTTGAATCAATCAAAGGCATGAACTTAGGAGTGATAAGGGGAGAGATTTTGGGGATTTGAATAGAGGCTTAGTGTTGGCCGAATAGTGGGAATTTAGGGAGGAGAAATTGGCTTAGGGGTTTTAGGTTAGTATTTCGGCATTAGGGGCTTTAGTTGTGTCGTTTTCTTTTGTTTAAACATCATAGGGTTATTTCTTTTCTTCCTTTTCTTCTCTAGCCAAAATCACCACTCCTTTCATCCATTTTTCTTTCTCTTCTTTTGCCAAAACCAAACAACTACTTCCTTTCCTTTCATCACCCTTGCCGAATAGCCACAAGAGTTGAAACTTCTGAAGTTGGTTGTGCTGATTTCATTTAGACTAGCAACCTTCTTTTCTCTTCATTTGTTGTGATCGATCCCTTCATCCACTAAACTCTAAAAGTCCCCGACGGCAACACCAATACAAAGCCAGCACACAATTTCTTTTTCTTGGTCCTAAAAGCCGAAGTACCTTAGTTCTAGGGTCATAGCCGAACCTGCTGACTTCTAGGATTCGAAGGCTGCTAGGTGGTTAAAGGCTGAGTCTACTTTGGGTCTAAGCAGTGCGGAAGGGAAGACTGTGGTAAGTACTCGTTTTCCAAATCAATTCAGTGGTGTAAATGTTATCGATTTGAGGTATAGGTCTCACTGGGCCTTTTTATTCGACTTTTATGGTTTGTGTAGTGAAATAGACAACTTTGGAGGAGCATCAAGGCTTGGAGTATCGGTTTGGATAAACTTGGATCGAATCATCGGACCCTGTGAAGGTAAGTGATCTATGTCTATTAGGGGTTCTTTGGCTGACTATGGTAAGGTGGATTTGGGGTTTGATAAGCATGAGTTGTAAACTAAGAATGGTGGTGATTAGTTGTAGGTTGTCGTGGGAGACTTTGTTAGCAAACGTCACAAAACAGGTGTGTAACAACCCTCGTAGTAGCTTAGATTAATATTCGCTAAAAAGCCAAAATGCTAAAATTTCGGCATTTTAGGAACTTGTGATTTTGCGTTTGGTTATAGATGCGATAAATACCATAAGATCGGTGTTTGGATCAATGGAACAGGTAAGAGCGCAATTTTGTGCACGATGGTAAGTTGGGCCTCAATGGGCTGGAATTGGGCCCAATAGGCTTTCGGGCCCATTTGGGTAAAATTGATAGAAAATGAAATTTGGAAAAGTTGCATGTTAACACGATTAGTACTGTTGTAAAATTTGGGTTTAGTGGGCTTAGTGGGCTAAATCAGCATTCGTAGGGCCCATTAGGGGTTTTGGGCCCAAAAAATCGAATTTGATAAAGTGGGTTAAAGATCATTGTTTAAACACTCAAAAATATTGATAATTGTTAATGAATATGGAAAACCCTAATAATTGGTAAAATTACAAAATTACCTTTATAATATGAAAAATGACTATTTTGCCCCTAAGTAAAAATGACCATTATACCCCCTAGGGTTTAATTATGAATATGATGCATGAGATATTGTTATGCATGATATGACATGATATGCACATGATATGTTATGAGATGCACATGATATGCTATGATATACTCATTATATGCATGGGTTGGGTTTTATATAAATGGAGGAAGTGCTAAAAGGGCTTTGCCCCATGGGCCATCAAGCAGGCTTTGCCCCGATTTATCAAAAAGAGCTTTGCCCGATTACTAACAGAGGCTAGGCCTCGGTTATATGAAAGCGACTTTCTTTGCCGAGAGAGAGTTTGGTTGGGTGGGTTGAGTTATTTCCCCACATGGAGAGCTTGGTTGGTACGGGAGGAGAGTAGCAGATGGTGGGTCGAGTAGTCTCCCAAAATGGGCTTGTATACATTCATTGGTATTACATGTGATATTGAAATGGGCCTATGGGCCATACCATTTACAGTAAAGGCTTCGGCCCAGTGATATAATCTATGAAAAGGCTTCGGCCTAGTAACCGTTAAACGAAAGGCTTCGACCCAGTATATGTCGAGACTGAATTAAGGCTTAGGCCCAGTATGCTAATATTAGTTTGGGCTCTGAAAGGGGCTCGTTGCACATTGAGTTTCCAAACTCACCCCTTTCCTTAACCTTACAGGTGAGCCTTGATGTGGGAACTTGGAGCTGGAGGGGATTCAGAATGGCCGTGGTGGTCGCTTTCGGACTTTCCAATAAGTAACCGATTTTTTTATTATAAACTTTATCTTAATTATTTTTATTTTGTTTTGTGTTGTAATAAGGCCATTTTAATTATTTTTGGGATTATTTTATTTTATACTCTATATTTTACTGATAATAATCCAAAATGGGTTAGACTTAGGACGCGTTTTCAAAATGATACCTGTTTTCAAAATAACACAACGATACAATTAATCGATTTATCAAAAATATCTACTCAAATGAATTCCAACTCGATTTTTTTCCAAAACCCTAACCTCGCACTAAAGTGTGGCAATGGTTGTGGGCATGTCTAGGATTGGATCCAATCAAGAGCTTGGTACTTAAGCAGCCTTCATGGCTCACCTCCTCTGTTTCGGATACCTACCTAGTGCACAACTTCCATTCACTTTATTAACTTAGCAAAGACTATCTTTTAAAACACTAAGAAGGACGTTGAAAGAGGCATGGGTTTTCTTAAAAACTTCAATGTGACACGTCGGATCTGGCCATAATGTCTGGGCCGGGTTTAGGGTGTTACAGTTGGAGTGTTGGAGGTCCTGTGTTCAATTCTCTGTGATGACGTGGAGACAGTATTTTTGCTCCAATTTCGGCTAAGAGTTGTGTTGGGGCAAATTTCTGAGTAGTAGTGTTTCAGTGGGTTAATAGGGAGTGATTTTCGGAGATAATTTGGGAGAGGTTATCAGAAAATAATCTGATTATCTTTTTGGTTGCAAAAAAGGAATATATATAATAATAGAGTTTCGATTTTCTCTCTAATTCCCAAAACTTTTTTTGGCGTTTTCTTTTTGTTTTTTCTCTCATCTGTCGATTCTTTCCCCTAGTTGCTGCCAAAATTTCCATTATTTTTTCCCCTTCTATTTCTTTTTTTTTCCAATTGATTCAATTGTTTATCATTGGTTGCGCGTGTTTGATAAGTAACAATTTTGTCTATTGTTAATCATTCTTGGTTAATCTCTAAAAGGGGGATTCCTTTTTGGTGTTTAGGACTTAATTGAGGGGCTAGTGGTTTTGAATTGACGCTGTGGTTGTGCAAAGTCATGGTTACTCAAGCGAGGTAAGGGTTTTGTTAGGTTTTTAGTCGAGTTCTTTCTTAAATTGGTTGATTAAAAATGAATTAAGTGATTAATCGGGAGATATATTGGTCGATTTTTTGGTTCTAGAGGCTTAGAAGTGCTTACACATTAGAAACAATACCAAGTGTGTACCCGAAATGTAGAAAACGAGATTCAACGAAAAGCCAAAATTGCTTACTGTCGAGAAATAAGAGAAAACGATGCAAAAAAAATTGTAGAGAAAGGAAATAAGGGTGTTATAAACTTGGAAATCAACATTTTGCACTAAAATAGTTTTGGACAGTAGCAGTAGTCTAATTTTGAAAAATCATCAAATATAGTGGAAATTGAGTTAGAGGTTGAATAAAATATGAAATGAAAGTTTATTGAGTCTAGCTATTCATGGAAGAAACAGTGTAAGCAATGGAATTGTAAATTATGAGATATAGTAAATTTTGTGAGACAAGGTCAGAATGATTTTGGGTTCCCCTGTTCTGACTTTGGAAGATCATCAAAATTTGTAAAAAAAATTAATTAGGGGCTTAAATTTATATGTTGAAATTATTAATGAGTCTATTTTTAATAGAAACAAGCAGAAACATCGTCCAAACTCCGTACTAAGAGATAAATAATTTTTAGTAAGGAAAGGTTAAAATTGTCAAATAGTAAAATAGGGATAAATTTGAAGATTTTACTGTACTTATTTGATAAACTATAAATTTTAAAAATTTTATGGTAGAAAGGTATTTGAGTCTAGTTTCAAAAACATCAAACAGATCTTAATTTGGAATTCTATAGCTCAAGATATAAACAATTTAGTGACAATGACTCAAGTAGAAAGCTTTGAATGAACATATAAGTAAATAGTGAAAACATATATGAATATTTAGCTAGTATGGGTTACATTAAAAATGGATCACACGGCTAAGATTAATTTGGGCCGAGTGGGCCACACGGGCAGATCACATGGGCGTGTGAGCCCATTTTTACCGAAATGTTTCAAAGGTTGCACGGGTCGCCCAAGTCGACTGTGAACCTACTGTAAGGTTGATAAGTGCTACTTAGACCCCTAAATGTGTGAAATTGACTAAATGACATTTGTACTGAGCATGTTAATATCTGAACTAAATATATGTAATGAAATTGCATAATAGCATATCATCCATTGTATGTTGCATTGCATTGGGTTGGGGGTTGTTATTCGGAGGAAGTGTACTGAAAGGTTTTAAGCCTAATTTACTGATAGCTTAGCTGCAAACTACTGTTTTGTGCCGCATTCGGTACTACTTGGAGTGTAGGGATGGGTGAGTTGATTATATCCCTACATGGAGTGTAGGGTTGGACGGAGATGGTGTGTAGAGGCAGGCTGGGTAGGATTTTGCTACTGCATAACTATTACTGCAACTGATACTGTGATGGGCTACCCTACTACATTTTTGACGGTGTACTGAGATGGGCTAAGGCCCAAACTGTGATTGCTACTGAAAAGGGTTTAGGCCCAAGACTGTTCAACTGTGCACTATGAATACTGATTGTTTGTTTGTTTCTATGGGATTACACACTGAGTTGATGTAAACTCACCCTTTTTGTTTAATGTGCACTGGTAATCCCCAGACTTAGACGAATTGGTGCGACAGAGGACTTAGTGGTGACCACAGTAATTTTTGGACTTAATGGTTTTCAATTTACAATTTATAATTTAATTATTATTGATTATTTGGGCTGTAATTTAAGGACCATCTGGGACTTTGGTTTTAAATTTGATTTTTTATTTATTTATTTTACTTTATGGATTTATACTTGCTGGTCGTAGGAAATTCGATTTTTAAAAAGTTAAAGTACTTTCTAAACGCATGATCACTTAGACTGTTTTATTAAAGCTTCTGTAATGAGGGATGTTTCAAAATAAATGTTTTAAATGAATAAAGACGACAACCTAAGTTCTAACAAAGTTTTATTAAAGATAATAACATAGAATGTTTTCATCGTAACAACGAGGTTTCAAAAACACAATCGTATGACATTGCCAGATACGGCCATAACGTCTAGGCCGGGTTTAGGGTGTTACACATTTTTTGTTAATGAGATAGTTTGTATACAAGTATGAATGATGATTTTATCTGAGTGAAAGTATGTTATCATGAAGAATGGAATGCTTGTATGATCTTAGCCTTAGTAATGTTTTCCATGAAAACTTAGTTTCTTTTGAGATTTGACATGCATGAAGGTTTGTATCTTTAGAATTGACTTAGTAACTTTCTTGAGGCAAAATCCTAGGGGACATGAAAATATAAAATGATATAGGCACTATTTCTTTGGATCCTTTGAGCCTGTTCAAGCTAACCCTATGATATTAGACCCTTGAAACTGTAATTTTGAGCTTAAAGGCTTGTTTATCGCAATGAACCTACATTATAAGCCACATTACCATCTTTTTAAGTTATCCTAATTTTGTGCACCCATCTTAACTAAAGTTGTCTTGGTAATTAACATTTGAGAAAATTTTCAAAAAGATGTATGTGCTCATGCTTAAAAATAAAAAATAAAAAAAACGGAGGAAGAAAAGTTTGCTCAATCTCCAAAAAGGAAAAATGTATGAGCTTGAGTCCAAAATAAGTTTGGGGGTGTTCCAAAGGTTCACTTAAAGAAAAATGTTTTATTACGAGAAACCCAAGACAAAGTTAAAGGTTAAGATTTTTAAAATCGAAATGTCCCATCTCTTAAAATCCCTACCTTTAATTGAGCCCCATTACAACATTATAAAAGACCTATTGATTTGATGATTATGTCACCTACATTAGTGGAGAGGAAGTCCTAAGTTCAACATATGAAGATAAAAACTAAGTCATATGATTGTTTGCTTAATTGATAAGAAATTATGTTGAATGAATAATGTTCTCTGTGGCTGTGACATATATACAAATTATGATTCATGTTGGCATATTTTGAAACTTAGTATAAAATTCTCAAAATATTTGCATATGAATTACTTGTTAATAAAAAAAAGATTGATGAGCATGAAGTTATTAATGCATGATTATGGGAAAAAGATTGATGCTGCTTACATAATTAGCAATTTTGCCTTAGCAAGACCTTTTGCTGTGCATAAACATTACTCGGGACGAGCAATGATTTAAGTTTGGAGGTGTGTAAACTAAAAAATATATAGGACTTTTCCTATGTGATTTATCACCTTTTTACTTAAATTCGTTGTTAAAACTAAGTAATTGTTTAATGAATTAATGAAATATGTGAAAATATGAAATTAGAACATAGAAATTATCAAAATGTGATTTTATACTTTATTATATAGTTTTCATGCGTAAAATGGCTTATTTTATATTGATTTGAGCATATTATATTTTTTAAGACATAAAATGGGTCATGCATGATTAAATTAAATAGTAAAATATAAAATTATATTTAATAATTCATTTTAAAATATTTCATTAATAATTTGAGTTTCAATTAATTATTTAAATTGGTTAAATTTTATTCTTTGGTCCTTTAACTTATTAATTTTATTTGGACAGGTCTGATAGCTTTGTTGGATTACAAAACTGTCCAAATTGAAGACCAAGTCAACCCAAATTCGGCTACACATGGTTGTTCTTTTAAGCCACTTTTTGATTTAATTGCACAAGGTCCTTGCATTGTTGAAGAAGTTAGAGATTTGCCCGAAGATTTACGATTAACTGAGTCTCAGTCCTGAGTTATTATGGCATTTAATTTGCTCAAAAATCAGCTCAAATTCCACTAATTGTGCCCAGCCATGCAAGGAAGAGATTTGAAGAGACTAAACCTAGCTATTTTTAGCAAACTACCCACCTCTCTTCACCTATAAATATGACCCCTTCATTCCCTCATCCATCATCCCTCATCATTCATCATTCTCTCTTCTCTCCAAATTCTCTTAGCCTTTAACATTCCCTATGCCTAGCATCATCTCTTTATAGAGATTTTAGCAATTAAGCCTCTTAAAGAGCCCTTGGTCAGCCACCTTGGAGAGCCATCAGCAAAGGAGCAAAGCAAAGAAGCAAAGGAGCTTAGTCAGTCAGAGTCTTGGGTGACAACCACTTTGATTTGGGTTTAATCTTTCCTTTCTTTAATTTAATCTAAAAATTTTTGCTACGTGTTCTTTGTTCTTGTTTACGATAATGTTAGCTTAATTTTATTTAAGCTAGGATGATTGCTTTGATTAAATAATATTTATTTGATTCATGCTTATAATGTTTCTATCTCAATCGATCATGTTTTCAATTAAAATCAAGTCTGTATTTTGTTCATACATGATTGAAATGCACCTGAATTAGCTGAGCAATCCTAACCAGACGATGGCTAATGGATGCATAATTGAAATGTGCATGCTCAATTTAGATCCTAACCCGATTAAATTACAGGTTGCATAACAAATCTAACCAAGCTCTGTTATCTGCCTAGTTTTTAGATTTGTGTGATTAAACTGTTTCAAACCTAACACGTCCCTATTACCTCACATGAGTACTAAGAAACCCTTAGTAAATAAGGAACAGTAAAATGCGTATTTACTAAGTAAAGGATTCTAAAAAGACCTAATATGGTTTCCAAACTCATGAAAGATTGAGTTGCCATGGAATGTTTTTTCGAATGTTATTAAGCATGTTTATAATAAGTTGAGTTTAATTAAAGCAATTGTCCTAGTTTATTTATGCTATAATTGTTGCAAATTGTGTTTAATCTTGCTAAAATCTATCTCATTCATATAGTTTGCATAGTTAGGATAATTTGAATTAGGGGTCATTGTATTTAGTTTAATATATTTTAATCATCACTTCTCAACTATATTGTGTTTTTATTTACCAAATTGTTAATATAATTTTACAAATTAGGTGACTTAGCACAAATACAATCCTTGTGGAGACGATAACTCGATACTTAATTATTACTTGATAACAACTGTGTACACTTGCACAAACCTACGCGTTACAATAACCTCTTTGAGAACCTAGATTTATTCAATGGTATCACAGAACTATTCAAGCCACAATAACCCGAAACATAGCATATCCTTATCATAACTTATCAAAGTACGCCACCAGGGCCAAATAGGATGCACCACACATGTAACATATAGTATACGCCACAAGGGCAACATACAAAATACACCATAAAGGCTACATATAGAATACGCCACAGAGGCTAATAGAATGTCACAAGGGCTAATAGAATACCACAAAGGCCAAACCAGAATGCCATAAAGGCCAAATCAGAATGCGCCACAAAGGCTAACAAAATGCCACCCAAGCACCTCATGAACTGCCGTGTTTACGATATGGATTTGCCTAAACTCACATCACATGAGGTTTTTCCATCATCGCCCTAAGCTACGCGGAGAACCCCAATTGATAAATACGACTCATCCACCCTTGCATTCTTACCATGGACTTTCTTCAGAATTATCATATTGAAATTCATGTTTAGTGTCCTAACGGACTTCATCAAATATCACCCCATCCTACTTAGTGGAACTTAACAAGTGTCACTTATTTCAAAACTTGTCCTTCTTAATAGCCTAAAGATTACGAGAGATACATAAATGAGAATCCCGCAAATGGATTTTAGACTAGTAAATCTAGTTGGTTCCTAACCAGGTTATTTTACAACCCAACTAGCACAATACTTCAGACAAACAAGGTGTACTATTGTAAACTGAAAAATATATAGGATTTTTCCTATATAATTGGTCACCGTTTTACTTAAATTTGTTGTTAAAACCAAGTAATTGTTTAATAAGTTAATGAAATATATGAAAATATGAAATTGGGACATAGAAATTATTAAAATGTGATTTTATGCTTTATTATATAGTTTTCATGCTAAAAGTGACTTCTTTTATATTAATTTAAGCATATTATATTTTCAAGCTATAAAGTTGGCCATGCATGATTAGATTAAATAATAAAATATAAAGTTATATTTAATAATTTATTTTAATATATTTCATTTATAAATTGGGTTTTAATTAATTAAGTAAATTGATTAATTAAAGTGGTTAAATTATATTCTTTGGTCCTCTAAATTATCTACTATTGTTGGATAGGTTTGAGAGCTTTATGTTGATTACAGAACCATCCAAATGGAGGACCAAGTCAACCAAAAATTTGGCTGCATGTGGATGTTCATAAATCAAATTTTGGTTTAATTACACAAGGTCCTTGAAGAGTTGAAGAAGTCGAAGATTTACTTGGAGATTTACAATTGATCGAGTCCTGATCGTGATGATGTTGTGGCACTTAAATCAAGAAAAAATCAGCCACACTCCCAAAAATCATGGCCGGCCACTCTTGGATGAAGTTTCAAATGATGGACACTCCTATTTTTAGCAAACTAGCTCCCTTGCCTCACTTATAAACAAGACCCCATTTCTCACTTATTCTTCATCCCTCACTCATTCATCATTCTCTCCTCTGTCAACTCTCTTAGCGTTCTTTCACCCTCACACCTATCATCATCTTTGCATAAGGATTTTTTTAGCAAATTAGCCTCTTAAAGAGCCCTTTGTTGGCCATTTCAGAGAGCCATCAGCAAAGGATCAAAGCGAAGGAACGAAGGAGCCCTCATCAGTCAGAGTCCTGGGTGACAGACACTTTGATTTGGGTTTAATCTTTCTTTTCTTCAACTTAGTTCAAGAATGTTAGCTATGTGTTTACTGTTCTTGTTTACAACAATGATAGCTTAATTTTATTTAAGTTAGGATGATTGCTTTGATTAAATAATATTTATTTGATTCATGCTTATAATGTTTGTGCCTCAATCGATCATGTTTTCAATTAAAATCAAGTCTATATTTCGTTTACACGTTATTGAAATACACCTAAACTAGCTGAGCGATCCTAACCAGATGACGACTAATAGACAAACAATTGAAATGTGCATGCTCAATTTAGATCCTAAAACGATTAAATTGTAGGTTACATAACAACCCTAACCAGGCTCTGTTATCTGTAAAGTTTTTAGATTTGTGTGATTAAACTGTTTCAAACCTAACACGTCCTTGTTACCTCACAGGAATTCTAAGAAACCCTTAGTAAATAAGGATCAGTAAAATGCATATTTACTAAGTAAAGGATTCTGAAAGGACCTAATGTAGTTTCCAAACTCATGAAAAATCGAGTTGCCATGGAATGTTTTTCTGAATATTGATAAGCATGCTGATAATAATTTGAGTTTAATTAAAGTAATTGTCCTAGGTTATGTATTTTATAATTGTTGCGTATTATGTTAATTCTGCTAAAATCTGTTTCATTCATATAGTTGCATACTTAGGATAATTTGCATTAGGGATCATTACATTTAGTTTCATATACTTAATTTTTCATCACTTCTCAATTATATTGTTTTTATTTATCAAATTGTTAATATAATTTTATAAATTAAGTGGCTTAGCACAAATACAATCCCTATGGAGACGATAACTCGATACTTACTTATTACTTGATAACGACTGTGTACACTTGCACAAACCCGAGCGTTACAACTATACATTTGGAGGTTACTCATACCATAATCACCTTTTTGATTAACAAAATCTTTTTCTTAATATAGCAGAATAACTTGAGATGGGATCTCCACTTTCTTACCCGGCGGTTACTATACGCCGACTACTATTCACCAAAATACTGTAACATGGTAGATTACACTACTCCAGACAAATAACTTCACGAATATACACCTAAATCTTGGATCCACTAGACTTGGGGTGTGACATAGTGTGTCTCCTTGGGGTGTTCTGGTTCTATTTTGTGAAAATAGTGATGGAACGATGAGGTTTTGTATTAACTACAAGCAACTGAACAAAGTCACCATAAAGAATAAATATTTTTTGCCTAGTATTAATGACTTGTTCGATCAGTTGAAAGGGGACACCGTATTTTCAAAGATTGGCCTTTGATCAGGTTATTATCGGCTCATAGTTAAAGAGCTAGATGTATCGAAGACTACTTTCAAAACATGATACGGACATTAGAAGGTCTTAGTGATGTTGTTCAGCTTGACTAATACCCTAGTCATATTTATGGATATGATGAATTGGGTATTTTAGTCGTACTTGGATAGATTCGTTGTTGTATTTATCGTTGTTGTATTTAAGGTATGTAATTTTCTGGAATTGGTTGGGTATTATAGATGGTTTATTAAAGGTTTCTCAATGATCGCCTCACCATTAACGAAACTATTATGGATGAATCTCAGTTTTATCTCGATAGAAAAGTGCCAACAGAGTTTTGATCAGATGAAAGTTATGTTAATAGAAACTCTAGTGCAGAGTCAGCCTAAATCTGAGAAGAAATTCATTGTTTAGAGTGATGCTTCGCTTAATAGATTGGGTTGAGTTACGATGCCGGACGAAAAAGTTATAGCTTATACTTCTTAACAACTTAAACCACATAAGAAGAACTATCCTACTCACAATGTAGAATTAGTTGTTGTTGTGTTTGCTTTAAAAATCTGGTGACATTATTTATAGGAAGAGAAGTGTCATGTGTACACCGATCATAAAATCTTGGAGTATCTAATGACACAAGAATAATTAAATCTGAGACAGCGAAGATGGCTTGAGTTATTAAAAGATTACGACTTGATTATTGATTATCACCCTTGCAAAGCTAACATGGTCACTGATGCGTTGATCCAAAAATCTTTGTTCGTCCTACAAGAAATTGATTTTAAATTTGGTGATAATATCTTTTTGAAAATTTCTCATTAGAAGAAAATTCTAGGTTTTAGTGAAAAAGGGAAGCTCAATCCAAGATTTATTGGGCCTTACAAAGTTCTTGAAAGAATTGAATTTTGTTTCAAAATATTTCTTTATTTAGCCAAATTAGAGTAAATCTTAAATTAAATTTAGGAGGTGGGTCTAATAGGGATGAGCTGTTGAAAGGGGGACCACATGTAATTTTTTACCAACAAGCAATAGGCTAGGGTAATGCTATTGAGGAAAACCCTACTGAGATGATAGATGGAAAGTAAAGACCAATAAGGGATGAGATTTCTGCTACTCGTCTAGTTAGGTTGAATATAGGGAGTGGGGATGTAGGGTAGTTGGACAATCGACCTACAAAATTGTTGGCTGAGCCTGCTGCATAGGCAAACCGGTCCCAATAAAAATCATATGTTGGGACGTCTGTGGCTTGGGGAATCCACAGATAGTTCATTAACTTCAACATTTGTTGAAGACTTTCCATCCCCATGTAGTCTTTTTCATTGAGACTAAACTATAAGGTTCTTGTATATGTAAGATTCATGAAAAACTTTGTTTTAATAATGACATTGATGTAAGTTCGGAAGGTTTTAGAGGAGGGCTTTATTTGTCTTCATCTTAGCTAAAATTTCTCAGTGTCATGGATAGTAGTGGTGATGTTAATTTAATTGCCTACTATTTCCAAAAATAAGGGATCAATAATAGCCCTCCCGCTAAGTTACTACAAAAGAATGTTAATTTTGAATGGTCTGAGAAATGTCAACAAAGTTTTGAAAAGTTGAAGACGATGTTAACTGAGGCACCAATACTAACACAATCTGAATGTGAAAAAGATTTTGTAGTACTTAGTTACAGGTCTCACAACAATTTAGGGTGTGTAGTAATGCAAGTAGGTAAACTAATTGTATATGCCTCTCAATAACTCAAACCATATGAGAAGAATTATCCTACTCATGACTTGGAATTTGCAACCATAGTTTTTGCTTTAAAGATTTGGAGGCACTATCTTCACGGTGATAGATGTCATATCTTTATCGATCACTAAAGTTTGAAGTATTTGCTCAGGTAGAAAAAATTGAATGTAGAACAGCATAGGTAGCTTGAACTACTTAGGGAATATGATTTGATCCTTATTTATCACTCAGGAACAACCAATATTGTGACCAACGCTTTGAGTCAGAAGTCCTTGTCCATTTTAAAAGCTATGAATGCATGTTTGACCCCGGAGTGAGATGGTTATATTTTAACAGAATTGAGAGTGAAACTAATGCTCCTTCAAAGAATTCAAAAATTCAGAGGTATTATAACCATTTGCGTGAATCTTGAAGGCTACATTGGCCATCAAAATGGCACAGAAAAACTTCCATAATTTAAAAAAATATTTAAAACCATTTGCCTTTTTATTCAAAACTACTGAACTTGGATATTTGTCCTTATTTAGCGAAAACATGTTAATTTCAGAAATCAAGTATCTTTAGAATTTCCTTTATAAAGATCATTCATTCCTAAAACTAAATCATATTTTATCTAAAACTTATTTTCATTATCACAATAGAAACGATTGATTTTGTCAAATTTTATTAAAAACAAAAGTTCATGCTTGATCTTATCAAATACAAATTTATGCAATTTTTAAAACTTAATGTCATGCAAATCGAAATAATAATCCCCAAAATAAAGTTTCATGCCACAGTCCATAAAGGAAAATATTATAGTCCGAAAAATAATCAGTATAATAAAGTTTAAAGTATTTAAAATTAAAAACATCAAAGAAGCTCCTCCGACAGCTGCGTCCAAGTCCTAACCTCGGGGGTTATCTGTAAACTCAGAAAACTAAAGGGGGTGAGCTATAAAGTTCAGAGTGAGTCGAAGTCAATAGTGCTATCAAAATAGAGTTCATAAATCTTAAATTTATGTTTATGATTTAAAAAATACATTGCATTTAAAGAAAAATTCATACCCATACTCTATTACACACCATAAGAGTTCCTCAGAAGTTGTTCCATCCAATAACACCAAAATCACAATAAATAGCCATAATTGTAGACAAGCTACCAGAAATGTGATCATGCCGCTAGAATTACAGATAACTATCAGATTTATATTGTTAAACCACCAGAATTGCAGATAAACTGCTAGATCTTCCTCTTTCAATCATACCAAATCCCCATGCAATGCAAAAAGGCATTTCATGCATTTCAGTATCAAAATCAGTTCGGTAACAATATTAAAATCAATTCGGTAACAATATCAAAGTCAGTTCAGTTATAATATTATTATATATGCCACACATTCAGTGTAACAGAAACAGTAGGCATGTGTAATCATGCTTTCAGAGTATCAGTAATGATAACAAATTATTAGCACATTCGAAAACATTAAGGAAACATGGTCATGTATGATCATCGCTTGAATCATAAGTCCAATTGGTCAATCACAGTAACACTTTCCACATTTGGTTGAATTGGTAAAACATGGGAATAAAATCTTTAATTTCAAATAAATCACACAAGCATTACCGGTTAGGACCCACACCTTATTTGACACATTCAATTAATAATATATCTACTAAAAAAATACTCCGATCTGAACTTGAACAATTAAAGAAACAAAATCTAATTTCTTATTCCGAAATAATCACTTACCTCAATCATCGATCGATAGATAAAAATTGATAACATCCATATGGTTCAAATCCGAGTCGATCTCCTTCTAAGACTATACCTTAAACAATATGACACACATGACATACATATTATGATCGGCTAACACAATTGATAGGTTCAGCCAAAGCTTTGAAAGATCAATATTTCAAACCTGAAAAGAATACACTTACTCTTTACCAATATCAATCGATTCTAACAAATCTATACTGGTGTGAGGATTTGGGAAAATCTAAAAGAAAGATGAGAGAATGAGAGAAAAATGACGGTGGCTAGCAAGAACGAGATGGTAGTGTTATAGCGGCTTGCGATAGAGGTCTGAGGGTGGTACGGTGATTGGAAAGGAAAGAAGAAAAGGAAGAGACTGTGGTATGCTGGTGGTTGATTGCAGGGTGCTGGTGGCTAAAAGAGATTAAGTTGGCAACAGAAAAGAACTATGGTGGTTCAAATGAAGGAAGAGAGAAAAGAAGGGAAGAGAGAAAAGATGGAGAGAGAAAAAAATGAATTCCTTTCCTAAGCTACATGGGATGGCTAGCAGGTTAAAGGGAAAGGAAAAAGGTAAGGAGTGAAACATGGGAAAGAAAAGGAAAGGAAGGGGAACAAGAGGAGAGAAAAAGGGGATAAAAAGGGAAAGAAGAGAAAGGTAAGGGAGGAAAAAATCTCCCTTGCATGACAACTAAAATTGGGCAGTAAGGGAATTTGACCAAGCTATTAATGTCGAAAAAAATAAAAATTGGAGAGGGGGAATTCAAACATGGGTCACTTGGGTAGTTATGCTTGTTCTCAACCTCTAGGCTAATACTCATTTTATTGTCTAAGTGCTCACAACAAATAAATATAATTCAAGACATGAACAAATTGAATAGGATCAAAAGAAATGAATTAATAAGATTTGCAGTGCCAATGAGAAATGAACTCACGACCTCTTGTAGCATTAAGATTCTCTTAAGCAACTACTCCAAGCTTCAAGGTTTGTCTACCTTAGAGTTTCCAAAAATACTAAACGAACTTGGCTTCAGTCAAAGGCCCAAATAACAAGAAATAGATTTCCAACATAACCATCAAACCCAAAAAAAAATTATAGCCCCTAGATTGGTGTGTGACAGGTATGATGAAAAGCTTGAAGCTAAGTAAAAATTAGTTTAAAATGGGCAAACTAGTGAGTTTAATGTAAGCGAAGATGAGAGTTTATACTTTTGAAAATGGTTATGTAATATCCTGATTTTGGGCCTAGTCGGAATAGTGGTTTTGTGACCACAAAATCTGAGATAGAAATAATTATTTTATAATTATTTTGATGTTTATGATATGATTGCATGATTTTGTGAAAATTTCGTGATGAAATCCTATGCCTAAAGTGCTTAAATTGAAATTAGGGACTAAATCGAATAATTTACAAAACTTGCATTCTAGAAGATTCTAGTATGAAATTGTTTTGAAATATTAATTAGGAGGTCTTAAATAGAAATTTTACCTATTTCTAAGTTTATGGACAAAAATTGGACATGGATGGAATTTTTGGAAAGTTTAGTAGTAAGGGCATTTTGGTCATTTAGGGGTAAAATAAATTAAAATACAAAATTAAAAGCCAATTTTGCTCATCTTCTTCACTATGGCCGAATATAGCAAGGAGAAACCATGGCTAGGGTTTTTCAAGCTTCCAAGCTCGATTGTAAGTCCATTCTAGCCCCGTTTTTCAAGTTTTTTACGTTTTTGGAGTCCCGGTAGCTCGATTTAGCTTATGCTAGCAATAATTTAACCTAGGGTTCATATTTGGAAAAATACCCATAGGTGAAATTTGTGTATTTTGGTGTTTTGTGATAGAATATGAGGTTTTAAATTATGTTAGACAACTTGTGCTACTTGGTTTTAAGTGAAAACGAGCAAAAGGGCTTAATCGGTAAAAATACCTAATAGTCATAAGCACATGTTAGAGTGAGAATTTGATGTTTCCATAGAAGGGAAAAATAATCAGCATGTCATAAAACATAAGAAAATAGGCTGAAGTCTAATTTACGAGCTTTGGGGCAAAAATGTAAATATGCAAAAGTTTAGGGAAAAATTGTAATTTTTCCAAAATATGATTTTGGGTCAATTTGAATAATGTGAGTCCTAATTAGACTATATTTTAAATGATAGAGCAAGGAAAACTGAAATTCTGGCTAAAATGGGGAAAATACCAAGTTGTGGACGAAATGGTAAAAGTAGCCATTTTCGTATACTAGGTAAGTTCATATGTAAATGTTGGTAACATAGTTATTATTTTAAATGTTTTTATGTTATTTAAATGATATGATAATTATTATGAAATATTATACTCGTGATAATTGTTTGATAATATGTCAAATTATGTGATATACTTGGAAAATGTGAAATACTACCGAGTATGGGGATCGGTATTCCGTAGAAGATGGTTGAGACACATGATTGGGAAAAAGGTCCCGTTGAACCTTAGGAATGGATTAGGATACAAGTGACATGTCATTGGGATATTTGGGCATCTGAACTCGTTGAGTTGAGTCCGAGTTCACTTATGGATGCGAATGTCCGAACTCGTTGAGTTGAGTCCGAGTTCACTTATGGATGTGAACGCCCGAGCTCGTTGAGTTGAGTCCGAGTTCGCTTATGGGCAGGTTACATAGTAGCTTGGCTACATATGTGGCACTTATGTGCAAACTTTCCATGTATTCGAATTATATTCCAATGTGTTCAACGAGTAAAGTTCCACTCAAATGGAGGAATACTCAAGATGAAAGGGACATATTGGTAAGTGTTGTGAAATGGATACTTTGAACAGGTATATACTTAACCCTCGGGTTGAAAAATCGATATAACAACAATATGGTAAGATGATAAATGAAAATATGATATGAATGTCTTGGTGATGATTATGCAAATGATGTTTTATGTTTGTTTATATGGTTATGTTACTTGCTATTTGCATGTGAACTTACTAAGCATTTATGCTTACTCCCTCCTTTTCATTCCTTGTATGTTGACAAGCCAGCTCAAAAATCGGGAGCGGTCGGAGGCACGCTCACACTATCCGTATACCATCTTGGCATAATGGCTTGTAAATTTTGAGTATGGCATGTATAGCATTATAATCATTTTGTATATATGGTCTTATGATATGGTTATTGAGTAGTATAAAAATGCTTGGTAATGATTAGCCATTCGAATGGCTAATTATGATCATATTTGGTGTTATGTATGTCAAATTGCTAGTTAATCCATGGAAACCATGAAATAGGTAAAATTTACCATAAAATAGATTCAGACAGCAGTAGTGACGTGAATTTAAAAAATCATTAAAAATAGTAGAGATATAATTAGATGATGAATAAAATATGGGATTGAATAATTATGAGTCTATTTTCATATGGAAGAAATGAAACAGGTATATGAGTTATATTTTATGAGATGTTTAAATTTTTGTAAAATAGGGCCAGAGCGATTTCTGGATCCCCTGTTCTGAATTTGGAAATTCACCATAAATTTTATAAAAATAACTAGAAGTCATAATTTATATGTACAGATTTCTTATTGAGTCTAGTTTTAAGATAAAGAAACTTTATAGTCATTGAAATTCTGTATAGAGAGATATCTGATTCGTAATACACAGAGGTCAGAGTAGTCAAACCCTGAAACAGGGGAGATTTTAACTAATAAACTGTACTAATTGGCCTAGCAAAAAAAATCTAGAAAAAAAATTAATAAATAGATATATAAGTCTAGTTTCAGGGAAAATTTACAGAATTGGATTTTGAGTTTCAGAACTCAAGATATGAATTTTTAAGCGACTATGATGCAGTTAGCCAGCTTGTCTGGAATTTCTAGAATTAAATTGTTTGAGCTGTTTAAGCAATGAATTAAGTCTGTTAACACCTCGTGTTCGACTCCGGAAACGGTCTCGGGTACGGGGCATTACAGGTTATGTGTTCTAAATGATTCCAATCTAAGTGAGACATTCTTCAAGAGGCTTACCATAGTACTTTTGTGATACATTTGGGTAGTAGCAACGTGTATAATGATTTGAAAATGTTCTACTGATGGTCAAACATGAAAATGGATATAATCGAATATGTGACCTAGTGTCTAGTGTGCCAGCAAGTAAAAGTCAAACATCAGGTTCCCTTAGGACTATTACAACTTATAATGATTCTTGAATAGAAATGGGAACGAGTTACGATAGACTTCATGGTTGAGATACCATTATCACGAAAAACTAAATATTTAATTTTAGTAATTATCGATAAGTTGATGAAATTCGTTCATTTTATTCTAGTAAAAGTTGACTACTCTTTAGAAAAAATAGTTGAATTGTATATTTCCGAGATCGTGAGGTTACATGGAGTGCCATAGTCCATCACTTCAAATAGAGATCTAAAATTTACCTTCAAATTTTAGGGTAATTTGCATGAAGTATTAGACACTAAATTGAATTTTAGCACAACATTTCACCTCCAAACTGATGGCCAATCTGAATGAGTAATTTAGATAGTTGAAGATATGTTGTGAAGCTATGCGATTGAGTTCGAAGGAAGTTGGGAAAGATTCCTACCTCTATTGGAATTTGCATATAATACTAACCACCAATCGAGTATCAAAATGACACCCTACGAAGCTTTGTATGGTCGTAAATGTCAAACTTCTCTATGTTGGACAAAATTGAGTGAAAGTAAACTAATTGGAATTGATTTAGTTCAGGAAATTAAAGATAAAGCCAATTATTCAGAATCATTTCAAAGTTACTTCGAGTAGACAAAAATATTATGTTGATTTAAAAAAAAGGAATGGAGTTTAAATTTGGTGATAATGTATTTTTTAAAGTTTCTCATTGGAAGAAAATTCTACATTTTGATAACAAAGGGGAATTTTGTCTAAGATTTATTAGGCCTTACAAAGTTCTTAAAAGAATTGGATTTTTTAAAATATTTATTTTATTTAGACAACTTAGAGAAAATCTTGGATAAAATTTAGGAGGTGCATCTAATAAGGATAAGATGTTGAAAAGGGGACCACATGCAATTTTTTACTAGTAAACAATGGGGTTGTTCTGTTGAGGAAAACACTATTGCGATGGCAGATGGAAAGAAAAGACCAAAAAAGGATAAGACTTCTCCTACTCGTCTAGTTAGGTTGAATATCGAAAGTAGAGAAGTAAGGTAGTTAGATAATCAACCCACAAAACTGTTGGCTGAGCCTGTTGCACAGGCTCAACCAGTCTTAATGAAAATCTTATGCTGGAACATCTGTGGCTTGGGGAATCCATAGGCACTTCGTTAACTTCAACATTTGTTGAAGACTTTCCAACCCCATGTAGTATTTTTCATTGAGACTAAACTCATGATTCTTGTATATGTAAGATTCATGGAAAACTTGGTTTTAATAATGACATTGATTTAAGTTCAGAGGGTTTCAGAGGAGTGCTTTGTGTGTGTTGAATGAATAATCGCACTATTAATATTTTAAGTTTTTCTAAAAATCCTATTGATTTGGACATAGTTGAGGATATTAATAGGCGATCGTGGCGGTTTACAGTTTTTTTATAGTGTAACAGAGGATTGGAATCAAATTCAGTCTTGGAATTTGTTGTGTTATCTTAGCTAAAATTTCTCAATGGCGTGGCTAGTAGCGGGATATTTTAATAAAATTTCCTACTTTTTATAAAATAAGGGGTCGATTAAGAGAGGAACAAAAAATGGAAGATTTTAGGTTGGCTTTGGAAGATTCGGATCTCTAGGACATTGGGTTTATTGGTAAATGATATATGTGTGAGTGTTGTCTTCTGGATTGTAATAGTAGGGAATGGCTTGAGAAAGGGGTTGCAAAACTAGTTGGAGGAATAACTTTCACGATACTTCGCTTCATCATTTGCCACATACTATTTTAGACCATTGCCTATTTTATTGACACAAGGTTTCATGTTGATAGTGGAATATTTCTCTCAAACAATGATAGGTTTCATTTTGAAGCAAGCTAGATTCTAGAAGCAAATTATGAGGAGGTATGGCGATTATGGAACTCTAGTGTTGGGGAGATCCTGAATCGATTGTCAATATTATGGAAGGGCTTAAAGTGTGGGGTCAACTGTTTTATGCAAATACAGAACATAAAGTACAATGTTTGGAATGTCATCTTGTGAATTTAGTTTGTTTGGATCCAAAATTCCAAAAGTGAAATTATTTATTTGAAATTGGAGTTGAATTGGGAGGTATTGAAAACACAAAAATATATAGGCTTTTTCAGCATCTTTTGAGCTCTAATTCATGCAGTTTCGTAGTAGTTTTTGTCAAAATTCATACTTTAATTATAAAATAATTAATTTACACTTAAATTATTAACATATTGAGTTTTAATTATTTTTATAACAAATTTTCACAAATTTGGTTTATTTTTGACAATTTTGCACAAAAGGTGAAAATTGACTTGGCAGTCACCTCAAAAGGCTTGAACCGTTGGGGCAATTTTCTACATCAAGTGAATCAAGTGCAAGCCTAATTATTTTCCAGCAAAGGATAGTCCAATAATGATTATTATACATATTTTATAATTAATGTTGCCCAATTGTGCTAAGTAAAAGAGGACTGATCCAACAAGAAGAATGTGGCCCAATTGTGCTAAGTAAAAGAGGACTGATCCAACAAGAAGGGGGCAGCCCAAAATGTCCATATAACTAACCCAATCAGCTGATTTTCACACTTGCAAAACATCCCTTGAACTTCTCCTAAATTCCATTCAAACCCTTCCACTTTTCATGCTTTCTACTTTTTTCCCCAAGCTAAAAATAACAAATTTAAATCATTCAAACTTGCTCAATGCATGGCGGCTAAAGGAGAGGGAGTGGTTGATATTTCCTCACTATTTTTAGCAGCCAACTCCACCAATATATACCCCTCTTCCCTTCTTTATCTCTCACTTCACACATCTCTCTCTAACTCATTTTCTCTCTTTAACTTTTCTTTGTGGCCTTTAAATTCTCTTCTTCCCTTGCATAATTCCCTTCTTAAAAAAGAGCTTGCACTCCTGTTGGAGTAGTAGCAATAAAGTGTTCGTGAAGGCCTTGGATCCTTAGAATGAGTACAGAAGAGAGAAGCGCACTAGTCTGGCTTTAAAAAACTTGTAACACCCAGTACTCGGCATGGTCACCAAGCCTGAATATTCGGATGTCACACCACTGTCTCATTTTATACATATCAAGTAAAAGCTCATTCTAAAGGAAATGTCTTTCATATCATCATTAGTATAGGTTCTTGACTGAACATATTCTTACTTATCAATTATACATGCTGAACATACATCAACAAGTTTTAAAATAATAATCAAACATGCATAAGGTCCATTTAACAAAATCTCAAAACTATCACGTAAGTATCAATACTGGTACTAGAGTATTGATATTTTTGTTAGGTGGTATCGATATCACCCGCAAAAACGATACCAACCTTGCATTCTATTTCTCCATTGAAAACTCCAAGCCTAAAAAATTATCTGTACCTGTCATGAAATATTAATACTTTAACCCCGAGTATCAATACTCGAGCAAAGGTATCAACACCAAATCTCTATTCTGACTTGCTACAAGTCTCAAAATATAGAGGTATCAATTTTAAAACCCGATTATTGATACCTCTGCTCTAGACCTTAAAAATGAAACATACATAAGTAATTAACCCATTCCAATTTAGTTTTTAAACATCATACATCAATTACTTCAACAATTAATCACTCAACGACATTATTAATAGTTTAATATTGAAATATCATATTCGAGCGAGTAACGTCAATCCCTCATTATGTTCATGAACTCAAGCATAACAGTAACAAGTAATCCTTATAAATCAAACAAAAAACTAGCAAAATGTCTAGAAGTTAACATGGCTATTTACAAGTCGATCATATTACCTTATTCCCCAAAATGTAAAAAAATGTTGAACACATCTGAAATAACAAATAGACTTGCTTGGATCACCCTTGGAACCACATCGCTCACACCAGCACACAACTAGTCTGCAATGGTTTAAAAGGTGTGGGTGAGCTTAACAAGCTCAGTCAATGCTTAGAACAACTGCCATGCAAACAATTCATCAAGCATTAACGAAACAACCATATAGCACAACCTTGATAGCAAAAAATTTAGTGTCATAATATACTTACTCATGCATTGTTTTCTAGTTTTTTTTTATATGATAAATATATTCAATTTTAAGCATATGTAACGCCCCGTACCCGAGACCGTTGCCGGAGTCAAACACGAGGTGTTAACAGACTTAATTCATTGCTTAAATAGCTCAAACAATTTAATTTTAGAAATTCCAGACAAGCTGGCAATCTGCGTCACAGTCGCTTAAAAATTCATATCTCAAGTTTCGAAACTCAAAATCCAATTCCGTAAATTTTCCCTGAAACTAGACTCATATATATATATTTACTAATTTTTTTCTAGAATTTTTGGCTTAGCCAATTAGTACAGTTTATTAGTTAAAGTCTCCCCTGTTTTAGGGTTCTACTGATCTGACCTTTGTGTATTACGAATCATATATCTCTCTGTACAGAATCTCAATGACTATGATGTTTGTTTCTCTTAAAACTAGACTCAATAAGAAATCTGTACATATAAATTATGACTTCTATTTATTTTTATACAATTTATGGTGAATTTTCAAAGTCAGAACAGGGGATCCAGAAAGCGCTCTGGCCCTGTTTCACAAAAATTTAAACGTCTCATAAAATATAACTCATATACCTGTTTCGTTTCTTCCATATGAAAATAGACTTATAATTCTTCAATTTCATATTTTATTCATCATCTAATTATATCTCTATTTTTAATGATTTTTCAAATTCACGTCACTACTGCTGTCTGAATCTATTTTATGGTAAATTTTACCTATTTCATGGTTTCCATGGATTAACTAGCAATTTAACATACATAGCACCAAATATGATCATAATTAGTCATTCCAATGGCTAATCATTACCAAGCATTTTTATACTACTCAATAACCATATCATAAGACCATATATACAAAATGATTATAATGCTATACATGCCATACTCAAAATATACAAGCCATTATGCCAAGATGGTATACGGATAGTGTGAGCATGCCTCCGACTGTTCCCGATTTCGAGAAATGGCTTGTCAACACTACAAGGAATGAAAAGGAGGGAGTAAGCATAAATGCTTAGTAAGTTCACATGCAAATAGCAAGTAACATAACCATATAAGTAAACATAAAACATCATTTGCATAATCCTCACCAAGACATTCATATCATATTTTCATTTATCATCTTACCATATTGTTATTATATCGATTTTTCAACCCGAGGGTTAATTACATACCTGTTCAAAGTATCCATTTCACAACACTTACCAATACATCCCTTTCATCTTGAGTATTCCTCCATTTGAGTAGAACTTTACCCGTTGAACACATTGGAATATAATTCGGATACATGGAAAGTTTGCACAGAAGTGCCACATATGTAGCCAAGCTACTATGTAACCCGCCTATAAGCGAACTCGGACTCAACTCAACAAGCTCGGGCGTTCGCATCCATAAGTGAATTCAGACTCAACTCAACGAGCTCGGATGCCTAGTTACATTTCACAAACTTGGACTCAACTCAACGAGTTTGGACTTTCGCATCCATAAGTGAACTCGGACTCAATTCAACGAGTTCGGATGCCCAAATATCCCAGTGACATGTCACTTGTATCCTAATCCATTCCTAAGGTTCAACGGGACCTTTTTCCCAATCATGTGTCTCAACCATCTTCTACGGAATACCGATACCGATATTCGGTAGTATTTCACATTTTCCAAATATATCACATAATTTGACATATTATCAAACAATTATCAAAGTATAATATTTCATAATAATTATCATATCATTTAAAAAACATAAAAACATTTAAAATAATAACTATGTTACCAACATTTACATATGAACTTACCTCGAATGCGAAAATGGCTACTTTTACCATTTCGTCCACAACTTGGTATTTTCCCCATTTTAGCCCGAATTTCAATTTTTCCTTGCTCTATCATTTAAAATATAGTGTAATTAGGACTCACATTATTCAAATTGACCCAAAATCATATTTTAGAAAAATTACAATTTTTCCCTAAACTTTTGCATATTTACACTTTTGCCCCAAAGCTCGTAAATTAAACTTCAGCCTATTTTCTTATGTTTTATTACATGCTGATCATTTTTCTCTTCTATGGCAACATCAAATTCTCACTCTAACATGTACTTGTGACTATTAGGTATTTTTACCGATTAAGCCCTTTTGCTCGTTTTCACTTAAAACCGAGTAGCACAAGCTGTTTAACATAATTTAAAACCTCATATTCTATCATAAAACATCAAAATACACAAATTTCACCTATGGTTATTTTTCCAAATATAAACCCTAGGTTAAATTATTGCTAGCATAAGCTAAATCGAGCTCTGGGACTCCAAAAACGTAAAGAACTTTGAAAACGGAGCTAGAATGGACTTACAATCGAGCTTGGAAGCTTGAAAAACCCTAGCCATGGTTTCTCCTTGCTATATTCGGCCATGGGGTTGAAGATGAGCAAAATTGGCTTTTAATTTTGTATTTTAATTCATTTTACCCCTAAATGACCAAAATGCCCTTACTACTAAACTTTCCAAAAATTCCATCCATGTCCAATTTTTGTCCATAAACTTAGAAATTGGTAAAATTGCTATTTAAGACCTCCTAATTAATATTTCAAAACAATTTCATACTAGAAACTTCTAGAATGCAAGTTTTGCAACTTATTCGATTTAGTCCCTAACTTTATATTAAACTCGCTATGCATAGAATTTCTTCACAAAATTTTCACACAATCATGAAATCATATCATAAACCTCAAAATAATTATAAAATGATTATTTCTATCTCGTATTTGTGGTCACGAAACCACTATTCCGATTAGGCCCTAATTCGGGATATTACAGCATATACCATATTACATATATAATCACCTAACATACAAGTATATATCACCATCCTCATAAAATCTCATCACGTTTGAGCATATGTCACATTACTAGTAAAAACACATAACATTCAAGCATATACCACAATATTCTAAAACATCTTTATAGATAATTTGCATAATGGTCACGTCATAAAAACACATATCACAATACACACATATTCATAAGTTAAGATAATTTGACACTTGAGCTACGAAACATGAAAGTGAGCTCTATCATCACTCATTGGATACACGGATCTCTGACACACCAAACATAGACACATAGAGTCAAACATGTCTCAAAAGTGAAGCATAAAACTAACACTCTCCTTATTTCCCCACTCATGTCCCATTGAATAGAGCTTAGCTCACATTCCCTTTTCCCTCCAACATTTCCCAGGGCCTCAACGTCCAAAATCACTATACATATAGGTGAATACTCACAATCTTATGGCATGCCAACTGTATCCAACAATTTCAATAATCATAAGGCTAAAATATCCAAAATCAAACAGATATCACTTACCAATTATCCTCGCACAATCATTGCATATTTGCATCCTTAACAAAACACTATCACTAACATATACATAACATGTACACATTTGCACTTTTACAATAGTTATCATATCCACATATCACATATTCACATTCACATAAGTACATAATTCACAAGATAAAAATAGGTATGAGAAAGCTTACACTTGAAATTTAGAGTAGGGGTTTAGGATACTACTAAATTCCCAAATAACGCATTGAATCATGTCCACAAGCAATTATTCTATACACTCACCAATTACGCTTTCGCCTAAAAGCCAAAAGCTCAAACTAGTTTTTTCTTGCCTTTATCTCTACTTGTAGAAGGTTCTAGCAAACCTGGAACTTCAACATAATAAACTCACACAACAATACATTAAAAAATTAGCCAAGGATTCATTACAAGCATACAAAACATAAGCATAAACTAAGTTCTCATGTAACCAAACCTTATAACATAGCAAACTTTAAATTTGAATATCTCAATCTATACTTAATTTTTTCACCTAAAACCACTTCCGTTCATCTTATAATTCACTTATGACTTATTCTCAACCTTTAAACTACACAAAACTACTCAATTCAATATATCAACTTTTTCAACATATTTTATTGCTATTTTTCGAAAATTCATTAAAACTCCAGAAATATTTAACGAAACTTCAACGTAAGTTTAGAAACCTTCTAATTATATTAAAACTAATTGAAAAATACTGTGAAACCACATTTTTATAGAAAATCCCGATATCCACCATTAACGACCCAATTTTCGGCTTTTATTTAAAACATGTGATTTAATGGCTAAAAACTTGGTTTTACAGAATAAATAAAATTTAAAACTAATAGGAAGATGAATTGTTACCTTAGTTGAAAAAAAACCAAGCATTTGATTGAAAGTCCAAAAAATCTGAAAGCTTGACAATGGAGGAATTATGGTATTTTTAGGGTTTTTCTTAGTCTTTTATAGAGGTTTAAGGTTCAAGGGTGATAGAAATCAAAGAGTATTAGGAATTGGAGTTCAAAAGTGATTGAAATAGCAAGAGAGAATCAAGGGACGACAATACTAGTTTTAGGGAAGAGTTAACGCGAAAAATTGTAGGTGGGAAGAAGATAGGGTTGGTTTTTAAATTTTAGTCTAATTGCTTCTTAAAAACTCACAATTTTGACTCTTTTACAAATCAATCTTTTTTCTAAAATTAAAAGTATTTAAAAATCATTTTTAGAAATTGATTTAATTTTCTAAAAACCATAATTGAAAACATTACTGATATGCCATGTCATAGAATTCCGAACTCTCGAAGGCTAAAATTCCTATAATACCTCTAAAACTCCTATGCCATATTTTGGGGTGTGACAAAACCACCAAGATTTGTTCTTCTAGTTCCATTCTCTTAACTTTTTCTTAAGTTTTGTTATGATCATGAACATGAATATTTTTGTTGTTGTTCTTCAATTAATTAAAATGACTTAAGTTCATTTCATGTTAGATTAATTGCATTCTATCAGCTTAGATTATTTAAAATGTGTTTGTATTGTTATTAGGTCTCAATAAATTGTTCAATTAAATAAAACCATGCCTACGTTATGCTTATATTTTAATTGTAATGTAGAAATTGAATTAATTATTAATCAAATTAAAATTATAATTAATTGATGAAATATTTAATTGATGCATGTTTAATCTTCTAAGGTAGTTAAATGTTAAATTAGCAACGGTATTAAACAGTGCATTAACCTTGCATAACTTGCAATTATATTAAATTGTTTCAATATAATGATATTTTGTTACCTCACTTAATCTTATACATGCTTATTAAAATTTGATTAATTGTTTGCATTGACATAGAAATATGTTCAAGAGATTAATGAGTTTTAATATGTAAGTATGTGCATTAGTTAACAATTTACCGAGTTGTCGTGAAATTATTCGTAACATCATGAGCACAGCTTTAATTATTCTAAGTTAAATAATAAAATTGATAAGTTAAATAATAAAATTGATCTAAAACATTTCTCTCATATTGATTAAACTCATTTTAGAAATCGTGCATTGGAATTTTATTTTTTATTTTCTTAGTTAGTACTTAGTTAATTTTTTATTTTTTATTTCACCACTTCAAATCAACATATTTTTCCTCCACCAAATTGTTGAATTTTACATTTCATAAATATTCGCTTGCACAGTCCCTATGGGTACAATAAATTAATAATACTTGTCACTTTATTACTTGTTACGATTGTGTACACTTGCACATTTCCGTCATTCCAAGTTTTTGACGTCGTTGTCAGGGATTGTTTTAAAAGACACTATTTTGTGAAATTGTTAATTTTAAATTTTTGTTAATTTTTATGTTTAATTTTAATTTAATCATATTTTTGTGATTGTTTAAGGTGTTTATGAGTATTGATCAAATTATCGATTTAATCCCCTTAGATCCTAAAATTGAAAGGACTTTTCAACAAAGTAGAAGACAAGCAGTTTAGAGAAGGATCGAAGAGATGAACTTTGAAAATCAGAATCAAAGAAACGGTGCAAATCATGCTCAAAATCCAATCCTTATTGTTGATGATAGGGATAAAACCTTAAGATAGTATGTCGTGCCATTGTTTCACAAGATTAATCCTGTAACATCCCGAAATAGGGCCTAAACGGAATAATGGTTCCGAAACCACGAATTTGAGATTGAAAATTTTATTACAATTAATTTTATGATTTACCGAGTGATTAGATGCAGGTGTTAGAATACCAATAAGAAATTTCAATGATTGCATGTCCAATTTGCATATTAGGGCTTAATTGCAAAAGTTGATAAATATGAGTTCTAAATGCTAAGAGATTAAATTGAAGTGCATAATTGAAGTAGATATCCTTAAATGGTAATTAGACCATTATATTTTCATGGACAAAAATGGATATACATAGGTAAAAATAACTAAAGTTTTAATGAAGGGTATTTTAGTCATTTTGTAAATAAAAGAATTAAAAAGGGAAAAAGATGGCAAAAATGTGCTCATCTTCTTCATTAGGCCTAAATTTCAAGGGTTCTCCATAGCTAGGGTTTGTTTCAAGCTTCCAAGCTCTATAGTAAGCGATTCCAAGCCCCGTTCATAATGTTCTTTACATTTTTGGAGTCCTAGAAACTTTATTAAGCTTATTCTAACAATAATTTAACCTAGGGTTTATATTTGGAAAAATACCCATAGGTGAATTGTGTTTATTTTGATGTTTTATGGTAGAATATGAAGCTTGAAATTGTGTTAAACAACTTTTGCTAAGCGATTTTACGTGAAAACGAGTAAAACAACATAATCGGTAAAAATACCTAATGTTCATAAGTATATGTTAGAGTGAGAATTTGATGTTTCCATAGAAGGGAAAAATGATCATCATGTCATAAAACATAAGAAAATAGGATTAAGCTTAATTTCCGAGCCTTGAGGAAAAAGTGTAAATATGTAAAATTTTAGGGGCAAAAGTGTAATTTTGCCAAAGTTTGAGTCAAGGACTGTTTTAATAAATGTGAGTATTAAATAAGCTAAATTTGTTATTATCGAGCAAGAAGAACGAAATCTGGAGTTAGACCGGGGAAAGAAAAAGATAGTGGACTAAATCGATATAATTGATTGTATTTTGTTTCGAGGTAAGTTTGCGGTAAATAAATGCAATATTCTATTATTTTATGTTAATGTTGTTAATTTCCAGCATGCGTATATTTATTTTATGAAACTATTCAAATAATACTCCAGCATGAATTGACGGAGAAGTAATTTCAGAAAGTCCCGGTTGAACCTTAGGAATGTGTAGGATACAAATGTCATGACATTAGGGTTTAAGGACACCATGTAAGACCATGCCAAGGCATGGTAATTGGTAAGGTTTCTAAGGCAAGGAAATCATGTAAGACCATGTCAAGACATGGCATTGATAAGTTACTATAAGGCAAAGGTCCCATGTAAGACCATGCCAAGGCATGGCATTGGTGAGTTCATAAGGCAAGGATACCATGTAAGACCATGTCAAGACATGGCAATGGTAAGTTTCAAAAGGATACCACGTAAGACCATGACAAGTCATGGCAATGGTAAGGTACCCATGTATCCTTAATATTCCAAGTGGTTCAACAGGAAAATTTAAAGAGAATATCAAGGTAAGGTAAGGTAAGGTAAGACAAGTTATACTAAAAAGGTAAGACAAGTTCATGCTAGAAGAGCAAAGGTAAGTATATAATGTTCATGTATGCTTGATAAGGAAAAAGGAAATTAAAATGTATTAATAAATTTGATTAAGTAAGTAAGTATTTAAGTAAGTGAGTAAGTGAAGAAGTTTAAAATATGTCTATGACAATTAATGAAGTTGCATTAAGTAGTATCATGCCAAGTAGTAAGATAATTCTTATGAATGTTGTTATTTATTTGCATGCAAACTTACTAAGATTAATACTTACCCGCTTTATTTTTCTTCTTTTTATAGTTTTGTCAAGCTAACTCGGGGATCATAAAGTACGTCGAAGGTCCGGGCACACTATCACTAGGATTATTCTGGTATAGCTAGACGTTTCATTTTGAGTATGGCATGTATAGTATCGTAGCCATTTTGTGTGTAAGATCTTATGATATGGGTAATGAATGGTATGTGAATGCTTGATAGCGATTAGCTATTGGAATGGCTAATCAAGGACATGTATGGTGTTATGTATGCCTAAATGCTAGTTATTCCATGGAAATCATGAAAAAGGTGAAATTAGCTTTAAAATAGTATCGAATAGCAGTAATTACTTGAATTTGGAAAATCAATAAAAATAGTAGAAATGGATTTATATAGTCAATGAGATATAGAATTAAATCTTGTTGAGTCTATTTTCATATGAAAGAAACAGAGTAAATAAAGGAGTTTTATTTTATGTGATTTAAATTTTGGTGAGACAGGGTCAGAGTAATTTCTAAATCCCCTATTTTGACTTTAGAAATTCACTAAAAATTGTAAAAAAATAATTAAGAGTTATACTTTATATTTATAGATTCCTTATTGAGTCTACTTTTAAGAGAAATAAACAGTATGGTTATTTTAATTCTGTACAGGGAGAAAATTAATTCATAGTGAATAGAAGTCAGAGTAGCCAAACGCTGAAACAGGAGAAACTTTAACTAATAAACTGTACTAATTGGCTAAACTAAAAATTTTGAAAAAAAATTAGTAAGAAGATATATGAGTATAGTTTTATAGAATATTTACAGATTTGAATTTTGAGTTTTAGAACTCGAGTTATGATTTATTTAGTTATTATGACGCAGATGGACAGTTTATTTATGAAAGATGAAATAAATTGTTTTAATTTGTTTAAGTGATCGGAAAATTTTTATTGATTCCGGTTTGTTCCCGAACCAATTCAATTTCATGTTTTAGGGTCTCGAGGACCCTTTTGAGAGACATATTGAATGAATGAAACTAAATTAATTTTAAAAGAAAATTTTTATTCCCTGAATTAGTAAGCTAAGTCTAAAAACGTCTCGTGCTCGACTCCGGCGACGGTCTCGGGTAAGGTGTGTTACAAATCTTAGCATTAAGAGACCCAAAATCGAGGTACCAATTTGAGCCGAAGCCAGTCATGTTCCAAGTGCTTCAGATAGTGGGTAAATTCAGTAGAATGCCTACCGAAGATCCTCACCTTCACTTAAGATTGTTTATAGAGGTGAGCGATTCTTTCAAATTAGTTGGAGTACCCGAAGATGCACTACAATTAAAGTTGTTCCCATACTCACTAAGGGACAGAGCTCGAACCTAGTTGAACTCATTGCCACCAAATTCCATTACCACATGGCAAGAGTTAGCAGAACGATTTCTTATGAAGTACTTCCCACCTAGCAAGAATGCTAAGTTGAGGAACAAGATCACTACCTTCCAACAGATGGATGACGAGTCCTTGTATGAGGCATGAGAAAGGTTTAAAGAACTATTACGAAGATGCCTTCATCACATAATCCCTCATTGCATCCAATTAGAGATGTTTTATAACGGTCCCAATGCTCACACGAGGATGGTAGTGAACACTTCTATCAATGGTGCTCTTCTTTCTAAGTCTTATAATGAGGCTTATGAAATCATCGAAAGGATTCCCATCAATAATTATCAATCAAGTAGAGTTAGGAAGACGAGTCACTGGAGTAAATGAACTGGACACTCTCACTTCACTTGTATATCAGGTATCTTCGATATCCTTAATGCTTAAAAACTTTATTACTAATGGGTTAAATAATTTTGCAGCTCAGCCATTGAATCAATTCAAAAATGTAGCCTATGTTTATTGCGGGGAAGGACACTTGTTTGAAGAATGCTTGTCAAACCAAAAATCTATATATTACATGGGTAACCAAAACTAGGACCAGAATCGATAAAGATAAGGATTGCAATCCAATTTCTATAACCCATCTTGGTGAAATCACGCAAATTTCTCTTAGAGTAACCAAGGGGTTAGACCCACTAACACTTATGCACAACCTAGATTAACCCAACCACCTGTATTTACCAAAAAAGTTTAGAAACCACCACAAGGTGAACCTTCTAATAGCCTACAAAACCTATTGAAGGCATATATGGCAAAGAATGACATAACTTTAAGAAATTTGGAGAATGAAGTGGGTCAACTTGCAACTGAACTTAGGAACTGACCATAAGGCACTCTGCCTAGTGATACGAAAAATCCAAGAAATTCTGGGAAAGAGCATTGTAAAGAATTGACACTAAGGAGTGGAAAGACGTTAGAGCCCACGACTATTGAAGTTGAGCAAGAGTCAGTTGATGCTCGAGATAAAGTGAAACTTCAACCACGTTTTGAAAATCCAACCTCATTAGAATCGAAATCTGTAAAATCTAATAAGGTAACTTCTGACCTAGTCAATTCTGATAAACTAACACCTTTATTAGATGTAGAAGTGCCACAATAGACGAAGTGCCTAGTTCAAGTTAAGAATCCTCCACCACCCTACCCTTAAAGACTTTAAAAGTAGAAGCAGGAAGTCAAGTTCAAGAAGTTCTTAGACATACTCAAGAAACTTCATATCAACATTTTGTTAGTAGAAGCACTTGAGAAAATTCCAAAGCATGTCAAATTTATGAAGGATATCCTATTTAAGAAATGAAGACTTGGAGAATTTGAGACGATGGCTCTGATAAATGAATGTAGCGCATATCTTCAAGATAAACTACCCCCAAAATTGAAGGACTCAGGATGTTTTACCATACCTTCTAACATTGTAACAACTTATTGTGGTAAGGCACTATGTGATTTGGGTGTGAGCATCAACCTGATGCCTATGTCCATATTCAAAAATTTAGGTATAGGTGAAGCTAGACCTACTACAGTCAGACTTTAGTTAGCAGATCAATCCTTAGCACATCTAGAAGGAAAAATTGATGATGTATTGGTACATGTAGATAAATTTATTTTTCCTACTGACTTTGTTACCTTAGACTTTGAACTAGATAAAGAGGTGCCAATCATTTTAGGAAGGCCTTTCCTAACAACTAGAAAGACCCTTATAGATGTGCAGAAGAGAGAGCTTACCATGTGTGTTCAAGATGATCATGTAACATTTGATGTTTTTAAATCTATTTGATTTCCTAACATAGTTGATGATTGTTTTGTAGTATCTAAGTTAGAAGAATTAGTCATGGAATAGGAACTCAACTCTGTTGAGGACCTATTGGAACAAGTTTTGGTGTCAGACGCTCCAAGTGGTGAAGAGGGGGAGGAATACTTAGCTTTGCTAGAAGCTAACTTGATGAGATTTAATCCACAATCATGTTTTGAATATTTTGAATTAGAAAGTAGAGATTATGTTCAACCAAAAGTGTCAATAGAAATGCCACCTAAATTAGAACTTAATGAATTTCTTTCACAATTAAAATATGTCTATTTAGGTAATGCTTTGACTTTTTCTGTGATTATTTCAGAAGAGTTAACTGAAAAGCAAGAAGAGAAACTCATTTTCGTGTTGAAACAATTCAAGAAAGCTATCGGATAGACCATAGCTGATATCTGTTGTATTAGCCTGTCCATTTGCATGCACAAAATCATCCTAGAAGATTGTGAGAAAGGAACAATTAATGGAAAACGAAGACTGAACCCCATTATGAAGGATGTGGTAAAGAAAGAGATCATAAAATGGTTAGATACGGGTATAATTTATCCCAACTCAGATAGTTCATGGGTAAGTTCAGTCCAGTGTGTGCTAAAGAAATGGGGTATTACAATCATTGAGAATGAGAATAATGAATTAATACTGACTAGAACAGTTACGGGATGAAGAATTTTCATATATTACCAAAATTTTAACAAGGCGACTAGGAAAGATCATTTTTGTTTATTGTTCTAGGATCAGATGCTGGATAGACTTGCAGGGTGATACTATTACTATTTTCTCGATGGATACTCAGGGTATAATCAGATCACAATAGCATTGAAGGATCAACACAAAACAACATTTACATACCCGTACGGTACATTTGCATGTAGACACATGCCATGTGGTTCATATAATACACCCGCTACATTTCAAAGATGTATGATGCCTATTTCTACTGACATGGTTAAGAAGTATTTGGAAGTTTTTATGGATGATTTTTTAGTGTTTGGAGACACTTATGATGATTGCTTAACCAATCTTGCCAAGGTACTAAGGCGATGCAAAGAAACAAACCTCGTACTCAACTGGGGAAAGTGTCATTTCATGGTACGAGAAAGTACTGTTCTGGGGCACCGAATAATGAGACATGTAATTGGGGTAGATAAAGAAAAGGTAGATGTTATCAAGAAACTCCCACCTCTAACATATGTAAAGGGTGTTAGGAGCTTTTTGGAACATGCTAGATTCTATCAAAGATTTATCAAGGACGTCTCCAAAATCGCTAAACCCTTATGCAAATTATTGGAGAAGCGCACGATATTCAATTTTGATGAAGAATTTTTGAAAGTATTTAATGATACGAAGAATCGATTAGTTTCGACACCCATTATCGTCACACTGGATTGGGATTTGCCATTTGAGTTGATTTCTGACGCAAGTGACTTCGCAATAAGAGCTGTGATGGGCCAGCGAAGGAATAAAGTTTTTCATCTCATCTACAATGCAATCAGACTCTGGCAGGAGCTCAATTGAATTATACGGTAACAGAGAAAGAATTACTTGCTATTGTATTTGTTTTTGATAAATTCTGATCCTATCTTTTAGGTACCAAAGTGACTGTCTATACAAATCATTCGGCAATTAAATATTTACTTGCTAAGAAAGGTGCCAAGTCGAGATTGATATGACGGGTACTTCTACTCTAAGAGTTTGATCTAGAAATTCAAGATTGAAAAGGGGTAGAAAATCAAGTAGTAGATCATTTATCCAGATTGGAGCTACAAAAAGGAAATTCTCCACTTACACCAATTTAGGAGACATTTCCATACGTGTACATACTAAAGGTAAATCATGTCCATAATATCCCTTGGTTTTCTAATTTTGCTAACTATTTAGCTTGTGGTTTGATGCTAATTGATAAGACGTATCAATAAAGGAAAAAGTTTTTCACAATGTGAAGTACTATTTCTGGAAAGAGCAATATTTGTTCAAAAAGTGTGCAAATCTGATGATTAGGAGATGCATGGCAGAAAATGAGGTACGAGATGCATGGTACGAAATGAGGTACATAAGATTTTATATCATTGTCACACAGCTCCGAGTGGGGGACACTTCGAAGGTACACGTACTGCGACCACAGTATTGCAATTTAGATTTTTTTGGACAATGCTATTCAAAGATGCGTATGCTTATGTAAAGAGTTGTGATCGATGTCAGAAGGTTGGCAACATCACCAATAGAAATGAGATGCCCTAAACAAACATCTTGGAGGTAGAATTGATCGATGTTTGGGGTCTTGACTTTCTTGGTCCATTCCCTTATTCTTTTGGTCACAAGTATATATTGGTAGCAGTAGGCTACAAGTATATATTGGTAGCAGTAGGCTATGTATCTAAGTGGGTTGAGGCCAAGACATATCCGACAAATGATGTCAAGGTTGTGATGAAGTTTTTGCAGAAACATGTGTTCACAAGGCTTGGAACACCTAAGGCTATAATTAGTGATGAGGGGTCCCATTTTGTGAACAAATGGTTGAAATGGTTGCTCGATAAACACGAAGTGAAGCACAAAGTTGCCACAACTTACCATCCGCAAACGAATGGACAAGTTGAATTGGTGAATAAAGAGATAAAAGGTATACTCGAGAAAATAGTTTGTCCAAACTGACGAGATTGATCCAGAAGACTGGATGACACTCTATGGGCCTACAGGACAACATACAAGACACCTTTAGGGATATCTTTAGCCAAACCGCTTCTGACCCATCCAATCTTTCCTGGGAACTGTTTTTAACATAATCTTCCAAGAAAATATTTACAAAGTGACAAAATAAACTTTTAATTTTTCAAATAAGAGGGTCAATTTTGATCCAAGTGTTAGGTTGTAGCTCAAATTTCAAATTATCTTTAAGTCTAGGGACTTAATTGAATTATTTACAAAAATTGACTTTTTTTGTAAATATTGAAATTAGATGTCTTTCTCTGTAAATATTTTAAAAACAACTAAAATAAAGGTTTTTAATTTCTTTTAAATAAATAAGATGATAATAACTAATATATAATTATATTTTATACAATATATATGAATTATTATCAACTTTCCATAGGATTAGAATTATTTAATAATTCATTTAAGAGTTTTTTTTCAAAAAATAAAGTAATAGCAAATAACATATTAATACACCTTATATTATTTATTAATTATTATTAACTTTATATGACATTAGGACTTATAATAATTTATTATTATTTTGTTTAAATAATTCAAGTCAAGCTCTTCCATTCTTTCACTTTAAATACTACCACCCTCATTCGTAATTCACAGAAATTACCATCTATCAAACAAACCTCCCCACACACCCTTCCCACCATTGGCCTCAGCACTGCCATACTCCAAGTGTCGAACATCCAAAGCTGCTAGTAGTAGCATCGGCAACTACCTATTGTGCCTAATAGCCGCGGTACCACCCGATAGCTCACGCGCGCCCGCTTGCTTGCCACTCCGCCGCGCGCCCTACTACACACGCACTTGTTCACGTCTGGTCCTGTTCATGCACTAGTCTCGTGTCTTGCTTGTACGCAATTGCTTCCCTCACGTGTACCAAAACCTTGTCATTGGCCCTTAGCTCTTGTAACACCCCTAACCTGTATCTGTCGTCGGATTAGGGTTACGAGGCATTACCAGTCATATCACATTTCATACAAATAATCATCACATTTCACAACTCGAAATTCAATCACATCAATGCTTGTAACTTCATCAAATATCGAGTCTTAAAATCATAACAATCATAACATTGCATAATTAAAATATATTCTAGTATATTTATTAAAACATATCATATACAGAACATATAACAAAACAACTATTCCATTAGTTGAATATCAAACCTATTATTATAAAGCTTTTGCACATTACAAATTAAACATCAAACAAACCGTATTTTGATACTAAAATTTTTCATTCATTTATGCGGCATTGGTGATATAAAAACATGACCAAATATGCTTTAATTACCTTTATACCATGATATTCGAACATTTAAATTAAAAGCTAGGTATGTTTCATTTTAAAAACTAAGCACATAAATAACCATACCAATCCCATGTTACATGGCTATATAATCATTAACCAACTTTATAACAAAATTCTATCTACATTTAAACTTTGTTGAAATATGCGCAAGCCACCATAAAAATAAACATAGCTATAATAAACTTCCAATGAAAAATTATATATAATAACATTATAAGCTAATCATCATGTCAAAATTCATACACACTTAATAAATTCATTCCTTGCTTATTTGGCTATCAAAGTTAACCACATATATAGTACAAATTATGCCATTCAATCATAATCTTAAATATGTCATTTTCTAATCATAACAAAGTTGATCATTTCACAACCAATGACTTCATAGGCATAATTTATTAATTAAACCTATTACTAACCAAATATAAACATGCATTTAATTCACTTATTAACTAATCATATAACTAATACAACATGTTTATAATATAACCATGAAATCCAACCAATTCATCCTAATTTATAAGTACAAATGCCAAATCAAATCTTGTTTATTATACATATTATGCATTGTACCAAAATATCACACAAGACCAACTTGTTTCTTATCAATTCAGCTAGCAAAATTAACCTGAAACACTTTACTCAATTGTCATTTAACAACCAAACCTATATAGCCAATCACATTCAATTTATATATTCATCATATCAACTCATGCCAATCCACATTACAAAACCATACATAATGCTTCACCTTTCTGAAACAAATATATATATCTAACATGAATTTATTTCACAACCAAAATGCATAAACATAAGCTTCATTACAAGCCATTTTCGAATGGCTTTATATATACAAATCCAAAATCAACTAACACAAAGGCTAGCCTATACATGCCATAAGTTCATAGTTTTAAACTTTTATAATACCGAATTAACGATCGATAGTGTGACAGATTTCCTTGACGATCCCCGAGTTCGTAACCAACTCCAAAATCTCTAAAACAACAACCGAACACACACAGTAAGCTTAAATAGCTTAGTAAGTCATAAGCAAATAATTTATATTGATAACATCTTAATTCAATTAAATTAGACCAAACCAAACAAGCCTTAACCAAATGTACATGTATCATTCTTGTAAACTCAAACATATCTCATAAAGATTAACATTTTAATGTCAATGGTCGAATATACATATATTCATAAACATATACAATTCTGACTTTTATAATGCATATTCATATATATATCACAAGTACACACTTACCTTATTTTCCCAACCATTTAACTTAGCACATACCTGACCTCTTAGCTCGATTTCACATTCGATCATTATTCGATATTACCTGTGGAACCATTCGGAATTAATAAGGATACTCAGATAGTCGAAAAGCTTGTACAACACCAACATCCCAAACGTGGTCTTATATGTAATCACATATCGATGCCACTGTCGCGGATAGGGTCTTACATGAACTCATAAACGATGCTAATGTCCTAGACGTGGTCTTACACGTAAATAAAAAATCGATGCCAACGTCCTAGACGTGGTATTACATGAAATAACATATCGGAATCCTATGTCATGACATATGTATCCTAACTATTCCTAAGGTTCGCACGGGGCTTTCCGACGTTGTAATTCAATCAATTCAAGCTTGTAAAAACTTCTCCCATACTTATACAAATTCAGTTTGAACATATATATACAAGTAATAATTCATTTTGGTACAAATAAATATATACAATTGAATTTAACGACATTTATTTACTTATGAACATACCTCGGACAACGACGAAAGAACCAACAGGATTATTCGACAACTTTAGATTTCCCCCGATCCAATTCTGATTTCCTCTTTTCTTGATCTAAAATAATACAAATTTAATTTTTTTATTAACATATTCATTCAATTTAATCCAAAAACACATAAATTGGAAAATTACTCTTTTGCCCCTAACATTTCACATTTTTCAAAATTTAGTCCCTATTTCACAAAACACAAAATATTCAAAATTTGACCACACCCATGCTTGGACGAATTTCACTAAGGTCCCTAGCAACCCATTTCTTTCATTTATTTTACATTTTGACCCCTCAATTTACAAAATTCACAATTTAATCCCAAATAGGCATTTTTACTAAAAATCACTTAATTAAACATGAAAAATCTATTAACACATATTTATTTTTAATCATCAAACACAAAAATCATCAAGCTTTCAACAATGGCAAAACACAAAATCATCATCAAATTTAAAAATCAAAGCATGGGCTAGCTAAAACACAAAGCAACGATCTCAAAAAGTAAAAATTATAAAAAACCGAACAAAGAACATACTCGAATTTAGCTTTCTTGGTGCCGAAAATTAAAGCTTCAACAATGGTGTTATTCTTCTCACATTCGGCCAACAATAAGATGATAATGCATGCCTTTTTAATGTTTTTATTTATTTATTTATTATTTAACACATAATTTGCCATTTTAACTATTATAAATAAACATAAAAATCATATAATTTAAGTCCATTACCGTCCATGCTTATGTTCAATGGCTAAATTACAACATAAGGCCCCACATAAAAAAAGCCATAACAATATATCACTTTAACAATCAATAAGTCAGTTTTGCATTTTACGCTATTAAGTCCTTTTAGCAAATTGAGCACACAAATGATAAAATTTTCATACGAAACTTTCACACATATTAATTCACATACTGTAAAAACCAAAAACAATATTAAAATAATTTTACAAATTTAGATTTGTGGTTTCGAAACCACTATTCTGATTAGGGTATAAATTAGGCTGTTACAACTCTCTCCCCTTAGGGATTTTCGTCCTCGAAAACCTTATCGGCGAATAGGTTTGGGTACTGATCTCTCATAGCATCCTCGGACTCTCACGTAGCTTCTTCAACCCCATGCCGATGCCATAAGACTTTCACTAAAGAGATTTTCTTATTTCTTAATTCTTTAACCTCACAATCTAAAATTCGGATCAGTTCTTCTTCATATGTCATATCGGATCGAATCTCAATCTCAGATGGGGGAATCACATGCGATGGATCAGATCGATATCATCGAAGCATCGAAACATGGAATACGTTATGGATCTTTTCTAATTCAGGTGGCAATAACAGTCTATAAGCAACCTGCCCAGTATACTTAATAATTTCATACGGCCCAATAAATCTCGGACTCAATTTGCCTTTACGACCGAATTGGAGTATTTTCTTCCACGATGAGACTTTCAAAAACACTTTGTCCCTAATCTAAAACTCAATATCTTTTCGTTTCAAGTCTGCATATGATTTCTGACAATCTGACGCTACTTTTAGACTATCACGAATCACTTTCACTTTCTGTTCAGTCTCTTTGATCAAATCGACCCCGTGTATCTTATTCTCACTGAGTTCAGTCCAATATAAAGGAGTTCGACATTTGCAACCATACAAAGCCTCATAAGGAGCCATTTTGATACTTGATTGAAAGCTATTATTATACGTAAATTCAATCAATGGTAACTATCGTTCCCACGTACCATTAAACTCAAGAACACAACATCTCAACATATCCTCGAGTATCTAAATAATCTGTTCGGACTGACCATCCTTCTATGGGTGAAAAGTAGTGCTAAAATGTAGTTTCGTACCTAATGCATCTTGTAGTTTCTTCCAAAATCGCGATGTAAACTTTGAATCTCTATCCAAAATAATAGAAACAGGTACTCCGTGCAGTCTCATAATCTGAGAAATGTACAACTTAGCATGCTTATCAAGTGAGTAATCTGTGCGAACAGGAATGAAATGAGTTGATTTAGTCAATCTATCAACAATAACCCAGATTGCATCTTTCTTACATGGTGACAGAGGCAAACTCGATACAAAATCCATCGTGATTCTGTCCTATTTCCACTCGAGAATCATAATCGCCTGAAGTAACCTAGACGAAACCTGATGCTCAGCTTTAACTTGCTGACAAATTAAGCATTTCGAGACAAATTTCGAGATATCTTGTTTCATACCATGCCACCAATAAAGTTGTTTCAGATCATTATACATTTTAGTACTACCCGGATGAATAGATAACCGACTACTATGAGCTTCATTTAAAATCATCCGAATCAACTCTAAATTTCTTGGAACACATATTCAGCCTCTGAATCTCAAACAACCCTCAGCATCAACTCAGAATTCTGAATCAGTATTCAAATCATATTGAGCCCATTTTGGTAACAACTCATTATCGACTTTCTGAGCTTCGCAAATCTGCAGTATAAATAACGGTCTCACTTTTAACTAGGCTACAATCGAACTGTCATCAGATAGAGTCATATGCGAATTCATCACATGTAGAGCAAACAGAGATTTTCGATTTAGAGCATCAGCAACAACATTGGCCTTTCCCAGAGGGTAGTCAATTACAAGCTCATAATCTTTTAACAACTCTAACCATCTTTGTTGTCGTAGATTCAGATCTTTCTGAGTCATCAAGTATTTTAAGCTTTTGTGATCGGAATAAACATGACATTTCTCATCGAATAGATAGTGGCACCAAATCTTCAACGCAAACACAATAGCTACCAATTCCAGATCGTGTGTCAGATAGTTCTTTTCGTGCGGGTTTAACTGTCTCGAGCCATAAGCTATAACTTTGCCTTCTTGCATCAAAACACAACCCAAACTATTCAAAGATGCATCACTAAAGATTACAAATTCTTTATCCGATTCTGGCTAAACTAACACTAGAGCTTCAGTCAACAAAATGTTCAACTGATCAAAATTGTTCTGACACTTTTCTGACCACTCGAATATAACATCTTTCTGAAGTAGTCTCGTCATTGGGGTTACAATCATAGAGAAACCTTTTACGAATCATCTGTAATAACCAGTGAGTCCTAGAAAACTTTAGACTTCTGATACATTTCTCGGAGGCTTCTAATCTAGAATTGCCAAAATTTTGCTCGGATCAACCCGAATGCCCGATGCTGATACAACATGTCCCAAGAAACCAACTTCATGCAACCAGAACTCACATTTACTGAACTTCGCATACAACTGTTTATCTTGCAAAGTCTGTAGTACAATTCTCAAATGTTCTGCATGCTCGGATTTATCACGAGAATAAATCAAAATGTCATCTATAAACACAACCACAAATCGATCCAAATACGATCTGAAGATTTGATTCATTCAATCCATAAAAACAGCAGGTGCATTAGTAAGTCCAAAAGGCATAACTAGAAACTCACAGTGTCCGTACCTTGTTCCGAAAGCAGCTTTTGGCACATCGTAGTCTTTAACTCGCAGCTAATAGTAACCTAATCTCAAATCTATCTTTGAAAACATTGTAGCCCCTTTCAACTGATCGAACAAGTCATCAATTTGTGGCAAAGGATATTTTTTCCTTATAGTCACCTTATTGAGCTATCGGTAGTCGATACACATTCTCATAGTTCTATCTTTCTTTTTCACAAACAAAACTGGTGCACCCTAGGGAGAAAAACTCGGTCGCATGAAGCCTCTATCAGTCAATTCTTGCAACTAAGCTTTCAACTCTTTTAATTCGGCCGGTGCCATTTTGTACAAAGCTATCGAAATTGGAGTTGTCCCCGGCACTAACTCAATGCCAAACACTACCTCACGGATCAGTGGCAAACTCGATAATTCTTTAGGAAACACATTTGGATACTTGCACACAACTGGTACTGATTCAATCTTCTTTTTAGTCACTTTAGAGTCAAGCACATAGGCAAAATAAGCTTCGTAACTCTTTTTTACATATTTCTAAGCTAACATCGAAGAAATCACTACCGATAAACCATTCAGATCATTAGACTCAATCCGAATAATCTCATCACTCTAACATCGTAAATCAATAGTCTTCTGTTTGTAGTTCTCAATAGCATCATGCAACGTTAGCCAATCCATACCCAGAATTATATCAAATTCATCGAATGGCAATAACATCAAATCAGCCAAAAAATATGAATCTCGAATCATCAACGGACAATTCTTGCACACTTTATCAACTAAAACACATCGGCCTAAGGGGTTCAATACTCTAATCACAAAATCAGTAGACTCTACAAGTGATGGTCGTGAAACTAACTAAAAATTCGACTAAGGCAAGCGCACCTATCGAACAGTAGTATAGTTATGGTGAGACTGGAAATATCATATCCACGAGGACTAAAAGTACTAGTAATTACTATCTTTTTATTATCTTGCCTAAGAATTTAAAGGGTGTTTTTAAACTAAAACTAATTATCTAATTATCTGGGATTACGACAGAGACAAAATTTGGAAAATACTTTAGAAAAACCAATGGAGAAGACAATACCCAAGGAAGAATCCACCTAGACTTCACTTATTACCTTTGACTTAGACAATTTATTCACTTAACTTATTCCGTAAAAATCCCTAATTTATGTTACTATCTCTCTCGAGACTAGAAACAACTGACTCTAGGTTGATTAATTGAAATCTCTTTCTAATTAAAACCCCTATTGTCGCATTAACTCGATTTATGGATTCTCTTATTAGATTTGACTCTAATTCGACAGATTTATGTCATCCTATCTCTAGGATTGCATGCAACTCTTGTTAATTATGAATGATCTACTCTTAAACAGGGACTTTTGCTCCACTGAATAGGCACATCAAAAACCTGAATTAATATCCTGGAATATTAAAGCAAGGATTAAAACTCACAATTAAGAATAAGAACAAATATTTATCATATAAATCAAAGAGTAATAAGATTCTTCTTAGGTTTCATATCCCTTAGGTATTTAGGGAGTTTAGTTCATAATAATACAGGAAAACATCTCAAATATTGGAAAACAACAAAACATAAAGAACCCAAAGAACTTCTAGGAAATTGGATGGAAGTCTTCAGTCTTGATGTAAATCCTCCTTCTGAGCTGATCCTGATGGATGTTCTCGAATATTTTCTGCCTCCAACTCTGCGTGTCCCATTGAATCCTCTTTTAGGGTGTTTATATAGGTTGTAAAATGCTTCAAAACCCTCAAAAGTGTCCCTTTCCGAATAGAACTAGACTTGGGCCCGATAGGGACACGGCCGTGTGCCACGCCCGTGTGTAAGTGCTCAAACCGTGTGCAATTCTGACTTGGATTAATGTCGATACATCCATGACACACGAGCGTGTGACCTTCCCATATGCCTCACACAGGCGTGTGGATCACCCGTGTAGTAGTGCCTAGGCCGTGTGGAACATTGTTTTAAGCCAAATTTGTCCCTTTTTGGCCCGTTTCTTGCTTTTTTTGTTCTCCTAATCTCACCTAAGTGTAAAACATGAATTTTAAAGGATTAAGATCATCAAATTCAATGAAATTAAGGAAAACTTGTCCATAAATATGCCAAGCATGAGATAAAAATATGTATATATTACGGTTTATCAAATATCCCTACACTTAAGCATTTGCTTGTCCTCAAGCAAAATCCTCAACTCATAATTAAAATAAACCCTTCTCAACTTATAATTCTCATCAATAGTGTTTGAAATAATTTACAAGTAATCATGTATTAAGATTTCAAATAGTCAAATTTGAGCATTTTAATCATAAAATTATAGGCAACCCCCTTTATTTAAGTAATTATCTTTAACTCCAAATTGACAATAGTTGACATCCTCACTAAAGGTTCACTCAAATTGCTCAATGTGTTTAAGGTTCAATGATTAAGCACTCATTAGTCAAACATAAAAAGTTATTACCATAGGCTTGCATGAAAATCAAATCTCCACCACTATAAGTGAGATGATACACAAATCAAAAGGTCTTTGAAGGGTTGTAACGGGGCTTTGGGTTAAAGGTGTGGATACAGGCTGAAAAAGAAATAGTTAGAATCGAGATTAAATTGATAAATTACCTAACTGAAAAAAACTAACATCAATTGAATAAACATGAGCTTCTTATCAGAATATGGAATTAAATACTTAAGCTCAAAAACAAAGAATTACTAACAATATGTATGTATGTATGTATGTATGTATGTATGTATGTATGTTTTTTAAGAATAAGAACAAGTATTTGAATAAGAAAGAGTTATATGATTCAAATGAAAGAACATAGTTAGGCAATTAACCAACTCAAATCTCGACAAAAAGGGAATTAATAAAATAAAAAAAATTCTCAACGAATCAAAAAAGTATGATATAGGGGTTAAAATTTAAGGTAAATTAAAAAAAGTTTGTTAAGCTCAAAGGGGTTCACTAAGGGTTAATTATGAGGGTAGGCTTTTTATTGGGTAAATGGGTTAAAACCTAAGCGCCTTTATCATTTTAGTATATCAAATCAAAGGTCTGGTCTGGACATGTATAATCGATACAAGTTCTAGAATAACAAATCAATGTTGACACACTCATAATCAATAAAATTAGTGAGCAAGAAAGATATATGCTCTAAAAGGCTCAAAATCTCACAAAAATTATGGGTATTTGATGTCAATCCTGTAAATTCAAAACTTCAAGATAATACCTCAATTCAGGGAAACAACCTAGCAATTTTAATTCTCAAAAATTTCTACTTATCGTACTCGATTCTCTAATGTCTTAAAGTTTAAACAAACAATGCACAGTTACTTATGATTTAATTCAAAACATATCAATAAAAATCATAGATCAATCAAAATTTACTCCAATAATGATATGAGAAAATTATTTGAGAACAGGATAAAAATTCAGGTATTTTCTGATAATCAGATAGATAACCTCCCCACACTTAAGATGTACATTGTCCTCAATGTACAAAGATAGTTACTAACAATATAAGCATAATATCAGAAGAGAGGGAGAGAAATGAAACTGCCCAGAATATTTGGGTGAGATCCTTGGAGTAGCGAGAGCAAGAATTGTAGAGAAAGCCGAATAAAAGGCATTATTTTGAGGTACTAATAAGAAAATAAACACCACTGTGGAAGGGAATTAAGGGATAATTCAATAATAATCATAAAGATAAGCACGGTTTAAAAATATAAAAAATAAGTCTTCAAAAATAAATAAGAGAAAATAAAATTTAAATAAAAATAAAAATAAAATAGAGGGACTCAAAGGTCCTCATCATCAGAGTTCTGAGCCGGCGACGCTGGAGCAGAGATATAGAGGTGGTGGCAAATCTGTCGGAGGGTGGCATCGATGCTGTCGAATCGCTTGAAGCATTGCTGCTCAAAGCGAGTGAATCGCTCGGATAAGTCTGTCAAGTTAGCAGCAGGAGGTCGATGACGCGCGGTGGTGGTGGTAGGGGTGGGTCCTCGTGAGGGGGAGGGACATCGTCAGTAATGTCCTTTGGCTCATCCTGGTCAGCAAAATGGGCGAGTCTGTACTAAGGGGGGTCGACTCCACAGCGTCGCTCTATCATCCTTATGTGGATCATGCTGGAAATTCCCTGAGGAGACATCTGTCTAACTAATGTGAGTGTCGATGACATCTCTGGAGTGTTGAAGAGGCTGAAGTGTCGAGCGAGGTGAGTCATGTAGGGGCCAAGGCAGATGGAGCCCCTTCTATGGCGATCCGTCTGGTGGAAAATGCAAGGGCAATAAAATAAGCCAAGTCAAATACATGGCCAGTCGCCATGCTCCATAGGAAGTATGCGTCGGTGGTACTAACTACTCTGGTGCTCTCTCTCCTTCCAGTCAAAGTATGAGCCAAGATGGCATGAATGTAACGTAGTGCTGGAGGGAGAGAGGTCGTCATAGGGAATCGTGCTCACCATATGGTCGGTCCAACAGTAAGATGGTGAATAGTGCATGTGATGGTGAAGCTGTAAGAAATTCTCTGAACCCATGAAATCCTCCATGTAGAGGCCCAAAGCAGCTCCAAACTCAGGTACAGTCATATGCCTGACAAGTCCACCAAGTCTAAAACGATAGTACCAGCCTCGTCATGTGTGTTCATCACGTGCTGTAGGTGGAACATAGTGCAGAACTCCAATGTCAGCTCTGAATATGTAGGCTCGATGATTCCAAAGAACTGATCCCATGGCGCGGTATTGAGATGGAATCGAACGAGGTGAACAAGTTGGACCTGCTCCAAAGCGGCCCAGTCAATACATCGGCCCACTCCCAATGGTCGTACTCGTAGAAGCTGAAACAGGTTATCTTGTGGGCCTGGTGAGAATCAAAGTAGAGGGTGGTGAGCTTCGGTCGAGGCGCTCGAGGAGGTTGCGCCAGGACCCTTCTGCTTTTTCGAAGCGGGGACAGCAGTCTTCTTACCGCGTGTGTTTGTCATTGTATTCCTGAAAATAATATAAGTTAAATATTGCCAAATAGAAAATCTAAGTAATAAAACTATAGTCCTAAGAAGAAAATTCCCAAACACTAATTATAACAAAGACTAGAATAGAATAACATAATATAACAAAAGTATTAAAGAATAAAGATTAAACAAAAACAAATGGAAACTAATACTAGAAATAAAAACTAACTAAAAATAACCAACTAAAAATCATAATAATGTTAACAAATATAAATAAAGCAAAAATAAATCAGGGAACTAGAATAAAGCAATAATAATGCTAACAAATAGAATGAATAATCATGATGAAGGTTAGTAAAAACTAAGTAAAGAAAAATATACGAAAATTAAAATGGAAGAACAATTAAAAAATAACAAAGAAATAAATATATAAAGAAAAAATAAAAAATATGATTGAAATAAAATGAAATAGTTGAGGGTAAAAGAGGAAACCAAAAGCAATGGGGGGTAGGAACGGTGGTGGACGGGGTGCTCGGGCCGACGATGGGGAACAGGGGTGGGATATGGGCGTAGGGGTGGGTGAAGCCGTGTGGTGCGTGGTGGGGAAGGGGGTGGAAGGGGAAAAAAGAAAGGAAGGGAAAGGGAAGAAAGGAGGAGGGAAGAAAGAAAGAGAAAGGCAGAGGTAGGGGGAAGAGGGTGGTTGGCCAGCAGTGCTGGTGGCCGAAATAGGGCGTTGGCATGGGGGGAAGTTTGGAGGGCTGCGGCGGCTAGGGGAAAAGTTGAGGAAGAAGACAAGGGAAAAATTAGGGTTTGGGAGGGGGGTTTAAAAAGGGGCATGGCCGTGTGAGACCCATGTTAGGCCACACGACCATGTCACATGCCTGTGTGGCTCACGTCCAGCCCATGTTTATCGCAAAATTTGAATGTCTAATCTTCACACAGCCTGGGGACACGCCCGTGTGGTCATGCCGTGTGGTGCAAACGGTCGCATTGTACGCTTGTGTGCCAGGTTCTTCGCTTCTCCCATGCCCGTGTGTCCAAACACATGACCGTGTGCCTTGCCCGTGTGGCTCATTGACTTAATTAAAATTTGAAATTTTAGCTCCAGATTTCACACAGCTTAGGACATGCTCGTGTGTCCAGGCCGTGTGCATCACACGACCGTGTCACACGGCCATGTGGATTGACTTCATGGCCGTGTGGCTCGATACTTGGGGGATTTTTAGCCCTGTTTCCATACGGCCAAGGACACGCCTATGTGTCCAGGCCGTGTGGGCCACTGTACTGCACAAAAACATAGCTAAAATAAATTAGTTAGTGGTTGTTAGTGCTCGGGTTGCCTCCCGAGAAGTGCTTATTTAGAGTCTAAGCTCGACTTACCTCTCATTCGCATGATTATGGCAGATCACAGAGTCGAGACTCCTCTTTCTCACTACCGATTCTATTATCCACATAAAGTTTAAGTCGAGTACTATTTACCTTAAAAGTGCCAAATTGAGAATGATTTACCTCGACTGTACCGTATGGGAAAACATTCAGTACCATGAAAAGAGTTGCTCTGTTCGTATTAAGCTCTCAAGTATCAATTTAGGGGTCCTTTTCATCAAACAATACTTTATCCCCAGTCTTAGATTGCTTTGTTTCATCCCTACGTTCATCATGGAGTCACTTTGATTTTTTGTGTGCTTTTGGTTTCTCCTTAACATGTGTTCGCCATTCATCTAGTTCATCGATCTGAAGCCTTCGTTCTTCGTGAGTCGCTCTATTTTTGTGGTATAAATTAGAATGAGGCTCTATCACGTTCTTCCTAGGGGACTCCTGCAAAGAAGTTTGAGTTGTAATATTATTTAAATTAATCGAACTTAAACTATCATCTCGATTACTAGATATTTTAGCAGAATCACGAGCTTAGAGAGTAATCGTGTCATCGCCTACACGAAGTATCAATTCACCTATGCCAACATCTATGATAGTTCTATTAGTTGCTAGAAAGGGTCTTCCTAAGATTAAAGGCACGTCACTATCCTCTTCCATGTCTAGAACAACAAAATCAATCGGGAATATAAATTTATCAATTTTAACAAGCACGTCTTCAATAATACCCCAAGGAAATCGATTGTTTTATCTGCCAATTGAATGATCATCATAGTTTGTTCGGGTTTCCTAAGACCTAGTTGCCTAAACATTTTATAGGGCATGTCATTAATACTTGCCCCTAAATCAGCCAAAGCATTGTTAACATTTAAACTACCAATTAAATAAGGAATCGTAAAACTCTCTAGATCTTTCAACTTGTTGGGTAGCTTATTCTGTAGAATAGCTGACCAAATTGTGTTCAACTCCACATGCGATGCCTCATCTAACTTCTGCTTATTTGCTAAAAGCTCCTTTAAAAATTTAACTGCATTTGGCATTTGCAAAAGAGCTTCAATAAATGGTAACTTAATATGTAATTTCTTTAATAATTTAAGGAATTTACCAAATTGTTCGTCAGTGTGGTCTTTCCTTGTCGCACTAGGGTATAGCACACGAGGTTTATATTCTCTACTTACCGATTTTTGCTCACTGTGGTCCATCTCATCCTTACCTTTACTTACCACAAGTCCTTGCCTCGGTTCTGGTTCAGGTTCAACTAACCCTTCTTCATCTTAAACAGTAATCACATTAAGCTGCTTCCTTGGGTTAGTTTCAGTATTACTCGGCAAGCTACCTTGTGGTCATTCGAAAATCATCTTTGCCAACTGTCCTATTTGATTCTTGAGCCCTTAAATTGATGCTTGTTGATTTTTAAGACCTGTCTCGATGTTTTGGAAACGTGTTTCGGACACTGCGATTAATTTTGTTAGCATCTCTTCAAGGTTTGGCTTCTTTTCTTGCTGGTAACGTGGCTGTTGAAAACCTAGGGGATGTTGTGGCCTTTGATTTCCTTGACCACCCCACAAGAAATTAGGATGGTTCCTCCACCCTGCATTATAAGCGCTACTGTATGGGTTATTTTGAGGTCTAGAATTATTACTACCCATATATTGAACTTGTTCCTCCTTAGTGCTAGGGTTGAAGGTTGGATAATCTGTATGTACTCCTCCTCCATTTGAGTCACACCTCATCACTGGATGTACCTAAGTAGAACCATACAAACCATCAATCTTTTTATTTAAAAGTTTTACCTGGTTAGATAGCATAGTAACCGCGTCGAGGTTGAAAACACCAGTAGCTTTCGTCGGCTTCATTCTCATCACTTGCCACTGATCATTATTTAGTGACATCTCTTCAATAAATTCATAAGCCTCTTCAGGTGTTTTTTTGTTTAATGTTCCACTGGTGGCTGCGTCAATAAGTTGCCTTGTTGAGGGGTTTACTTCGTTGTAAAACGTCTTAACCTGCAGCCATAGAGGTAACCCATGGTGAGAAAACCTTCTCAAGAAGTCCTTGTATCTCTCTCATGCATCATAAAGGGTTTCTAAATCCATCTGCAAAAAGGAAGAGATATCATTCCTTAGTTTAGACATTTTAGCTGGCGAAAAATATTTAAGTAAAAATTTTTCAGTCATTTGCTCCCAAGTAGTGATTGACCCTCGTGGTAACGAGTTTAACCATTGTTTAGCTTTGTTCCTCAATGAAAATGGGAATAATCGAAGGTGAATAACATCATCAGAAATTTCATTTATCTTAAAAGTGTCGCAGAATTCCAGAAAATTAGCCAAATAAGTGTTTGGATCCTCGTCCTGCAAACCATTAAACTGAACAAACTGTTGTATCATTTGAATCATGTTAGGTTTTAGTTCAAAATTATTTGCAGCAACAGCAGGTCTAACTATACTCGATTCAGCTCCTATTAAAGTAGGTTTAGCATAATCATACATAGTACAAGGAGCAGGATTCTGATCTATTGGATCTACAGCAACCACAGAAGGTAGCTGATTATTCTGATTTTCAGTCATCTCCTCGGTTGTGGTTTGAATATCGTCCTCTTGCCCTTCCTCTATGTATCGTAGGCTTCGCCTTATTTCTCTTCGATTTCTACGAGCTGTGCTTTAGACCTCACTATCAAAAAGTAGAGGTCCTGACAGGTTTCTTCTAGTCATAAACTATAAAAACCTGCCAGAAGTAAATAAAAGAAAATTTAGTAATTTAAGCAAAATTAAAAATTAAATTAAATTGCAAAATAAAAAAAATGGCTAAAGTAATAAAAATTAAGTATTCCTAATATCTTAGTCCCCGACAACGGCGCTAAAAACTTGATGGTCGTGAAACTAACTAAAAATTCGACTAAGGCAAGTGCACCTATTGAATAGTAGTATAGTTATGGTGAGACCGGAAATATCATATCCACGAGGACTAAAAGTACTAGTAATTACTATCTTTTTATTATCTAGCCTAAGAATTTAAAGGGTGGTTTTAAACTAAAACTAATTATCTAATTATCTGGGATTACGACAGAGACAAAAGTTGGAAAATACTTTAGAAAAACCAATAGAGAAGGCAATACCCAAGGAAGAATCCACCTAGACTTCACTTATTACCTTTAACTTAGACGATTTATTCACTTGACTTATTCTGTAGAAATCCCTAATTTATGTTACTATCTCTCTTGAGACTAGAAACAACTGACTCTAGGTTGATTAATTGAAATCTCTTTCTAATTAAAACCTTTATTGTCGTATTAACTCGATTTATGGATTCTCTTATTAGATTTGACTTTAATTTGGCAGATTTATGTCGTCCTATCTCTAGGATTGCATGCAACTATGCTTAATTATGAATGATCTACTCTTAAACAGAGACTTTTTCTCCACTGAATAAGCACATCAAAAACCTGAATTAATATCCTGGAATATTAAAGCAATGATTAAAACTCACAATTAAGAATAAGAACAAATATTTATCATATAAATCAAAGAGTAATAAGATTCGTCTTAGGTTTCATCTCCCTTAGGTATTTAGAGAGTTTAGTTCATAATAATAAGGGAAAACATCTCAAAGATTGGAAAACAACAAAACATAAAGAATCCAAAGAACTTCTAGGAAATTGGATGGAAGTCTTTAGTCTTGATGTAAATCCTCCTTCTAAGCTGATCCCGATGGCTGTTCTCGAATATTTTCTACCTCCAACTTTGCTTGTCCCATTGAATCCTCTTCTAGGGTGTTTATATAGGCTGTAGAATGCTTCAAAAACATCAAAAGCGCCCTTTTCTGAATAGAAGTAGACTTGGGCTTGACTGGTACACGACCGTGTGCCATACCCGTGTGCAAGTGCTCAAACCGTGTGCAATTCTGACTTGGATTAATGTCGACACGGCCATGAAACATGGGCGTGTGGATCACCTGTGTGGAAGTGCCTAGGCCATGTGGAACACTATTTTAAGCCTGATTTGTCCGTTTTTGGCCCGTTTCTCGCTCTTTTTGCTCTCCTAAGCTCACCTAAGTGTAAAACATGAATTTTAAAGGATTAGGAGCATTGAATTCAATGAAATTAAGGAAAAATCGTCCATAAATATGCCAAGTATGAGGCAAAAATATGTATATATTACGGTTTATCAACAGGAAAAGTCTTACTGGATACTAAAGTTTCACATACATAAGAGTGAGTCGATCCAGGATCAATCAATGCAATAACACTAGTATCATAGAAAGTGAAAGTACCGGTAATCACATTTGGAGACGAAGCATTTTCACGAGCGCGGATACCATAAGCTCTGGTAGGTGCTGGAGCCTCACATCTAATAGTTGTGTCTTTAGTTCCTCTTTGGCTACCACTCACATTACCCGTGTTTCTGGGTGGTCTACCTCGAGCTGCCACCTTACTCGGCCTCGTATTCTACTCATGTCTTGCTCAACCAATTCAGGGCATTCACAAATGAAGTGATCCATCGATCCACATTTAAAACAAGCCCGATCATTCAATCTACAACTATCGGGATGTCATTTACCGCAATGTTTGCACTCAGGTTGATTTGATCGGATGTTACCAACACTAGCTACTGATGTAGCTCTCGAGCTCACAGGTGATTTGTCTCAATCATGTCTAAAATAGCCCATAGTAGCCTTTGAGCGACTAAATTCATCTTGGAATTTCTTTGATGTCGACTGAAATGACTTATGTAATGGTCTCTTTCATGAATCTCTAGCTTTGAAATCGGCTCTTTGGCTTTGCATGCTCGCTCAACAAGTACAACAAACTCTTTTATTTCAAGTATCTTGACTAATAGCTTAATGTCTTTATTCAACCTGTCTTCAAATCTTTTGCACATTATTGCTTCGATCAAAACACATTCCCGGGCATTTCTGCTGAGTCTCAGAAATTCCCATTCATACTCTGTAATTGTCATGCAACCCTATTTTAACTCGAGGAATTCTTTGCGTTTTTCATCAATAAATCTCTGACTGATGTATTTCTTATGGAATTCAATCTGAAAGAACTCCTAGCTAACCCGCTCTTTTGAAACCACTAATACTAGTGTATTCCACCAGTGATACGCAAAATCTCGAAGCAAAGATATAACACATTTAATACACTCGTCAGGAGTACAGGATAGCTCATCAAACACACGAATAGTATTATCAAGCCAGAATTCAGCTCGCTTAGCATCATCATCAACAGTGGCTCTGAATTCTTCAGCTCGCGTTTTTTTGTTTAATTAACCAGGGGCTTATTTAATCTCATCGGATCAATAACTTGAGGTATTATAGGTATCTGAAGAGTATTAGGTAGGGGTGGAGGTTGTTGAGCAGTCGGATTTGTACGGATATATTGTGTGAACCATTCATTCATCATCTAGAAGAAGGCTTGTTTAGCCTCTCCCTTGTGGCTACTCGTAATAGGTCTAAAATTAGATTGCACTGCCCCTTGAACGGAAGCAGGTACATTACTTTCCACATCATCTGCTACAACTCGACCAGGATCCATTTACTATACGAAAACACATTTTAATTGTCAGGAATCATCACACTATCGCAATATATCAGTATGGCATGTACAGCTAAACTCACACATGCTACGTTAGTCCTAGAATTGACTAAACCGTAGCTTTGATACCAATCAAATGTAACACCCCTAACCCGTATCCATCGCCGGATTAGGGTTACGAGGCATTACCAGTCATATCATATTTCATACAAATAACCATCACATTTCACAACTCGAAATTCAATCACATCAATGCTCGTAACTTAATCAAATATCGAGTCTTAAAATCATAACAATCATAATGTTGCATAATTAAAATATATTCTAGCATTTATATTGAAACATATCATATACAAAACATATAACAAAACAACTATTCCATTAGTTGAATATCAAACCTATTATTATAAAGCTTTTGTATAGTACAAATTAAACATCAAACAAACCATATTTCGCTACTAAAATTTTTCATTCATTTATGCAACATTGGTGATATAAAAACATGACCAAATATGCTTTAATTACCATTATACAATGCTATTCGAACATTTAAATTAAAAACTAGGTATGTTTCATTTTAAAAACTAAGCACATAAATAACCATACAAATCCCATGTCACATGGCTATATAATCATTAACCAACTTTATAACATAATTCTATCTACTTTTAAACTTTCTTGAAATATGTGCAAGTCACCCTAAAAATAAACATAGCTATAATAAACTTCCAATGCAAAATTATCTATAATAACATTATAAGCTAATCATCATGTCAAAATTCATACACACTTAACAAATTCATTCCTTGCTTATTTGGCTATCAAAGTTAACCACATATATAGTACAAATTATGCTATTCAATCATAATCTTAAATATGCCATTTTCTAATCATAACAAAGTTGATCATTTCACAACTAATGACTTCATAGGCATAATTTATTAATTAAACCTATTACTAGCCGAATATAAACATGCATTTAATTCACTTATTAACTAATCATATAACCAATACAACATGTTTATAATATAATCATGAAATCCAACCAATTCATCCTAATTTATAAGTACAAATTTCGAATCAAATCATGTTTATTACACATATTATGCATTATACCAAAATATCACACAAGACCAACTTGTTTCTTATCAATTCAGCTAGCAAAATTAACCTGAAACACTTTACTCAATTGTCATATAACAACCAAACCTATATAGCCAATCACATTTAATATATATATTCATCATATCAACTCATGCCAATCCACATTAAAAAACCATACATAATACTTCACATATATAACTAACGTGAATTTATATCACAACTGAAATGCATAAACATAAGCTTCATTACAAGCCATTTTCGCATGGCTTATATATATACAAATCCAAAATCAACTAACACAAAGGCTAGCCTATACATGCCACAAGTTCATAGTTTTAAACTTTTATAATATCGAATTAACGATCGATAGTGTAACAGATTTCCTTGACGATCCCCAAGTTTGTAACCAACTCCAAAATCTATAAAACAAGAAACGAACACACACAGTAAGCTTAAATAGCTTAGTAAGTCATAAGAAAATAATTTATTTTGATAACATCCTTAATTCAATTAAATTAGACCAAACCAAACAAACCTTAACCAAATGTACATGTATCATTCTTGTAAACTCAAACATATCTCATAAACATTAACATTTTAATGTCAGTGGCCGAATATACATATATTTATAAACATATAAAATTCTAATTTTTATAATGCATATACATATATATATCACAATTACACACTTACCTTATTTTCCCAAACATTTAACTTAGCACATACCTGACCTCTTGGCTCGATTTCACATTCGATCATTATTCGATATTGCCCGTGGAACCATTCAGAATTAATAATGATACTCGGATAGTAGAAAAGCTTGTACAAAGCCAACGTCCCAAACGTGGTCTTACATGTAATCACATATCTATGCCACTGACCTAGACAGGGTCTTATATGAACTCATATACGATGCCAATGTCCCAAACATGGTCTTACATGTAAATCAAAAATCGATGCCAATGTCCCAGACGTGGTCTTACACGAAATCACATATCAGAATCCTATGTCATGACATATGTATCCAAACTATTCCTCAGGTTTGTACGGGGCTTTCGGATGTTGTAGTTATATCAATTCAAGCTCGTAAATACTTCTTCCATACTTATACAAATTCGATACAAATAAATATATACAATCGAATTTAATAACATTTATTTACTTATGAACTTACCTCGGACAACGACGAAAGAACCGGGACGATTATTCGACAACTTTAGATTGTCCCCGATCCAATTCGAATTTCCTCTTTTCTTAATCTAAATTAATACAAATTTAAATTGTTTATTAACATATTCATTCAATTTAATCCGAAAACACTTAAATGGGCAAATTACATTTTTTCCCCTGACATTTCACATTTTTTACAATTTAGTCCCTATTTCACAAAGCACAAAATATTCAAAATTTGACCACACCCATGCTTGGCCGAATTTCACTAAGGTCCCTAGCAACCCATTTCTTTCATTTATTTCACATTTTGACCCCTCAATTTACAAAATTCACCATTTAATCCCAAATAGGCATTTTTACTAAGAATCACTTAATTAAACATGAAAATCTATTAACACATATTTATTTTTCATCATCAAACACAAAAATCATCAAGCTTTCAACAATGGAAAAACACAAAATCATCATCAAATTCAAAAATCAAAGCATGGGCTAGCTAAAACGCGAAGCAACGATCTTAAAAACGTAAAAATTATCAAAAACTGAACAAAGAACATACCCGAATTTAGCTTTCTAGGTGCCGAAACTTAAAGCTTCAACAATGGTGTTATTCTTCTCACATTCGGCCAACAATAAGATGATAATGCATGCCTTTTTAATGTTTTTATTTATTTATTTATTATTTAACACATAATTTACCATTTGAACCATTATAAATAAACATAAAAATCATATAATTTAAGTCAATTAATGTCCATGCTTATGTTCAGTGGCTAAATTACAACATAAGGCCCCACATAATAAAATTCATAGCAATATAGCACTTTAACAATTAATAAGTCACTTTTGCATTTTACGCGATTAAGTCCTTTTAGCAAATTGAGCACACAAACAATAAAATTTTCATACGAAACTTTCACACATATTTATTCACATACTATAAACACTAAAAATAATATTAAAATAATTTTATGACTTCAAATTTGTGGTTTTGAAACTACTATTTTGAATAGGGTCTAAATCGGGCTGTTACAGCTCTATCCTGTGTGGACCCTTGCACAAACCGTACGCCCATGGTTACCTTTGCACCACACCTCGATAACAACTAGCCACCAACCAATTACCCTCCAACCAACCCTATATGAAATCTATTAGCTCCATATTAATTTTATTTTTGAGTTTTTAATTTTTTATACAAATTTGGTAAGAAAAATTTTCTCCTAAATTTCAATTTTGTTTAATTATTTGATTTTTCAATTTATTGAATTATTAATGCAAATTGAATTTTTGAGAAAATATTTGTTCCATCTTATTTTCGGGTTAAATTATGCTTCGCAAAAGGACTCGTTCCTCTATCCAAGTTGAAGAATTACAAAATAAATTCCACTATGAAGAAGCCAAAGCGAGATACGACTACATTTTGTGAGAAAAGAAAGCAACAATACTAATTTCATGGCGAGCATTTGACAAGTTGTTGAAGTTTTAAATTGGGAAGTGTTTTGTGTGAAAAGACCGAGTGTAGATAAAGAGTTAGTTTGTGAATTTTATGCGAATTTGACCTCAAGCGAATTAACAGAAGTCTTTGTCCAAGGAATCAAGGTATCAATAAATTCAAGCACTATTAATGAATTCTTTGATTTACGTGATTTTGAAGATGACGAATATTCTTCCTTAATGGAAAATATTAAGGCTGAAAAGTTGTAAGAAATTCTTGAGGAACTTACAATTCCAAGTTATAAGTGGAATGTGTCAAAGCATGGAACTCACACATGTCACAGAGAATATTTGACACCACTAGAGAAGGGGAAATTCGAAATTGTGCCACTAGACATTCTGGACCAGCATGTTTTCCCTTTACGATAACAATTTTGTGCTTGAAAGCTAAAATTTTTGTAAACGTAAAGAAGACAGGGTATAGCGAAGGCACAATCATAGATTGGAACCTCTATCGAGTAGCCAGAGATTCTGTTCTATAGCAACGAGTTGAACTGAGCGATGATCCCAACGAAGAAGAAGAAGATCCCACAAAATCGAACCAATGCAATTAGCTGAAATCCCTAATAAGGCAGAACCAATTGAACCAATAACCGAACTTGACATGGCGGCCTCAACATTTAGAATTCACCGCCTCGCCTAGATCTTCGTGATGAGCTATCAAAGTTGATGGACCTAATGCAATATATGCAGTGGCAGCAACAAGCTTACTGGATATATTCAAAAATACGGGATGACTCAATGAGAAGCGTTTTCACGAAAATATTTCATGACCCATTTTTTTTTGTGCTTGAGTTTCTAGATTTTATATTTGAACCATGGATCCAATATCAAAGAGGGAAAAAAGTAATTCATGCAAAAACAAGGACAATGGAGTAAAAGATGAGTCGGATTCTAAAGGATTTACAAATAAATAAAAAAGGGGGGATCTTTACTTTAGTTTATTTTATTTCTTAGGATATTTTAAATTTTTAGGATTAGGATTGTATTTCTTGTAGAATAAAATAAGATGTGAAAATCATCAATAAAATGGATCAAATTGCAAAATAAGAATTGTGGCAATAGATATGTACATATCTAGGATTGGATTTGCCTTGGAAAAGCTTGGTATTTAAGAAGTCAAACTTCACTCACCTCCTTTTCCTAGGGTCCTACCTGGTGTACAGTATCTTTTCACTTCTATATTTTCATTTTCTCTATTATTTTTAATAATGGGGAAATTGTTCATCTTAAGTAGGGGGACCAAAAATTGAAATTGTTTTTTAAGATCCATTATTCTTATAATTATTATTAAGTTATATTTTGTTAAAAAATTGATTTTTTTTAATTATGCTAACTTCTAGTATAAATAAAGTTATATTATCTCAATAATTGCTATGTTAGTTGAACTATGACATAATGTTACTCTTAATAAAGTTCGCAAATCATACCATAAAATTTTTAATTCTTTAGGAGAGCTAGACATGCATGAAAGTTTAAGTCTCTAGAATTGACTTAGTAATTTCTTGAGGTGAAATCCTAAGAAATATGAAAATTTGAAAATAACTTAGGCAAAATTTTTGGACCGTTTGAGCCATTGAAGCCAACCTTAAATAAATATTTATCCCTTGAAGCCCAAATTTGAGACTATATGGCCTAGTTTTATTTGAACCTTTGCAATATTTAGCCATCATTGCTCTCATAATTAACTTTAAATTGTCTCAAACACTAGACTCAGTCTATCCAGAATATTCTTTGAAAATAAGTTTGAGGGAGTTGAAAAGAAGTATCAAATGCTCAAAAAATTATAATACAGATAGTAATATGCTCGTAAAAAAGAAAGAAAGAGCATATGTACTTGAAAGAAATAGATGTACAAAAGAGCATGTAAAAGAAAAATGAGTTGGTGTATTAAAGGTACTTATTTGAAGGTTCAATAAAAGATGAGTCTAGGGTTTTCAGCTTAAATTTATCTATCTTTTACATACCCCTAGCTAACCACGTTACAACCTATTTAGTAGACCTTTCGATTTAGATTTCTGTGCTGCCTACATTAGTGGAGAGAAACTGCTAAGTTTAACATATGAATACATAAGTTAAACTTAGTGATTGCAGTTTAGTCTTAAATAAGGGAATGAAAATTAAGTGGTAAGAATTAACATGTCTGTATTAAGAAAACATTTAGTCTATTCTTGCTAACATGATAACAATTGAGAATAATTCAAACAATATATATACTTGAGTTGCATAATTGCAAAATTATTCTTGAGCTTGTTTACACTAAACTTATAATTGTGGGGGAAATGTATTCTAAAGACATTTTCCAATGGTGATTTCGAGCACTTCCTCTTTTCAATTTGTGCTTTACTCGGGATAAGCAATGAATTAAGTTTGGGGGTGTGGAAACACAAAAACATATAAACTTTTTCAGCACCTTTTGAGTTCTAATTCATGTAGTTTCATAGTAAATTATATCGAAATTTACATTTTAATTATAAAATAATTAAATTGCACTTGAATTATTAACATATTGAATTTTAATTATTTTTATAATATTTTTTCACAAATTTGGTTTATTTTCAGCAATTTTGAACAAAAGGTGAAAATTTGCTCGATAGACATCTCGAAAGGCTTGAATCGTTAGAGAAATTTTGCATCAAGTGAACTAAGAGTAAGGTTGAATATTTTTCCAGTTAAGGAAGGTCCAAATGATGATTATTTTATTTACATTATATTTAATTTTTATCCAAAGATTAATTGGGTTAAAATCTAATATAAAGCCTAAAGGAGAAAGTGACCCAATATGCTAAGAAGAAAAGACTGATCCACCAAGCAACTTGGTAGCCCAAAACTGTCCAACAAGCTAACCTAATCAGCTGATTTTTTCTGCTTTTTATGCTTGCTAAACAACCCTCAAAGTCTCTTTAAACTCCATTCAAACCCTCCACTTTTTCTGCCTTTCAATATTTGCCCCAAGCTAAATATAACAAAGTTTGAATTATTCAAAATTTGCTCTTGTGGCTAGGAAAGGAAGAGTGTATGGCTGCTAATTATTTTCTATTTTTAGTAGCCATTCATACCTATAAATACCCGTATTTGTTAACTCATTCTACACAGCTTCATTTTCGACACGTCTCTTCTTCTTTTGTTTTCCCATTTCCCTTATCCATTTCCTTCCCGGTTTCCCCTCTAGGAAAAATGTCGCCATCCACCTTTGATTAGAAACATTCAAGTGTTCATACATACCTTGGATCGATAGAACAAGCAAAGAATAAGAGGAGCGTATTAGTTAGGCTACAAAGAAACACCAGGATTTCTTTTGTAACACCCAAAAATCTCGAAACCTAAAAATCTCGAAATCCCGAATTTTCTTTTTTTCGGTTCTGCTAAAAAAATGTGCTAGGTATTTTCGGTTAAGTAGGTAATAGTAGGTCTTGGCTAAGGTTTAAGTTCAAACTTAGGGGAAAAGGAAAGTATGTGTTAATAATTAAAAGGACCTTGCTGGCAAGTAGTTGGGCTTTTAAATAAAAATAGGGGAAAAGTGGCATCAAAAAGCTTTGTGGAGGAGTGGCTAAGTAACGCAACTTAGGGAGTAGGGAGGTGGCGTTAGTAGCTAGCAAGAAGATCCAAGGTTTGAATCCTAGCTTATTATTTTTAGAAGTTTAATTTTGGTCTTCTAGAAGATTGGAAGTGGCATGAAGATGGACTCCAAGGGGAGTGTTCAGAAGAGAAAAGTTAGGAAATAGATTGGGGAGTTATCAGGGAGAAAAACTTGGAGATGAGAAGGGAGAAGTGATGGAGTTGAATTGGGAATTGGGCATGGAAAATTCGGATTAAAGGGCTATAAGCAGGGGCCGAATACAAGGTTGCCAGGCTACTACCGAAATCTTTTTCTCCTTGTTGCCAAAAACCCCTTTCTCCAAAAAGCCAAAAACCCTTTTGTTTTTCTTTCTTTTCTTTCTGTCGATTTCTATTCTCCTCTATACAATCTTCTTTGTCGATTTCTTCTACTACTCTTCTTCTTTTATCTGTGCCAAATAAACCTTATTCACCATACTAAGTTTGAAAGCCAAAAAGCCGAATCTCTCAAGGCCGAATATCCTTTGACCGAATATAGTGTAAGTGTTTGCTCTTCCAATCAGTTTTGCTATGAATCTATTACATTGTTATTCTCTCACTCTTTCTAATCAACTTTGGTAGGGAGTTAGTATCGGATCTCGGATCTTAGCGCATTGCCGAATTGCTCCTTAGGTGTTGTGGTTTTGGTAAGTATTCCTCTTCCATTGGCTATAGTGGTCGAATGTTCATAGTTAAAGTAAGGGGACTTGTGTTGGATATGAGTCACCTATTATTATGGTTTTAATAGTTAAGATTGGTGCAGATCTAGGAGTTGATCATGGTTAGTGATTTAAGAAGGGGCTGTTATATTTATGACGCAAGGTAATGTTAGGGTGAGGTTTCAATTTTAGTAAAGATATGTATTAAGCATGCGATTGATTGAAGGGTGATATAATTTGTAGGTTGGTGACTAAGGGAACCGCAACACGCTTGCTTACCAGGTGTGTACATACACTGCACACACAAGTAGATTGGCAAAAGCTAAAATGCCGAAAAGTCGAAAGTTTGACTACGGTAGTCTTGCGAGTGCGCAAACACTCGTAAGGAGGAAAGTGATAGGTTTTCTAAGGCCCCATGGGTGATTCCATGGACTTGGGCTGTGATCAGGCCAACCTGGCCAAAATAGGCTTAATGGGCTCGATGGGCTGTTGGGCCCATAATAGGCAAAAATTGATAATTGATGCTATGTGATAGAAAATTTGTATGTAAGCATGAATATGAATATGACTGGGCCTAACAGGCCATATAAATGTGATTTGGGCCTAATGGGCCATATACAGGTGATTTGGGCCTAATGGGCCATATGAATATGATTGGGCTTAATGGGCCAGATACAGGTATGCAAATTTGATTAGGCTTTGTAAGGGGTTTTGGGCCTAGTGTATGATAACTACATAAAACTTAATAATTATTTGCGATCGTGGACAAGTCATAGGGATAAGGTGTGGCAATGGGTATATGCATGTCTAGGATTGGATCTAGGGAGAGCTTGGTACTTAAGCGGTCTTAATGACCCACCTCCTCTTCTCTGGAATCCTACTTGGTGCATAGTATTCATTCATCTTAGCATACGAGACTTGTTAACGGGCCAAGGTAAGTGAAAATCGTAATTAAGGGAAAATTACCGAAATGCCCCTAAAGGTGAAAATGACCAAAATACCCTTAGGTGTTGAATGTAAGTGACATGCATACATATGATATTCTGCTTAGGTTGCATATGGGTTGGGAATTATAGAACGGAGGAAGTATATGAGGATCGCATGGTTGCTTGACAATCATAGATCCAACGGCAGCTTTTAAAGCCCAATATGTAAATGAAGATAGTTCTACAACTGGGCTAACCTTGGTGTGTCGGTTGGGTGGGTCGATATTTATATCCCCACATGGTGTGACGGGGGACGGAGCTGGTGTGTAGCGGATGGATAAGTTGGATGGGATTGCATTGCATGTTTAATGTATGATGGATTTTGGAATGCTTGTTTTTTTTTTTTTGTTGAGGGTTGTACACACTGAGTTTGCGAAAACTCACCCCCTCTTTTATTTTATTTTCAGGTGATGCTCAGTAGAAGGTTCGATATTTGGAGGGACTCTGGGTGGCCAGCTAGCAAGATAATTTGGACTTGGTTTTTTTAAGCATATAAGTTTTTATTTTATTAAGTATGTTTCAGACCAGATTGTAACAAGGTTTCATTATGTTATTATTAATTGAATTATTATTATTTTCATTGTAAATACGAAAAGTTGAACATGGGTTTCTTAAATTATAAATTATAGTATGTTTTCTACGTTTCCGCAACTAAATTCTAAAATGACATGTTTTCATAAAATCATATGTTTTAAACAAGTGATTGAAAGGAGTTTTTTTTTTAAAGTTAATTAAGGTTTCTTTTATTTTAAGAAGGGATTTCAATGAAAACACACTTTTCGCTAAAACACTTCAATGTGACACACCAGATTCGGCCATAGTGTCTGGGCCGGGTTTGGGGTGTTACAACTTTCTAGTTTCCTTCTCATTAGATTTTCTTGCTTTTGTTATGGATGTGATGATGAATATGTATTATGTTGTTATTCTTGGTTTAATTAAAATGACTTAAGTTAAATTGGTGTTGGATTAATTGCATTCTGTTTGCTTAAATTACTAAAATCATGTTTGTGTTGTTATAGGCCTTGGTAAGTTGTTCAATTAAGTAGAATCATGTTTATGTTATGCTTGTATTGTAATAGTTGAATTAATTATTTAAATGGAATGAAATTGTAATTAATAGATGTAGTACTTAATTGATGCATGTTTAATCTTCTAAGGTAGCTGAATGTTAAATTAGCGACAGTATTAAACAATACATTAGCCTTGCATAACTTGCGTGTTTATTGTGGTTAAATTATTTCAATATACGTATATGTTGTTACTTCACTTAAACTTATATGTGCTTATGAAGATTGATCAATCGTTTGAATTGGCATCAAAAAATGTTCAAGAGATTGGTTAATTTAATAATTATGTATGCGCACTAGTTAGCAAGTTATCGAGTTACCATGAAGTTATTCGTAACAACATGAGTATGAGTTTAGTAATTATATGTTAAAGTATGTGATTGATCTAACACATTTATTTCATCTTGATTTAAACCTTTTTTTTTTGAAATTTTTACTTTTAATTTTTCCTTAGTTAATTACTTAGTTAAGTTTTAGTTTTTAAATCCCTTCCTAAAATCAAAATATATTCAATCACCAAAGTGTTTGATTTACATTTCATAAATATTTTTCTTTCATAGTCCTTGTGGGTACGATAACTCAACATTACTTGTCACTTTATTATTTGTTAACGATTGTGTACACTGGCATATTTCGGTCGTTCCATAGACACAATATTTAATTTATGCATGTTTAGTGTTCTAAGGTAATAGAATGTTAAATTAGCAATGGTATTAAATTGTACATTAGCCTTGCATAACTTGTAAGATTATTGTGATTAAATTGTTTCAATATAGCGACATATTATTACCTCACTTAATCTTATACTTGCTTATTAAAATTTGATTAATTGTTTACATTGACATAGAAATATGTTCAAGAGATTAATGGGTTTTTAATAGGTGAATATGTGCATTGGTTAGCAATTTACGGAGTTGTCATGAAATTATTTGTAACAACATGAACACTGTAACAACCTATTTTTCAGTGAAATCGGAACAGTGGTTTCGGGATCACAAGTCTGACCCAAAAATATTTATTTTTATTTCATTATATGGTTCGTAATATGGTAGATATGTCGTGTGAAAATTTTTATACGAAAATTTTATTGATTTAGTGCTTAATTACGAGAAGGACTAAATTGCATAAAATGAAAAAGTTGAATTCTTGTAGCTATAAGGATCAAATAGCTATGAAATTCAAAACTAGAGGTCCTTATATGGTAATTAGACCATTAAAAAAATTATGTATATTTTTCTTGGTGACTCATCCATGGAATTATAGAAAAAGGGCAAGGACTAAATTGAAATAGCAACATACTTAATTAATTTAAAAGATGATAAAAGAAATCATCTTATTTTATGTCATCTTCAACCTTAAACACATGAAAACCCTAGAAGAGAGGAAAGAAACTTTTAAGGCCTAATTTTTGAAATCGGGATAGTTTAATCTCTCTATTTGAGGGATTAATTTGAAAAGTTATCAAGGTATGAAAATGGGTCATGAATGTATATGTTGGAAATTTGAAATTTATGGGAGAAAATGAAAGAATATTGATAGATAAACAACTTTTACAAAGTGATTTTTGATGATAACATGATTTAGGGACTAAAATGAAAAGTTGTAAAATTTGATGAAAACTTCTAAAATTTTATGAATACATGTGCTGGAAAATTTGTAATGGGGCTTTGGTTAGGCTTGGAATAGGGAGTAATTTGCACAAGTTTCATTTTCCGAGCCTAGGGACAAAATTGAAATTTATGAAAAAGTTAGAGGCAAAATGCTAATATTTCCTAGGACGTAAATTGAGTCCATTTCAATATGAAATGTGTGAGATTGATGGTTAAATTCATTTATATAGATTCGAACAATACTAATTTGAGGTTAGATCGAGGAAAAGAAAATATTTCAAATTAGTAGGCTTTTACGCAAACAAGTGTCGAGGTAAGCTCATGTAACTTAATCCAGCATGTAAATATCTTTAATTGAATGTTGTGTTTGTATGGAATGTGATTTATATTGATGTACATTACTTGAGTCTTATAATGAGAAACTTAATACATGCTTGAAATAGTGATAAAGGGTTAAGTCCTAATTGAATGTTGAATTCTGATGTCTGTATGCACTTTCCCGAAACAAATAGGGTCCTACATTTGTTGCAGATAGGATTTAGCTCGAATGAGTAATCTCAATGACTCTGTTATAGAAAGGATTTAGCCCGGACGGGTAATCCTGATATAATATCTCTCGAGTATACGTTATGGTTAGGGTTTAGCTTGGACTGGTAATCCTAATTGAGCTCCTCTGAGCTTACGTTATATAAGGGATTTAGCCTGGACTGGTAATCCTGTTATATGATATGTGGCTCGAGAGAATGTTTCTTGGTTAAGTGCCCTAATGGGTATCATTGAATAAGAAATTGACGGATTATTGAATCGTACACTTCGAGTGTACTACTTGTGCATCTATCGGGATTCAATGATTCAACGGACATAAAACTCTTGACATGGCATGAAAATTTGATATGATATGATAATGACTTGAAAGAATATGGCTTGATGAGCTTATCTATGTTACTTGATTGATATGAAGATTTTGGTGACTAACATGTTTGATTGAATGTATATGATTAAGCAATTTAGCCAAATGGATGGAACATAACATCGTATGCCTATATTTAATAAGCAAGATTGGTAAGTTTAGTTTCCGTTATACGAACTTACTAAGCATGTAATGTTTACTCTATTTTATTTTCCCTTATTTTATAGTGCTCGGAAGCTTGTGAAAGTTGGAGATCATTGGAGCACCATCACATTATCAACTAGTATTTTTGGGTATACTTAGTAAAATCATTTTTGGTATAATGGCATGTATAGGACAACTTGGCCAATAGTGGCTTGAAATGTTATTTTGTAACCTAGCCATTAGAATGGCTAGTAATGGTTTATTTTGGCATGATTAAGTAAGTTATGATGTTATATTCATATGTGATATGTTATGTATATGTGATCAAATGATGCTAATGCCTAAGTTATTCCAAGGTAAGATGTATATGTGATCAAATGATGCTAATGATGCATGTAGTGATATGCCTTGTTGAGTGATGAGGATTGCCCAATTTGAATGCTTGAATTGGTTGGTATTGGTTGTGTGTTTTAAGTGCAGGTCTTGGGTGAAATTTTGGGTGAAAAATGAAGCTAGAAATGGATTCATTTTGTCCACACAGGCAGACACACGGGCGTGTGTCTAGACCGTGTGTGACATACGGCCTGGTAACATGGGCATGTGGTTAGGCCATGTGTCCCCTGCACCTTAATTTTGAGAAACAAAATGCTCAGAATTGAGCACACGGGCAGAGACACGGGTGTGTGTATCAGTCGTGTGTGCTACACGACCTAGAACACGAGTATGTGTCTTGGCCGTGTGAAACCTGCACCTAATTTCGAATTGAATTAATTAACCACACGGCCTAACACACGGGCATGTGTCATGGCCGTGTGTGCAAGTCAGAGAGTTACACGGGGTTGAACACGGCCTCCAACACGGGCGTGTCCTAAGGTTATACAGGCGTGTGAGCCCTGCACCTTGGAAAAATTTTGAAAAGTCGCGAAAAATTCTTAAAGGTCTCAATTTAGTCTCGACTCGAATCTAATGCTCATATTGGGCCTCGAGGGCCCAATCAAGGGACGTTATGAATGACCTCGGTAAATGAATAGTAATTTATAAGAATTATTGTAAAATATTCTCAATATTCTAGTAATGCTCCGGAACCCTGTTCCGGCTACGGATATGGGTTAGAGGTGTTACAAACACAACTTTAATTATTCTAAGTTAAATAATAAAATTGATCTAACACATTTATGTCATATTGATTAAACTCGTTTTTAGAAATCGTGCATTGGAATTTTACTTTTTATTTTCTTAGTTAGTACTTACTTAAGTTTTTTAGTTTTTATTTCACTACTTCAAATCAACATATTTTTCCTCCACCAAATTGTTAAATTTTACATTTCATAAATATTCGCTTGCACAATCCCTGTGGGTACGATAAATTGACAATACTTGTCACTTTATTACTTATTGCGGTTGTGTACACTTGTACATTTCCATCGTTCTAGATATACAATGAGGAGTTCTATTGGGAACAAAGAGCAAGAGTAGACTGGCTTAAATAGGGGGATAGAAACACTGTATTTTTCCATAATTTTGTGTCCCAACGATGAAATAGTTGATGACATGATTAGGATTGTTTACTAGTCAAGCTAGGATTGATGGTTTTCCAACACTGTTTTATCAACAATTTTGGCACATTGTCAAGGAAGATGTTGGTCAATTTTGCCTTTGCATTCTTACTAGGACTCGGTTGGTTGATGGGATTAACTCCATGTGTACTATTCTCATTTCGAAAAAGCCAAAGCCTACAAATATGGTACATTTTCATCCTATCAATCTCTGTATTGATTTATATAAAATCATTTCAAAGAAAAATGAAGAAAAAAAAGAAAGAAAGGGTGTTAAGTGGCAATCCATGTAGAAACTATGTTGCAAATTAACATGCCACGTCAAACTCACATTACTCTAATAAAAGCACATAACAGTTAGGTGATTGTTTTGTAACAATCCGATAATGTTAGTGACCATTTTAAAAGTTTTTAAAATTTAGTTATAGAAATATAATTTTAATTAAAGTTAAGAGATAGTTAGTGTGATTTATCCAATAATTATTATAAATAAATTATTTTTGTCAAATGTTACGTCTAAATAAATATGTTGAACGATTTAAAAAAATGTTCAAATAATACAACTTTCTTCAAAAGTTTCAAATATGTAAAAACATAATTTTTTATGGAAAAGTATTATAAAAAACACACTTTATGTCAGTATGTACTCTTAATGTGCAACTATTCATTATCTCTATAAAATTTAATTAATTATTTCATTTTTTTATTAAAAGAAGAAGAAAGACTAACCTCTTTTCATGCGTCAGTTTTTCAAGCTTATATCGTGTGAGAATTTAACAAAAAAAAAAGTGTTATAATTCTATTCAGATTCTTAAAGTTAAAATATACTATTTATCCAACGAAATAAAGATAAATTTAATTCTAATTAATTCCTAACAAAATATGTTTACCAAATTGAGTTTAAATAAAAATAAAATATTAAATATTAAAAAAATCTTAAAATCTAAAATAAAAATTTACTTTTTAATCTCAACTTAATAATATAATGAACAATAAAAAATATTCTTGCCAATTTAATTTTTTTCAAACTCTTTCTTATATATGCATATATAAAATATTATAAATAAATTATAAATATTACATATATATAATGTGAAAGGATAAAGTTTGATAAATAGTAATGTAGACCTTATATTCATCTTCAACTATACTTCCATGATAATTTATACTATTTTTGTTATATTAAAGCTAAAAACGAAATAGATAAAATTCGATAAATATTTAAGTATATGTTTGCATTCATCTTTAATTACTCTTAATTATAATTTAAGCTATTAAGATTTGTAAATAAGTAATATATGATTATCAAATATTTTAATTATTTTATATTACATAAAATAAAAATATATTATAAAATAAATAAAATAATTAACCGTTTACCTTAATTAAATAAAAAATGTATATTTAATTAAATTAAATTAATTAAACGCTAAATAATTAAATAAAGTAAAAAAATAAATTTTGTATAATTAATTAAATTAATGAAATGAAATGCTAAATAATTTACAAATCATTAATTTTACTATTTCAATCAAATGTTTATAAACATAATTTTAAGTTTTCTTCACCCAACATAATCTAATATAAATACTTAAATTTGCTATGATACTCAATTTTACTGTAGTTGCTTATTCTGACTACAAATAAGCCCATAATAATACAAGCATCTGAAACCTAATAAGCCAAACCGACCATATTTTCAGTGTTAGAATAAGTAAATCAGCTTTATTATCTCGTCACGATTACATTTTTTTTTTGTGTATCTATCACACTTCAATTTCCATCACAACAACCACCATCGGAGGATTCGGTATCCTTTATTTAACAGTAAACTTATTGTAATTTATGAATGCTTGTATTTTGTTCTTACTAATTTCATATCATTGATTTTAGTTTCTTTTTACGATCAGACTGTTATAAAATTATTATCTGGTCCCTGTATAAAATTGATAGCTTTGGTGATAAACTGAAGGGTGATTTAGGGAACTTAACTGCTGCACACAAAAAATATAGTTTAAGAAACTTATAATTTATTGCTCTTCAAGCATATATTGCAAACATTAATCTTGAAATATATTAACAATGACAAGGGTATTAATTTATCATACGTTTAGAATAAACTATCCTAATTAATATGGTTGGAATTAATCAAAGGAAAAGGTAGAGAAAGCAAAGAGATGAACATAAATGACTGTGCATAGCGATGGGTTGTACGTGGAATTTATGAGTCCCAAATGGGACCGAACGCTGGAATACCGGCAGCCTTGCAAGCGTTGACAACATCTCTGCTTCCTTCTGGATTGCTTGTTACAATGACCACTTCAGCTCCCCATCTCTTAGCAGTGTCCACACTCATCTGCGACACGTTCGGACGGCCTAAAACGGCAGTGTCGTGGACAATCACCTTCTCTTTAGGGTGGCCGCTCATCATTTCTTTTATTTCTTTGCCGAAGTTTTGTGCAATGCCTTTGGCCACCCAAAGCACGCATACGTCAGCCGAGCATGGCTGCAACAGGAACGACAAAAACACGCAGATCCCCGAACCTGTTGCCACAACCAAAACCCTGTCATACATGTTGACTAGGTAAGGCAAGCCGGCGAAGTGCACTTTTCGAACCCACAAATGGCTTGGTGGGTTCGAGACCAAGGATTTGGTGAAGTCCCCAACTGCACCAGCAAGCATCATGTGCTCAGTTTTTCCATCGGAAATAATGCCGAAAGCATGCCATTCCGATAACGGGGAAGGACTGATTCTGCCTAATATGCCGGATTTTATTCCGCCCTCGAACTTGATAATGGATGCATGGCCTGAAGGAACTGAGATGTTGACAGGCACACGTCTGACTGTTAACCATGGGGTGATAACTAGGATGGTGATGGCTATTGTGAACCAGAACTCTTGTCGTTGGACCAATCTTGAACCAAGTTCTTTTGAGTAGGATTTCGTTACTGGATCATAGGAGATTGTAAGGACGATAAAGGCCCAAAGAAGAGCAAGAGCAGTCCATCCAGCGAATCTATGAATTCTTTCGAAGACGTTGTGATGGAGATGGCGGACTAGGGGGAATGCAGCCAAACATGTGAGGCAGAGGAGGGAAAGAATAGTAGAGGTGACGCCGATGATCTCAGGGGAAGTGTTCTCTCTATCTTTGAGTGTAAGAATTAAGGCATATATGAGCCATGCAACAGAAGAAATGCCGCAGCTACTGTGTATCCCACCAAGGCTTTGGAGGAGGGAAGTGATAGCAGTCTTGATTGGAAGAGGTACCCAAGACTTTCCCAGCACTTTGACAGCAAGCCAAAAGACTACTCGCAGGAAAGCCTCGCTTCTGCAGAGTGTCAAAGCAAGAATGTTGGAAATGGAGAAAAGGGCAGCTCTATTTCTCGCGTATGGAAAGTGTCCAGCGGCAGCAAGCACCAAGCCAATGATGTTGAGGGTGAAGCAGACCACAAAGAGTCTTTTGTATACAGTGAACAACCCTTGGTCAAGCAAAATGACTGATAATCTTGATTCTTGCTTGCGAGCTGGCTTTGGGATTTGCCCACGTTTGCTTGCGGATGGTAAAACTGGCTTATCATCTTTCTCCTCGTCCTGTCCCTCTTCTAGACTTTCAAATATGATATCATCTTTATTTTCATCTTCGTCATTTTCATCGTGATCAAGGTCACAGAAGTGACTGCTCGTTCGGCTCACAGACCTTTGCATGGAAGAAGAATTAGGAAACACCTTAGATGAGCTCCCTAGGTACCAAGGAAACCAAGATTTTTTGCTGCTACCATGAGGATCATTTTGAGTTAGATTAGCAACCGCAAATGGGTCTGCATGAGGTTTGATCTCGAAAGCCACACCTCTGCAGCTCGAAAACCTCACTGGAGTCTGCATTTTTTCTCACTTTTTGTTGCAAAAGAATGGGAATCAAACAGAGCTGAAGAAGAGTAGTGAACTGCGTTGGTGGTGTGCTCTTCATGCAAATTAAGGGTTATTTATAGGCCTTGCCAAGGGTCCCAACTCCCAACTTAAAGAGTGATTATTTTAGGTTTGAATTTGTCAAAGAGGCTATATGGCGTTAATTTGGATGAAGCTAAATTGTTTGCGACGCAGGTAACCAAGATTATGTGGGGAGAAGGCGTATTTATCAAAGTCATGCCTATAACTTCACGGAGACTAGCATTAGTCAAAGCCTAACTTTTTAACTTATAATAATCTTATTAATTTCTTTGTTAACCGGACAACAACACGTAAGCAGTTGGGATCGATCTATATAAACAATGAAAGAGAAAAATAGAGAAGATCAAAAACATATATTTTGCGTGAAAATTTCGTTCGAAAAGGATAAAAATCATAGGAAAAGCAGACTTCAGTTTTTTACTAAATGAGTAAACAAATGAGAGTATAATATGGAGAAAATAAATTTAAATATACTAAACGTACAAAGCCAAATCTCGAAAACAAAGCCCTAACTCTCATAGAGTTCTCTTAAAAGGGGTACAAAATTCTCTACATGGTTATCATGAAAACTCTCACAAAAACTCATATGTAACTACATCTTATCGCCCATGCGAAAACTTTATAAAGCCTTAGCACAAGTTTCAAAATTTTGAATATTTCTTGATTTGGATTAATTTTGGGCTATGTTTTAACATTTGAATTTTTTGAGATTGAATTATTTAAGTTTATTGTTGGAGTTATATGGATTAGTATAGTTTCATATTCAAGTTATTTGTAATTCTTGCCCAATTATCTCAATTTGGTAATTCAAGTAATTAAGTTTAAATTTATTAATTTTAAAATTGTTATAGGGTATTTTAGAAACCCGAAATATGACTCAAAGACAGTCACATGAAATGAAAGGCCCAATCCATTTCATTAGTAGCCAGGGCATCGCAAAATGTCTCACCACCTCGAGAAGTGCCATGCCCCACCATTTCGCGGGGTCACTTCGCTCGACCCATTTCGCATCCCCTTATACGTCTACCTCGCAAACATTTGTTTCGCCATGCGAGGTTACAAACTGCCTATCACTAACACCATGCGAGGTGTGATCATCTCACCATCTCGTGAAAGGAGAGACATTTCAAGGTACATGTCTAGCTTAAGGGGGAACGTGTGTTGCACATGGCACCTACAGTCCCCTAATAAGTCACATCAAGAAATCGTGTCTAATAAAAATGAGAAGGATGCTCCTAAGAAGAGAGAGACAAAAAAGAGAACCTTAACAATTTGGTAAGTTGAGCATGGAAAAACTTCTAGCTTTCATATTAAACTTAGACCGATATGGCTCACCCAAATGGGAGATCCCCCAACACACCTTTTCCAAACTGGAATGTGAGAGGAGAAGCTAGTAATCGTTCTGATGAACTCAACCTCTTCGCGGATTTGTTTGCGAACCAACTCGAAAACTTGGGCAACTCAGACCAACAGTAATTCCACCATGCTTTCAACCTCAATTTTCCGTTAGACCAAGAGATTTCCAACCCATCTAATTAGGAGACTCCCTAACAGTAGCTCATAAGCCTATAAGAGTGGGTACGCATTTTAAAGAAGCAAATGTCCCAAAAAGAAACTAGATATGCGCAACAACAACTTTTCCATCAGGCTAACCAGGAAGCTTTAAGGCTCAATTTAGAACTTATTGAAGAAACCAAGGAGATCGTCAAGGTTAAAAATGTAGCTAAGCCCAACAGGTTGCACCATAATATAACTCCAAGGTAAAGAGAAAATAGTTCCAAGTAGGTAATCTTGTCCTGTGAAATATTGAAGCTAGCCTACCAGCGTCCCAAAATGGAAAGCTGAGCCCCAACTTGGAAGAGCCATACAAGATAGTGAAGAAAATAAGGTATGAAGCTAACAAGTTATCAAAGATGGATGGACAGAAATTGCTTCACACTTGGAATGCTCGCTTACAAGATTTTGAGAATTTTGCGGTTCACTGATTTACAATCACAACCGTTTACTTCGTTTACAAGATTTTCAGAATCTTACAATTCATTGATTTACGATCACAACTGTTTACTCTGGTTACAAGATTTTTAGAATCTTACAGTTTGCTGATTTACAATCACAATTGTTTTCCACACTTATAAAACAAAAATATGAAGGCCATGTTCGTGAATCGACCACACACACGAACCATACAATTTATGCTATATGTTGCTTTTGTGGGAGCCACGTATGGATAATTGCATCCTTATGCGAGGGCAAAACATTTTGTGCGAACCATACATTTTCGGCAAGCTATATGAATACATATATATGTATGTGGCTTGCATGTTGTACTATGCATATACAACTAACTGTCATGAGATATACGAACACAGCTTATACATGCATGTATCAAACATACAATCTCGTGTGTTGTATATGGAAAGTGTGTAATTTACATATATGCAAATTGCATTTCCTCCACGCGATAAATAGCAAGTTTAAAATGAGTCACTAAGGCACGTAATCAGGTTCTAAATGAAAACATTATGCCTTAACATATCGGCATGAAAACATTGTTAATAGTTGTGTAAAATATATTAGTAAACCACCATTATAAGAGATCTATAAATTAACGACACTTTGAATTTTCATTTTTATTTTATTATTCCTATTTTATTATTTTAATTTATTCTTGTCGAGCTATTAAAAGAATATGGTCCGACAATCTTGGTAGTTAGCCCTTATGTCACCAAGTTGTTTGGCGAGCTGCTTACCATTTATTATTTCTCAACACTTAATCATATATTGTTGGGATCGTCGGTACGCCTCGTGGGACAGCGAAAAAATTATTCCAGAGATCTTCAATCATGAATCCAGGTACGAGGAACAAAACGGGTTGAAATAAGATTGAATATATACCTTCTTAACTGAAAAATGATGAAAGGATGTTGTTGATTCGATGTCGATTCAAGCCACAACGTAAATGTCCCTGCCTTTACGTAATCCACCTAGTCCAAGAATAAACAACACAATTCTCTTGAACATTTTAGAGAGAATTTTCAAGAATGGTTGCTAGACTCCTTTTTTGTGTTTTCTTGGTAGCTCTAACACACTAAGGGATTTGTTTCCTCTTTATTTCTTTGATATCATATCTCAAAATATAAAAACAGGATTATTCCCTTATTATTAGAGAAACAAATGGAAAATCAGGAAAAAGATTATATTCTTTCCAAAAGAATATCACTTTCCATGTCCTTTTATATTTTGACCTAAATTATTATTATAACTATTTATATTAATAATTTTAGTAAAATATATAATTAATATTTTGTATAAATAAAATTCATATATTAATTTTATCTATGTTCGCTATTTGTATACAACAAGTTTGTACACATAAAGTGTTTAATATTTAACTATCAAATTAAAAATAATCCAACAATTAATTTAATTCATGTGATAGCTAAATACAATACCAAATGTATTTGGGTTCCATTTGCTTCAACTATAGAGTGTGACCCTGTAGGCTCTTGTAATGTTGGTAGTAATACTAAAACGTTTTTATCATTACAAGCAATGAGTGGTATCTAGCAATGCATCATTGCTACCCAAGTTATAAGAAATCGTGATTCGACATAACCTTTATGTGATAATTTTTTCATGTATTATATCCTTTTATCGTTAATATCTAGATTGGACACAAGTTATGAAATATTAACACTTGTATAGTCCAATATCATATTTATTGATTTTCTGAGGAGACTACAATAAACAAATAAGTGTGAAATCTCATATCAACTTATTCGAGCATGGCCATGCATTTCTGGTCTCACTCCATCAAGAGGCCTAATATATTGCTCCCTTTATGTAGGAGAGATAAATCCTATCTTGATCAACCATATCCAACTATATGAATTATGGTGTATCCAAAATCTGTCTTTATAGCACAACTTGTTACGGTATATGTTTGACTATATCAAAATATATAACTCACAATGTTGAGACAATGATGATCTCAAGTCTAAGGGTAATATGCATAGTTATCAATATGAGTAATATTTGTGACTATTACATAAAAATTTAAGAAACATGCTTATGGTAGGCCAGTCCAGTATGTTGTTCTCTAACACATGCTCATGTATTGATTTTGACATACCTATGTCAATGACTTTGTCATCAATCAACTACAATTAGTCTGAATGCATATCATTGTCCATTGCCACAATAATACTCGACTAATGACCTTTTTAAGAATAATCATATTATTCTTAGGACATTATTATTAGCTAGCTTACTTATACACACAAAAAAAGAAAGTGAAATAACAATGACAATGCATTATATTAGAAAACAGGGTAAAATGAGTATGTGATTACAATCATCTCATGATTGGTCTTTGGGCATACTCTAACAATCTCCCACTAGCACTAAACCAATCAACCATATATCTAATGCCAAGTGACTTGGTGTGACGATCATGCCTCCGTTGTGTCAGAGGCTTTATCAGTGAATCAGCGATGTTGTCATCTGTTGGTACTTCACATATCTTCGCATCTCTTCGATCAATGATTTCTCGAATAATACGAAAGCGTCTATGTATATGTTTAGATCATTGGTGAGATCTAGGTTCCTTTGGCTATGCAATAGCTCCATTGTTGTCACAATGAAGTTCTATAAAATTTGATATGCTAGGCAGAACCTCTATTTCAGATATGAACTTCTTAATCGAAACAACCTAATTTGTAGCCTCACTAGCTTCAATGTACTTAGCCTCAGTTATAGAATTAGCTACATTATCTTGCTTTGAACTTTTCTAGCTCACTGCGCCACTTTTAAGGCAAAACACAAAACCTGATTGTGATCGTGAATTATCCTTGTCGGTTTGAAAGCTAGCATCACTATAACCTTTTACATTTAGCTCTTCCTCACCTCTATATATAAGGAATGTATTCTTAATCTTTCTCAAGTACTTAAGGATATTTTTAACTGTGACCTAGTGACTTGCACCGGGATCAACTTGGTAGCGACTCGTTATGCTTAAAGCATATGATACATTTGGGCAAGTCCATAAAAATACATATGTCCAAATCAATGTAATAAATACTTTCACAAATATATTAAACAATTTCTCGAGAATTTCTATGTGCTTTCAACATTCTAAATCATTCAAGGAATTTAATATTAAGTTTACTATATAGTGATTCATATAAATGGTTGCAACAACCATTAAACGTATATAAGATTTTCATGAACTGCCAAACTAATAAGATATCTAAAGGGTTATTGCATCCACCATAAAAGAATACTATACCTTTTATAATCAATGCATAACTTAGCAAAAAACTTCATTTTTCTTATTTCATATTTTTTGCAAAAAAACTACTCATTTATACCCTCACTAGTCCAGAAACTTCACAAATTTAATTCTATTTAGATTGCGTCTTTCCATTTTCGCAAAGCTCTTCCATGTTTATACTTCTCAATATATTTATTCAAAATCCTCATTTTATTTCATTATCTCAATATTGTCAACAACTTTTCTATTTTAGGGTTTCATATTTTCTCATATTGACATAACTTATCGAGATCTCTTTATTTTCATTGTTTCCATCTCCGAGAACCTTAATCTCTTCTAGATTTTTAATAATTGGTTATGTCTTAGGTTTCTCTAGGGTCACCTGCCTATACTATATGACTATCTATAATATCCCGAATTAGGGCCTAATCAGAATAGTGGTTTTGTGACCACAAATCCGAGATAGAAATAATTATTTTATAATTATTTTGATGTTTATGATATGATTGCATGATTGTTGGAAAATTTCGTGATGAAATCCTATGCCTAAAGTGCTTAAATTGAAATTAGGGACTAAATCGAATAATTTGCAAAACTTGCATTCTAGAAGTTTCTAGTATGAAATTGTTTTGAAATATTAATTAGGAGGTCTTAAATAGCAATTTTACCAATTTCTAAGTTTATGGACAAAAATTGGACATTGATAGAATTTTTGGAAAGTTTAGTAGTAAGGGCATTTTGGTCATTTAGGGGTAAAATGAATTAAAATACAAAATTAAAAGCCAATTTTGCTCATCTTCAACCCCATGGCCGAATATAGCAAGGAGAAACCATGGCTAGGGTTTTCAAGCTTCCAAGCTCGATTGTAAGTCCATTCCACCCAGCTTTTTCAAGTTCTTTACGTTTTGGAGTCCCAGAACTCGATTTAGCTTATGCTAGCAATAATTTAACCTAGGGTTTATATTTGGAAAAATACCCATAGGTGAAATTTGTGTATTTTGGTGTTTTATGATAGAATATGAGGTTTTAAATTATGTTAGACAACTTGTGCTACTCGGTTTTAAGTGAAAACGAGCAAAAGGGCTTAATCGGTAAAAATACCTAATAGTCATAAGTACATGTTAGAGTGAGAATTTGATGTTTCCATAGAAGAGAAAAATGATCAGCATGTCATAAAACATAAGAAAATAGGTTGAAGTTTAATTTACGAGCTTTGGGGCAAAAGTGTAAATATGCAAAAGTTTAGGGGCAAAATTGTAATTTTTCCAAAATATGATTTTGGGTCAATTTGAATAATGTGAGTCCTAATTAGACTATATTTTAAATGATAGAGCAAGGAAAACTAAAATTCGGGCTAAAATAGGGAAAATACCAAGTTGTGGACGAAATGGTAAAAGTAGCCATTTTCGCATACTAGGTAAGTTAATGTGTAAATAACGTAGCATAATTGTTATTTTTAAGTTATTGATGTTAATTATATGATATGCTGATTTTTATCATGAAATATATGCTTTGTGGTTATTTTCGAATAAAATGTAAATTATGTGAGCTACTTGCTAAATATAAATTGTTACCGAGTATTGGTTTCGGTATTCTACGGAAGACGGCAAGGATATATGTTCGAGGAAAATCCCGTTTGAACCTTAGGAATAGATTAGGATACAAGTGACATGTCACTAGGATGGTTGAGCATCCGAACTCGTTGAGTTGAGTCCGAGTTCACTTATGGATGCGAATGTCCGAACTCGTTGAGTTGAGTCCGAGTTCACTTATGGATGCGAATGTCCGAACTCGTTGAGTTGAGTCTGAGTTCACTTATGGATGCGAACGCCCGAGCTCGTTGAGTTGAGTCCGAGTTCACTTAGGGGCGGGTTACATGATTGCTTGATTGCATATGTGGCACTTATGTGCAAACTTTCCATGTATTCGAATTATATTCCGATGTGTTCAATGGGTAAAGTTCTACTCAAATAGAGGAATACTTAAGATGAAAGGGACGTATTGATAAGTGTTGTGAAATGGATACTTTGAATAGGTATGTACTTAACCCTCGGGTTGAAAAATCGATATAACAACAATATGGTAAGATGATCAATGAAAATATGATATGAATGTCTTGGTGATGATTATGCAAATGATGTTTTATGTTTGCTTATATGGTTATGTTACTTGCTATTTGCATGTGAACTTACTAAGCATTTATGCTTACTCCCTCCTTTTCATTCCTTGTAGTGTTGACAAGCCAGCTCGGAAATCGGGAACGGTCGGAGGCACGCTCACACTATCCGTATACCATCTTGGCATAATGGCTTGTATATTTTGAGTATGGCATGTATAGCATTATAATCATTTTGTATATATGGTCTTATGACATGGTTATTGAGTAGTATAAAAATGCTTGGTAATGATTAGCCATTGGAATGGCTAATTATGATCATATTTGGTGTTATGTATGTCAAATTGCTAGCTAATCCATGGAAACCATGAAATAGGTAAAATTTATCATAAAATAGATTCAGACAGTAATAGTGACGTGAATTTGAAAAATCACTAAAAATAATATAAATGGAATTAAATAATTAATAAGTTATGGAATCGAAGCTTGATGAGTCTATTTTCATATGGAACAAACGAAACAGGTATATGATTTATATTTTATGAGATGTTTAAATTTTTGTGAAACAGGGCTAGAGCGATTTCTGGATCCCCTGTTCTAATTTTGGAAATTCACCATAAATTGTATAAAAATAATTAGAAGTCATAATTAATATGTAAAGATTTATTATTAAGTCTAGTTTTAATAGAAACAAACTTCATAGTTATTGAAATTCTTTACAGAGAGATATATGATTCGTAATACACAGAGGTTAGAGCAGTTGAACCCTGAAACAGGGGAGACTTTAACTAATAAACTGTACTAATTGGCCTAGCCAAAAATTCTATAAAAAAATTAGTAAATAGATATATGAGTCTAGTTTCAGGGAAAATTTACGGAATTGGATTTTGAGTTTCAAAACTCGAGATATGAATTTTTAAGCGACTGTGACGCAGTTAGCCAGCTTGTCTGGAATTTCTAAAATTAAATTGTTTGAGCTGTTTAAGCAATGAATTAAGTCTGTTAACACCTCGTGTTTGACTCCGGCAACAGTCTCGGGTACGGGGCGTTATATTTGGTGGTATCAGAGCAGGTTTAGTCGGTTCTTGGACTAACCTAGCATGTGTAAAAGTTTAGCTATACATGCCACTGATCTGTGATAGTGTGATGTCTTCCGACGCGTATGAGTACCGTCTTATTTAGACAGGGTACTCTCCAACCGAGCTGCGCTGACCATGTTCAATGTTATGTGAAGGTATTTGAGTAAAATTATGAGTATGATAAGTATCGGTTTAGAAAAGTATGAATAAAGGTTTATGATACATATGTGATAAATATTCATATTTGCTTAATGCTCATATGATGTAGTGTATATGGCTTACTTGATAAGATGAACGGAATAAATAGAAAGTAGTAGAGGTATGAATAAAAGTCATAATATTATGATACGAATGAAAATGTCCTTGTTTTGATTTGGACGTCGAATGTTGATGAATGCTAATATATAATTTTTATGAGATAAAGGATTATAATGAAATGAACTTATCTGTGTTAAATTTTTGGACTGAATTATATGATTGTAATGATATGTACATGATGATGCACGAAATGAAAGTTATGATTGTGGTGCAAAAATCTATGTTTGTTTGGCCTTATATGATGTCATGAGCATGACTTAATTTAATTAAATGAATGGATAAGTAAAGCTATCTAGAAAACATGGAATGTATGCATAAGTATATTGTCTAAATGGGACAATAGGAAAATTGGTGTAAGCCAACATGAATGAATGACATGATTTTGATGATGTTGTTATGATGATGGAAGTTGTGTCATATATGTATGTATAAGAAAGTCGAGTCAGAGGTCCTACAACCCCTCCCCCTTACCGAAATGGTACTTATAATGGAATTTCATGAGATTTGTATTGAATAAGTTTTCGGTTGAGAACCCAAAGAGTTAAGTGATAGAATAATTATAAGTATGATCAGAGATTGAAAATGAGCTGATAAGTAAAGTCAGAACCAGTAAAGTATCGGATTGACGTAAAGATTACTGGAATTATGAAATTTGTGACGGCAGAACTAGTTGGGGAAATGATATTTGAAATGTGAACTATCTGAGTGTGATAGTTATGACTGGACAGATTTAGCAGTCTCTTTTGAGATGTTCTATGTGTTTACCCGTTCGTAAATATTTCTATGGCTATTGATCTTTCAGAAGAAATTCTTGTTACATGGGAATGTCTTTTAATCCTGGTGTTGGATGAAAGCATTGGTAGTCTGACTGGTTTATAATTTATATTGCTCTATTTCATCGGGTATTCTATTTCATTTCGTCTGATAAGAATTGATGAGAGAATACATATGATATTATGATTCTGTTTCTTCTACTTGATGCTTCATCTGATATATATGTATGGGAAGATATATTGTTCTTGTTATATTTGATTCCAGTGGGATTAAATGATGTTTTCTTTTGGACTTTCTTTCTTTGAAGAATTATAGGGGTATTCCGCATTTTCTCTATGAGTTTGGTTTTCTATTCTCCGGCTTGGTTTTCGATTCTCCAGCACAGTATCGTATCTTGGGTTTCTTTATTCTGGATTTCTTTATTCTGGATTTCTCTATTTTGGATTTCTTGTTATCTTTGTTCCATAATTTGTCAATTATGACTCGTGTTCGAAGTGTGTTCTTCAGCTCGTGATAATCATGTCAAATATGACTATACTTCTAATTTGATCTTGGTAATGTGGTGATTTTGGTATTGGGGTTTTTTTTTTCTAATTTCTATGTAAGGATTTGACATCAGTAAAGGCATAAGTGATAAAAGCGCGAGTTTCAATCGGTATGGTGAATTAACTATTTGAAAGATTTCATGCGACAATTATTTCAGGATTATTTTTCCCAAGTTTGATAATAGAATTTCATTTTGTACGAATAAAAGAGTAAATAGTCTGAACGAGAAGTGTATATTTATTAGAAAAAGTTTGATATTAGTTAAAGTCACTACGAATGATAAGGTTTTCATTTTGTAAAAGCTGAAAAGTTTATTACATGTTGAGAAAGTTCGGATAGATGAGAATATTGGTAACCGAAGCGTCTAAACTAGACTAGTCTACATTGAGTAAAGACTTCCTGACTTTCAGTAATGTACTGTGGTATGAATTGTGATGTGTTTCAAGGCAGTGAAGTAATGTGATAGTTTAGAGCATTTGATGTTACATAAAATCGGAGTTGTTAAAGGGGTTAAAGCTGAGCATTGGGATCTATCAAAATTATCCTTGTCAGTGTTGATATTGGGATGGAAATGAGAAGGATTATTCTTGAGGCCATATCGTAATTATTTCCATGGCGTAAAGAGGAAAATGTGATGTATCCTATTGTTAAATGTTTGGCGAGATCTATAAATCATATCTGTATTGAATGAATTCCTACTCATCAGATTCATGGAAATTCAGGTCTCTTTGATTGTTGGATTTCTTGGAATTTCGGTCTCCATTAATCAAGTTAAGATCCGGGTTTTAAGTCATGATATCATGGGAAACTGAGAAGTGTTGAAAATTTAAGAACAGTTGAGAGTTGAGATGTAAGCTTTCAGATCATATGAGAAATTAAAGAGATGTATTGGAGGTACAGTCTAAGTGAAAGTTCTTCGGCACCGAATATGAGATTAAAAGTGAAGACCACTTTTCTGGTACGATTTTCGGGGACGAAAATCCCTAAAGGGGGGAGAGTTGTAATATCCCGAATTAGGGCCTAATCGGAATAGTGGTTTCGTGACCACAAATCCGAGATATAAATAATTATTTTATAATTATTTTGATGTTTATGATATGATTGCATGATTGTGTGAAAATTTCGTGATGAAATCCTATGCCTAAAGTGCTTAAATTGAAATTAGGGACTAAATCGAATAATTTGCAAAACTTGCATTCTAGAAGTTTCTAGTATGAAATTGTTTTGAAATATTAATTAGGAGGTCTTAAATAGCAATTTTACCAATTTTTAAGTTTATGGACAAAAATTGGACATGGATGGAATTTTTGGAAAGTTTAATAGTAAGGGTATTTTGGTCATTTAGGGGTAAAATGAATTAAAATACAAAATTAAAAGCCAATTTTGCTCATCTTCAACCCCATGGCCGAATATAGCAAGGAGAAACCATGGCTAGGGTTTTTCAAGCTTCCAAGCTCGATTGAAAGTCCATTCTAGCCCCGCTTTTTCAAGTTCTTTACGTTTTGGAGTCCGTGAACTCGATTTAGCTTATGCTAGCAATAATTTAACCTAGGGTTTATATTTGGAAAAATACCCATAGGTGAAACTTGTGTATTTTGGTGTTTTATGATAGAATATGAGGTTTTAAATTATGTTAGACAACTTGTGCTACTCGGTTTTAAGTGAAAACGAGCAAAAGGGCTTAATCGGTAAAAATACCTAATAGTCATAAGTACATGTTAGAGTGAGAATTTGATGTTGCCATAGAAGGGAAAAATGATCAGCATGTCATAAAACATAAGAAAGTAGGCTGAAGTTTAATTTACGAGCTTTGGGGCAAAAGTGTAAATATGCAAAAGTTTAGGGGCAAAATTGTAATTTTTCCAAAATATGATTTTTGGTCAATTTGAATAATGTGAGTCCTAATTAGACTATATTTTAAATGATAGAGGAAGGAAAACTAGAATTCGGGCTAAAATGGGGAAAATACCAAGTTGTGGACGAAATGGTAAAAGTAGCCATTTTCGCATACTAGGTAAGTTCATGTGTAAATAATGTAGCATAATTGTTATTTTTAAGTTATTGATGTTAATTATATGATATGCTGATTTTTATCATGAAATATATGCTTTGTGGTTATTTTCGAATAAAATGTAAATTATGTGAGCTACTTGTTAAATATAAATTGTTACCGAGTATTGGTTTCGGTATTCTACGGAAGACGGCAATGATATATGTTCGAGGAAAATCCCGTTTGAACCTTAGGAATAGATTAGGATATAAGTGACATGTCACTAGGATGGTTGAGCATCCGAACTCGTTGAGTTGAGTCCGAGTTCACTTATGGATGCGAATGTCCGAACTCGTTGAGTTGAGTCCGAGTTCACTTATGGATGCGAATGTCCGAACTCGTTGACTTGAGTCCGAGTTCGTGAGATGTAACTAGGCATCCGAACTCATTGAGTTGAGTCCGAGTTCACTTATGGATGCGAACGCCCGAGCTCGTTGAGTTGAGTCCGAGTTCACTTAGGGGCGGGTTACATGATTGCTTGATTGCATATGTGGCACTTATGTGCAAACTTTCCATGTATCCGAATTATATTCCGATGTGTTCAACAAGTAAAGTTCTACTCAAATGGAGGAATACTTAAGATGAAAGGGACGTATTGGTAAGTGTTGTGAAATGGATACTTTGAATGTGTATGTACTTAACCCGGGTTGAAAAATCGATATAACAACAATATGGTAAGATGATCAATGAAAATATGATATGAATGTCTTGGTGATGATTATGCAAATGATGTTTTATGTTTGCTTATATGGTTATGTTACTTGCTATTTGCATGTGAACTTACTAAGCATTTATGCTTACTCCCTCCTTTTCATTCCTTGTAGTGTTGACAAGCCAGCCAGCTCGAAATCGGGAACGGTCGGAGGCACGCTCACACTATCCGTATACCATCTTGGCATAATGGCTTGTATATTTTGAGTATGGCATGTATAGCATTATAATCATTTTGTATATATGGTCTTATGATATGGTTATTGAGTAGTATAAAAATGCTTGGTAATGATTAGCCATTGGAATGGCTAATTATGATCATATTTGGTGTTATGTATGTCAAATTGCTAGCTAATCCATGGAAACCATGAAATAGGTAAAATTTATCATAAAATAGATTCAGACAGCAATAGTGACGTGAATTTGAAAAATCACTAAAAATAATATAAATGGAATTAAATAATGAATAAGTTATGGAATCGAAGCTTGATGAGTCTATTTTCATATGGAACAAACGAAACAGGTATATGAGTTATATTTTATGAGATGTTTAAATTTTTGTGAAACAGGGCCAGAGCGATTTCTGGATCCCCTGTTCTGATTTTGGAAATTCACCATGAATTGTATAAAAATAATTAGAAGTCATAATTTATATGTAAAGATTTATTATTAAGTCTAGTTTTAATATAAACAAACTTCATAGTCATTGAAATTCTGTACAGAGAGATATATGATTCGTAATACACAGAGGTCAGAGCAGTTGAACCCTGAAACAGGGGAGACTTTAACTAATAAACTGTACTAGTTGTCCTAGCCAAAAATTATATAAAAAAATTAGTAAATAGATATATGAGTCTAGTTTCAGGGAAAATTTACGGAATTGGATTTTGAGTTTCAGAACTCGAGATATGAATTTTTAAGCAACTGTGACGCAGTTAGCCAGCTTGTCTGGAATTTCTAAAATTAAATTGTTTGAGCTGTTTAAGCAATGAATTAAGTCTGTTAACACCTCGTGTTCGACTCCGGAAATAGTCTCGGGTACGGGGAGTTACACTATCTAGACTTATTCTTTTGTTTCACAAGAAGTTTCATCTTTGTAACCAATCAAACTACCATGCATCGAGCATGCATTACTTTTTTTTTGTTCTAATAGGTTGCCCTACTAGGACTTCTATTCAAATCAAACTAGTAGCTGATAAATAATACTTGGTTACTCTCATTAAGTCATTAAATGCATCTAACAATTAAGTTGTAATAAAGTGAATTATCTTTTTGAACTTCTAGTTCAAACTATTCTCTATTATGATCTAGGTAATGATAATACATTCCAAGTAATAAAGTAAATGTGACCATGGGTCATCCGTCTTTGTGATGGATGACTTGATCACTATTTGATAGTGATGAACTTTTCATGAAGGAAGATGTAATGGTTACCATGAGATAAAATATGATTATATTGGGAGAAAAAATATTATCCCAAAGAGACCAATTGTAACAGTCCGGTTTTGACCCTAGTAAGAATAGTGGTTTTGGGACCACAAATCTGAGTAAAAAATATTTAAATAATATTTTTCGTGTTAATGATATGTGAATTAGCATGTGTGAAAGTTTCGTATTAAAATTTAACTGTTTGTGTGATTAATTTGCAAAAAGGACCAAATTGCGTAAAATGTAAAAGCTGTGTGCTAGATGTTAAAAGTACCTATTTGATTTGGCTTTGTAATTGTGAGATCCTTATGTGGTTATTTAACCATTGGAATTTTGAATGGACATAAAAGGGCATGTGTTAGGTGAATTTATAATGGTTGAATGAAAGGGCAAAATGGTCATTTAGATTTTATGTTAATTAATAATAAAACAAAGCATGAAACTGTTCATTATTTTTCTCCATGCTTGTCGAATATTGAAGAACAAAAGAAAAGAAAACGAACATTAGGGTTTGGCCTTGGTTTTCCTTGATTGAGGTATGTAATTTGATCAGTTTTTGATGATTTCTATGTTTTTGGGATCGTTGCTTCGTATACTATCAAACCCATGCGTCAATTTCTGATTTTGATGATGAATTTGAAATGTACCATTGATGAAACTGAGCTTTATGATGTTAGTTAATGAATTATGAAAGCTTGATGTTAGGTTTACATGTTTTATCTTTGAATTTTTGATGAAATTGAATATTATGGGCTAAATTGTAAAAATGTTATTTTGAGGAACTAAAATGTCAAATAAATGAAAAGTATAGACTTGTATGAGAACTAGGAGAATTCAGCCAAGCATGAGTATAAGCAAGTTATATGTATTTTGTGATTTAGGGACTAAAGTGTCAAAATGTGAAAATGTGAGGGCTATTTTGTAAAATGTCCTAAATATGTATGTATAGATTATTTTAAATGATTTGGTGAATAAAAGGGTTAATTTTGAATACATATAGATATATATCAAGAAAAGATGAATTCAGGCTTAGACCGAGGGAAGTCGAAATTATAGAATAAACGGTCGAGTCGACAACTTCGAGTACGAGGTAAGTTCATACTTAAAACATGATGCTTAGTATATTTTGATGTCTTAATTATACATAGATTGTATATATGTCTGGTTGGATGAATACGATGACGAATCAATAGTATTTGGCACTAAGTGTGCGATTTAAACTAGCTTCGGCTATATGAGGCACTAAGTGTGCGATACTGACTTAGTTGTGGTTAATTGAGATGGCACTATATGTGTGGAATTGTTCTAGCTTCGGCTAACCTTTATAGCACTAAGTGTGCGGATGTTTAAAGTACAAATAATTTATGGAAAGTCTTATAATATTCAAAGAAAGGTAAGTATGAAAGTGAATAAGTACGGGAAGATTCAGGTATGTACGATACTTAAGTGGTAGATGATATTATGTATGTGAAGTTCATTGAATTGATATGGTCATAAGGATGGAAAATGGGTAAATACTCATGTGTTGTCGTTTTATGTTTTATATACTATTGATGATTTTAGTACGAGCTTACTAAGCTTTTGAAAGCTTACTTTGTGTGTGTTTACATTGTTTTATAGATATCGAAGCTACGGCAAGCTCGGGGATCATCAAGGATCGTCAGCACACTATCGAACTTCATTTTGGTACTTTTGAAATTTTTATTTTGGATTTATGGCATGTATAGGCTAGTAGTTGTGGAATGGTGTTTTCTGATGTTTATAATTAGCCATGTGATTTGGCTATTTTGTGCTTGAACTCATAGTTGATAATGGTATTGATAGGTGATTATAATATGTAGTTGTAGTATGTCTTAATTGATCAAAAGATATGAAAGGTGTTGGTAAGTTTTGGTAGATTTTAGTATGAGATTGAATGATGCATGGAAAGAAATGGCTTGATATGCTTTGGACATATGTTTTGACATAGATTAGTAAGGCTTACAAGTATGAATTTGGTGACTATTATATAATATGACTGGGTTATGCTTTGGTGTTGAAATTGGTTGAAATGATGGTACAATTATGCTTGTTTTCTTTGCTTGTAGGTTGACCCAATTAGGGCGGAAAATTGGCTATTCAAATAGCCTATTTTTGTCCACACGGGCAAAGACACGGGCGTGTGTCCCAACCGTGTGTCCCCTGGGGTACCCTTAAATTGTAAGTCAGGCTCGAACACGGCCAAGACACACGGGCGTGTGGTCTGGCCATGTGAACCTAATTGGTATGCTGACGTCACAAATAGAATACCCCCTATTTTTTGTACGGCCTAGCACACAGCCAGACACGGGCGTGTGCATAGCACACGGGCTGGATACATGGGTGTGTGGTCTGGCCGTGTGGGCAAGTCAGTAGCTATGCCCTGTTTTGCCACAGCTTTGACACACGGGCGTGTCTAGACCGTGTGAGGCACACAGCCTGTTCACACGGGTGTGTAGCCTTTTAAAAGTTGAAAATTCTTTTAAGTTCTGAAACTTTCATATGTTGTCAATTTGGTCCCGAATGCATGTTTTAAGTACTGTATACTCGCTTTTATGATCTTTTTGAATGTGAATGTATGAAATTTACTATAATGAAATGATATTTGATATTTGGTTATCCTGAATTGTGTTATTGATTAAGTAATGCCTCTTAACCTACTCCGACAACAGACACGGGATAGGGGTGTTACACCAATGATATCCTATGAGGGTAACACTCTTATAACAATGTCATAGGATAAGTATTGAATAGTTGCTTTTGTAATAGTATGTCTTTGGGGAGAGCTCAGTCACGATGCTATAGTGGAATGACTTCGTGACTAAATGAGTTTATAATTAATAGGAGAAAAGTCTAAGCTTAATTATAAATCATTTAACCCTCAACTACATATGTCCAATCGGTCCCTCCGCTAGCTTGTTGAAATAAGAAATGAATTGCGTGTTTGAATAGAAATAGAGAAATGTGAAGCATTCAGGAATTATTATGGTTTTCTCTAAAATCGATAAATGAAATTATTTGGAAATAAATCTAGGTTTCCAAAAATGGAAATGGAAATGGAAATGGAAATGATCCATTTGAAATCCTATATGGATTACTGAAAAAAATGATCGCAAGAATGAGTTTATGTTTTTGGATTGTTTTGAAGTCTGAAAATGAAAATATATCATTCAGTCATAGTGAACATTTTGAGTTATGAAATATTAAACATATTTTTTCAAAATTTTACTAGGGGCAAAATTGTCAAAATTTTACAAGGGAAAATCATTAAAATTTTGTTAGGGGTAAAATAAGGATGAGAAAATTGTTTTATATATAAATATTAAAGTTTATTTTGGGAAATATAAAAAACTAAATTTTGTTGAATCACATTAGAGTGTACTCGATTAAAAAGGCCTAAGAAGTTCTCGTAATTGAACATGATGTGAGAGAGACCCAAAAACCTCTCATGGACATGAAGGGGATGGAAACCCTAGTAGGAATACTAGGGTGCGCAATCCACCCTTGTCCTATTCTCAGTTGAATGTTGTTTTTCTATTTTAAATAAACCACTACAACTCAACAATGGTTCTACCTTCGCTTCCTATAAATAGATGGCCCTAGTAGAGCTACTAACACAACTTTGAGAGATTTTTATTCTGTTGAAAAATATAGAGAATTTAATATCAACTATTACATATATATTTCATGAATAACAATTCTATAGGTTTCTATAATAAGAGATAATTTCCGTTTTCACCCCAAAATGAGAGAAAGCCTGTTCTAATTCTGTGTTTCGATTGGTTTGAGCCTACACTAGAAGCAGTTCATAGTACGAGAATAACAGAGAAGATCATTTGATTGAAAGCCAGGAACAATGAATGTCCACTAAACCAAAAACACAAACAAATTTGGTTAAGGTTTATTGCTATAAATATTACAAATCGGGTCGGTTTTTAAAATTTCAATTTTTCGCTGCGTAAAAAACCTTTTCCAAACTAGAATTTTTCCATCAATTGGTATCAAAGATCCAAGTTGTGCAATGTTTATGGTGTAAATTGAGACCGGATCTCTCTTCATCTTGTTTTATTAATATTTGATAAGATGCAACATTCTTGTAATTATTCGCATGTTTAGGGTAATGTATTTGAATGACTGCAATATTATATATATTTGTTAAATAATTTTTATTTTTTTGTCAAGGTTGTGGTTCTTAGGAAATAGACCATGGAATATCATCTCCACATAAGATTTTTATTTGTTTATAGAATTCTTATGAGCCGGAAATGAAAAAGGACATAAATGTAATTTTTCCAAAAAAGAGTCAATGACGAGGAGAAGATGAAACGATGTAATTTTTTTTTGGTTTTTCATTTATTTTCTGGAAATAGAACCCTAGAAACCTTGGCTTGAAATTTTATTTTATTACCCATTGTAAACTAAAAAATATATAGGATTTTTCCTATATAAATTATCATTTTTTTACTTAAATTTGTTGTTAAAACCAAGTAATTGTTTAATAAATTAATGAAATATGTGAAAATATGAAAACAGGATATAGAAATTATTAAAATGTGAATTTATACTTTATTATATAGTTTTCATGCATAAAATGGCTTATTTTATATTAAATTGAGCATATTATATTTTTATAACAAAAGTGGGCTAGGCATGATTAAATTAAATAAAAAATAAAAAATTATTTTTAATAATTCATTTTAAAATATTTCATTAACAATTTGGGTTTTAATTAATTTAATTAAGTTGGTAAAATTTCATTTTTTGGTCCTCTAACTTATTGATTTATTTTTGGATAGGTCTGAGAGCCTTAATTTGATTACAAAGCCGTCCAAATGGAGGGCCAAGTCAACCCAAAATTCGGCTGAATATGGAGGTTCATAAACCATCTTTTTGTTTAATTACACAAGGTCTTTGAAGAGTTGAAGAAATTAGAGATTTGCCAAAGATTTGCTGGTGACCGAGTCTTAGTCCTGAGTTGTTGTGGCACTCAAATTGACCAAGAATCAAGCAAAATCAGCCACATTCCCTCAATTCATGGCCGGCCACCCTTGGAAGGAGTTTTGAAAGATGGACACTCCTATTTTTAGCAAACTAGCTCTCATGCCTTACCTATAAATAAGAGCCCCTTTCTTACTTTTTCAATCATCCCTCATCCCTCATCCCTCATCCCTCATCCCTCATCCTTCATTCATCCTTCACTCCTCTCTCAATTCTCTTAGCTTTCTTAGCCCTCATGCCTATCATTATCTTTGAATAAATATTTTGAGCAAATTAACCTCTTAAAGAACCCTTGGTCGGCCACCTCGGAGAGCCATCAGCAAAGGAGCAAAGCAAAGGAACGAAGGAGCCCTCATCAGTCAGAGTATTGGGTGACAACCATTCTAAATTGGGTTTAATCTTTCTTACTTTAATTTAATTCAAGAATGATTTCTATGTGTTCTTTGTTTTTTTTACAACAATGATAGCTTATTTTTATTTAAGCTAGGATGATTGCTTTGATTTAATAATAATTATTTGATTCATGCTTATAATATTTGTGCCTCAATCGATCATGTTTTCAATTAAAATCAAGTCTGTATTTCATTCATATGTGATTGAAATGCACCTAAATTAGCTGAGCGATCCTATCTAGACGACGACTAATGGACGCATAATTGAAATGTGCATGATCAATTTAGATCCTAACCCGATAAAATTGCAAGTTGCATAACAGCCCTAACCAGGCTCTGTTATCTACATAGTTTTTAGATTTGTGAGATTAACCAGGCTTTGTTATCTGCATAGTTTTTAGAGTTGCCATGGAATGTTTTTTCGAATATTGATAAGCATGTTGATAATAATTTGAGTTTAATTAAAGTAATTTTCCTAGCTTATTTATGTTATAATTGTTGTTTATTGTGTTAATTCTGCTAAAATCTATCTCATTCGTATAGTTTGCATACCTAGGATAAATTGCATTAGGGATCATTGCATTTAGTTTCATATACTTAATTTTTCATCACCTCTCAATTATATTGTTTTATTTATCAAATTGTTAATACACTTTTACAAATTAAGTGACTTAGCACAAATACAATCCATGTGGAGATGATAACTCGATACTTATGTATTACTTGATAACGACTGTGTACACTTGCACAAACCCGAGCATTACAAGTTTTTGGCGCTGTTGTCGGGGATTGTCAACTGTTGCCATAGTCATTTTTTTGTAAAATCATTTATTTTCAATTTGGTAATTTCTAACAGTAATAACTTATTCTTTTTTAATTTTTTAATTTTCTTTCCAGGTGTTTATGAGCATAGATTGGATTATAGATTTACTCCTAGTAGACCCTGAAATTGAGCGAACTTTTAGACAAAGAAGTCGTGAACGAATAGCTCAAAGACAGAACGAGATGGACCTTGGAAATTAAAATCAAGACCAAGGTAATGAAGCCGAACATGTACGAAATCCTATCCTCATTGCCGATGATAGGGATCGATGCATCAGACAATATGCTGTGCTACTTTTCAATGAGTTAAATCCAGGAATTAGAAGGCCAGATATTGAGGCAACCCAATTCGAATTGAAACCAATGATGTTTCAAATGCTACAAATAGTGGGCCAATTTAGTGGTATGCCTACAAAAGATCCATATCTCCACCTTCGATTGTTTATGAAGGTGAGTGACTCATTCAAGATAGCCGGTGTGACTGAAGACGCACTGAGGTTAAAGTTGTTTCCATACTCGTTACGAGATCGAGCACGAGCATGGCTCATTTCATTGCCACCAAGTCCTATATCTACATGGCAAGAATTAGCAGAGAGATTTTTGGTTAAGTATTTCCCGCCTAGCAAAAATGCTAAGTTGAGGAACGAGATCAAAAGTTTCCAACAATTGGATGACGAGTTTTTGTATGAGGCTTGGGAGAGATTCAAGGAGTTACTTCGTAAGTGTCCTTATCATGGGATTCCTCATTGTATCTAGTTGGAGACATTCTATAATGGTCTCAATGTACATACAAGATTGATGGTAGATGCTTCTGCGAATGTTGCAATTTTGTCTAAGTCTTATAATGAGGCTTATGAGATCATCAAGAGGATCACGAGCAACAACTATCAATGGCCAACAAATTGAACAGCTTCAGGAAGACGTGTAGCCAAAGTTCATGAAGTTGATGCTCTCACTTTGTTATCAGCTCAAGTATCATCTATTTCCCGTATGTTAAAGCAGTTTACCACTAATAGTGCTAATAATTTTACAGCTCAGCCACCAAGTCCGTTTGAAGTAGTTTCCTATGTGTACTATGGGCAAGGTCATTCTTTCGAGAATTGCTCATTGAATCCTGAGTCAGTATACTATGTGGGGAACCAACATCAAAATAGGAGTGGACAAGGACCCCAATCCAAATTTTATAATCTTTCATGGTGTAGTCACCCCAACTTTTCTTGGAGCAACCAAGGAAATGGACCAAACAACAACTTTATGCAACATAGACTCAACCAATCTCAGGGGTTTAATTAGCAAGCTCTAGAACCACCTCAAGCTGAATCATCAAATAGTTTGGAGAACTTGTTGAAAGCATACATGGTGAAGAATGACGCTTTGATCCAGAGTCAAGCAGTAACACTGAAAAATTTGGAAAACCAAATGGGTCAGTTAGCTACGAAGCTTCATAATAGACCACAAGGAACCTTACAAAGCGATACTAAGAATCCAAGAAATTTGTGTAAAGAACATATCAAGGTAGTGGCATTGCGAAGTGGTAAAATTTTGGAATCTCGATTGATTGATGTTGAGGACGAGCCCGCTGAAAAGGGGGAAAGTCAACTAGCTGTTGAAGTCCCTACACCAAAAGAGTCATAATCTGCAAAGACTAATAAGGTAAATCCTAACTTAGTGAATTCAGACACTTTAACATCTTCTTTGGATACATATTTACCTACTCAGAGGAGTTGTCCGGTTCAACTGAAAGTTCCATCGCCTCCATATCCACAAAGATTGTAACAACGCAAGCAAAAATAGGAGGTGCAATTCAAGAAGTTTTTGGATGTTCTGAAGTAATTACACATCAATATTCCATTGGTGGAGGCTTTAGAACAAATGTCGAATTAGGAGCAAGTATCAACTTGATGCCTAAGTCTATTTTCAAGATGCTAGGGATGGGAGAAGTAAGACCTAAAACTGTGACGCTCTAGCTAGCGGATCAATCTTTAGCATACCCCGAAGGAAAGATCAAGGATGTTTTGGTAAGAATCGATAAATTTATTTTTCCTGCTGATTTCATTATTCTAGATTTTGAAGCAGATAAGGAAGTGCTAATTATCCTTGGGAGACCTTTCCTAGCCACGAGAAGAACGTTAATTGATGTGCAGAAAGACGAATAGGTAACTTTTAACATTCTTAAAGCGATGAAATTTCCTGATTTGACAGAAGAGTGTTTAGTTATGGAAGAAATAGAAACCTTGATTTCTATGGAAAGTCATCTTGAAGAAGATCCATTGGAGAAAGCCTCAGGGTTTGACCCTTTGGAAGATGAAGAAGGTGAAGAAAACATGGTTGTGATGGAAGCCAACCCAAGAAATTCTATTCAATCCACACGGTTTGAACCATTGGAGTCGGAAGTCAGAGAATTTATGCAACCCAAATTGTCAATCGAAGAACCACCTACACTGGAATTAAAGGTATTTCCTTCCCATTTGAAATATGTTTATTTAGGTAATTGTTCTACTTTGCCTGTGATTATTTCAGTCGAACTGACAAAAGATCAAGAGGAACAATTAATTTTTGTTCTAAAAAAATTTAAAAAAGTAATTGGTTGGACTATAGTTGATATTCGAGGTATAAGCCCTTCATTATTCATGCACAAAATTATTCTAGAGGAAGGTGAAAAGCTCGAATTAATGGGAAAAGGAGGCTTAATCCTATTATGAAGGAAGTTGTGAGAAAGGAAGTGATTAAATGGCTAGATGTAGGAATAATCTATCCTATTTTAGATAGTTCGTGGGTAAGTCCAGTAAGTGTGTGTCGAAGAAAGGTGGAATTACGATTGCTGAGAATGAGCATAACGAATTGATCCCAACAAGAATTGTTACTAGTTGGAGAATTTGTGTTGACTACAGAAAGTTGAATAAAGCCACTCGAAAGGACCATTTTTCGTTGCCTTTTATGGATCAGATGTTAGATCGACTGGCAGGTAATGAATTCTATTATTTTTTAGATGGTGATTCGGGATATAACCAAATAGTTATCGCTCCGAAAGACTAACATAAAACAACTTTTACTTGTCTGTACGGTACGTTTGATTTTAGGCAAATGCCTTTTGGTTTATGCAATACACCTGCAACATTCCAACGATGCATGATGGCAATATTCACTGATATGGTTGAAAATTTTGTTGAGGTTTACATGGATGATTTTTCTGTTTTTGGTAACACTTATGATATTTGTTTGAGTAATTTAGCTAAGGTACTTGAAGAGATGCGAAGAGACGAATCTAGTCCTTAACTGGGAGAAATGCCATTTTATGGTTAAGGAAGGGATTGTCTTAGGGCATAAAATTTCAAAGAAAGGAATTAAAGTCGACAAAGCAAAGGTGGACATAATTGAAAGATTACCGGCCCCAATGAATGTGAAAGGAGTTAGAAGTTTTTTAGGCCATGTCGATTTTTACCGAGGTTTATCAAAGATTTTTCAAAAATTTCTAAACCACTGTGTTCGTTGTTAAAGAAAGATACAGTGTTCAATTTCAACAAAACATGTTTAGAAGCTTTTGAAGAGCTAAGAAAATGATTAATCTCAGCCCCAATAATCATTACACCAGATTAGAGCACACATTTTGAGTTGATGTGCAGTGCAAGTGATTATGCTGTTGGAGCTGAGATGGGTCAAAGAAGGAATAAAGTGTTCCACCCTATTTACTATGCAAGTAGAACCTTGACGGAAGCCCAACTCAATTATACGGTGACTGAAAAGGAACTATTTGCTATAGTTTTTGCTTTTGACAAATTCCGCTCATATCTTATAGGTACCAAAGTTATAGTATTTACTGACCATGCGACAACTAAATACTTGCTCACGAAGAAAGATGTGAAACCAATGCTAATTCGTTGGATACTTTTACTCTAAGAATTTGACTTTGAGATCCAAGACAGAAATGGTGTTAAAAATCAAGTAGCTGATCATCTGTCGAGGTTGGAGCAAGATGAGGTAACTCGATCACATATGCCTATCAACGAGAATTTCCCAGATAAGCACTTATTTGAGGTGAGTCAAATTCATGAAACACCTTGGTTTGCTGACTTTACTAATTATCTTGTATGTGGAATAATTCCTCAAGAATTGGCATACCAACAAAGGAAGAAATTCCTTCATGATAGTCGGTATTATTTCTAGGAGGACCCGTTCTTGTTTAAACAGTGTACAGATAATATAATCCAAAAGTGTGTAGCTGAAAGTGAGATTGCTTAGATCTTGTAACAACCCAGTTTAGACCTTAATCGGAACAGTGGTTTCGGGACCACAAATTCGAGTTAAAAAAATATTTTAATATTATTCTTGGTGTTTACAGTATGTGAGTTAATATGTGTGAAATTTTCGTTTAAAAATTTTATCGTTTGTGAGCTCAATTTTATAAAAGGACTTAATTGCGTTAAATGTAAAAGTAGCATGCTAAAGTTAAAAGTGTCTAAAAGCTATGGAGCTTAAAAGTTAGGGTCCTTATGTGATAAATGGACCATTAATTAGTTAGTGGAAATGTTGGTTTGGCATTATTGAAATATTGAATTTGAAATAAGGTTATTTGAGTAATTTATGAATATATGTTAATATATTAATAAAATAAAAGTTAAATTATCATCTTTCATCGTTCTTTCAACCGAAAATGAGAAAAGAAAAAGGTTCATGGAAGCCATTAGGGTTCGACAACTTCAAGCTTTAATTAGTAAGTGATTTTGACTCTGTTTTTGATAATTTTTATATTTTTGAGATCATTACTTCGAATGCTAGTAAACCCATGCTTCAATTTTCGGAATTTATGTTGATTTTGTGTTTTGCCATTGTTGAAAGTTTGATGATTTTTGTGTTTGATGATGAAAAATAAATATGTATTAATAGATTTTTCATGTTTTGGTTAAATAATGATTCGGTTGATGAATATGTTTTTGGTTGTGGCTTAATTGGATAAGCTAAGTGATGAATAAACCATTGCTTGTATAATTGGATTTATTGGTGCATTTACGAAGACAAGAATATTCACGAATTATAGTTGATTTGTTAATTATTAAGTTAAGTTTAAGGTGTTTAGTTAATATGACTATTTGGTTATGAAATTGGTATAAAATATTTTTTGTATATAATTTGCTAGCCGAATAGATGAAAAACAATTTGGTTTTGAAAATGACATTTTAGCATGATTCATAGCATGTGAACTTGACATATTTCTATTTAGCATTGGTACTTAGTAAATGACTATTAATAGTTAAATGAGTGGCGCATGAATTATTTTTAAATACAATGGAGATTCGGTCATTTGGTAATGCTTGTGCTTGTATGTACTTGTATATTTTTGTCTAATAATCCGTGTGGAATAACTTGACCATTCAGTAATGGTTGCTAATATTTCATGTTTGGATGTATTAATGTATGTGCATTATATGTGCTGAATCAAGTTGTAAATAAATATATATATATGTTACCGATTGAATTCAGCTTTGGAGAATTTGTTCCGAGTGTGAAATAAATTGAATAAATGGGCTACTAAGGCCTAAGGTAAATTCGGTCTAACACGGGTTTGATGAGATTTTGTGTATTTTGTGCTATTTGGAAATAGGGACTAATTTGTGAAAATGTGAAATATTAGGGGCTAATGTGCAAATTGCCCTTTTTATGTGTTTTTTGAGTGAATTTGAGTATATGTGAGATTAAATAAGTTTAATTTATATTAATTTAGATCAAGAAAAGAGGAAATCAGAATTGGATCAGAAGAAGAAAAAAAAACCTATATTTTTCAAATAGTCGTCTCGATTCGTTCGTCTTCGTCCGTGGTAAGTTTTAAGTAGTCACCTTTAGTATATAATTCATGATGCCTTGATATGTATACATTAGATGGATTGTGACCTTTTGGTTCTATGAATTAAGTTGTGTGATAAATAATTTATGTATATGACATATAGTTGAATGGCCACTATGGGTTAAGCTTGAATGGTGAAATGGGTATGTGATATTTATGTATGACTTTTGAACCGAAATGTAAATGATGATGTTCATATGGAGCTTGTATCCGAATGTAGCAAATGACTACTAATGTGATATGTTGAATAAGATGTGTTAATATATGATTAAATATGCATGATATTTGATGTATATCCGGGTTAAATCCGCGAGCTTCTTTGTCGTATTATATCCGTGTTTTATCCCACAAGCTTAGTGTTTGGTATTATAGCGGGTTTTATCCCATGAGCTTCGTCTTTGGTATTATATCCGGTTAAATCTGCAGCTTAGTGCTGGTATTATATCCGGTTTTATCCCCGCAGCTTAGTCTTTGGTATTATATCGGGTTTTATCCGCAGAGCTTCATCTTTGGTATTATATCCGGGTTAAATCCCGCAGCTTAGTCTTTGGTATTATATCCGTGTTTTATCCCGCAGCTTCGTCTTGGCTGGTATTATATCCGGTCTTATCCCACAAAGCTTAGTCTTTGGTATTATATCCGGTTAAATCCATGAGCTTAGTCTTTGGTATTATATTCGAGCTTAAAGTCCCGCAGTTCTCGTGGCCGGTGATTTGGATTCGGGTTTTAAACCTAGCAGCTTAACGCCGGTGATTCAAGTAAGATTATGAATTCGAAAGTTCTAGGTAAACTACTATTGATTATGTATGATACATTATGATAGTGTGCACGTATTATGTACTCGCATGTGAATTGATTTTTAAGGTGAATTATTAGTATCAAAGAACGATATATATGTGTGAATGATTACTATATCTACGAATAAGAGCATGACCTATATGATTACTATATCTACGAATAAGAGCATGACCTCTTCGGTCAATGTCATCATTATATGAAAGTATGTGACTTAAATTAATTGTACGAGCTTCCAGAGATATCCGAGTATCCTCTTTGTTTCCGAATGGTACAACTGGTATTCTGAGAAGAAAATGAATATATAAATGTGCATCCGATTCAGGTATGTTGCAATGTTTATGAAATTGAGTAATGAAAGTGAATATGGTTATGATCTATGGATATATAATTCAGGTACGTGTGTTTCGATTATGAAATTCAGAAATGAAAGGTGATTATGTTTCAAGTGATAATATGTGAAATATAAGACATCAAATGATGTGAATGTATAAATAAATGGTGTGATACATATATGTTTGTTATACGAATTGTGGTCATATGTTTTGAGCATGGGAATTATGAAATGAGAAACGTGGTTTTGGGAAATGGAAAGTAATATATATATGTAAGATAATATGTGATTTATAAGAAAATGAAATGTGAATATGTGCTCTCTATATATATGAAATTGAAATGTAGCCAAATGGATAAGTTATATATGAAGTGGTTAGTGAAACATTACATGTTTTGGTTATTCATGTAATGATTATGTGCAAATTTTATTTATATGATTGAGTTAACGGTTGTCTTTCAAATGTGAAAACGTGATATATATATATATATTCATTGATAAATAAGATTAGAGAAGCTACTTAATGTGGTCATATGAATTTACGAGTACAAGATTGTATAAGTGATTGATGTTTGTTAAATTTGGTTTAATGATAATGATTTGTAAATATCATTGAAATGATTTATTTGCTTATAACTTACTAAGCTTTCTAAGCTTACTCTGTGTGTTTTTTCCTATGTTCATAGAGTTTCGGAGACTTGCTCGGGTTGGAAGTCGTTGAAGACCACATCACACTATCTAGTTATCACTTCGGTAATTAAAAGCTTTATGTTTTTGGTTATATGGCATGTATAGGCTAAATTCAATGTGGTTCATTTTGATTTGTATATGTAGCCATGCGAGAATGGCTTGTTAATGATGTTAATGGTTGTGTATATTCAGGCATGGTATAAGCTTATTTTTGAGAAATATGTCTTCATGGTATGAATGAATGTGTGAAAATTTTAAACTGTATGCAAGATTTATCTTTTGAATGTAAGTGAATATTAAAATATAAGTCCGGTAATGCCTCGAACCCTATTTTAGCTTCGGATACGGGTAAGGGGTGTTACAGATCTTACATCATTGCCATTCATCTCTAAGTGGGGGACACTTTGGTGGTGTATGTATCGCAGCAAAGATTTTGCAAGAAGGTTTCTTTTGGCCTACACTATTTAAAAATGCTTATGCTTATGTAAAGAACTGTGATAGATGCCAAAGGAGCGGAAACATATCATGGAGGAATGAGATGTCCTTAACAAACATTTTGGAGATTGAATTATTCGATGTATGGGGCATTGACTTCTTAGGACCGTTTCCTTCTTCATATGGGAACAAATACATCTTAATTGTTGTGGATTATGTGTCCAAGTGGGTTGAAGCTGAAGCATACCCTACAAATGATGCTAAGGTAGTCATGCGATCCCTACATAAGCATGTGTTTACACGATTTGGACACCAAGAGCTATTATTAGTGATGAAGGTTCTCACTTTGTGAACAAATGGCTTAAGTGGTTGCTTGAAAAATATGATGTGAAACACAATATTGCTACTGCTTATCACCTTCAGTCTAATGGTCAAGTTGAAAGAGTGAACCGTGAGATCAAAGTTATCCTTGAAAAGGTAGTATGCCCTAGTAGAAAAGATTGGTCTCGAAGGCTCAATGATGCATTATGGGCCTATCGAACAACATTTAAGACACCGTTAGGAATGACTCCTTATCGGTTGGTTTTTGGGAAAGAATGTCATTTGCCATTAGAGTTGGAGAATAGAGCTCATTGGGCTTTGAAGAAATTGAACTTTGTTCTTAAGCAAGCTGGTGAGAGAAAGATGTTACAACTGGATGAGTTGGAAGAGTTGAGGTTGTTTTCCTATGGGAATGCCAAAATGTGTAAAGAAAGATAAAAAAGATGGCATGATAGTCATATACGACCTCGCGAGTTTAAAGAAGGTCAGAAGGTTTTATTGTTCAATTCAAGGCTGAACTTATTTCTTGGGAAGCTAAAATCCCAATAGAAAGGACCTTATACCATCTATCGAGTTTATCCTTATGGAGCTGTTGAATTATACGATAATCACAGAGGTACCTTCAAAGTTAATGGTCAACGTCTCAAACATTATTGGGATGGTGAAGTTGAGCGAGTTGAATACTCGTTCAAATTAACAAACCCTTGACTTTTCACAAACTTGTTTTGTAAATAAATAAATAATTAGGATTTATTTTCTTAATTTAGTACATTTAATTAATTCTATCTAAGGAGATTGGAACTTAAGCGGGACTGCTGTGACCCCTCCAACCTTTCTTGGGAATTAATTTAATGTAATTTATTGGGAAATAATTTTCTAATTAAGATTTAAAATTTCTTTTAGTTTCATTTTTTTGTTTAAATTTTAAATGTTTATGTTAATAAAGAGGGTCAAATTTGACCCAAGTACTAATCAGTTTCTTTAGTAAGATACAGTCTGAATTTGAGGCCCAAGACAGCAAAAAGAGAAAAAATTCCACACCTATTGCTGCCACTTCCATTTCTTGCTGCCCAAGTAACCCTAATGTAGTTAAGTTTTTGCTACATGTTACCCTAAATTTTCCCTATATAAACCCCTCTTCATTCTACTATTTTTTATATCCCGCAAAGTAATTTGCTTAAACCCAAAAAAATCCCTAAACTTTTCTCTTGTGCTGTCAACCTCAAATCTCGAAAGAAACCCTAGTTTTTTTCCCCTTTGCCAAAATCTCATATTGCTGCCGCAAAGAAATCGTCGGGGCATCAACATTGCTGCACTCGTTGCCTCCACCGTCGCAAGGTTTTCCGAACAAATCCTACCCACTTGCCAATTTCTCTTCTTCCCCTGTAAGCAGAACTTTGCCAAATTTTTGGGAAAATACCACGTCTCGCAAAAGAACTAGATCATCAAAGACTACTCTTGAAAACCCGATTGTGATCAATGAAGAAGTGAAAGAGAGATTTGATTCAATTTTCAAGCATCAACCTATGATGCCAGAAAATGGTTTTAACTTGAAGAGTAATGATTTGATGGTTGTCCCTATGCCAATTAGAAAGACAATCAATACTCTCAAGTGGGAATAATTTTGTGATGCTCGTTCACTTCCTGATGATGAACTAGTTCGAGAGTTCTATGCAAGTTTGACCACACAAGATGCCACTGAGGTCATCGTTCAGAAGAAAGAGGTACCTCTTACCTCTAAGTCCAATGATTTGTTTAACTTACCTGATGTTGAAGAAGAAGAGTACTACCCTTTGATGAACAACATTAATTGGGATTTTCTTCAACAAGTGCTTGATGTTGTAACAAATCCGGGCTCCCAATGGATTATAAGAAAGTATGGGAGCCATTCTTGTCGAAGGGAATACCTAAAACCAGTAGCAAAGGTATGGTTTTATTTTGTTCGTTATAGTTTTATGCCTATCTCACACAGTTCCACCATCTTGATGGAACGAATGCTCTTATTATATGCAATCTTGATAGAAAAGTCCATTAATGTTGGGAAAATTATTCTCAAGGAGATTTATGACTGTGCTAAAAAGAAGATAGGAAGTGCTTATTTCCCATCATTAATCACTTCACTTTGCTTAAGAGCTCGTGTTAAAACACAAGCGAATTTGAAGAGGCAATATGTCCAAGGGTGCATTACAAGTCACGATCTAAAAAGATTAATAAAGAAGGTGCATAAGCTGAATCAAAATGAGCAAGAAGAACCAACTGAGCCAGGTACTGAAGAGTCAACGAACGAAACTGAAATTGAATCAGTTTCAAACACTGAAGAAGAAGAATCTGATAAGGAACCAGTTGAAGACCCTGAACCAAGGGTTGAGCCAGAAGAAGAACTAGTTAAGCTAAGTGTTGAACCTGAATATACAACTCCATTGTAGATTTCTGCAAGTACTTTAAGGAAATCAAAGTTGTTAGTGTTGATGGATATGTGCAAGTTCATGCACAATCAACAACAAACTTATTGGAAATATGCAAAAATTAGAGATGATACGATTCGAAATACTTTTAAGAATATCTCCAACACTTTTGTTCCTAAGTTCCCAGATACTATCTTTGAGACATGGATGGACGACACTGATTATACAAGCGGAGAAGGAGCTAAAGAAGATAAGGGGAATGAGTCAAAAGAATAAAAGAGGGGATTCTTGTCTTTTTATTTATTTATTTTAGGTCTTTAGGAATTTGTTTCTTTAGTAATTAGGATTTAATTTCTACAAAATAAAACATAGCAAGCATGAATAAATGCTTCCTTTAGAAAGAAAAAGACTAAGTGATGTGGTAATGGGAATGAACATGTCTAGGATTGGATTATGAGGAAAGACTTGGTATTTAAGAAGTCTTAATGACTCACCTCTCTTTCTTTTTAACCCTACCTGGTGTTCAGTTTTCATTCATTACTTTCTTCTTGCAATGAGGACATTCTTCTTTTTAAAGGGGGGTAAGGCAAATAATTGCTGCTCAAATTTTCAAAGTATGTTTCAATTATTTCTTTCATAAGTATGTTTTAATAAATGAATATTTAGAGAAAGTCTTTGTTAATAAGATGGCTTGTATGCAAGCATGAATGATGATTTTATCTAAATGACTATATGTTATCATGAAAAATAAAATGATTGTATGATCTTAGTCTTTGGTAATGTTTGCCCTGAAAACTTAGTTTCTTTTAAGATTAGACATGCATGAAGGTTTATATCTTTAGAATTGACTTAGTAACTTTCTTGAGGCGAAATCCTAGGAGACATAAAAATCTAAACTGATATAGGCACCATTTTCTTTGGATCGTTTGAGCCTTTTCAAGCCTACCTTATAATATTAGACCCTTAAAACTATAATTTTGAGCTTAAAGGCCTGTTTATTGCAATGAACCTACATTACAAGCCATATTGTGCACCTATCTTAACTTAAGTTGTCTTGGTAATCAACATTTGAGGAAATTTTCATAACTATGTACGTGCTAATGCTTTAAAAAAAAGGGCGAAGAAAAGTTTGCTCAGTCTTCAAAAAGGAAAAAAAATGTATGAGCTTAAGTTCGAAATAAGTTTGGGGGTGTTCCAAAGGTTCACGTAATGAAAAAGGTTGTATTACGAGAAAACCAAGACAAAGTTAAAGGTTAAGATCTTGAAACTGAATATCCCATCTCTTAAAATCCCTACCTTTGACCGAGCCCCATTACAACCTTATAAAAGACCTATTAATTTGATGATTATGTCACCTGCATTAGTGGAGAGGAAGTCCTAAGTTCAACATATGAAGATTATAAATAAGCCTTATGATTGTTTTGCTTGATTGATGAGAAATTATGTTGAATGAAAGAATATTATCTATGGATGTGATGTATATACATACTATGATTCATGTTGGCATACCGTGAAACTTAGTATAAAATTTTCAAATGGTTTCATATGAATTACTTGTTAATGAAGAAGATCGATGAGCATGAATTTATTAATACATGATTATGGGGCAATGATTGATGTTGCTTACACTTTTAGAAATTTTGCTTTAGCGAGACCTTGTGCTGTGCAAGAACATTACTCGGGATGAGCAATGATTTAAGTTTGGGGGTGTGTAAACTGAAAAAAATATATAGGATTTTTCCTATATAAATTATCACCTTTTTACTTAAATTTGTTGTTAAAACCAAGTAATTTTTTAATAAATTAATGAAATATGTGAAAATATGAAAACAGGACATAGAAATTATTAAAATGTGATTTTATACTTTATTATATAGTTTTCATGCATAAAATGGTTTATTTTATATTAAATTGAGCATATCATATTTTTATGCCATAAAGTGGGCTAGGCATGATTAAATTAAATAATAAAATATAAAATTATTTTTAATAATTCATTTTAAAATATTTCATTAATAATTTGGGTTTTAATTAATTTAATTAAGTTGGTAAAATTTAATTCTTTGGTCTTCTAACTTATTGATTTATTTTTGGACAGGTCTGAGAGCCTTAATTTGATTACAAAATCGTCCAAATGGAAGGCCAAGTCAACCCAAAATTCGGCTAAATATGGAGGTTCATAAACCATTTTTTGGTTTAATTACACAAGGTCCTTGAAGAGTTGAAGAAATTAGATATTTGCTTGAAGATTTGCTGGTGACCGAGTCTTAGTCTTGAGTTGTTGTGGCACTCAAATTGACCAAGAATCAAGAAAAATCAGCCACATTCCCTCAATTCATGGCCGATCATCCTTGGAAGGAGTTTTGAAAGATGGACACTCCTATTTTTAGCAAACTAGCTCCCATGCCTTACTTATAAATAAGAGCCCCTTTCTTACTTTTTCAATCATCCCTCATCCCTCATTCATCCTTCACTCCTCTCTCAATTCTCTTAGCTTTCTTAGCCCTCATGCCTATCATTATCTTTGCATAAATATTTTGAGCAAATTAACCTCTTAAAGAACCCTTGGTCGGCCACCTCGGAGAGCCATCAGCAAAGGATCAAAGCAAAAGAACGAAGGAGCCCTCATCAGTTAGAGTATTGGGTGACAACCACTCTGAATTGGGCTTAATCTTTCTTACTTTAATTTAATTCAAGAATGTTTTCTATGTGTTCTTTGTTCTTGTTTACAACAATGATAGCTTAATTTTATTTAAGCTAGGATGATTGCTTTGATTTAATAATAATTATTTGATTCATGCTTATAATATTTGTGCCTCAATCGATCATGTTTTCAATTAAAATCAAGTCTGTATTTCGTTCATACATGATTGAAATGCACCTGAATTAGCTGAGTGATCCTAACCAGGCGACAGCTAATGGACGCATAATTAAAATGTGCATGCTCAATTTAGATCCTAACCCAAGTAAATTGCAGGTTGCATAACATCCCTAGCCAGGCTCTGTTATCTGCATAGTTTTTAGATTTGTGTGATTAAACTGTTTCAAACCTAACACGTCCCTATTACCTCACACGAATACTAAGAAACCCTTAGTAAATAAGAATCAGTAAAATGCGTATTTACTAAGTAAAGGATTCCGAAAGGACCTAACGTGGTTTCCAAACTCATGAAAGATCGAGTTGCCATGGAATGTTTTTCCGAATATTGGTAAGCATGTTGATAATAATTTGAGTTTAATTAAAGTCATTGTCCTAGCTTATTTATGTTATAATTGTTGTTTATTGTGTTAATTCTGCTAAAATCTATCTCATTCATATAGTTTGCATACCTAGGATAAATTGCATTAGGGATTATTGCATTTAGTTGCACACCTAGGATAAATTGCATTAGGGAAAATTGGTTAAGCCTGGAATAAGGATTAAATTATACAAATTTCATTTTTCGAGCCTAGGGATGAAATCGTCATTTATGAAAAGTATAGGGGCAAAATGGTAATTTTTCCTAGGATGTGAATTGAATTAAATTGAGTATGAAATGGATTAAATTGACGTTAAATTCATCTATATAGATCCGAAAAGACCTAGTACTGAATTGGATCGAGAAAAACAAATAGCGTCGAATTAGTAGATTCTTGAAACAAACAAGTATCAAGGTAAGTTCCTGTAAATAAATTGTATAATTATATATTTTAGTTGAATGTATGTGAATTGTATACATGTTTAATGTATAAAATTAATTACATGCCTGACATTGCTCAATAAGTATAAGTCTCGTTTGAATAGATGAAATTCGATGGATACAGGATTTCCCAATTGGTTGTGGTATTGCATATGTTGCAGACACACCATAACTTGATATAGCATCCTGTTATAAGCCCTCTCGAGCTACCTGTTATATGGTTCTTGTGAGCATCCTGATTGGTAGTGGTCCTGCATGTGTTGTGGACTACCGTAGCTCTTTGTGAGCGTCCTATTATATGATCAGTATTGATCCTGCATGTATTGCGGACATATCGAAGCTTTTTATGAGCATCCTGATATAGGCTATTTTTGAGTTTCCTGATATGGTTTGCTTGAACTTCCTGTTATATGGCTATCCGGAGCTCCCTAATAATAACTCTTTGGAGTTACCTATTAAGCTCAAAGCTCAATGAGCTTCCTGTTATAACCTGGATAAGCCTCCTGTTATAACCTGGATAAGCTTCCTGTTATATGGCTCATATGAGCATCTTGTTATATGGCTCAAGAGAGTGCTTCCTGATTATGTGCCCTAATGGGTACCCATGGATATGAATTGATGGATTTTTAGTTTTGTACACATTAAGCGTACTACATGAGTGTATCCAAAATATTTAAAATAAATTCAAGGGTGTAACACCCCTAACCCGTATCCGTCGCCGGACTAGGGTTAAAGGTGTTACCGAAAAAAACAGAACAATTAACATACATTTCATAAGCATCAAAGCATCAGAAATCAAATATCAATATAGAGTCCCTTATTTGGGTCAGCGAGACCTTAAACATGCATTACAAACGAGTCGGGACTAAATCGAACACATACAAAATTTTTCCAAAACTTAAACATTTTCAATGAAATACATGTTACACGCCCGTGTGAACAGGCCGTGTGCCTTACACGGCATGTCAAAACAGGGCATACATACTGACTTACTCACACGGCCTCAAGACACGCCCGTGTGCCTTGGCCGTGGTCGAGCCTAACTCGAGCCACAAAGCTAGCCACACGCCTATGTGCCTTGATCATGCCCAAGATTGACTTACAAATGTAGGGTACCCCAGGGGACACACAGCCGTGCAACATAGCCGTGTGTGGCGCACGGCTGAGACAAATGCCCGTGTCTCTACCTGTGTAGACTAAAATAAGCCATTTGAATAGCCAATTTGCCACCCCAATTGGGTTAAACCTACAAGCACCAAACCAAGTATATTTCCATCACAACTTCAGCCAATTTCAATACCAAAACATACATTATTCATGCCTTCACATTATTAATAAATTCCAACCTCAATTCATCAACTAAATCATGCCAAAACCTAAACTAAAATCACATCAAACATATGTTTCGATACATCATTCAATCTCATACTCAAACTTACCAAAACTTATCAACATTGACCATTTCTTTTGGTCATTCAAAACATACCATACAATTCATAGTGCATCACATATCATATAACATTTCCAACCATAAGTTCAATCATAAGCTAGCCATATCACTTGGCATAATATATATTACAAAGCATTTTTATGCACTACTAGCCTATACATGCCATAGTTTACTATATACATTTTCAAAAGGTACCAAAATAAGATTCGTTAGTGTAGTGATAATCCTCGATGATCCCCGAGCTCTCAGTAGCTTCTATATCTATAAAATAGTTGAAAAAAAAACACACAGAGTAAGCTTTCAAAAGCTTAGTAAGCCATATACAAATAAACTTATCATTTAAAACATGTAAACATCATCAACTTTCATATACATAGTAGCCAATAACAAAAACAAACCTCTTGTTCATATACATATAACATATTCTCAAATCATTTGCACATATAGCATATATTCACATACTTAGATTATATTTCATCATTTACTTGTATACTTACCTTTCATTCTCAAACATCATATACAAATCCAATGTACCTGAATCGAATACAATTTCACAAAATCAATCATTTTCTCAGAATACCCGTTTGAACCATTCAAAAACGTAAAGACACGCGGATAGCTCGGAAAGTATATACAATGCCAACGTCCCAAACGTGGTCTTACATGTAATCAAACATCAATGCCACTGTCCCTGATAGGGTCTTACACGAAATCAGATACGATGCCAATGTCCCAGACATGGTCTTACACATAAAACAGAAGTCGATGCCAACGTTCCAAAAGTGGTCTTACACGATAACACATATCGAAAATCCTATGTCATGACATATGTATCCTAACTATTCCCAGGGTTTGTACGAGGCTTTTCAGACATCGAAACTTTGTCGAAACTTTCTCGAATGGCATATGTATAGTTCGAATATTCATTCATCACAATTCAATATCATATGAATAATAATAATTCAATTCAAACATGTTTATTTGTATATAAACTTACCTCGTACAAATTCAAATGGTCGGAATAGGCTACTCAACGACTTTCGACTTTCCCCGATCTAATTCCATTTTCTTTAACTCTTGATCTATATATATTTAAATTTGACTCATTTAATCACACATTCATTCAAAACAATCCATAAATACAAAATTAGGGCATTTTCCAAATTAGCCCTCACATTTTTACATTTCGACACATTAGTCCCTAATTCACAAAATCACAAAATACACATAATTTGCATATACTCATGCTTGGTTGAATTCTCCTAATACTCATACTAGTCCACACATTTCATTTATTTCACATTTTAGTCCCTCACTTTACAAATTTCACAATTCAGCCCATTTTACTCAAAATCATCAAAAATCCAAAAACAAAAGATATTAACCCAACATCAAACTTTCATATTTCATCACTTTTCAACATGAAGCTCATGAATTCATCCATGGCACATTTCAAAATTCTCATAAAAAATTAGAAATTGAGGCATGGGCTTAGTAAAACACAACGCAACGATCACAAAAACGTAGAAATTATCAAAAATGGATCATAATACATACCTCAATCAAAGAAAATCAATGGCCAAACCCTAATGTTCTTTTTATTTTTATTTTTCTTGTATTTTCGGCACAAATGGATGTTAATGGAAATTTTCATGCTTTTGGTTTTATTTTAATTAACATTAATAAACATTTTACCTTATTAATCTTATTATAAACATAAAATAAACATATATTGGATGGTCACTTATGTCCATTCAAACTTCCAATGGTTAAATAACCACATAAGGACCTCTCAATTAATAAGCCAAATCAAATAGGCACTTCTAACAACAGCAGGCAACTTTTATATTTTACACGATTAGGTCCTTTTATCAAATTAAGCACACAAATGATCAAAATTTTTTCTAACTCGAATTTGTGGTCCTGAAACCACTATTTCGACTAGGGTCTAAACCGGACTGCTACAATTCTCCCTCCTTAGGTATTTTCATTCCCGAAAATCTTACCATTGAACAGATTCGAATATTGTTGTCTCATAACATCTTTAGGCTCCCATGTGACTTCTTTAACACCATGTCGATGCCACATCACCTTTACTAATGGAATTTTCTTATTTCGCAATTCTTTAACTTCGCGAGCTAAGATGGACAGGTTTCTCTTTATAAATCATATTGAACTCAATTTCAATCTCAGACAAAGAAATCACATGTGAGGGATCTAATTTGTATCGTTGAAGCATCGATACGTGAAACATATTATGAATCTTTTCTAGCTTTGGTGGCAATAACAATCTATATGCTACCGACCCAATACGCTCGGTAATCTTATACGGTCCAATGAACCTCGAACTCAATTTGCCCTTTTTACCAAATCAAAGTACTTTCTTTCATGGAGATACTTTCAGAAAGACTTTATCGCCAACCTTAAATTCAATGTCTTTTCTTTTCAAGTCTGTATAAGAATTCTAACGATCAGGAGCTGTTTTCAAACAATCTCTGATCACTTTCACTTTCTGTTCAGTTTCTTTTATCAAATCAACCCCGTGTATCTTATTTTCACTGAGCTCAGTCCAATATAAAGGTGTACGACATTTGCGACCATACAAGGTTTCATACGGTGCCGTTTTGATGCTCGATTGAAAACTGTTATTATAAGCAAATTCAATCAAAGGCAAATATTGTTCCCACGTACCTTCAAACTCAAGAATGCAACATCTCAACATATCCTCATGTATCTGAATAATCTGCTCGGATTGACCATCTGTTTGAGGGTGGAAAGCAGTACTGAAGTGCAATTTTGTACCCAGAGCATCTTGCAACTTCTTCTAGAATCATAATCTGAATCTCAAATCTCTATCTGATACAATAGATAATGACACACCATGCAATCTCACAATATCAGAAATGTATAACTCCGCTAGTTTATCAAGCGAGTAATCAGATCGAACTAGAATAAAATGAGCTGATTTTGTTAATCGATCAACTACAACCCAAATTGCATCTTTCTTTCTCGGAGATAGGGGTAAACCCGAAACAAAGTCTATTGTCACTCGATTCCATTTCCACTTTAAAACCATAATTGGTTGTAACAAACCAGATGCCACTTGATGTTCAGTTTTAACTTGCTAACAGATCAAACATTTAGAAACAAAGTCAGAGATATCTCTTTTCATTCCAGACCACCAGTAATACTGTTTCAGATCATTGTACATTTTCATACTACACGGATGCACAGATAACTGATTGTTATGAGCTTCATTCAAAATCATATAAATTAACTTTGGATTTCTCAGAACACAAATTTGATCTCGGAATCTCAAACAATCATTTTTATCAACTCTGAATTTTGAATCAGAATCGAAATCATACTGAGCTCGCTTTGCTAAAATCTCATTATCAATCCTCTAAACTTCGATAATCTACTGTAAAAATAAAGGTCTCGCTTTTAATTTGGCTAAAACTGAACCATCATTGGACATAACCAAATGAGCATTCTCGCACGCAAAGCAAACAATGATTTTTGACTCAAAGCGTGTAACACCTCAAACCCAGCAAGGACGTTATGGTCGAATCTGACGCGTCACATTTAAGTGTTTTATCAAAACCTTGTTTTCATTGAAAACGCTTCCTTAAAATGAGAAACCTTCATTAACTTATAAAAACTCCTTTCAATCGTGAAAGCTTGTTTAAAACATATGATTTATGAAAACCTGTCATTTTAATAGAATTGAGTTGCGAAAACGTAGAAAAACAAACTATGATTTAGGGAACCCATGTTCAACTTCTCATATTTACAATGCATAAAAATAATAATCCACATGATAACCAAAGGGAAGGCCTTATCACATTCCAGTCTGAAATTACTTAATAAACTAGAAACTATATGCTTTTGAAAAAAAAAATCCAAGTCGTCTTGCTAGCTGGCCACCTCAGAGTCCCTCCGAACATCGAACCTTTTACTGAGGATCACCTGAAAAAAATAAAAGAGGGGTGAGTTTTTGAAAACTCAGTGTGTACAACCCTCGACTAATAACTAGCATTCATCAATCACCATAAAATCATACATGCAATGCAATGCAGTGCAACCCACCCCAATAATCCATCCGCTATACACCAACTCCATCCCCCGGTACACATCATGTGGGGATATAAATATCGACCCACCCAACAAATGCACATCAATGGTAGCCCGGTTGCAGAACTACCTTCATTATAGCAAGATGCCAATCACATATTGGGCTTAATAGCCATCGGTAGATCCACGGTTGTCAAGCAACCATGTGGTCCTCATATACTTCCTCCGTTCCATAATTCCCAACCCAGATACATCCTAAATGGAATATCATTTGTATGCAGCAGATATACATGTAGCATCCATAAATCTTACATTTAACACATAGGGGATTTTGGTCATTTTCGCCCTTAGAGGCATTTTGGTAATTTTTTTTTATTACAGGTTTTTACTTACCTTGGCCCGTTAACAAACCCTGTGAGCTAAGATGAATGAATACTATGCACCAGGTAGGATTCCAGAAGAGGAGGTGAGTCATTAAGACCGCTTAAGTACTAAGTTCTCCCTAGATCCAATCCTAGACATGATTATACCCGTTGCCACACCTCAACCCTATAACTTGTCCATGGTCTCAATAAATTAATTAAGTTTTATGTCTGTTTAAGCAGTTATCGGATACTAGGCCCAAAACCCCTAACAAAGCCCTAACAAGTCTACATACATGCGTATGGCCCATTAGGCCCAATCTCATTCATATGGCTCATTAGGCCCAAATCACATTTATATGGCCCACTAGGCCCAGTCACTTTCACAGTCATGCTCTCATATGATTTTCCATCACATAGCATCAATTACCAATTTTGCCTATTGTGGGCCCTACAGCCAATCAGGCCCATTTAGCCCATGTTGTCCCGGTTGGCCAATTCACAGCCCAAGTCCATAGAATCGCCCATAGGGCCTCAGATAATCTATCGGTTTCCCTCATACGAGAGTTCGTGCACTCGCAAGACTACCGTAGCCAAACTTTTGACTTTTCAGCATTTCAGCTTTTCAACATTTCGGCTTTTGCCGATCTACTATGTATGTACAGTGTATGTACACACCTGAAAATAAAGAGTGCTGTGATCCCCCTTACCACGAACCTACAATCGATATCACTCAATGATTACTCACATATACTTATCGAATACTTTACCAAAAGCCAAAGTCTCACCTTAACCTTACCTGAAACTCCAAGCTTTAATAGCTTTTCCTTGATCACTAGTAACGAGTACTTCCCGATCTACATTAACTTTTATCATTTTAAACATAATGGGTGATTTGTATCCAACATATGTCACCCTTTTCAAATAAATCTTATTCGGCCAACCCTTACCGAAGTGAAGAACACTTACCAAAATCTCACACCTAAGGAGCAAATCGGCAGGGATCCAAAAGACTCGGATTCGGTACTAATCCTACCAAAACTGATTGGAAGAAGTGAGGGATAGAGTAAACGATACTAGCACAACCGATTGAGAGAACAAAAAACTTACACTAGATTTTGCCGGGTGGAAAGAGTAGTGGCGGCACAGAGGATATTCAGCTCTTGAGACTTGTATGGTAAAAAAGGTTATTCAGCACAAAGAGAAGTAGAAATCGTTTAAAACCAAAGGTGAATCAAAAAGAGAACTTAAGCAAGGGAAGAATGAAAAATCAACACAAAGAAAAAGAAGGAAGAATAAAGGATTTTCGGCTTTTAAATCTTTGGAGAAAAATGTGTTTTCTAGCAACAAGGTGAGGGAGAATTTGGCATTAGCCTGGTAACCTCACATTCGGCACTTATATATAGCCTCTAAATAAATTTCCTATCCCCTAATCCCCAATTCGGCTCCACCTCTTTACACTCCTCATCTCCTAATTTTTCTCCTTAATAACCCCTTAACCTCCTCCTCAAATTTCTCCTCTTATCACTCCCTACAGAGTTCATATCCAACGCCACCACTGTCCATCTCTTAAGCAAAAATAAATCCTTCTTTTAAGTAAGGAGGGATTCGAACCCCATACCTCCTTGCCTTGCATGTGATGCCACATGCCACTCTACCATAAGGCTTTCTTGTGTCCAATTCTTCCTTCATCTATTAAAAAAAAATCATCTTCTTGCCATCAAGGTTCTTTATTTATTAACCCATAATTTCCTTCACCCCTATGTTCGAACTCATCCCTTAACCAAGACCTACTATAACACAATTAACACTTGACTAGGAATGTTAAGCATAATTTTTATCAAAACCGAAAAAAAAAGTTTGAGATTTTGGGATTTTTTGGGGGTTTTACAACTCTACCCTCTAAAAGGAATTTCGTCCTTGAAATTTTACCTGATTCAAACAGTTGAAGATATTGATGTCGCATCGTTTCCTCCGGTTCCCAATTAGCCTCCTTAGCCTTGTGATTACACCAAAGCACTTTGACTAATGGAACAGACTTCCTTCTTAGTACCATAACATCACATCCAATTATTTGTATGGGTTCTTCCTCGAAAGTTAGGTCTGGCCTAACCTCGACCTCCTCAACCGACAGGACATGTGAAGGATCCGATCGATATCATCTTAGCATGGAAACATGAAACACGTCATGGATCTGGCTTAGTTTAGAAGGTAATTCCAGTTGATAAGTGACTGGCACAATTTGCCTCACAACCCGGTGTGGTCGAATGAACCTTGGGCTTAACTTCCCTTTCCGTCCAAACCTTAATACCTTCTTCCACGGAGAGTCATTAAGAAAAACTAAGTCCCCCACTGCATACTCTATCTCTTGACGTTTAAGATCAGCATACGACTTCTGCCTATCCGAGGCCTCTTTCAACCGATCCCGAATCACCTTATCCTCAGTATCTGCTACTAGCTCAGGGCCCAAAACTCTTCGTTCGCCTAACTCTGTCCAATATGTTGGAGTTCGACACCTTCGCCCATACAGTGCTTCGTACAAAGCCATCCCAATACTTGCTTGATAGCTATTATTGTACGCGAATTCAGCTAAAGAATAATAGTCCTCCCAGCTACCTAGGAACTCAATCACACATCCCCTCAACATATCTTCCAACACTTGGATCACCTTGTCCGACTGTCCATCAGTTTGAGGATGGAATGTCGTACTAAAGTTCAACCTTGTACCCAACGCTTCATGCAGCTTCTTCCAAAATCACGAAGTAAAATGTGGGTCCCTATCAGATATTATAGACACTGGTACTCCGTGCAATCTTACAATCTCCGCCATATACACCCTAGCCAGCTTTTGTAACGAGTAATCTGTGCGGACTGGTACAAAATGGGCAGACTTGGTTAATCAATCCACTATAACCCATATCGAGTCTTTCTTTGTAGGTGTCAAGGGTAGCCCACTAACAAAGTCCATAGTAATCCTTTCCCACTTCCAGAGTGGAATTTTTACTGGCTGAAGCAATCCTGAAGGCAACTGATGTTCCGCCTTCACCTTTTGACAAACCAAGCATTTACTTACAAACTCCATAACCTCGCGCTTAAGTCCAGGCCAACAATAAAGCTCCCGCAAATTCTGATACATCTTTTTTCTGCCAGGATGCATAGCATAGAGGCTGCTATGTGCTTCCTGCAGAATAGATTGTCTTAGATCATTGTCCTTAGGTATACACATTCTCCCATAAAAACCCAACACTCCTTCACTATTTATCCCAAAGTTCGATGTCTCCCCATTCTCTACTTGTCTAAGATGAGCACCCAAAGTCTCATCCACTAATTGCTTACTCCTTATCTGTTCTACCCACACCAGTTTTACTTGAAGCTCAGCTAACAAGCTACCATCATCCAGCAAGCTTAAAAGGGCAAGCATAGCGCTCAAGTCTGACTTAATCTTACGACTCAACGCGTCAGCTATCATATTTGCTTTGCCAGGATGGTAATCAATCGTACAATCATAATCCTTCAACAATTCCACCCACCTACGCTGCCTAAGGTTTAGCTCCTTTTGGGTAAGGAGGTACTTCAAACTCTTATGGTCCGTATAAATTATACACCTCTCTCCATATAAATAATGCCTCTATATTTTTAGCGCAAAGACCACCGTAGCTAGTTCCAAATCATGGGTTGGGTAATTCATCTCGTGAGTCTTAAGTTGCCGTGACGCATACGCAACCACCTTTCCTTCTGGCATCAACACACAACCTAAGCCCACATGTGACGCGTCACTATCAACCGTAAACTCCTCCCCAGGCTCTGGCTGAATCAACATAGGGGCCTTAGTTAAAACCTTCTTAAGTTTTCCAAAACTCTCTTGCTGCTTGTCGGTCCAAAAAAATGGTACCCCCTTCCTCAACAACTTAGTTAAAGGTGCGACAATTACTGAAAAGCCCTCAACAAACTACCTATGATACCCTGCCAAGCCCAGAAAACTTTAAATTTTCGATACCAACTTGGGTGTTTTCCAGTCTAACACTGCTTCAATTTTTTAGGGATCCACCTTAATCCCCTCAGCTGACACCACATGTCCTAGAAAAGTAACCTCCCTTGGCCAAAATTCACACTTATTAAATTTGGCATACAACTGCTTCTCCCTCAAAATCTGTAACAATCCTTAAATGTACATCATGTTTGTCCTCATCTCTTGAGTACACTAAAATGTCATCTATGAACACTACCATAAACCGATCCAGGTAGGGTTGGAAGACCCGATTCATGACATCCATGAAAGCGACAGGTGCGTTTGTCAGCCCGAATGGCATAACTAAGAACTTGTAGTGCCCATAACGCGTTTTGAAAGCTGTCTTAAAAATATCTGCCTCCTTAACCCTCAATTGGTGATACCCCGAATGCAGGTCAATCTTCGAGAAAATGGAAGCTCCCCTAAACTTATTAAAAGGATCATCGATTCTCGGCAAAGGGTACTTGTTTTTAATAGTTAACTTGTTTAACTGCTGATAGTCGATGCACATTCACAGTGTCCCATCTTTCTTCTTTACGAACAACACCAGTGCTCCCCACGGAGACACACTTGGTCGGATGAATCCTCGATCCAACAATTCCTGAATCTGTACCTTAAGTTCTACCAACTCCTTTGGTGCCATCCGATAAGGGGTGATGGACACCGGAGTCGTACTAGGTAACAACTCGATTCCAAATTCTACTTCTCTGCTGGGTGGCAACCCTGATAGCTCCTCGGGAAAAACATCAGGAAATTCCTAACTGTTCTCAATTCCTTAACAGTAGGGCTCTTAGCCTCCGTATCACTAATATAAGCCAAATGGGCTTCGCATCCCTTTCGTACCAACTTCTCAGCCCTTAATGTCGAAATCACATTCGACAATTAATTTCGGCGTTCACCAATCGCCACCACCTCCTTATCCTCCACCGTTCTTAACACCATTCACTTTGCAGCTCAATCTAAGGTGGCTCGGTGTTTCACCAGCCAATCCATTCCCATGATTAAATCAAACTCACTAAACGACAGCTACATCAAATCCGCTAAGAAGGTAACCCCTTGGACTACTAAGGGTACCTCCCTAAACAACTTATTCACTCCCACTGATTGACCTAACGGACTTATCAAAGTCATCTCATCGCAGTAATTTCAAACATATCACCCAAAGGTTCAGCCATATTGTGTACAACATATGAATGCATCGATCCAATATCAATAAATGTTGTGTAAGGTAACTCATATATAAAGAACATACCCGTTATCACATCTCGGGCATCCCCGTCTTCTTGGTGACGAACAGCATAAACCAAGGTTGCCTGCCTCGCCTAAGCATGGCTTGCATTTTCGCCTGGTGCTCCACGTCCACGTCTATTGTTGTTATCGCCCCTAGCCTGCCTACGACTCCTTGGCTGTAGGTGACCACAGATTGGTGGCTGGACACCACCTCAGCCCGCAACTGGCACCTGAGCTGGCATTCTAGGGCAATTCTTGATCCTATGCTCCATGGATCCACACACTAGACAAGCTCCCGTCCTCTTCTAACACTCGCCTACTTGACCTTTCCCACAATCAGCACAAAGTGACACCCCTGGATTAATAGTAGGGGGCCCTGCTCTAACTGGCCTATTAACTCTAGCCCTAGCCTTAGGCCTCTATCCAACACTAGGAGACTCAGCCTCCCTTTTATACCCCTTTCTTTTTCCCGATTTAGGCGCTCAGTGCACTTTACTTCCTGGGCTATCTTTGCTTTCTCTACCAACTCCGAGAAAACTCGCTTCTTTTGTGGAGCTATCAATACTCTGAGGCTATCCCTAAGACTATCATCAAACCTAATGCAACACTCATAGTCCGTCGCCACCGTAAATCTTGTATACATACTAAGACGTAGAAATTCTACCTCATACTCCGCCACAGATTTGTTTCCTTAGGTGAAGTTCGAGAACTCTTTCCTTCTAGCATCCACAAAACTTGCACCCACATACTTTCCTTGGAACGCAGTTTTGAAGAACTCCCAAGTGATCTCCTTAGGTTGGGTGCCCTCTTTCACTGTCAGCCACATCTGGTAAGCTTCTTCCCTAAGTAGTGACACTGCCCCTCTCAACTTTTATTCTGGTAAATAGTCCAAGTCCTCCATTATCCTTTCAATAGCCTCCAACCAGTATTCAGCCACGTTAGGAGCCACGCCAGCCACGCCCTTAAAGATCTCAGCCCTATTTGATCAGAGTCACTCTAGAATGGACCACCGATTTCCCGTGCCATTATTGGGCCCTGCGTGTAACAGCCCTAATTTGACCCTAGTTGAAAAGTGGTTTCGGGACCACAAAATCGAGCTATAAAAATAATTATAAGTTATATTTCATGTTTATGAAGTGAGTAAATAGAAGTGTGAAAGTTTCAAGCTTGGATTTGGTCATTTGCATGTGAATTTATTCAATAGGACTTATATGTGATACTTTTGAAATGTGATTGGTTAATTTTTAATGGTTTAATAATGCATGTGTTTAAAGGAATGGTTTTGCATGTTAATTTACCCATTTCTAGTTAGTGGCCGGCCATGTTACTATTATATTATAAAATATGATAATTTTTATTAGCTTTATTTAGTTAAATGCCATATTATCATGAATGAATGTAATAAAATAAAGAAATAAAATAGTAAGTGGGTGAAAACAACAAAGTATTCACCTTGTTCATTCAAAAAAAACCGAAAGAGAAGAAGAGTTGGGGAGAAAGGAGCCATTCGGTCATTTAGGTCTTCATTAAGCTCAAGAGCTTAGAGGATCAAAGTTGGATAGGGGAAAGGAAAAAGTGATCGAATAGCCGTTGAAATCGTTCGACAACATACGAGGTAAGTCTTTGAGTAATGGAACTTAGTTTATGATTTGATTAAATCACGACATATAAGCATAACAAATAAACGGTGATTCTACTTGAATTAAGTATCGAGGTAATTAGTTTATACTTATGACTGGTAGCCGAATGTGTATAGAGATCATGTTATAAAGCAAATTGAAGTCATGCTCTTTGTATATGGCTATTGAGCCGAAAATTTGAAATGGTTGATAAGTGTCTTGTGCTTGAGTTCTTGTAATGAAAATGAAATACAGATGTGTTATGATATATTGATATATGTGCATGATTATTCGGATGATAACCGAACTAAGATCCGAAGGCATTTGTGCTAGTTGCTATATCCGGGCTAAATCCCGAAGGCATTTGTGGTAGTTGCTATATTCGGGCTAAATCCCGAAGGCATTTGTGCTAGTTGCTATATTCGGGCTAAATCCCGAAGGCATTTGTGCTAGTTGCTATATCCAAGCAAATCTCCGAAGGTACTTGGGTTTGGAAATGAGCGATCTTCTTTGTAATAACTTCAATTAATACGCTCATAAATCCAAACGATAAGGTTGTTTCGTATATGCATTGGAAAAGTTGATTCCTTTTAAATAATATTCGTTCAATTGATGTGTATGAATATAATGGTTGAAGCGTGAAGTAAGTATGATTTTGGGGATATGCGTATATGTAATTATTCATTTAGTCGCATGAAAGCTATGTTGTAGTTGTAAATGATTTCATTACTTAAAACTTACTAAGCATCAAAATGCTTATTCGTTGCTTTAATTCTTCTGTTTTATAGATTTGTTAAATCACCATCGGATTCGGAGTGTCAAGTCGAAGTCGCGTCTACACTATCTAAGCCTTTTGGTACACTTTTAGTTGAAATTTTGATAATGGCATGTATAGGATTGACTTTGGATGTTAATTTAGTATCTTTTGTATATATATGTGTGTTTAGCCATGCGAAAATGGCTTGTTAAGTTACCATATGTGTTTCTCATAATTCTTATGCATGTGTGGATGATAAGTGATTAATACTTGAAATGTTTTAATGTGAATGAAACTTAGGAATAATTTAATGTATTTATTAAATTGTGATGACTTCTTTGCACTTAGTATAAACGAATTTTTGCTTTCTTAAATATGCCCTCGGAAATTACTATAATATTATTGAATGGGATCAGTGTTTGTTTGGTAATAATCCTTACCTCTCCGGCGACAGATACGGGTAAGGGGTGTTACACTGCGACTCTTTCTAAAATCCTCAGCATTGCCTGCGAAAATGAATCCTCCCCCGCGACCCGATCATATGGCTCATCCTCAGCCACAGGTGAGGCTGGATGCTCTTCTACTCTAACATTGGGCATATGGCCCGATGCCGACGATTCAGCCCTAGCACTTCTACGGCCTCTTGCACCTCTTCTAGCACTCATCGTCGATTCACGTATTTTCTGGATTAGGAATTTTATGAAGTTTTAGTTAGTTTCAATAATTAAACCGATGTTTTATGAAAGTATTAAAAAGAAGGTTGTTTTCGCAATTCCTCTACAGTTTTAAGATCCTACGGGCTTCAGTTCCATTCTAACTAAAACTTCAGTATAATCATCTAAAGTAGCCATTAACTACCAACAGTATATCAAATTAAACAAGCTTAAGAATAAAAGAACTTACTTGGTTCGACGTCAGAGACTCGGTGTGCCGCACAGCAAGATTTCCCTTTTTTCCCTAAACATTGTGATCCAAATTTTTTTTAAAAAAATAATAAATCCAAATAATAAGGCCCACTTCACAGTCTGAGTTTTGCAACTTGGGCTCTAATACCATGCGATCCTCATATACTTCCTCTGTTCCATAATTCCCAACCCAGATGTAACCTAAACAGAATATCATATGTATGCTGCAGATATACATGTAACATCCATAAATCTTACATTTAACACATAGGGGATTTTGGTCATTTTCGCCCTTAGGGGCATTTCGATAATTTTCTTTTATTACAAGTTTTTACTTACTGTGGCCCATTAACAAACCCCGTGAGCTAAGATGAATGAATACTATGCACCAGGTAGGATTCCAGAGAAGAGGAGGTGAGTCATTAAGACCGCTTAAGTACCAAGCTCTCCCTAGATCCAATCCTAGACATGAATATACCCGTTGCCACACTTTAACCTTATGACTTGTCCACGGTCTCAATAAATTAATTAAGTTTTATGTCTGTTTAAGCAGTTATCAGATACTAGGCCCAAACCCCCTTACAAAGCCCTAACAAGTCTACATACATGCATATGGCCCACTAGGCCCAATCTCATTCATATGGCCCATTAGGCCCAAATCACATTTATATGGCCTACTAGGCCCAGTCATTTTCACAGCCATGCTCTCATACGATTTTCCATCACATAGCATCAATTACCAATTTTGCCTATTGTGGGCCCTACAGCCCATCGGGCCCATCAGGCCCATTTAGCCCATGCTGGCCTGGTCGGCCAATTCACAGCACAAGTCCATAGAATCGCCCATGGGGCCTTAGATAACCTATCAATTTCCCCTTTACGAGAGTTCGCGCACTTGCAAGACTACCATAGCCAAACTTTTGGCTTTTCGGCATTTCGACTTTTCGGCATTTCGACTTTTGCCGATCTACTGTGTGTGTCCAGTGTATGTACACACCTGAAAATAAAGAGTGCTACGATCCCCCTTACCACGAACCTACAATCGATATCACTTAAAGATTACTCACATATATTTATGGAATACTTTACCAAAAGCCAAAGTCTCACCTTAACCTTACCTGAAACGCCAAGCCTTAATAGCTCTTCCTTAATCACTAATCACAAGTGCTTCCCAGATCTGAATTAATCTTTATCATTAAAAACATAATGGGCGACTTTTATCCAACATATGTCACCCTTTTCTACTAAAGCCTATTCGGCCAACCCATATTGAAGTGAAGAACATTTACCAAAATCTCACACCTAAAGAGCAAATCGGCAGAGATCCAAAAGACTGGGATTCGATACTAATCCTACCAAAACCGATGAGAAGAAGTGAGGGACAGAGTAAACGATACTAGCAAAATTGATTGAGAGAATAAAACACTTACACTAGATTTGTCCACCTGCCGGCATAGAGGATATTCGGCTCTTGAGACTTGTATGGTAAAAAAGGTTATTCGGCACAAAGAGAAGTAGAAATCGTTTAAAACCAGAGGTGAATCAAAAAGGGAGCTTGAGTAAGGGAAGAATGGAAAATCGGCACAAAGAAAAAGAAGGAAGAATACGGGATTTTTGGCTTTTATATCTTTGGAGAAAAAGGTGTTTTCTGGCAACAAGGTGAGGGAGAATTTGGCATTAGCCTGACAACCTCACATTCGAAACTTATATATAGCCTCCCCAATTCGGCTCCAACTCTTAATACTCCTCATCTGCTAATTTTTCTCCCTGATAACCCCTTAATCTCCTCCTCAAATTTCTCCTTTTATCACTCCCTACAGAGTTCATATCCAACGCCACCACTATCCATCCCTTAGGCAAAAATAAATCATTCTTTTGAGCAAGGAGTGATTTGAACCCCATACCTTCTTGCCTTGCATGTGATGCCACTTGCCACTCCACCACAAGGCTTTCTTATGTCTAATTCTTCCTTCATCTATTAAAAAAAAACTGCCTTCTTGCCATCAAGGTTCTTTATTTATTAACCCATAATTTTCTTCACCCTAAGTTCGAACTCAACCCTTAACCAAGACCTACTATCACATAATTAACACTTGAATAGGAATGTTAAGCATAATTTTTATCGAAGCCGAAAAAAAGTTCGGGATTATTTTGGGGCGTTACAAAGCGTCAGCAGCGACATCTGTTTTACCCTGATGATAGTCAATCACAAGGTCATAGTCTTTTAGTAGTTCTAACCATCTTCTCTATTGCAGATTCAAATCTTTCTATGTCATCAGATATTTCAAACTCTTATGATCAGTGTAAACGTGACATTTCTCACCAAACAGATAGTGACGCCAGATTTTTAAAATAAATACAATCACAACTAACTCAAGGTCATGTGTCAGATAGTTTTTTTCATGCGGTTTCAGTTGTCTAGAAGGATAAGCAATGACTTTACCGTCTTGCATTAAAACACATCCTAAACTGATTAATGAAGCATCACTGTAAATTACAAATTCTTTACCCGTTTCGGGTTGTACTAATACTGGGGCTTCAGTTAACAAGGTTTTCAACTGATTAAAATTGTTTTGACACTTTTCTGACCACTCAAATTTAACATCTTTTTAAAGCAATTTCGTTAACAGAGTTGCAATCATCGAAAAGCCTTTTAAAAAACATCTATAATAATCGGCAAGTCTCAGAAAACTACAAATTTCAGATACATTCCTCGGAGGTTTCCAATCCAGAATAGCTGAAATCTTACTCGGATCAACTCAGATACCAGATGCTGATACAATATGACCTAGAAAATTGACCTCTCGTAACCAGAATTCACATTTGCTAAACTTCGCATACAACTGTTTATCTCGCAGAGTCTGTAGCACTATTCTCAGATGCTCGGTATGTTCTATTTCATCTCATGAATAAATTAATATGTCATCAATGAATAAGACAACAAATTGATCTAAATACGGTCTAAAAATTCGGTTCATCAAATCCATAAAGATAGCTGGTGCATTCGTTAATCCAAAAGGCATAACAAAGAATTCATAGTGACCATACCTAGTTCTAAAAGCAGTTTTCAGAATGTCTGAATCTTTTACTCGCAACTGATAATATCCCGATCTCAAATCTATCTTCGAAAACACAGTAGCTCCTTTCAATTGATCAAACAAATTGTCAATTCGGGGCAGAGGATACTTGTTCTTGATAGTCACTTTATTCAATTGACGATAATCTATGCACATTCTCATCGTACCATCTTTTTTTTCACAAATAGAACAGGTGCACCCCAAGATGAGAAACTTGGTCTCTTGCAAATCCTCTATATGTTAACTCTTGTAACTGAGACTTTAATTCTTTTAATTTAGCCAGAGCCATTCTATACGAAGCTATCAAAATCGAAATAGTTCCTGGTAACAACTCAATGCCAAATTCAACTTCTTGTATCGGAGGTAATCCGGGAAGTTCTTCAGGAAATACATCAGAAAATTCACAGACAACAGGCACTGATTCAATTTTCCTCTCCGATACTTTCGAATCAATCACATAGGCAAAGTAAGCTTCACACCCTTTTCTCACAATACTCATAGCTTTTATCAAAGATATCATAGCAGGCAATCCATTCAAATCACTAGATTCAATTCGAACTATTTCATCATTCTTGCATCTCAAATCAATTGTTTTTCGTTTACAATTCACAATAGCATCGTGCAAAATTAACCAATCCATACCCAAAATCATATCAAACTCATCAAAAGGTAATAACATCAAATCAGCTAGAAAAATATCTCGAAACATTAACGGCCAATTCTTGTAGACCTTATCAACCAAAACAGATTTGTCTAGGGGGTTTGAAACTCAAATTATGGATTTAGTAGACTCTACAAGCAAAGTCTTACTGTTCACTAAGTTCATGCATATATATGAATGTGTCGATCCAAGATCTATCAAAGCAATTACAAAAGTATCATAAAGAGTAAAAGTACCCGTGATCACATCTGGTGATGAAGCTTCCTTACGAGCTCGTACGGCATAAGCTCTAGCAGGTGCACGAGCCTCAGATCGAACAGCAATGTCTTTAGTCCCTCTTTGACTACCACTTACATTGCCCGAATTTTTAGGAGGTCTACCACAAGATGTATTACCACTTGGCTTCAGATTTTGCATAATTTCTTACTCAACAGATTCAGGGCAATCACAGATAAAATGATCTAACGATCCACATCTAAAACAAGCCCGATCATACAGTTTACAATTACCATGATGTCTTTTACCATAATGCTTGCACTCAAGGTGATCAGATTTAGCATTTCTAACACTGGCAACAGATGTAGCTGGAGCTTTGAAACTCGAATTCAATCTAGCACGATCTCTACTCGAATGCCCCACACTAACCCTTGAACGGTTAAAATCATCTCTAAACTTCTTTGATGCAGACTGAAATGATTTACTTGCAGATTTCTTTCGCACCTCTCTAGCTTCAGAATCAACTTTTCTTTTTTCTTTTTTGAGATCTTTGGCTTTACATGCTCGTTCAACAAGCACAACAAATTCTTTAATCTCAAGAATCCCAACTAACAAACGAATATCCTTGTTTAAACCATCTTTATATCTCTTACACATTATCGCCTTAGAAGATACACATTCACGAGCATACTGACTCAATCTTACAAATTCTCGCTCGTATTCTGTGACAGACATACAACCTTGTTTAAGCTTGAGAAAATCTTTACGTTTTTGATCGATGAATCTCTAACTGATATATTTCTTCCGAAATTCAGCTTGGAAGAAATCCCAAGTGACTCGCTCACTCGAAACCACGAATACTAAAGTCTTCTACCAGTGGTGCGCCATATCTCTCAGAAGTGAAATGACACATTTTATGCATTCATCGGGATTTAATTAAAATTCATCAAATACTCTTATCGTGTTCTCTAACTAGAACTCAGCCCTTTTAGTATCATCATTTGATGTAGCTCGAAACTCTTCGGTCCCATACTTTCTAATCTTATCTACCAGAGGCTTACTTAACTAAACTGAATTCACTGATAGTATAATAGGAGCTTGCGGAGAATTGACTGGGGGTGGAGGTTGTTGTACAGTCAGATTGGTTCTAATATATTGGCTAAACCAATCATTCATTATTTGATAGAAGACTTGTCTCGCCTCACCATTACGGCTACTCGTAGTCGGTCTAGAATCGGATGGCGTTGTCCCTTGCATGGGAGCAGGCACATTGCTTTTGACATCTTCCGCTACTGCTCGTTCAGGATCCATTTGCTAAATAAAAGTACATTTTCAATCTTAAGATTCATCACACTATCGCAGTTTATAAATATGACATGTATAGCTAGACTCAGATACGCTATGGTAGTCCTATAACTGACTAAACCATAGCTCTGATACCAACCAAATGTAACACCCCTAACCCGTATCTGTCGTCGGACTATGGTTAAAGGCATTACTGGACAAAACAGAACAATTAACATACATTTCATAAGCATCAAAGCATCAGAAATCAAATATCAATATAGAGTCCCTTATCTGGGTCATTGAGACCTTAAACATGCATTAGAAAGGAGTTAGGACTAAACCGAACACATACAAAAATTTTCCAAAACTTAAATATTTTCAAAGAAATACAGGTTACACGCTTGTGTGAATAGGCCGTGTGCCTTACACGGCATTAGACACGCCCGTGTGTCTAGGCCTTGTCAAAACAGGGCATACATATTGACTTGTTCCCACGGCCTCAAGACATGCCCGTGTGTCTTGGCCGTAGTCGAGCCTGACTTGGGCCACACGGCTAGCCACACATCCGTGTGCCTTGACCGTACCCAAGACTGATTTACAAACGTAGGGTACCCCAGGGGACACACGACACATGGCTGAGACACATGCCCGTGTCGATAAAAATAAGTCATTTGAATAGCCAATTTGTCACCCCAAATGGGTCAAACCTACAAGCACCAAACCAAGTATATTTTAGACACAACTTCAGCCAATTTCAATACCAAAACATACATTATTCATGCCTTCACATTATTAATAAATTCCAACCTCAATTCATCAACTAAATCATATGAAACATATGTTTCGATACATCATTCAATCTCATACTCAAACTTACCAAAACTTATCAACATTGACCATTTCTTTTGGTCAGTCAAAACATACCATATAATTCATAGTGCACCACATATCATATAACATTTCCAACCATAAGTTCAATCTCAAGATAGCCATATCACTTGGCATAGTATATATTATAAAACATATCCATGCACTACTAGCCTATACATGCCATACTTTACTATATACATTTTCAAAAGATACCAAAATAAGATTCGATAGTGTGGTGACAAACCTTGACGATCCCCGAGCTCCTAGTAGCTTCTATATCTGTAAAATAGTTGAAAAAAGAACACATAGAGTAAGCTTTCAAAAGCTTAGTAAGCCATATATGAATAAAATTATCATTTAAAACATGTAAACATTATCAACTTTCATATACATAGTAGCTAATAACCAAAACAAACCTCTTGTTCATATACATATTCTCAAATCATTTGCACATATAGCATATATTCACATACTTAGATTATATTTCATCATTTACTTGTATACTTACCTTTTATTCTTAAACATCATATATAAATCAAACGTACCTGAATCGGATACAATTTCACAAAGTCATTCATTTTCTCTGAATACCTGTTTGAACCATTCAGAAACATAAGGATACATGGATAGCTCGAAAAGTATATACAATGCCAACGTTCCAAACGTGGTCTTACATGTAATCAAACATCGATGCAACTATCCTAGACAGGGTCTTACACGAAATTAGATACGATGCCAATGTCCCAGACATGGTCTTACACGTGAAACAAAAGTCGATGCCAACGTCCCAGACGTGGTCTTACACGATAACACATATCGAAAATCCTATGTCATGACATATGTATCCTAACTATTCCTAAGGTTCGTACGGGGATTTTCAAACATCAGAACTTTGTCAAAACTTTCTTGAATGGCACATGTATAGTTCAAATATTCATTCATCACAATTCAATATCATATGAATAATAATAATTCAATTCAAACATGTTTATTTGTATATAAACTTACCTCGTACGGATTCAAATAGTCGGAATAGGCTACTCGACGACTTTCGACTTTCCCCGATCTAATTCCGTTTTCATTAAATCTTAATCTATATAAATTCAAATTTGACTCATTTAATCACACATTCATTCAAAACAATCTATAAATACAAATTTAGGGCATTTTACAAATTAGCCCTCACATTTTCACATTTCGACACTTTAGTCCCTAATTCACAAAATCACAAAATATACATAATTTGCATATACTTATGCTTGGCCGAATTCTCCTAATACTCATACTAGTCCACATATTTCATTTATTTCACATTTTCGTCCCACACTTTACAAATTTCACAATTTAGCCCATTTTACTCAAAATCATCAAAAATCCAAAATCAAAAGATATTAACCCGACATCAAACTTTCATATTTCATCACTTATCAACATAAAGATCATGAATTCATCCATGGAACATTTCAAAATTATCATAAATAATTAGAAATTGAGGCATGGGATTAGTAAAACATAAAGCAACAATCACAAAAACGTAGGAATTATCAAAAATAGATCAAAATACATACCTCAATCAAAGAAAATCAATGGCTGAACCCTAATGTTCTTTTTCTTTTTCTTTTTCTTGTATTTTCAGCACAAATGGATGTTAATGGCCATTTTCATGCTGTTGGTTTTATTTTAATTAACATTAATAAACATTTTACCTTATTAACCTTATTATAAACATAAAATAAACATATATTGGATGGTCACTTATGTCCATTCAAACTTCCAATGGTCAAATAACCACATAAGGACCTCTCAGTTAATAAGCCAAATCAAATAGGAACTTTTAACGAACAGCAGACAACTTTTATATTTTACACGATTAGGTCCTTTACCAAATTAAGCACACAAATGATCAAATTTTCATACGAAACTTTCACACATACTAATTCACATACCATAACCACGAAAAATAATATTTAAATATTTTTTTCTAACTCAGATTTGTGGTTCCGAAACCACTATTTCGACTCGAGTGTAAACCGGACTGTTACAAAGGGGTAAAATTTTGACATGGCTAAATTCAACTTGAAATGATCTGTCATGGAAATGGACATGTAATATGAAAGTCACTATATGATGAGATTATGTTTGATTCTTGAAATTTATGTGGACTAATGACTAACATGTTTGATGAAGTTGTATATTTTAGGCATTAGTTAAATTGCTTGGATGCATTATCGTATGCTTACCTTTAAATGTAAATGAATGATAAGTTAAACTCCCATTATGTGAACTTACTAAGCATTAAATGCTTACTTTATTTTATTTTCCTCTATTTTATAGTACTCGAATACTTTTGAAGGTTGGAACTTGGTCGGAGACACATCACACTATCCCTTGAACCTCTCGGTATATGAAACAAGCTAACTTTTGATATAATGGCATGTATAGGTTAAATAAATTAAATGATAAAATATTTATGTTGTAACTAGCATTGGAATGACTACTGTTAAGCATACTTTGATGTAATTATATAAGGCCTTATCATGTTTATTGTGTGTTAAAAATGATTTTATGGTGAAAGGTATATATAAACCATATGATGAATGTATTTGAATTAGTATAATTGACAAAATTTTCATATAAACATAAGTGCAAATTTGGTAAGTTTAATCACTTGAACTTATGTGCTAATATTTTATACACAATACTTCTATTTGGCTTGATTTTATGACTTGAATTGGTTTGGAAATGTGTTAAAATGATAATGTAGATATAAGGTAAAATTTGGCTGAGAAATAAGGCTTGGACATGGCCTGATCACACGGGCGTTTGTCCCCTGTTTATAAGGAAATTTTTAAAATTTCACAAAAAATTCTCTGAGTTCCCGATTTAGTCACGACTTTTTTCTAATGTATAAATGGGCCTTGAAGGTCCAATTAAGGGATAATATGATTGATTATGATTGGTTTTGAATATGAATAGTAAATGACATAAATTATATGTATTTGTTCTATAAACTCCGATAATGCTCTTTAACCCTATTCCGGCGACAGATATGGGTTAGGGGTGTTACAGAATCAATTTTGTTTAATTAACTATTGTGAATAATTGAGTGCGAATATTATAAAATTGCCATAACATACGATGCATAAATGAGATAAGCATACCATATAGTTTAGGAAAGAATGCCACATGTACTTGTCATGCATATATTGATCATACATGATTGAAATCAGAAATTATAAAAGCCTTGCATGTTTTTAAAATATTGATTGGGAGATTATCCTTAAAGAAGACCTATGGCCTCTATCAATGGTCTCTTGTGATTGCATGGAAAGTGCACTACCCCATGATAGGATTTTTATGTGGATTTCACTGAGGAGATTTCCTAAAAGTAAGAAGAATTCTCTTGTGATCAAATGATAATTAGACTGGCCCTTGTGGTAGGTATTATCATACGATAGGTCAAGAAACTCTATTCTCAAAAGAGGACAACTAGTCAAAGCATGCTACATGGTGAGATTGTCCCACGGTGACTCATTTGTGGTGTATGATGCAATAGGTGTTGAGTTGATGGTTATACACACAAGATCTTCTACTTAAGTAACTCCCCACGAAGCTCTACTTAAGTTAGAATAATGGTCAAACATTACACGAGTCTTAGTAGGTGTGAATGCATAAGGAATTAGGTTCATGTGCTATCTGGATAGAAATCTATGTTCTTACTAGTTGATCATGATGACCCCATAGTGGCTTAAATCAATGGGCATGGGAATTATCGTTCGAACGACTTACAAATATTTTCAAGGTTTAATGTAAGACACATGCATCATCTTAATGCATATCGTAATGTTGGAAAATGTTTTCAAACAATTCCTTAATACAAATATATTAATATATGAGTGTTTTTATTTTCAGTTTGAAAATGGAACCAACTCTCTTATTGAACATACTCGCAGAAAATAAATTGAATGGAAACAACTATAAGAAATGGAAAAGAAACCTAGTAATTGTTCTAAGCTATGAGAAACTTAAAATAGTTTGTAACACCCCTAACCCGTTTTCGATGTCGGAATAGAGTTACGAGGCATTACCGGATAACACACTTCATTCACATACATATATGCAATCATAATTAAAATCTATTCATATCAAACACATTGTCCCATGTAAGGTCCTATGAGGCCTTAAAACATGCTTAGAAGTGGTTCAGGACTAAATCGATAACATTTAAAAACTTTGTGAATCTTAGAAAATTTTTCAACATATAAGGGTCACATGCTTGTGTGAACAGGCTGTGTGCCTCACATGGCCACCAGACATGCCTGTGTCACAAACCGTGTGAAAACAGGGCATACATACTGACTTGTACCACACAGTCGAGGACACGCCCATGTGCTAGGCTGTGTGAAATATAAGGGGGTTACTGACTTAGGTCACACGGCTGACTACACACCCATGTGCTAGCCCGTGTGCCACACACGGCTAGTAGACACGCCTGTATGCCTAGGCCGTGTCAAAACTATAGTGTATACTAACTTTAATTCGAAGGGTGCCCCAGGGGACACACGGCTGTGTAACATAACCGTATGTGTGGGGACAAAAATAGGGCATTTATAAAGCTAATTTTCCACCCTTTCTACAAGCACACATAGCAACCGAAATAACACCATTTCAATACATCTTTAGGCAACCAAAAGCATGCCAATTCATACTCATATCATGTTATCTATTCACAACCATTTCAACCACTCAATTCCATATTCGAAACATACCAATCCATTTACCTAAAACCATCACAATTTGCATAAATTTCAAATGCATTAACTCATCAATTTAACATCTATTTTATGCCTCAAAATTAATCCACAACATATCATCTTTCAAGCATTAACCTAACAAATGGTAACTAACTACTTGAGCAACCATATAACTATACCAAAACATGAGGTAACTTATACATCATATATTACTCATCAAGCACATGATTCAAGCCAACTTAAATGGCTAAAAACACATTAAAATTTACATCATTAGCAAGCTAAATCACGTAGCTAATATCATTCAAATTAACAAACCTTTCCATTGAACATATATTCAATGTCTTAATCATGTTCATCAAATATTTCCCCTTTTCAATACTCATATGAATTTTGTACATACCTGGTCATTTAGCTCATTCACATATTCTTTCTCGACTTAGCATTGCCCGTTGAACCATTCGGAATCTTTAAGGATACTCAGAAATCACATAAGCTCATACAATGCCATATCTCAGATATGGTCTTACATGTTATCACATATCGGTGCCACTGTCCCAGACAGAGTCTTACACGAAACTGATTAACGATGCCAATGTCCAGCCATGGTCTTACATGTAATCTCAATACAATGTCAATGTCCCAGACATGGTCTTACATGTAATCACATATCGATAACCTAATGTCATGACATTCGTATCGTATACTATTCCTAAGGTTCGTACGAGACTTTCGGATGTCGAAACTTCATTGTCTCTTGCTCGTATTTGCTCGTTTCACATTCATAAAAATTCAATAGCAAATAAGCACATATAATTCAATTTAAATACATTTATTTGCATATGAACTTACCTCGTAGTCAGAAGTAACGTACAGGGTCAACTATTCGATAATTTTTGTTTTCCCCCGATAAATCTGATTTCTTTCGTTCTTGATCTATATACATTCAAAATTAACCCTTTTATTCATCAACACATTCAATTTCATCCAAATACACATATTTGGGAATTTTTGTACTTTAGCCCCTAAAGTTACACATTTATTCAATTTAGTCCATATTTCATAAATACACAAAATTCACAAGATTTGACCAAACCCATCCTTGACCGAATTCTCTATAGGTCCCTAGCAACCTATATTTTTCATTTATTTCATAATTTAACCTCTCAATTTACACTTTTCTCAATTTAATCTCTTATTGACATTTTTGTCAAAAATAACTATACAAAACATGTATATCAAACACCAAGCTTGCATAATTCATCATCAAACATCATAAAACTCATGGATTCATCAATGAAATTTTACAAAATCATCAACAATTTCAGAAATTAGGGTATGGGCTAGCTAGATTATTAAGCAACGATCACAAAAACATAGAAATCATCAAAAACCAAGCTAAAATCACTTACTTGCTAGCTAATGAGAGTGCTGAATGCTTCAAACCCTAAATGGTCTCCTTTGTTCTTTAAATTAGGTTGAATAACACAATTAAAGAAGATGATATGTTTATTACTTGTTTTAATTTTAACTTAATACATAAATTACAAATTTAACCTTAATTAATAAACATTTAAAACATTCATTTAATGCCCTTTTTTGTCAAAATCCACTAAAACTGGTCCAATATAAACATAAGGACCTCCCATTTAATAAGCCATAACAATTTGGCACTTTTAACTTATAGCATGCTACTTTTGCATTTTACGCGATTAAGTCTTTATTCTCAAATTGAGCTATTAAATGATAAAATTACCTCACAATATTTTCACACAGATATGTTCACATACTGTAAACACCAAAAATAATATTAAAATAATTTTATGACTTTGGATTTATGGTTTCGAAACCACTGTTTCGATTTAGCTAAAACCAGGCTATTACATAGTTCTTGATACTAAGTGCCATCCGACAACTCTAGATGAGGCTAGAAAATGTTGGGAAGAGTTTGATGAGAAAGGTCATTGTTATATGCTAGCAAGCATGACCAACACTCTGTATAAGCAAACTAGAGAGTTGTAAGACTGCTAAAAAAATTCTAGATAAGCTAGAAGACATGTTTGGAGGGCAAGCTGTCTTGGCTCAATAGTTTGTTATAACTAGTTTAATGAATGGCTAACATAAGCCTAACACTCTAGTAAAAACCATATGATCACTCTTAAAGCTACTTTGCCGAGGCCTGAGACAATGAGACAAATTTAGACTAAAACACCCAAATAGAAATGGTGTTCAAAAGTTTATCTAAGGATTTTGCTGGTTTTCAAGCCGCATATAACTTTGGCAAGAAAAACCTAACTCTTAGACAACTCATGAAGGAGTTACAATTCTATGAGTTGATGTTGAATGGCAATTAGCCGGTCTGAAGAGCGAAAGTGAATATAGTCATCGTTTCTTCCTCAAAAGGGAAGAGAAAGCACACTAAGAAAGACAAGGCTAAGGTCACTGGGCCACCAAAAATGGAAAGGAAGATAACCATAAAGCCAAAATACTTATGTAATTCTAATACTTCTTTTGCAGTAAGAAAGGGCACTTCAAGGTAAACTATAATGAGTGGAAAAAATACCTAGCTACCAAAGGCAAAGGTATGAAACTCTTGATGATAGAAGTTTGTTTAGTGGAAGTTTCAATAGACCTGATGATAGAAGTTTGTTTAGTGGAAGTTTTAATAGACCACTAAGTCATAGGAGATGAAAGATCTTAGAGATAAGAGCCTACTGTTACAGACCAGGAACAGGACAAGTGTGGCAATTGAAGGAGTGGGAGATGTACATCTTTCTTTTGATACTTTTAGTAAGATTATTTTAAGTGACATTTTCTATGTAAAACTTAATTTTCGTTGCATGTCTATACAAAGACGATTTGGTCGCACTTTTAATAATGGAATTGCAATATTTAGAAATATTAATCTTACTTATAATAGATGGATGTCAAATAATCTATATTTTATCAAATCAAAGATGTACACACTTCTTAAGACTGATATATATTGAATAAAAAACTTAAAACTTCTCACTCTAATGAGGCATACCTTTGACATTTGAGATTTGGTTATATTAACTGAGAATGAATCACTAGACTTGTGAAAGGCGACATCTTAAGTTTGTTTAAAGAAGTTGATATTCCACAATGTGAATCTTGCATAGAAGGTAAGATGACTAAGCAGTCTTTTAATGCAAAAGGAATGAGAAATCCCCTAGAAATTTTGCACACTGATGTATGTGGCCCTATGAGCGTTAGTGCAAGAGGTTGTTACGAGTATTATGTAACCTTTATTGATAACTATTTTAAATATGGGTATGTATACTTGTTGCACTGCAAGAGTGAAACTTTTGATAAATTCATGTAGAAGTTGAGAAAAAACTAGGTTTGCCCATAAAGGCACTCCGGTTTGATCGAGGTGGTGAACATTTATCTAATGAGTTCTTAGGGTCCCTCATAGAAAATGTGATTCTATCCCAATTAACTGTGTCGAGAAGTCCACAACAAGAATGGTATGGTAGATAGATAAAATCGGATGTTGCTAGACATGGTATATTCGATGTTAAATTATTCGAAGTTACTAATCTCTTTTTAAGGATGTGCTGCATAAACGACTTGCTATATTCTAAATGATGTACCAATTAAAGCAACATTGAAAACCCCATACAAATTTTGGCATGACAAGAAGTTGAATTTTAATTATTTTAGGATTTGGGAATCCTCGAACTACGTATTGGATAAAGATGTGAGGAAGTTGGACTCACGGACAGAATTATGCATGTTTGTATGATATCCAAATGGAACAAAGTTGTAACACCTCTTACCCATGTCCTACGCCGGGACAGGGCACGAGGCATTACCGAACTTAAACATAAATAATCATGCAAACCGGGTCATAAAATTTTGTTCAAATTTAAAAATTTTCAATTTTCTATCTACATAGTCCCTTGTTTAGGTTTACGAAGCCCAATACATACTTTAGAAAGGGTTCGGAACTAAACCAAGAACTTTCGAAGGTTTTACAATATTTAGAATATTTTTTCATGTTTTGGAGAGTCACACGCCTGTGTGGGTAGGCCGTGTAGTCACACATGCCCGTATGGCTTTGGGCACGCCTGTGTCCTCAGCTCGTGTAACTCTCTATTTATGACATCAGCAACCATTTAAGGGCACACGGCCAAGGCACATGCCCATGGCCAGAGGCCGTGTCCTCCATACTGCTGGGACACACGGCCGTGTCTCTGCCCGTATGGTCAAAACTTAGGCTAATTTCCATGCCTTTTTGTCATCTTTACATGCACACACACATACATGATTCTAATGGCATTCATCATTAGCTTGTCATTATGCATATGTTCCACCTACTCATGATAAACTAGTCTAGCCACATTATTACACATTCATTTGACCTTGTCATCTTATTAATTTCTTATACCATTATACTATGGTTACTAACTTATCCATCAAACATCCATGTTTAAGGAACTATCATCTTATTACCATGTTACACATTTAATTCATGGTCATGACCACCACGATTGGTCATAAAACATGCATACAACACACATGACATATTACCAAGCAAACATATTTATATCATCACATCATATGCATTAAAACGTAACATGATTAGCTAGACTTACAAACCATAATCAATATGAGCCATATCTCATGGACATATACAATAGCTCGATATAGGCCAATACATTTAGCCAAATCATAATAACACATGTCATAGAACTAGGGCCCTATACATTCCACTCACTTGATATCTTTAACATATGTATCAATACTCCATAGGTATTGGTTTGATAGTGCAATGCTACCTCCGACGATCTCCAACCCCGAGCTGACTTGAGAATACTAAGAAAATGGAAAGGAGGGAGTAAGCTTTACTCTTAGTAAGTTCGCATGAAAAATAATAAGCAATGTGTTAATGTGCTATTTTTCAATTTCCTCTTTTTATTCAAAATCTAGATAAGCTGTTTTCATGAGTTGTAGTCATTAAATTATTTATAACTGGGGCTACAGAACTCCAAATTAAGATCCGTTAATTTTCCTAGAGACTAGACTCAATATATTTTTACCATAAAATTTTTAGAATTTTTGGCCTAGCCAATAAGTACATTTTATCTGCTTAAATTTTCCCTTGCTTCACTATCTAACAGTTCCAACCTCTCTTCACTACGAATTAATTATCTCATAGTACCGGACTCAGATGATGCTTCTATCTATTTACCTTAAAAATAGACTCATTAAGGGTTTTAAGCATATAGTTTATAACCCATAATTATTTTTTTACAATTTTTAGTGATTTTCCAAAATTGAGTCAAGGGAGTCCGAAATCACTCTGACCCTATTTAACAAAAATTTAGATATCTCATCATTTGAGATTACTTTACTTGCATCGTTTCTTTTATCTAAAACTAGACCCAATAAGCTTTAATTTAATATTTTATTCAGTCTCTAACTCAATTTTCACTATTTTTGGTGGATTTTCAAAGTAGGACTACTACTACTATCCAAACTATTCTAGTACAATATAATGATACCATCACAAGATTGTCATGAAACTATTCATTCATTTTCATTCTTATCACAAGTCCATGGGTTTCGAGTACTTACTTGTGTTATCATTTAGCACAACACTTGTCCGAACATGACAATTCATGTGCATCATATTAGTATCATATAACATACATGATGTATCATGGAAAGAACTCTTTATTTCTTTTCTCATATCAATCTCGTTGAATTTCTTAGAATTTCAATGGATATCCCATTCACCGTCAATTCATACAAGTAACCATTTCAAGTACGCACTCCCACGAACCTCGCTCTTATGGTGGGATTACCAGTCTAGGATGAATCCCTTGCAACGACATATACTCTAATGAGCTCGGATCTGAATTACTAGTCCAAGCTAAATTCAGATCCTAATCAGATATCCCGTCCTGGCTAAATCCATTTCAGCACATATATTCTTCGAGAGGCTAGATCACTTTACAAGTATATGTCTGTCAATTTGTATTTTCCCTTTCTAAAGAGCACACTCCCGCGAACCTCCTTTCTTGCAGCAGGATTACCAGTTCAGACTAAATCCCCTGTAATATAAACTCATAGAGTATTGTCGGGATTACCAGTCCAGGCTAAATCCCTTACAACAACATATACTCTAATGAGCTCGAATCTGAATTACCAATCTAAGGTAAATTTAGATCCTAATCGGATTACCCATCCGGGATAAATCCGTTTGCATATATTCTTCGGGAGGGCTATATAGGGATTGGATCACCCGTTCGGGCTAGATCCTTTTACTGTCAATTCATTTTCGAGAAATCCATCAGATATCCTTTTCCATTCAACCGAGATTTTTCTTCCTCTTATTATTAATCATGTCAATGTCTCATAAATTTTTCGCACATTGAGCATTCAAATCATATTCTTATCAAGAGCATACATTTATCGTATAATCATCAAACATGTCATGTGCTACTAGTCATATATCATTGTTCTCACCAATTTTATATATCATTCTTTCATCATTTTTCAATATATTAAATCATGCCATTCGTGCAATAATAATGTAAAATTTTCAATTCAAACATAGCATTGCAATATTATTGACACACGAACTTATCTCGGCACCAAAATAACAAAAAGCAACTTAACTGTCGATTTTTCCTTTTTCACCCGATCTAGGTCCAATCCTTATTTTTCTTGCTCTATAATATCACATTTAGTCCAATTATTAGTCACATTATTTAATGTGATCCAAAAATCACATTTTGGAAAAATTATGATTTTGCCCCTAAACTTTATCAAAATTACACTTTTTCCCCTAGACTCGTAAAGTGATTTTTATTCAATTTTCTCACTCTATAGGTCTATCAAAACCATTTTCATAACTATAGCAAACTGCAATTCTCATCAGAACACCCTTTTATACCATTTTTACAACTTTTACAAAATGGTCCTTTTGGACATTTTCATTGAAAATCGCTTAATAAAAGTCATTTATTTAACACCCAACACTCATTTTCTACCATTAGACATCAAAATGCATGCATGTCACACATGATTCAATTTTTAAACATGAAACCTAGCTCAAATTAATGGTAGAAATAGATAGATCTTGTTACATGGATTGCAAAAATGTAAAAATCATTAAAAACGAGGCTAGAACAGACTTACAATCGAGCTTGGAAGATTGAAGAACCCTAGCCATGGTTTCTTCATGCAAGTTTCGGCCAAGAGTTTGAAGATGGACAAAAATTGGCTTTTAATTTTGTTTTTAATTCATTTTAATAACTAAATGACCAAAATGCCCTTAATGAAAAACTTTGGAAACATGCCTAACCATGTCCATTTTTGTTCACCAACTTAACCAATGGTATAATTACCATATAATGGCCTCTAATTTAAAATTTCATAACAATTGGACACCTTTAGCATGTAGAGCTCAACTTTTTCACTTTTTACGATTTATTTCTTTTGACTAAATTGAGTGCCCAAACGTCAAAATTTTTGAACGAAATTTTAAAAAAATCATTCTGTGAAATTGTAGACCATAAAAATATAATAAAAATAAAATTTTTCTTATCGAATTTGTGGTCCGAAGCTACTGTTTCGACTAGGCCCAAAATCGGGATGTTACAAAAGTGTGGTTTTGTTTTATAACTCAAAAGGGCAAATTATTCTAGTATTAACTTGTGCTACTTTCCTTGAAGAAATTTACAATGAGTGACTTCAAACTTCAGAGTAAAGAGGTACTCGAGGAGCTTTTGAGATATATACAAAACACTACAAAAACAGTTCTAGAACCAACCTTAATAGTCGACCTGTAATTGGTTAGAGACATAGAGAGCCTCATTGCAGTGGGAAGGTCTCTCGTAGGCTTGAGTTTCTACCAATCTAGAGGAAGTGTTTTTAACACTGCGTTTGCCAAATAGGAAGATGATAACCCACTCGCATATGGTGAAGCAATGCAAAGTGTTGATTCGAAGCTCTAGGATATAGCTACGAAAGCTGATATGGACTCTATATATTCCAACTCAGTGTGGGAACTTGTAGACTTATTGGAAGGGAAAAAACCCATAGGTTCTAAGTGTATTTATAGGAGATAAAGAAATGTAGATGGAAAAGTGTAAACTTATAAGGCAAGACTTGTAACAAAATATTATACTTAGAAAAAATGCATCAATTACGAAGAAACCTTCTTTCTGGTTTCCATGTCCAAGTCAATCCACATATTACTATCCATTTTGACGGGTCTAGGTTATGAGATTTGGAAATTGGACATCAAGACAGTGTTTCTGAATGGCTATCTTGAAGAGAGCATCTACGTGATGCAACCCACTGGATATATAGTTGATAACTTTTTAAAAGAGTTATAATTCATGCATTTAGACTAGATCAATTGTCTGTACTTAAGTGAACTTAATTGCATTTTAGGATATTATTTTAGCATTTTTAGAATATTGCATAAGGATCTTGCATGATGCTTAACTATTTTTGTTTGTTACTTTCTACGAGAAGGATTTGTTTGGTAGTAATTGGCAAGTGCAAGATATGGGAAAGGGAGTTGAAGAATAAATATTTGTCATGGCATGAGGTTGGATAGTTTGTCAATGTGGATGATGTGGCAATTCCAAGAAGAAGACTGAATCAACATTCAATACATACCAGTTTCAGCCCAATTGTACTTGTACATGAAAAATCTACCTAAAAAAGAGGGAAAAAATCCTAGGCTATTGGATTTACCCTAGGGAAATAGATTATAAAAAACTAAAGGAGGGAACCCAAAATGGGGGGGCCGGAGAACAAAAAAGAGAGACCTTTAGGCAAAAATAGAAGGTAACGGTTGAGTAGATTCGGGAAAAGAAAGACAAAGGCAGTCTCTCTCAACCACCATAGGACACTGTATCGCTGAAGTGTTGGCTAGATAAGTGAAAGCTATCCTTCCAAAGTTCTTCTATTATTTCTTGATTGCTCTCTGTGAATTGATTTTTTGAAACAATGTTGAATGATACTTTGGATTTGAATTTTAATTCCCAACCCATGAGCTAAATCTCATCGAGTTAGGATTACTTGATGGAACTCTTCTTTTCTTTAATGACTAAAGCATAGATCTACTTTAATATACAGTTTCGTTAAATGTTTCTTTACAAAATTGTATGTTTCCAAACTCTAGACATAGATGGATGTACAACATATTCATTAAATTAATCTAGACATGGTGGAAAATTTCCTTAAAGTCTTCATGGACGAAAATCTAGAACTGGTTCTGTGTCATTGTAAAGAAACAGATCTTGTTTTGGGCTAGGAAAAATGCCACTTCATGGTTCGTGAGGGAATTGTTCTAGGGCACAGGATATTGTAGCAAGGGATAGAACTGGACAGATAAAAATTGAAGTAATAGAAAAATTGCCACCTCCCACCAATGTCAAAGGTATTCAATGTTTTTTAAGTTATGCAGGATTTTATAGAAGATTCATTAAGGATTTATTGAAGATATCTAAACCCTTGTACACCTTGCTGGAGCACAATTGATTGGTGAACATTGTTTGATAGCTTTTGAGGAATTGAAGAAATGATTAGTAGTAGCACCAATTGTAATAGCTCTAGAGTGGACTTTGTCTTTTGAACTCATATGTGACGCTAGCAACTATACTGTGGGATCAATGTTGGGGCAAAGGAAAGACAAGGTATTTTATACAATCTATAATGCGAGAAGAACCTTGACGGCTACACAACTTAACTATACCACCACAGAAAAGGAGTTATCGGTTGTGGTGTTTGCATTCGATAAGTTCTGCTCTTATCTAGTTGGTACTAAGGTCATAGTCTAGACGGATCACTCTACTATTAAGTATTTGGTGAGTAAGAAAGATTCCAAGCCAAGATTGATTTGGTGGATACTCTTCCTACAAGAGTTCGACTTGGAAATTAGATATCGAAAGGGGATTAAAAATCAAGTTGCTAATCACTTGTCAAGGTAGAATTTGAAAATGAAGATGACAGTGACAAACTTATTAAAGAAGACTTTCTAGATGAGCATGTGTTAGTTGCCATGGCATTACCTTGGTATGTCGATATAGTGATCTTTTTAGTGAGTGCATTGATGCCACCTGATTTCAACAACCAAAGAAGACGAAAATTCCTTCATGATGCCAAACATTATTATTAGGATGAACCCTTCCTATTTAAGCATTGTGTTGATTAGAAAATTAGGAAGTGTATACCTGATGACAAAATACATAGCATTCTATAGCATTGTCATTCATCTCCTTATAGAGGACACCATGGAGGAATGAGAACTGCTGCCAAAGTACTTTAGTTAGGATTTTATTAGTCTAGTTTGTTCAAGGATGCTTATGAATTTCATTAGTTGTGTGACCATTGTCAGAGGATAGGAAATCTATCGAGGAGACATAAAATGCCACTGCAAAATATTCTAGAGATTGAGTTGTTTGATGTATGGGGAATAGACTTTATGGGTCCATTTACACCGTCAGTGGGCAACTTGATATATTGTTGGTAGTGAACTATGTCTCTAAGTGGCTCGAAGTTGTTGCACTTTCTACTAATGATGCAAAGCCAGCAATAAAGTTCTTGTACAATAACATTTTCACAAGATTTGGTATGCTTAGAACCATTATTAGTGATGAAGGATCTCAGTTTGATTTCAAGCTAGTGGCTAATGCCATGCATCGGTATGGGAAGAAACATAAGATTGCCATAACATATCATCCCCAAACGAATGGTGAAGTTGAGATTTGTAACAGATAAATTAAAAATATTTAAGAAAAAGTGGTAAACCCAACTTAAAAGGATTGGTCCACTAGATTGGATGAAGCTTTGTGGGCCTATCGAACTGCATTTAAAACACCATTGGGGATGTCACCTTTTAAGCTCGTTTATGGAAAGCCATATCACCTACCTGTTGAGCTTGAGCAAAAATTATTTTGGGCTATTAAGAAGTTGAATATGGATTGGGTCATTGCTGGCCATAAAAAGGTTTTTAGAACTAAATGATATGGAAGAATTCCAAGCACATGCATATGAAAATGCTAGACAATACAAGGAGAAGACCCAACATTGGCATGATAATAGAATCATGCCAAGGCAATTTGAACCAAGACAACAGGTGTTGTTGTTCAAATCTAGGCTCAAATTGTTCCCTGGTAAATTAAAATCTCGCTGGTTTGGTCCTTTTTAAGTATCCCACGTATATTCTCATGGAGCTATTAATGTCAAAGATATAAAGATTGGGATTACATTTCAAGCCAATGAAAAATGCTTGAAGCATTACTAGGGTGTTGATATGACTTAAGACAAAAAGTCCATTAATCTCTAAGTTGTTTAACTTCAACATCTTAATAATCCTTTTAATTTTTATTTCATTTTTTCAATTTAAAATTCTTTTAGCGATTTCGTTTCCCTTGTTTAAAAAATTTTATTTTTTTTGTATTGCAGTTATTTTTCGTAACGTCTTGATGACAGTAAGGAGGTCGAGCCAGACGCTGCCCATTAGCCCATTGAATTTATTTCCCAAATACTTGGGTATTTACTAAAGAGGAGAATGTACACCCCAATTTATTGAAGAGGTTGATACACTATAAGCATAGTGCACAAAAGTCTACCTGTCATAATTAAAGTACCAAAATTTTAGCACCAAGCCCAATAATTTTTTCTTTCTTTAATACATCATTATATATATGTTCTTTCATTCATGATTCATATTTGTACATGTATTGAGGTCAATGTAGCCCTTAGGTTTGGGGGTGTATTGTGCATCTATAGTGCATTAGATATTTAGTTGTGCATGTTGTTTTAGTATTTTTTGTTCATTTGTCATTCATTTTTCCATGGTACACATGACTATCAGGAATTGTTTAGACTACGATGAGTATGTTTTTGTCTATGATGTTCGATGAAGAGCTTAATTCTTTAATAAAATTAGAAAGTTGTGACAGTGGATTAGGTGATTTTTGCTTAGGATAGTTTGCTTGTAAATTGATCCCTAAAATTAGGATGTCCTAATTTTAATTACAATTGATCTATAGTAAGTTTCTTTTGAAAAACTTAGAGAATCTTGAAGCTAATCTCAGTGTAATAGCAATACTCAATAATGAATAAAGTGACTATGTTTAAGAAAATTCAAGAACAAAAAAAGCCATCAAATATTCTAATGCTTAGAACTGCTGAGTAGGTCAGCAACATTTTGTTTGCTTCATTGTGTTAATGATTAGAAAAGCAAGTTTGAGTAAAATTGTTTTAAAAAAAAACAAAAAACAAAAATAGTAGTTTAAGGGCACTTCACAATAATAATAGGCTGAGTAGCTAAGGGGTAGTTGTTTGCTCCATCCATCTTTTTAGTCAAAAGCCTTAGCTTCATTAGTGAGTGTTCAAATTGTGACATGATTGAGTATTTGACAATTAAGTGTATGCTCCATTGTAATTTTCAAGTGAAAGAATCATGTGACGAGCTAAATCCCCTAGTAAAAAAATAGGGATAATAAATGGATATGTATGTATTTGAGTATGTATAAGGCAAGATGAAAAAAAAAAGGGCAAAAACTGAGTTAGTTAAAAGACGAACAAAGTAAATTAGGAGATACTTGCTATAGTGAAAATTGCATGAATACTTAGGATTTTTCTTTCTTTTAGGGCAATATTTTATGCACTACCTTAGCTAAATAAGCTTATGAAATTTGATAAAATTTTTAGACATAAGATTTCTGAGAACTGAAGTACAAAATGCTCTCTTAATGGTCTAACAATACAAAGGTGATTATGTTGCTATGGCAATTCTTACATTTATGCATTCATGTATATCTTGCTGGAGGATAAGCGATAACTCTTGAAAGGTGTTATAATTCATAACTTTAGATTGGGTCAATTGTCTGTACTTAAGTGAACTTAGTCGTAGTTTAGGATATTATTTTAGCATTTTTAGAACTTTTCATAAGGAGCTTGGATAGTGCTTAAATGTTATTATTTGTTACTTTTAATTGTTTACGAGAAGGATTTGTTTGGTAGTAATTGGCCAGTGTAGGATATGGAAAAGGGAGTAGAGGGGTGAAGGTTTGTCGTGGCACGAGGTTGGATAGTTTGTCAACACAGATGGCATGGAAATTCTTGGTAGATGGCCGAGTCAACACTCAACACATATCAGTTTCAGCCCAACTGTACTTGTACCAAAAAAATATTCCTAAAAAAGAGGGAAGAAAATCATAGGCTGTTAGATTTACCCTAGGGAAAAATATTATAAACAGCCAAAGGAGGAAACCCAAAAAGACAGGGTGACCAACAAAAAGGGGAGATCCTTAGGCAAAAATAGCAGGTAGTGACTGAGCAGAATCGGTAAGAGGAAGACAAAGAGAGTCTATCTCAGCCACCACATGACACTATATCATTGGAGTGTAGGTTGGAGAAGTGAAAGCTATCCTCCCAAAGTTATTCTATTATTTATTGATTGCTCTTCGTGAATTGATTTGTTGAAACAATGTTGAATGACGCATTGGATTTGAATTTTAATTGCCAACCCATGAGCTAAATCTCATCAAGTTGGGATTACTTGATGAAACTCTTATTTTCTTTAATGACTGAAGCATAAATCTGCTTTGATATACTATTTCATGCAATGGTTCTTAACAAAATTGTATGGTTGCAAACTCTAGACATAGATAAATGTACAACATGTTCATTAAATTAATCTAATTTGTTAATAACGTTGAAATTGAATGATATGAGCAAGTGTTCGATCAAATACTTGTGGCCCCCTCTAGACATAGAGCGGCATTCATACGGAAAGAAAAGAAAGAGTACAGGTTACCGTGCTAAAGGCCTATAGACATATATCGCTTAAGGCAAGGTAACTTGAGGTCTTGTTCTCAAAAGATTCAGACCATTTTAGAACTCTTCTGAAAAATAGATTGAGTATGGTTTTATCAAGGCATTATTGTTAATACAAGCAAATTCTTAGTAATCCCGACCTTTCAAATCAACATCGTAGACCCTCTATCCTTCGCTGTAGCATCTTTGCCATATCATTCTTAGTATCTTCGCATATTATTCACATAATTATTCACATAATTACTCTTGTCTTGTCATAGAATTTTCCATCGTTTATCAGTTACACATATTACACATTATTATTCCTTCAAATTACTATTGTAGTCTTAATATTATTTTTGCCATAACATTAATCATACTTCAGTATAATAACTTGGCCATTTTATACCTGACCAATCCTTGTGGAGAGGATCTCACTTATCACCTTATTACTTGATTCGACGTGTATACTTGTAAAAATCTTCCTAGAATTTCCACGACATCCGTGTTAACAAACTATTCAACCTCGTGCTACAACAAACCTTCACTACTCTACTCCCTTTTCCATATCCTGCACCTACCACTACCTAACAAATCCTTCCCGCAGACAATTAAAAGTAACAAATAATAACATTTAATCATTGTCCAAGCTCTTTATGCAGTAGCTAAAGGAAACGAGCATAAAGTTTGCAAACTGCTTAGATCCATATATGGAATTAAGCATGCGTTCCACTCATTGAATCAAAGATTCGATCAAGCAATCAAGACTTTACTTCTATCGGATTTATTGATTCTGACTTCCAAACATGTCATGATTTGAGGAAATCTACATTGGGTTGTGTTTTTATCATAGGCAACGACTCTATTGTGTGTAGAAGCGTAAAGTAGATTTGTACTATTGACTCTAATATGGAGGTTGAATTATGTGGATACTTTTAAGGCTACTAAAGAAGCAATATGGCTTCGGAAGTTCCTTATGGATCTTGAAGTCTTTCTTGGTATAAAAAAAACTATCACACTATATTGTGACAATAACGCGAAAATAAATAATACCAAGGAGATGATAAACTATAAGAGTACGAAACATATCGATCGAATGTATCATATCATAAGGGAGGCAGTTGCAAATGAAATCATGAATGTAGTCAAGGTCGCATCTGAGGACAACCTTGTGGACATGTTTACCAAGAATCTACTAGCTAGAAGTTTTGAGTAATATGTGGAGAACATGGGAATGCAGAATATGGCTCATCTACTTCACGAGGGCAACTGAGAGACTATTGGATTTGGTGCCCTGAGTGTAGTATATTGTGACAACCCTAATTTGACCCTAGTCAGAAAGTGGTTTCGGGACCACAAAACCGAGTCATAAAAATAATTAACCGTTATATTTTATGCTTATTGTATGTGAACATGCATGTGTGATAGATACATACCTTAATTTTGTTATTTGAATGTGAAATTTATTAAATAGGACTTATGTGAGACAATTGTGAAATGTGATAGCTAAATTGTAAAGTGGTCTATTAATGCATGTTGTCAAAAAGGTGGACTTGCATGTCAAATTAGCCATTTTTTTCTTAGCGGCCGGCCATGATATTGATTAATATATATTATATGTGTTTTATAGTAGCATTTTAATATACAAAATAAATAAGAAAATAAGATAAAGAGTTAGTGGGAGGAAAAACCAAAGTGAATCCATTTTTTTTTACTCCTCCATTGTCGTAGCTTGAAGTGAGGAAGAATGAAATTTTTGCTTAAATTTTCAGAGGTGATGGCTATAATGAGGTAAGTACTAAGAAATTCTTGAAAAAATTATGCATAGTTTGGATGATTGGTTTGAATGCTATCTATTCCATGTTTTAAATTTGGGTTATTTGGGGGTTTGAAATTCGGTCAAGAAGCTAGAAATCTTAGTATATATATATATTTTTCTTTATTAAATTGGATAGTAATGTGGAGAATGATGAATTGTTAAATTGCTTTTAACTTGAAGGTAGAGGTTAGAATGTGTTTTAGGGAGATGCCGAATGTGGTTATTGTAGGTATCTTAAGAAATAATATTGTGGCTTGAGTTGTTAACAATCGGTTAAGAACTATGAGGATTAACAATTTCGGTATGATGTATAGGTGTTTATTACCATGTATTTAGATGATTTGAAGATTAAGTAGTGGCTTAAATTCTTAGTGGCAAATGGCTATTATGGTGAAATGCAAATGTTAATATTTAGTTGCTAGTGTTTTTATGTGTGTTAGCCGAATTTGAACTTGAATAATGATTTGAGCACAATGTGTTGTATTGATATTATGCTTAAGTGAAATTATAGATATATATAATGAAATTGATTAGTGATACACATGTTTAAATAATATGTATGCAAAGGATGTGTGAAAGAGTGAATTAGTAATAATCTGTTTGGGACAGCAGGAGTAAAGTGATTTTGGAAAATCACCATAAATTGTGGGAGTTGAGTTAGAAGCTGAATAAATTATTTAATTAACGCTTGATGAGTCTAGTTTCTTATAAAAGAAACTATAAAAGCAAAAGAATTTCCGATAATGACATATTTGAAGTAATGTGGGACAGAGTCAAAATGACTTCTAGATCTTCTGTTCTGTTTTTATAAAATCACTATAAAACGTATAAAAATAGTCAAAATGATGAAATTTATATGCTTAGACTCCTTAATGAGTCTAGTTTCAAATTAAATAAACAAGAACATGTTTTGAATTCTGTACAATGAGAAAATTATTTCGTAGTGAAGAGTGGTCAGATTAGTCAAACAGTGAAACAAGGGAAACATTAAGAAAAATCTGGTATTGATGGGCTAAACTAAAAATTATGAAAATTTTATGGATAAAATATAAATGAGTCTATTTTCAAGGAAAATTTACGACAATTGATTTGAATTTTCGTAGCTCTAGTTATAAATAATTTAGTGACTGTTGCTCAGGAAGTCAACTTATAGTGAAATTGTGATTATATTGTAAACATTGATAAAAAAAAATTTACTAA